>CAMZMU010000036.1:87751089-88410631 GCA_947311845.1 Poa pratensis | reverse complement strand
CGCCGAAATTCGCCCTGGTCCACGGACCCAATTCTCATCCAGCGGCGCGAAAAGATGGCTTCCTTCTTCGCTGGATATGCCAACACCAAGAACTTGAGCGAGGGAGACACCTACTCCGACGCCGAAGATGACGAGCCAGAAGAGGATGAATACGAAACAGAATCCGACGTCGAAGCCGAGCAAGGTGACGATGGTGACACCCGCGAAGCAGAAACCGAGGCTTCTCCACAAGCTGGTGCCGAGGTTACTGCCGACGTTGCCAGCACCTCCCAGGCTACCTCGGCTGCTGCCGACGTAATTCCTGATGCCTCGACCTGAACTCTGTTACTATCATGCTTGGCCAAAAAACTTCATTAAATCCCCGGTATGCCGGGACGCAGATGTAATCAAACTTAAGTAGTTCCTTTTGCTACCTCTGTTACTATCATGCTTATCCGAACCATGCTTTTCTAAGCTTTACGTCGAATCCTTTTGAATGATTGCTCGAGTTTACTTTCGTGTTTACTATGTTTGGCATTCTTTGCTCTTGACTACCTTTTAGGCAGATGCCAGTCGAGTCACAAGATTGTTGTTCATAGCATACAGTACTTGGTAAATTCCGAGGTATGTTTCAAAGTCATCCGACATAAACGAAAGGTAAAGACAGGGGTTAGTAAACGACACATGCCGAACTATAATTTTGGACCGAGTCCCCGAGTTCATTTTCATGTCTCCCACGTTTTTTCCTCTTTGCTCTTGACTACCTTTTAGGCAGATGCCAGTCGAGTCACAAGATTAGTTTCATAGCACACATTACTTGAAGTTTGAGACGAGGTTCAAAATAGTTCGGCATATGAACAAAACTGACAAACAGAGATAAAACATAAGCACAAGAGCGAGGCAGTCCCCGAGCTTTACCTCGGAGTGCCGACATTTTTATTAAGGATTAACCGAGGTACATACATTGCGCCTTTCATGAGTAGAAAGGTCGGAGTAGAGCTACGTTCCATGGTCGCCTGACCTCTGATCGGGGTTGTCCAGCCCATCTTCCCTTGGTTCCTGCGCATCTATAAGATAGTAGGAATCATTGAGCAGAGCTCGGCTCACAACGAACGGTCCCTCCCATGGAGGTGACAACTTGTGCCGGCCTTTCTTGCGCTGCACCAACCTCAGCACCAAATCTCCCTCGTGAAACACACGAGGGTTGATACTCCGGCTATGATAACGTCGGAGACCTTGCTGGTAAATTGCTGACCGAGATGAGGCCAATTCTCTCGCTTCCTCAAGCAGATCTACTGCATCCTCCCGAGCCTCTTTTGCCTCGGCTTCAGTGTACATTGCCACTCTGGGCGCATCATACTCGATGTCAGTGGGTAGCATAGCTTCTGCCCCATAGACCATAAAAAATGGCGTATAGCCAGTTGATCGATTTGGCGTGGTCCTTAGACCCCACAGTACTGCTGGTATCTCATCTATCCAACACCCCGGCGTTTTCAGCAGTGGTTCAATGAGCCGAGCCTTGATGCCGGCCAACACTAGAGCATTTGATCTTTCCACTTGTCCATTAGACTCCGGGTGTGCCACCGAGGCTATGTCCAGCCGGATTCCCTTGTTCATGCAAAACCGAGCGAACTCTCCAACAGCAAAGTTAGTGCCGTTGTCCGAGATAATGCTATGGGGGTAGCCATATCGCAGAATAATCTCCTTCAAGAAAGTCACTGCTGAATGACCATCCAACTTCCGGATTGGTTTCACCTCGATCCACTTGGTGAATTTGTCCACCATCACCAATATGTGTGTCATGTTACCTCGGGCTGGTTTGAACTCTCCCACCATATCCAAACACCATACCGCAAACGGCCAAGTGATAGGAATTGTTTTGAGCGCCGAGCTGGCATATGCGTTTGCTTGGCAAACCTTTGGCATCCTTCACATCTCCGGACTATGGCCTCTGCATCAGCAAGAGCAGTGGGCCAATAGAACCCATGCCTAAACACCTTGGCCACCAGAGCTCTTGTGCTGCAATGATGACCACACTCTCCTTGGTGGATCTCCAAAAGCATCTCCTTGCCTTCAGCTGGCTCAACACACCGTTGCAACACCTCGGTTACGCTTCTTTTATAGAGCTCCTTGTTGATGATGGTGTACGCCTTGGCCCTCCTTTGAATCTCCTAGCCTCGGTTGTGTCACTTGGCGTGCTTCCCTCCGTTATGAACTTCATAATTTGCTCCGCCCACTCCGGCACCGGGTGCAAAGGAAAAAGTTCCTCATCCACCTCCATTGGCTCGGCCACCATAATCTCCTCCATTATTTCCTCCACCATCCTGCGACCAGTCCCCGAGTCTGGATGAGCAGTCCCCGAGGTTTGGTGTGCAGTCCCCGAGCTCTGCCACGCAGTCCCCGGGTCCGACCAAACGCATCCGACGTCTACCTCCATTGGAACAGGTCCGGGCTCTTGCTCCGCCGGGATGAAAATAGATTCGGATTCAGGAGAAGGTTTGATTGAAGGAGTTCTCAAGTGATTCAGGGCTACCCTGGTGGTACTGCCTCTTTGATGAACCGAGCTTTGACAACACGTCGGCAGCATCATTTTCTGCCCGAGGTATATGCCTGTACTCACACCCTTCAAAGAACCCGGATATCTTTTGCACATGGAACCGATATAAC
Organism: Poa pratensis; assembly: GCA_947311845.1. Lineage (NCBI taxonomy): Eukaryota > Viridiplantae > Streptophyta > Magnoliopsida > Poales > Poaceae > Poa > Poa pratensis. Next base: position 88,407,985 of record CAMZMU010000036.1, on the reverse strand, counting down.
GCCATGTTGGCATCCAGAGCATCCCAAGTTCCAGAAGATTGTTGCACCACCAGGTCGGAATCGCCGAAGCACTCTACACGCCGGATACCGATCTCCTTTGCCACCTTGAGGCCATGGATTAAGGCCTCATACTCCGCCACATTGTTTGATGCTGAGAAATGAATCTGCAGCACGTACTTCAGCTGATCTTGCTTTGGCGAGGTGAGGACTATTCCAGCCCCCAGCCCGATCTTTGTTTTGGACCCATCAAAATGCATTTTCCAATAATTATAGTCCGGCCTGGGTGGCTCATACTGCATCTCGGCCCAATCACAAAAGAAGTCCGGCAACGCCTGGGATTTAATTGCGTCTTCTCTCATAATGTGGTGCATATGGAGACACCTCAATCGCCCATTTGGCAACTCGGCCAGTTGCATCTTTGCACCCGATGATCTCCGAGATTGGAGCTTCGCACACCACCGTCATGGGATGCTCCTGGAAATAATGCTTCAACTTCTTGACCGCCAGGTAGTAAACACCATACGTCATCTTCTGGTAGTGAGGATAGTTCTGCTTCGAGGTAGAGATCACCTCGCTCAAGTAATACACCGGTCTCTGCACCGACCTGCCACCTTCTTCGCGCTCCACCACCACTGCCACACTTACAACTCGGTTTGTGGCCGCAATGTAAAGTAACATCGGCTCATTGTGCAATGGTGACCAACACCGGGGCAGTGGACAACATCTTTTTCAGCACCAAACGCCACGTCGGCCTGCGGGGTCCATGTAAACCCGGTACTTTTCTTCATGAGCTGGTACAAAGGTAAGGCTTTTTCTCCTAGCCGAGCTACAAATCGGCTCAACGAGGCTAGGCACCCTGTGAACTTCTGCACATCTTTCAAACACTTCGGTAACTTCATGCTCTCAATAGCTCGGATTTGGCCGGGTTAACCTCGATACCTCGGCTAACACCAGGAATCCGAGCAACTTTCCAGCCGGGACACCAAAGGTGCACTTGTCCGGGTTAAGCTTCAACCGATACTTTCTCAAATTCACAAATGTCTCCTCGAGATCCTCGAGGAGAGTACTTTTCTCCTTAGTTTTGATGACGATATCATCGACATACACTTGCACATTTTTGCCCATCTGAGAGTGCAGGCATTTCTGCATACACCTCTGATAAGTTGCCCCGGCATTTCTCAGACCAAAACACATGACACGATAGCAATACGCCCCATACGGGGTAATAAAAGCAGTCTTTATTTGATCCTTTGGGTTCAGTGGTATCTGGTGAAAACCAGAGTACGCATCGATGAAAGATAACAGTTCACAACCAGCAGTGGAATCGATCACTTGATCAATCCGAGGTAATGGAAATGGATCTTTTGGGCACGCCTTGTTGAGGTTAGTGAAGTCAATGCACATGCGCCACACCTTGACCACGGCTGGCTCGTCTTTCTTCTTTTCCACCAAGACCGGATTGGATATCCAGTCCGGATGCAGTACCTCCATTATGAACCCGGCTGCAAGCAACTTAGCCAGCTCGTCCAGCACCACTTGTCTCCGGTCGTCTGAGAGACGACGGGTCGGTTGCCTCACCGGTTTCACCTCTGGCCTAACAAATAAAGAGTGCTCTGCCAACTCCCTCGGAACACCTGGCAGGTCCTTAGCCGACCATGCAAAGATATCCCGATTCTCACGGAGGAAGTGACAGAGCTCGCCTTCCTATTTCTCGCCTAGCCCGGTCCCAATGATGGCCACATGCTCTGGGTGCTCCGGGTCAATGGGGATCTTCTTGGTCTCCTTGGGTACCTCGAACGCCGCAGTTGAGTCCGGGCTCATCAGTCCGGACAGGCCGAGCTGTGTTGACTGCGCCATTGCCACCACTTGATGCAGCTTCTTCTTCTCGGCTGCGATCACCAAAGACTCGGCTAGGTTAGATCCCGCCGAGGCACACTGAATTGCTCGCTTGTAGTCACCCGAGATGGATATGATCCCATTAGGCCCTGGCATTTTCATCTTCAGGTATGCAACATGGGTGGAAATCATGAACTTGGCCAAAGCCGGCCTTCCAAGCAGTGCATGGTATGCACTCTCCAAGTCCACCACCTCGAACTCGATACTCTCAACTCGGCAATTTTCCTTGGTTCCAAATGCTACATCCACCCATATCTTGCCCATGGGTGCACAGGAAACGCCGGGCACAATCCCATGAAAAGTACAACTGCTTGGCATCAACTGATTAGGCGAGATGCCCAATTTCACCATTGTGTCTCGGTACATGATGTTGATGGCACTGCCATTGTCCACCAGAACTCGGGTGAACCTCACATTGTTGGTAGGCCCACACAACGTTGGATCTACCACCAGGGCATACTTTCCAGGCTCGGCATGATCCGAGGTGTGTCCTTTCTGCTCCAAGTGATCTCCTGCTCAGACCAGTTCATATAGGTCGGCACCACCGGCATTACTGCATTCACCTCCATGGCACGCCTCTGCACGCTCTTCTTGTCAGTTGGCTCGGTCACAAAGACCACATAGCTCGCATGAACCTCTCTATAGTCATTTCCGGGGTATTCATACTGCTGACTTGGTCCGGCACCATTGTTGTTGTTATTACCTCGGACATTCACACATTCACGGGTCTTGCTGCTGCAGGCCTCGGAAGAGGTGCAGTGGTTACCGGGGTAACATTTGCTCCGGACAGATTAGGGTGGGACCTCGGCTGAAATCTCTGAGGTGGTGGTCCTGTTCTGATTCCTCCGGCCCTTGCCCCCTCTTCTCTGATTCTGCGGTTCCAGCTGCACTGCCGGGTTGAATGGTTGGCTGGCTTGCGCGGGTCAGTCGTATGGTAACAGCACGGACCATCTATCATTGATTCATAGGTCATGGGTGGCTCCTGGTTCGGACTAAATGCCGGACCATTGATTTTTGGCCTCTGGACACCTCCAGCTCCGGGCTGATCCGGGTTCACCGCTGCAACTTGGTTGGAGGGTATGGATAGTCCGGCTCCCTCCTCTTCTGTCCGAACTCCTGACGGTCATTACACCTTGGTCCGAGCCGGTTGTTTATTGGCTCCCTCCTTCTGTTACGTGCTCCTGCCTCTGCTGCTGGCTGCATCGGATCACCCAGGGCATAAGAATCTGCAACCCGGATGGTTTCTGCTAGGGATCTCGGCATATCTCTCTGGAGCCTCTGCCACAGCATGCTGCCATGTCGACACCATCTGCAAACCAGGAAATGGCCTGGGCCTCTACCACTCCTTCACAGGAATTCCGAACATTGCTCCACCGAGTTAAGAATTCTCGGTCAGTTTCATGATCATCTTGCTTACATGCCGCCAGGAGCTGAGGTCGGTTTGGCCTCTTGTATGTACTAGCAAAGTTGCTGTTAAACGCCAGCTCCAAGTCTATCCAGGAGTTGATACTATACTCCGGCAAATTATTCAGCCAGATCCGAGCTGGACCTTCCAACATGTGCGGGAGATACCGGACCGCCCATCGGCGATTGCCCCCCGCAATGTGCACCGAGGATACATAATCTGTCAGCCAATCTTGTGGCTTGGTGCTCCCATTGTATGGCTTGGTGTTCCGACCTAACTGGAACTGAGATACTGGTGGTGGTGGCTCCTTCATGATCCGAGGTCCAAAACATGCCGGACCAGGAGGGCCTTCCTCCTCCAGTTGCTCAGACAAGTAGAGTCTATCCAGCTTGTTACGGACATCGCCTGGAGCTAACATCCGACCTCCTATCCGAGGTCCCAACGCCCCATCCACTCTGTGGTATCCAGCTCGTGCCATGGCCGAGTCTCCATCATCATATCGGTCATCGCCTTGACCGACGTTCTGAGGTTGCTGAACATACTCCGGCTCTCGCTGATACTGCCCCTGCTGCCGAGGTTGTTGCTGATACCTCGGGGGCGGAGGTGGTTTACCTCGGCCAGCCGATGCCGCTTGACCGCCGTTCTGATTTCCCTGACCGGAGTTACCCTTAGCCCGGCTCGCATTGCCTGGGCCGGGGTTTCCCTTAGCTCGGCTAGCATTGCCCTGGCCCGCCTTCTGCTTTGCTGCTAGGACTGGATCATACATCTGCAGCTGCTGGTTCTGACCCGAGGTGACACTCCGGGCTCGATCGGCTCCTCCGACGAGTGGAGACGAGGCTTGCCCCTTGGACACCTGACTGACTGGCCTAGCTGAATAAACCATCTCTGAATCACCAGCCCCGGCATTTGCTCTGCGGAGAGCCTCATTCTGCTGGTTAGCCACATATACTAACTCATTAACTCGCTTCTGCTGCGCACGCCATGCATCTCCAGATAATCCGGATAGCTCGGCCCTGCCTGCCTCGGCAGCTCTGAGGTTCTTAGCAGGGGAACTATACACCGGCCTTCCAGTTGACACGCGACTCCCACTCCTAGCCGAGGTGGTAGGTCGAGCCTCCCTGTTTAGCTCATCATTGAGCCCCTTGCCTCTCTGCCGCACCTCGGCTCCCCTATGTGTATCAACCGCTACCGGGGTGAAGCCATTCGCTGCATTGTACTCGCGCAGATCTCTATTGAACTCATCTCTAGCTGTTATCATTGCTACAGCCTCCTTCTGCAGCAGGACACGCTTTGCCTCTAGGTCGGCCACAGTCACCACTATGTCCACCCTGGATTTACGGGGTCTGCCAGCGTATCCACTATCTCTACCAGGGTCGCACCTCGGCCCCGCAGCTCTGGGGTGCCAGGCAAGTCCTTCTCTAGCCTGGGCTTTGCAGATCTCACCTTAGCAACCTCGGCTGCCTTGGACTGGCTGGCATCTACTTTGCCAGCGGCGTCAACCGGACCTGTCACCATCACCTCTACGCAGCTCTCGGGGCGAGTGATGCGCCGACCTAAAGCCGCGAGGAGAGGAGTTTCGTCGTCCACGAGCACCTGCTCCGGGTACCCGCGAACAACCTCGACAGCAACGTACGTGACGAAGCTGCCGAGCATCATGGTGAAGCCGTGCTCGGGGAAGGGCTTGCCGGCGAAACACCCCGCGTTGTCGCTGATGAAGGTGAACTCTCCGATCTTGGCGACAAGCCCGGAAAGAACACGCTCGCCTGAGCCCGTCCGGATGAAAACTCCCTCCAACGCCTCAATCTGCCCCACGGTGGGCGCCAACTGTCGTGGTGGGATCACGGCAGATGCCATAGGTATGGCTAAGATGGGGCCGAATGGTCGTTGGGGGAATCCGGGGAGGGTTTATGCACTCAAGAAGTGCACACGCAAGAACACGCAAGAACACGAACAAAGAACCAAGAAAGCAAGAACACAAAACACACCACGATGTACCCTGCTTCGGGGCCCTCTTGCGGAGGTAACACCCCTACTGCAGCACTATCCTAGTCAGTGTATAGCTCAAAGTGACAAGTACAAGCTGCTCCTCGAGCTGTATGATGATACAATGGTGAGAACTCGTGGTGGAAGATGATGCTACCAAGAGAGGAAAAGGCAGTCCGAGCCTGAACCGAGGTCTCTCCGAGGTGTTCCGAGCTTCCTCTCTATCTTCTCTCTTTTCCTTCGATCCTCATCCGTCCGTTTTTTGTCCAGCAGGAGGGGTGAAGCCCACTATATAGGCCAGCCGGGTTACCATTGTGCCCCTCGCAGAACACTGTTGCCATGCCTCTGCAACGGTCACCACCGTACCACCGTACCTCGGTCGGGGACAAGACGTGGCTTGCCCATCTCCTGTAGCCTACCGGCAGAGCTAGCATGTCCCCTCTGACCGAGACAGGACGTGGCCTGGCAGAGCTACCTCGTAGCCTTTACCCAGACCTCGCGTGGTCAGCGGTCGGAGACGTGCAGGCCCGCCGAACCCGGAGCACGCCTCTGCCATGCCCTTGACAGACGCTCCCGTGTCAGGCGCTCTAGTACCCGGCTGGAAGTGACAGGAGCATTGACTCCGGCCCGACCTACAGCCCATCACCTCGGTTAGCTCGGCGCGTCCGTGCCGTACCTTGGGTCTTGCGCTTAATATCTTTTACTAGCTCGGATCTTACTTCCTTCCCACAGCTTCTCCTGCACCCACAACGCAAACCACCGCACTGAGGTAGTTAGGTCGGCAGAACATAGCTCGGACTGTGAACCTCGGCCCTGGCCACTAGTATACCTCGGACCCCTCTGGGCCAAATAGGTCGGCCTGTATTCTCCAGGTCAAGATGAAGCTCGGACCTTCCCAGGCCCAAACAGGCCGGCCCTTTCCGTACCTCGGCACAACTTGGAATACCACCTTATGCCAAGCCTTGACCCTACCCGGGATACCTCCCCGACAGGTGGCAAATCAAGTGGCCACAAGAAGAAGAAATTATCATATGATGAGTGGACGAACATTACATCTTATGTCTTGAAGAACACGACGGAAGTACAACCCTACATTGAGTAAGTGCTCAGTGAATTGTTCGGCACACTTCCATTTCCTAGTTTGTGGACTAACTCCGTTCCTTGATCGTTGCCATTCATAGGTTATTTGAGACAGAAACATGGAAACATCAAAGACCATGTACCGACAATGACAAGTTGGTCCTTTTTAAAAAGGGGGGTCAAGGAGGCGGCGGTTTCATTCCATGGTTCAAAGCTAAAGTAGGGAATATCCCCTTGTTTCATTCCATGTTTGTGCAATACGTTTCGTGAACACTAATATATCATACTTGTTCCTATTGCACTTGTAGGGAATATCCGACCCGGACATGAGGCCCGAGTTGAAGAAACTTACCTCATGCACCTATACCGTCAAGACCTATAATTCTTATGACGTGAATGGGTTCCGCTTCCATACCGATCATTACAAAAAAACTCGGCCAAACCCGAAGACAAGAAATTCCGGGTCTTATGCCAAGTGGAGGTGACCTTGATTACTATGGAATAGTCAAGGAAATAATTGAACTGGATTGTGAATTCGGCAAAAAGAAGAACCCTGTTGTCTTCAAATGCCATTGGTTCAATCCAACAAGAGTGAGACGAAGACCTGAAATTGGGTTAGTCGAAATTGAGCGAGAATCCGTCTACGCGGGTGATGATGTCTATATCCTAGCACACCAAGCCATCCAAGTTTTTTATCTCCCGTACCCATGCAAAACTGTGAAACGTCTACTAGGGTGGGATGTAGTGATCTCGGTACCGCCGCGTAATAAAGTACCTACCCCTAACGATGACGACTACCACCACCGCCTAAACCCGAACACCTACGAGGGAGAGTTTTATCAAGAAGATGGGCTGTCAGGCCGTTTGAACATCACCTTGCCTTCTGTAGATGAAATAGAAGAAGACGACGATGGCATTAGAGTCGACCATGGGCAAGAAGACGGTGAGCTGGTTGTCAACCAGAAAGACATGGAGCTTCTTGAACGGATGCACCTACCCGATGGAGAGGAGCCGAGCGGTCCACCTGTAGACTACGTAGAAGATTGGTGGTACAATCGTGATAGTGATGATGATGATCCTAGTCCAAGTTATGATCCAAACGTAGACACAGGCTTCTGAAGCTTTGTACTCGTCGATTTAGAATTTCTGTTTGTATGAACCATTTGTGATGTAATATTTTGTATGAACCATTTGTGATGTAATATTTTGTATGAACAATTTGTATGCCACTTCTGAATCTTCATAGGACAATCGATCGTCTGGATCCCACACTCCCGCGGATGGTGAAGACGGAGGGAATGGTGAATGCGGGGCTGCACGCCCATCATCAGCGCCATCGGCCTCCAACAACCCCGAGTGACTCTAGGTAAGCTCAGGTCCCAAATACATGTCAATACCCACATTTCCACACACATGTTTTGAAACTAATGCTTATAGCTTTCAATCTTGTAGGATTGCATCCATGAGGCCTTGGTGACTACTGGACTTGTGCTACATCTGATTTTGTGGCATTTCCTGCTAGCTGTGAACTAGTGCGATGTATTTTGGACTTGTTTGACCTTGGGTTGTGTGCTTATGAACTTGTGGACTCTATTTTGTGTACTTTAGGACAATGTGTGCGATATTTTTGTTATATGTGTCTCCTTTCAATGTTCTGGGAGTGATCCAGTGATATAATTGATATATATATATGCATATATTGTGTTTAAAATGCAGGGATTTTTAAAAAGCAGCAAAATCTGGCACAATGTACTATCTGCGCCGTGTGCTATACTCGGCGAACCTGCCTTTGCCGAGTAGGGCTCTCGGCGAAGAGGCGATTCAGGTGCCATTTGGTCACCTGGGAACATGCATCCTTCGCCGAGATTTTTGGTTTTGCCACTAGTAGAAAAGGAGGCTTTGGTGCGCCACCTTTAGTACGGTTATACAAAAACCGGTACTAAAGGGGGGCTTTAGCACCGGTTGTGTTCGTGGCACCGCGGCGAGGACCTTTAGTACCGGTTGTTCCTAACAACCGGTACTAAAGGTACCCTTTAGTACCGGTTGTTATTAGCAACCGGTACTAAAGCGTTGGAGGCCACGCGGCACATGCGGCCGCGGTTGGTGGCCCCCACGGCTAGACCTTTAGTACCGGTTGTTATTACCAACCGGTACTAAAGGTTTGGCACTATATCCCTTCTTCCACCCCGAGCCAGCTCCATTTGAAGCAACTCGACCCAACTCCATTTTCCCTCTCTCCCAAGCTCTCCCAAGCTCTAGTTCACCGCTTTTTTCTCCAACATTTGTCAAGATTGGTGGCACCCTATACAAGGGTTAGCAACTTCTTCATCTTCTCTTCCGGCATTTCAAGTTTAGCTCATTTTCGTGCAAGTTTAGCAAGTTTGATTTTGGTGGTGCTTGCAAGGTGTTTGATGAAATGCCTAAGTTAGGGATTTCATTTGTTTTATATGCATTTTGAGCTCAAATTAAAGTATAATTTGTGGTTTTATATAGTGTCCCTTCCTCACCGCCGTCGATCGCCCGCGCCGCTCTGTCACCGACACCACCTCGGTGAGCCTCTTTTTTATCTTTTATTTTAAAAATTGTTAGTTATATGATTTAAATGCATAATTATTTCTTGTATAATTTTCTTATGTTTTTTTTATATATGTATAGTGTCATGGTTTTGATATCCGTCCCCTTCGGCCCTCGTCCGGTCTATGATTCGGATGTGGTATATCTTTTTAACTATTTATTTTGTTTCGTGTTTATAACAATCATGCCGACCAACTTGACGTAGATATATTTTTATTTAGGAGGTAGTTGAACCGGAAATTCCGGCCGACCCTATTGTCGAGTATTTTAAAAAAGAAAACGACGATTTGAGAGCAAAATTGAAGATAAGTGAAGATCTTCGTCTCCAATGCCTAGAAGAGAAGATGGAATTGGACTTGAAGATTGCCGACATCGTTGATGCTCACGGGGTCGAGCTTGCCGACGTCGTCGCTGCTCACGAGAGGAAGATGGATGCAATGCGCGCCAAGCTTAAAAAGATTAGAAAATATGCCATTAGTCAAGAGGCTTGGTATCATTATGCTGTTGGTTCAATAGTTACCTTGGTTGCGATTCTGATCGCATTTGTTGTTGGATTTAAATTCTTTAGATAGTTGTATGTTAGTTTCGATTGATGTATGTTTCGTGAGAACTATGTATTACATTTGGGCACTACTCTACTTTGATTTTAATGTGATGAACTTGTATAAATTAATTTGGTCACGTATCTCTATTCATTATTTAGCTGGTGTAATGGTTTTTGATGTATTTATGTAATGCAGATGAGCCGAGAATGGATGTACGGTGATCGACGCTGTCCCGAGTTCATTGATGGCATGCATCGTTTTCTCGATGTGGTTAAGTTAAACAAGCTGAAGAATGGTTTTATGATTTGTCCATGTGATGAATGTCGGAATACGAGGAATTACCCGAGCGTAAGAACCATACACTCCCACTTGTTGCGACAAGGCTTCATGCCCAATTATTTTTGTTGGACCAAGCATGGAGAAAGAGGGGTAATAATGGAAGACCCTGAAGAAGAGGATGATGACAACTATCCTGTGTTCTCTGAACACGGTGATACTACAATGGGGAAGACGAAGTTGAGCTCGAGGTCATTGTTGATCAGTCCGATGATGATGATCTTCGTCGGGTCATTCTTGATGAACAGATGAAGTGCGGAAGTGAAAACGAGTGGTCGAAGTTGGAGCGCATGTTAGAGGATCACAAAAAATTGTTGTACCCAAATTGTGAAGATGGCCAGAAAAAGCTGGGTACCACCCTGGAATTGCTGCAGTGGAAGGCAAAGAATGGAATATCTGACAAGGCATTTCAGGAGTTGCTACAAATATTTAAGAAGAGTCTTCCAAGGAATAATGAATTGCCGCACAATACATACGAAGCAAAGAAGATTGTCTGCCCTCTAGGATTAGAGGTGGAGAAGATACATGCATGCATCAATGACTGCATCCTCTACCGCGGTGAGAAGTACGAGAATTTGAATGCATGCCCGATATGCGGTGCATTGCGGTATAAGATCGGGCGAGATGACCCAGGTGATGTTGAGGGCGAGCCGAGCCCCAGGAAGAGGGTTCCCGCGAAGGTGATGTGGTATGCTCCTATAATACCACGGTTGAAACGTTTGTTCCGAAACAAAGAGCATGCCAAGTTGTTGCGATGGCACAAAGAAGACCGTAAGGAAGACGAGATGATGAGACACCCCGCTGATGGGTCTCAGTGGAGAAACATCGACAGTGCGTTTGGGGAATTTGCAGCTGACGCAAGGAACTTAAGGTTTGGTCTAAGTACAGATGGCTTGAATCCGTTTGGGGAGCAGAGCAGCAGTCATAGCACCTGGCCCGTGACTCTATGTATCTATAACCTTCCTCCTTGGTTGTGCATGAAGCAAAAGTATATTATGATGCCAGTGCTTATCCAAGGCCCGAAGCAACCCGGCAACGACATTGATGTGTATCTGAGGCCATTAGTTGACGAACTTTTACAGTTGTGGTCTGACGAAGGCGTACGTGTGTGGGATGAGTACAAACAGGAGGAATTTGGCCTACGAGCGTTGCTGTTTGTAACCATCAATGATTGGCCTGCTCTTAGTAACATTTCAGGACAGTCAAACAAGGGATACAATGCATGCACGCACTGTTTAGATAAGACTGACAGTATATATTTAGGTAACAAGAATGTGTACCTTGGTCATCGTCGATTTCTTCCAAACAGGCATCCCGTAAAAAAGTCAGGCAAGCATTTCAAAGGTGAGGCAGATAACCGAACGAAGCCTACACGCCCTGATGGTGATGTTATATATGGCATGGTCAAGGATTTGGAAGTAATATTTGGAAAGGGTCCTGGCAGTCTAAATGTTCCAAAAGACGCTAACAAGCGCGTACCCTTGTGGAAAAAGAAATCTATATTTTGGGATTTACCCTATTGGAAAATCCTAGAGGTTCGCTCTGCAATCGACGTGATGCACGTGACGAAAAATCTTTGCGTGAACCTGCTAAACTTCTTAGGCGTGTATGGGAAGACGAAAGATACATCGGATGCACGGCAGGACCAGCAAAGTACGCACGAACGAGACAACCTGAATCCAGAGAAGTACCAAGGTACTGCCAGCTACGCTCTTACCAAAGAAGAGAAGGAGATCTTTTTTCAAGTCCTGAGCAGTATCAAGGTCCCGTCTGGCTACTCGTCGAATATAAAGGGAATAATAAACATGGCAGAGAAAAAGTTCCAAAACCTGAAGTCTCATGACTGCCACGTGATTATGACACAATTACTTCCGGTTGCATTGAGGGGGCTTCTACCGGAAAACGTTCGAGTACCCATTGTGAAGCTATGTGCATTCCTGAATGCAATTTCTCAGAAGGTAATCGATCCAGCAACTCTACCAAGTTTACAGACGGGTGTGGTCCAATGTCTTGTCAGCTTCGAGTTGGTGTTTCCACCGTCCTTCTTCAATATTATGACGCACCTCATAGTTCACCTCGTCGAAGAGATTTCCATTCTCGGTCCTGTATTTCTACACAACATGTTCCCCTTTGAGAGGTTCATGGGAGTCTTAAAGAAATACGTTCATAACCGTGCTAGGCCAGAAGGAAGCATGTCCAAGGGCTATGGAACAGAGGAGGTCATTGAGTTTTGTGTTGACTTTATTCCTGATCTTAAGCCGATCGGTGTTCCTCAATCGCGCCATGAGGGGAGACTGCGTGGAAAAGGCACGCTAGGAAAGAAAGCAACAACATGTATGGACGGGCATTCTTTCACTCAAGCACACTACACAGTTCTACAAAATTCCAGATTGGTGGCTCCGTATATCGTGAAACACATGGATATTTTACGCTCTCAATACCCGGAGGAGACTAACTTCTGGATTAAAGGGAAACACGTGGATACTTTCGGCAGTTGGTTGCGTACACATCTCATTAATAACAACACTGTTGGACAAGAGCTATACTTGTTGGCCAAGTCACCATCTTCGACTATATTGACTTTCCAAGGGTACGAGATAAATGGGAATACATTTTACACGGAAACCCAAGACAAAAAGAGCACTAACCAAAACAGTGGTGTCCGCTTTGATGCAACAAACGACGATGGGACAAAGGACACATATTATGGTTGCATACAGCAGATATGGGAACTTGACTATGGACCTTCTTTTAAGATCCCTTTGTTTCAGTGCAAATGGGTCAACCTGTCAAGCGGGGTAGAGATAGACCGGCGGTACGGAATGACTACAGTGGATCTCAAGAATCTTGCGTACCGCACCGAGCCATTCGTCCTAGCCAATGATGTGGCTCAGGTTTTCTATGTGAAGGACATGTCTTCCAGACCGAAAAAAAGAAAAGATAAGCAAGCCGGTACATCATACGATGAGCCAAAGCGCCACATAGTTCTTTCAGGAAAAAGAAACATCGTGGGAGTGGAGGACAAGACAGACATGTCAGAAGATTACAATAAGTTTGATGAAATTCCGCCCTTCAAAGTGAAAACTGACCCAAGCATCGTGTTAAATGATGAAGAATGTCCATGGCTACGGCGCAATCAGAAGAAAGGGACACACAAGAAGAAAAAGTGAACACTAGATAGGGATGTTGTTGCTGATGTGTAATAATGTATTAAACCTTTTATGTAACTATGTCCTGAAAACTCAGAAGAGAGATCTAAACACTATGTCAATCAGCTGCAGTTTTACCAACACAATCGCGTGGTCGTGAGACGGCAAATCGGCCTTCGATCCAGAGAGCGGCAAGACGTCTCTGATGATTTGCAACAAGTGTTGGGGATGTTGCTAATCATCAGAGCGTCTTGCCGCTGCTTGGATCGGACCAAACGGTTGCAGGACGTAGCTAGGGAACCCGAATGTTTTGTGTTTGAGCGCCACTTCGATCCAAGCAGCGGTAAGACGTCTCTGATGATCTACAACCGTCCGGCAAGACGTCTCAGATGATCTGCAACCGTTTGGAACGGTCGCAGGTCATCAGAGACGTCTTGCCGCTGGTTGCCCAAAGATGCCTCTCCGAGTGACGCTGGAATGTTTTGTGTGAGTGAGTGAGTGAGTGACGCTGGAATTCCGGGAGGTGGGCTATATATAGGGTACGTGTGCTTCTTTAGTCCCGGTCGGTAACACCAACCGGGTCATGTGGCTCACGAAGTGGTCGTGATACTGCTGATCCAACAGCTCACAATCCCTCAAAAGAAACACACCCTGATCCAACGTCTCACAAGCGCTTGAAAGAAACACACGATCCGTGTGCTTCTTTAGTCCCGGTTGGTAACACCAACCGGGACTAAAGTCGGGCTCACCCCTGATCCAACGTCTCACAAGCGATTGAAAGAAACACACGATCCGTGTGCTTCTTTGTCCCGGTTGGTAACACCAACCGGGACTAAAGTCGGGCTCACCCCTGATCCAACGTCTCACAAGCGCTTGAAAGAAACACACGATCCGTGTGCTTCTTTAGTCCCGGTTGGTAACACCAACCATGACTAAAGTCGGGCTTTGCGGAGCCACGTGTCCTCCCCCAGCGCTGCCCTAGCCACGTGTCTTCCCCTAGCTCTGCCCTGGAGGTCTTTATATATTGTCGCCGACGGGGTAAACCCTAATCCACCATTCCTAGCCACGAACGCATCGTCTCCACGAGATGGATCCGCCACGCCCGCCGCAGCGCCTTCTGGACGAGGTCGGCGTGCTCGGCAGAGCGCGCTTGGGCGCTACCGCGGGAGCCTATCCTGCCGTATGCCCACGAGCCCGGCGTGGAGAGGAATGCCCTCCTACCGGCCTCCTGCTCCGGTGCCGGAGGAGGTGCGGAGGACGTACGAGCGCGCGTGGTCCGACGTCCCTGACCCCGACGAGGATGCGTACGCCGCAGGGGTGGCGTGGGAATCCGCGGCCGTACCTCCACCAGTCGCCGCCGCCCCTCCCGACGAGGAGGATGACGACGATGACGACTTCGACTGGAGCGACCATGGGGAAGAGCGCGGCGGGCCGCAGATGCAGGAGGCCCTTGAAGCCTCCTTCCAGTCCGTCCACGACGACCGTGTACAGCGAGCCAGAACTGCCTGCCAGCTCAAGGCGAAGGAGGCTGCCGAGCTGGATTGGGCGCTGAAAGACTCATCCTCCATGGATCTTGCCCTCCGTCAGAAACGTGCGCGCGAGAATCGGGCGGCCGCGAACGAGGCTGGCTCCTCCCGCCGTTCCTCCTAATCCTTTTATGTAACTGTGTGGTCCGTTTATGTAGTAGTGTAACTGTTAGTGATGTGTAATAATGTATCCTTTTATGTAACTGTTAGTGATGTGTAATAATGTATCCTTTTATGTAACTGTGTGGTCCGTTTTTGTCAGATTCAAAAGTATGCACAAGTTATTCAAATTCATACTCAAACATCTTTATTTAATCCAGTTACATAGCTCGGGTCTATTTTTATAGAAAACAAATAGATAGATAATTATTACAATTTTGTAGACAATTAAATTAAATATATATTAAAGAAAAAGAAACTAGAGAAAAAAACAAAATAGAAACCAATTAAATAGATATAAAAAACAGAAAACATAAGAAAGAAAAAAGAAACTAGAGAAAAAAATTCAAAAAGCCCATTAGTACCGGTTGTACAATACAACCGGTACTAAAGGCTGGGCTTCGCGCGCGAATTTTCGCCGCGGCCCAAAAAGCACCTTTAGCACCGGTTGTAGTCTACAACCGGTACTAAAAACCCTTTAGTACCGGTTGTAGAGCACAACCGGTGCTAAAGGGGTCTTCAATGTGGTTACCTGTGGGGATCGACGGTTCGATCCCAAAAAACCCCAAGTCACGCGCCTCTGCTCCTCTCCGGCGAACGACGTGCTCTCCCCGGCGAAGCCCTGCTCCTCTCCGGTGAACGACGTGCGCCCCTGCTCCGGCCGTGCGCCTCCGCCCTTGCGCCCCTGCTCCGGTCGGCCGCCTCCGCCCGTGCGCATTGCTCCGGCCGCCTCCGCCCGTGTGCGCCCCTGCTCCGGCCGGCGCGGCCATCTCCGCCCGTGCGGCGCCCTGCTCCGACCGCCTCCACCACGCGCCCCCGACGCCGCCCTCCGCCGCGCCCCCGACAAGCTGCGGACTCCACCCGCGCCTCCTGCTCCGGCGCCACGCCGCCCTGCTCCGGCCGCCGTACTGCCTTGCTTCGCCGGCCCAACTAAGGTAATTTTTTTTCATTCTTTTTATTTTAGTACTGTTCTTTTGATGAATTTAGGTTGAATTTTACTGGAGCAAATTAGGAAATTTTAGTGAGTCATTTTATTAGGTTGAATTTAGGTTGAATTTGTTCATTTTTAGTGGAGTATTTTATATTAGTGTAGCATTTTATTAGTGTAGCATTTTATATTAGTGTAGCATTTTATTAGTGTAAATTTTATATTAGTGTATAGCATTTTATTAGTGTAGCATTTTATATTAGTGTAGCATTTATGTTTGAATTTATGTAATATTAGTGGAGCATTTTTATGTTTGAATTTGTGTTTCAATTTTAGTGGAGCAAATTAGGAAATTTAATGGAGTCATTTTATTATTAGTTTTCTAACTTTTAATGGAGCAAATATTGTTAAGTTAGAAATATTGCTAAGTTTCAAATATTGCTAAGTTAGAAACATTACTAAAAATAACTTTGAAAATTTGCTAAGTTAGAAATATTTTGCTAAGTTACTAAAAATAATTTTGCTAAGTTAGAAATATTTTGCTAAGTTACTAAAAATAATTTTGCTAAGTTAACTTTGAAAGTTAATTTTGCTAAGTTAGAAAAATTCTAAGTTAGAAAATTTTAGTAGCAAAGTTTGAAAATTTAGCTAAGTTTGAAATATTGCTAAGTTAGAAATTATTCTAGTAAATAAGTAAATATGTGCATTGTCATTTTTTTATTCTAGTAAATATGTGAATTTTGCTAAGTTTGAAAATTCTAGTAGCAAAGTTTCAAAATTTAGCAAAGTTTGAAATATTGCTAAGTTTGAATTACAAATTTGCAGTGACATTGAGCTATGGAGGACGATGCCCCCATCATCGACGCCCCGGACTTCATCGAGACTTGGAGAAAGAAGAACGCTTTCAAGCACTTATATTTGATAAGACCCTTGGACCCAATTCCGATGGAGAAGATTCCGATGGAGAAGATTCCGACGAAGAAGACGGCGAAGATTTCAGCGCGAAATGCTTGAACGACTCCGGTGAGGGACTTGAGTTACAAAACTTCAGAGACGACGACGAAGAAGAAGTGTCGTTACAAAACTCCGTAGAGAACTCCGGCAAGGTATATATTAAGTCTTGTTGATCACTAGCTAGATGCATTAATTGATTTATATGCGCACTTATTAACGAAACATTTTTCTTTCAGCCCTCTGGATCTACGTCGACAATCCGTAAACGAGGCCCAGCCCAAGGGTTAAAGCTGCCGGATGGTGCAAAGTTGTCGATCGACGAAGTTAGCATAAAAGGCAAACCGGAGAAACCCGATGGAATCTCCACTAAATACATAGCTCAATGCGGATTTCTTGTAAGGGACATGGTCCCGATCACCGTTGCAGAATGGAATGAGCCGAAGAAAAAAAACATTGGCGCAAAATATGTCGAGGACAGAATTAAAGAAACCCTTTGGGAGTCGATATTGGGTTATTTCAGCCTACCGGCAGATCTCCCACAGAGGAGGAAGGATAAAGTCAAGGAGTGGACTCTTAGCAAGATGGCCGAGCAATTCAACAACTGGAAGAAATCATTGTGGAGAAAATATGAAAAAAAAACTCCAGATTTCACTGGACATCTAGAGAAGCTAAAAGATGACTGGCCTGAATTTGTGGCGTATAAGAAATCGGCCGTCGCTGTGGCCCGATCGAAACAAATAAGTTGAATGCTAAGAAGAAGAAATATTTCCATCGTTTGGGCTCAGGTGGCTACAAGACTGCCGTGCCTAAGTGGGAAGCCTATGAAAACGAGCTGCGTCAAAAAGGGATCATTCCACAGACAGATGACTGGCCCGACAGGTCCAAGTTATGGTTGTTTGCGCATGGGGCAGTGTTGGACCCAAACACAGGGCTGATTGTTGCAAAGGGAAAATGGAAGAAAAGAATTAAAAGAGTCACCAAAAAACTAGTTGACGCAATAGAACTAGTCCGACAGGGAAAATATGTTCCCGATAGAGAGGACGACGAGCTTTCACTCGCCCTCGGGAATAAAGAACACTGGGGACGATGTCGAGGCAGAGGAGGCGGGGTTGGTTTTCTTGAAGGGTTTCCGGAGCACGCTGCAACTTATAGAAAACATTGCAGAGGTAAGAAGAGGGAGGCGGAGAGGTTTACTGCATTAGAACGCCAGATGCAGGATGTGAAGGAGCAACTGGCCTTAATTACCCAGCAAAGGGAATCTCAGCCGCGAGTACAAGATCATGCAGTCGATGTCTGCCCATCTCAGCGGAAAAGCAGCGTGGGTTCCACGCAGCTACAAGATCCTGCAGTTGATGAACCAGTTGATGAACCGTCGGCGGCGCGCTACCCCGTGGATGATATCACGGAGAAGACAAATTGTGAGTTACATGCGCCAATGAAGAACATTAGTTTTCCGGTGGCGAATGGCTATGCTTTACCGCATCAACTTGGATCAACCTTCCATTTTGGTGAGATTCCGGCTGGATTTGCTCGTGTCGGGGTGACGAAAGTTATGTCGGGATTCAGCTCAATCCATCTTGACATTCCCGGAGCTGAAGGCGAGAAGACATTGGGAGATGTCGAACTTGGTATCGTTCTATGGAAGAAGAAATATATCAAGTTTCCAGACTCGGCGCCAAGGCCACCGACTCCTCCGGTTAGAAATTCACAACAGCAAAGTCCACCCTCCTCCCCGACGATTGGGAGCCCACCGCGAGTCCATCGCCCGCGCCGTCCCGTCAGCCGACTGCTGCGCCCACTAGTAGTTTGACAAAGCGGAAGTTGTTCACGTCGTCCCCTGTCAAGAAATGTGCAAAAAAAACCAAGGAAGTCAAGGCTCCTGAGAAGTTAGCTGGCGAGATGACTCAGGAGGAATTAGAAGTGAGCACACGTGAAGAGGCGAGAGCCTTTTTTGAACAGAAAAAAAAGGAAAGACTGGAGGCAAGACTGGACCCCATGAAGGAACTTCTGAAGACTATACCAACTGAGGTAAAAAATCACACCGTTGACAACCTATATGACCCTCCACCACCGCCCCTTTCAGACTATGAGCGAGGTATTGAAAAGGTACTTTCCTCACAGATGGAGCAAGAAAAAGCGTGCGGGAAAAGAGTTGCCCAGCTCGGAGAACAAGAAGCACAATCGATCGCCCCGCTCATTGTGCCTTCTGAAGCTCGGGAAATCGAGCATGGAGAAGTTGTCATTGGCGACACAGGTTGCCCCATAGCGCAGATAACAATTCAATATAAATTTGAACTCGGCCTGCCTCTGGTCGAAAATCCGAGTGCTCTAACAACACAGTTATATAAATTGCATAACTGGTACATGGCCGCCGCAAAAGAAGGGAAAATGTGTCTCATGGCGGGAGTTAAGGAACAACACTTCTTCCGACAATATGGTGTGGTGGTTGCGTTCTCCGAACTTTTTCAGATGTACAATCAACTTGCTCTCGACAAATCTATCATCAGCTGCTATTGTCTGTAAGTAATTTATTCGTGTAATTTAATTATTTATAGTTAAGCTCGTTCATTGCTTGTAATTATCCTCACAACATTCTTTTGTACGCTATTATGCAGAATGAAGATTCGTGAATGCCGAATGGGAGGAATCTGGGACATTGGGTTCATTGACCCGGATAAAGTTCATGAAGTCACCGTACAAAGTCCTCTGTATGCCCAGGAAACAGAAGACGTTTTGCTAACGTGTTTTAAGCGACAAAGTACCAGAAAGGAAATACTTTTTCCTTACAACTTCGGGTGAGTGTTACTGTCTTGTACACATTCTATTTTGCTTTCCCGATATTAAGTGTAATTGATGAGTTCTGAATACCTGCGTATATAAATGTGCGCAGGTACCACTTCATTCTGCTAATCATTAGACTCGAGGAAGGACAAGTTGAAGTCTGAGACTCATTAAGGAAAGATCAAGATGATTACAAAAGCGTGCGTCTAATGCTCAAGAGGTAATTTCAATCGCACTATATCGTCCTCTTTCGTTCATTTCCGGATATCAAAAGTATAAGTAATAACTCCTCAATTCATTTTCTTTTCCGGGCAGGGTTTGGAAAAGGTTCATCGCGGAAGAACGCGGTGAATGGAAACCTAAGCTGGAGTTCAAGGCTAACAACGTAAGTACTACTACATATCTAGGTCTATGTATCTTTCTAATACCATTATCATTCTCTTGATTATTATTTGATTAAATTAAATTCTTGTATAGTGGTGTCTGCGACAACCACAGGGGACGGAACTATGTGGATACTACGTTTGCGAGTATATTCACATGAGGGTCAATGAGAGAGTCAATAGTATAAGAAATCGAGAGGTACGTAAACATCATACACAACTTTTATTTTGCTACCATCAATCATGTTTAGTTTCGATCATAACTGATTTGATCTCCTTCTTTTAAAGATGGCAAGGAAGCGGAACCAGCTCCTACTAAAAAACCGCGTAAAAGCTATTGCGAAGGAATTGGCGGGATTCATTATGACGCATGTCGTAGATGAATTCGGTGAATTCCACTATGTTGATTAATAGACTCCCTCCATGCATGTACTAGCTAGCGGTGATCTCAATTGTAATTATGAGTACTTTATATGTAACGAGAGTACTTTATATGTGTAAAGAGTACTTTATATGTGTAGTGAGTACTTTATACGTGATCTCCTCCGAAACCATGAAAAATGAGCGAAAAGGAAAAAAACAGAAACCCTAAACCCTGAGAAATAAGCGAAAAGAAAAAAACCGAAAACCTAACCCCCCTGAAAAAATAGGGGGGGCAAAAAAACAGGAACCTTTAGTACCGGTTGCTATTACCAACCGGTACTAAAGGTCCTCAGCTTGCTCGCGCAGGTTCGGCTACGTGGAGGTCCTTTAGCACCGGTTGTTTATACAACCGGTACTAAAGGGGTACCCCTTTAGTCTCGACCTTTTAGTACCGGTTGCACAACTGGTACTAAAGGCCTAATAAGATCGGTACTGATGCCCTGTTCTCTACTAGTGTGCCGAGACGGGCTCTCGGCGAAGAGGTGCCATATGGTCTCTCCTGGGAGTTGCCTTCGCCGAGACCGGCTGAACACCAGGCACTCGGCAAAATGCAAACACTCGGCGATAAAAATGCTCGGCGAAGAAGTTCTCGGCAAAGCGTCCTCCCGGCAAAGGAATTCGGCACTCGACGAAGGCCATGTCGGCGAAGCCTTCGCCGGCACCCAATTTCTAGGACACGTGGCGCCGCCTGTGCATTCCTTCTTCGCCGAGCGCCGACACGCCCAGACTCGGCGAAGTACTGACACACATCTGACAGTCGACGGACCGGATGACCTTTTCTTCGCCGGGTGTCCGTTAAATTGTCACGGCGAAGACGTTGCCGTGTATACCCTATAGAAAGCACTCGGCGAAGAGGCGTCGCCGAGGCGATTGTCGCCGAGAGGTCTCTGCTGAGTGCCGCTCTCGGCGAACGCTTCGCCGAGGTAGATTCCTGTCTTCGCCGTGTGTTTTGACCACACGGTGAAGAGTGATTTTCCAGTAGTGAAAGGAGCCCATACGCATATACACTGGCCTGATGGGACAATACCAAGTAAAATCGGCTTGCTAAAATTTACGTTCAAAGTAAAATCAGTGGTTGTTCATGTTTAGATCATAGTTTAGCAATGCATGCATACTAACACCTTCATACCAAGATGGTCGATCGTGTATGGGATGCATGTAAATTCAGAAGAAGGAAATACACAATTTTCAGTGCATGTATCAACCGCGGAGATGGTGGTGGCAGTTCAAGCATGAAACTGATGCCCGGCTAATATGTCCAGCATTTTCCACCAGCTTTGCTGCTGCACTTACATCGCCAGTGAAAGTTTCACCACAGTTCTCTCTGATTAATCCAAAAAGAAACTAGTGAACCGTCGTTCATGTCGCTCCTCGGCGGCGGCCCGAGCGAACCCTAGTGCTGCCGTCAACGAGCCAACCTTCCTGGTCGACCTCCCAGCTCACGCTGCCGCCGGAAGATGCCGCCGGGCTAAGCCCGCGCGGTGAACGTCGGCGGTGCGGGCTTATTCCTCCCGTCGCTGCGGTCGGGTGCCGGCGCGGCTACCCTTTCCTGGCGATGCCGGATCTCCTCCGGTGGCTCGACGGTCCTTGAGGCGTGGCGACGCGACCTCCTCTTCCCCTGGTGGTGCGGCTCCCAGCTGATGCGGCGCAGTACGTCTCCCGCAGTTGCGGTGTTTGGATCCACCTCGCTGAGGCGATCAGCTTCGGCCGGCCTTGGCCATGGCTCTATACCGGCTCCACATCTGGCCACGATGGGTTTTAGGACTAGGACGGTTGATGCGGCGCGGTGCATCTCCCGCTGTTGCGGTGTTCGGATCCACCTCGCTGCGGCGGTCAGCTTCGGCCGGCCTTGGCCATGGCTCTAGACCAGCTCCACATCTGGCCACGGCGGGTTTTAGGACCACGCCGGGCTCCTCCTGGTGGATTTTAAGACGGCGGATGATGGGCATCGCGCGAGGCGTGGATCTTCATTGGCGGTGCTGTCCGGTGATGGTATGCTGGTCGCGGTGGTGTCACCGTGCGGTGTGCATGTGATCCTATGTGGCTTGGTGGATTCTTGATGCACTTGCTCGTCAGACGGCGGCGGGTGGCTGCGCGTGGTCTGGCTAGCTTTGCGTGTGAGGTCTCGAATTGGAGGTCATAAGGAATGACCGGGTGAAAGCTTGCCCCAAAGGAATCGATGACATCCATGGACGCCATCACCTTCTTGGAAGCGTCATCCTGGTACGGTGCCTTTCCCTCCATCTGGTGACCGGGGAAACCTCAGACATGTAGGTTTGACCTATGACATGCTCCTCGCTTGGGGGCATCATGTTTGTAGTTAGCGACGACTAGACGGATCAGTGGAAGGTGTTTGGATGCTAGGGCATTGGCTCTAGATTCGGCATCATTGCGATATGTTTGGCAATGTTGACAGTGGTGAGTGGATCCGAGTCACAACATGTCCATTGTCAGCGGTATCCTACGTGTTCCACTAGTACAGAATGACACATCGGACACCCCTCTATGGAAACGACACGAGTTAGGCGACGGAAGAAATGAGTTCTGCGTGCTTCCGCGAGAGTGCGCGCGCTAGTCGGTCGATGGGCCCGGTCCAATGGCAACGGTTGGCAAAATATCTCTGTTGCCCATATATTGCCAATGGTTGGAAAAATAGCTCTGTTGCTGATATTCCCACAATTCCAACGGAGTTTTGTCGATCTCCGTTTCCCATGTGAAAGCCTAGTAAGCGGTGCCCATATAAAGACCACCCACTCCAGTGGATCTCACTCTCACTCTCTCCCCCAGGTCCTAACCCTAGCCGCACACTCTCTCCACGTACTTCACTCCCTCGATGGCGAACCCCTCCGGCGTCGACGGAAGTCAGGATAGAGAGCATCTTCCTCCGCCAACCCTCCGAGTCGCCAACGGGAGCTGCCTCTCCCCGACATCTTCACCGAGGCCCACGGTGACCGATCTCGCGAGTTCTTGTAGACCCATCGGATCCCCTACGGGTCCACGGCGGCGGAGGCCCCCGACGCCCGGATCTCGTCCTCCTCGAATGAAGAGGATTCAGATCTGGAGGTCGGTCTCCTCCTCTCTCGCGCCTCCTTTGAGCGCGAGCGCACCGACGGTGTCATTCGGGTGGCAGCGATGGAGAGAGCAGTCCGCATCTCCGCCGCCGAGCATGCGATGGAAGCCGCCGAGGAGGCGTTGTTCCAGACGCAGCTCCGGGCAGCCATAGACCGGTCTCTTCTCCCTGGCCAGGGCCCTGGGCCAGATGCGGCGGCGGCTGTGGCGGAGGAGGAGGAGGAGCTGGTGTTCGAGGAGGATGTGGTCACGGGGTCCTCTGACAGTAGCTCCAGCGCCTGGGACGCATCCAGCGGCGGTAAGCGACCCCGCCTCGCCTAAGGTAAAACTCTAAAGGGCCTAAACTACCGCTTTGTTAGCTCTGTATTTGCTCTGTTATTTAGCTCTTTGCTCTGTATTTGCTCTGTTTATGTTGCAAACTGCTGCTTACCTGTTATTTAGCTCTGTTTGCTCTGTATTTGCTCTGTTTATGTTGTAAACTGCTGCTTACCAAAGCTACTTAATAGTTAAGTTTACTCTGTATTTGCTCTGTATTCTTAGCTAGTTTCCTATGTTTATTAGCTCCGTTTGCTCTTTTTTAACACTGAATATTCGTTATGTGAAGGGCTTGGTGGATGCCTGGTGACAGATGCTGCTACCGTGAAAACCTAGGAGCGGGGCTCCGTACATGGTGCCGTCACCACGAGCAGTACATTTTGTGCAGCACGAGCTGAAGTGAAGACAGTCGATGATCATCCGGCGGCCGTGAAGACATAGGAGCAGGGCTCCAGCCACGCACACCGATGAAATTTTGTACAGCAGGGCGAACAGGAATACGGTGACGAACGGACGGCCGTCTAGTTGCATGGAGCGGGGCTCCATCGACGGCGCAGCCCCGTCACCGTGCTTTTTTTTTGTTTCCTATAGCCCTTATTAGAAATGGTGATTAGTAAAATTCCGTGTCTAATGTGAAACATATCGGTAACGATCTAATATACTAACTTTTGCCCTTGTTAGGGGCAACGGCGAACCATCTCCGTTGCCATTGAGCTCTTCACATCAGCAGCGGGGGCGGGGACACGGACCATTTCTCCGTTTCCGATTAGTGTTTTGACCCGTTTCCGATGTGTCGTTCTGTACTAGTGTTCTTTGGGTTCCTGTGCGGTGTCCTGCGGTAACGCGGTGAAGTCAGAGTTGTGGGTCGTGTAGTGGCATGTCGGCAACGATGCCACCTCATCGGTGGTACCGGTGCGTGGATCTCCAGATGCCGCTCGGATTTTGTCGGTGCACAGTGTGCAAGTTTCTCCTGTGAAGCTCTTTGTCAAAGTCGGAGTTGCCTCTTCCTCGACGTTGTGAGTCGACTGTTTGGCATTGGTGCTGGTCAATTGTCTTCTTCTTTTTTAAAATAAAATGAGGCAAATTGCCCGTTTTGTTAAAAAAAAAACTTTCACCACCAAAGGCTGCCACAGCTGTTTGCATGCACTGCAAGGATATATAAATTTATATATTTAAAAAATGTGTATGATGCATATTTGGATCAGTTACTTTCATGTATACAATTATAATGTAATTTTATGGTAAATATACTGCTGCGTGAAACATGAAATATGATAAAAGTCTCGGGTTAAGATGTACTCCCTCTGTCTCAAATTTGTTGTCAATCTAGCTTTTAAAAAAAAGTCAAATCATCTTAACTTTGGTTTGTCACTGATGATGAGTTCAAAAGCTGACCAGTTGGAAAAATATATGTTAATTAAATGAAAGTTGTAACATACTAACATGTAGCCAATATGATTATCTAGGTGATGCTAATTTGCATTGTTGAAACGGTCAACCAGAAGACATACTTGATCGCCACCTACTCATAATGGTCAAGAGGGTAGTAACAAATGTACTTACATACAATCTTTGTCGTTGCTACATATGCGTCACCTCATTAGAACGAGAGGAACACCAGTAGAGAGATACTTCGTCCGTTGAAATGTACTCTATAAAGTATGGTTGAGGTAGACGCTATGCCAGTAAGTACAAGAAGTTAGCTCATCTTGACCAATGATGTATGTGATTATCATCATGGTGTCTTTACTTTTTTAATGAAAAAAGTTTAAGTAACATATCCAGTGTTTACTTCTTTGCCTCCTTCCACCAACTCTCATATGATGATGGCATGAGTCTGGAAAAAGATATGTCTTTTTGGGCGAAGCGGATGTGGATCTGTTTTTTTTTATTAACCATATAACTTTTAATCGAACAGTCTAATTTGTTTTGATGATATTTGCAGGGAAGGTGAGGGATCATACTTTTAGGGGCAAGGATCTATCTTTTGTGAGATAGAAGTAG
This sequence comes from Poa pratensis, assembly GCA_947311845.1. Lineage (NCBI taxonomy): Eukaryota > Viridiplantae > Streptophyta > Magnoliopsida > Poales > Poaceae > Poa > Poa pratensis. The sequence goes on along the minus strand of CAMZMU010000036.1, from coordinate 88,382,475 downwards.
ATACAGAACAGTCTTTCTGGAAGAAGAGATCAAACTATTTTTTTGAGAAGGATCCATCTGTGGAAGAGATTGATCTATTTTTCTTACAGAAGCTCGTTTCTTTGACGACGAAGATGGATCTACTTAATTTTTTTTAGAGAGATTGATATCATACTGCAGGAAGGAGAAATCAATCATTTTTTTTAAGGAGGGTGATCGGTTTATTTCTTATCTTGAGGCATGGTGAATTTGTTTTAATTGGTGCCTACCTGAGATTTTGTTTGTCAAAGGTGGTGTGTGGTAGGACTTATTAGTAGTAATGGAGTTGAACTATAACCCTGCAAATGCGATGTGACAGCTGTGTGACATAATCATATATAAAAAGATACTAAAAGCTATATTATTGTTTAGTACGTGCCTCCAAATCAAATTTTAATTGTTCTAAGAATGGGTGTGCTTTATATTTTGATCACTTGCTTTCATATATTAAATTATAATGTAATTTTTTGGTAAATATATATACTACTCTATCAGACATAAAATATTACAGAGGTGGATGTTTAATTAAGATGTTCGAAATAAAGTACACATCTTTCAAATAAGGTCTGCAATAAATTCAAAGGATGAGTAGCACTGAAAGATGCATCTATTGAAAATGGGAATTGTAAATTACCAGCCCTGAGGTCAAGTCTTTCAAATAATGCCCGATAATTGTTGCACGAGGCCAGTATGAGTATCTAGCTGATTCTAACTTTTATACTTGAAACAGCCAACGAGAAGTCACACTCGCCACCTACTCATATTAGTCAAAGGGATAATTACAAATGGACTTACACATACAGTCTTCGTTTATAAAGGCACAACCATGAATTTTAAAGGCACAAGGGATCTTAGTCTTCACATGAGAAATAAAGTACACATCTTTCAAATAAAGCCTGCCATAAATTCAAAGGATGAGTAGCACTGAAAGATGCATCTATTAAAAATGTAAATTGTTAATAACCAGCCCTGAGGTCAAGATTTTCAGATAAGGCCTGACAATTGTTGCACATGAAGCCAATATGAGTATCTAGCTGATGCTAACTTTCATACTTGAAACAGCCGACGAGAAGACAAAGTCGCCACCTACTCACATTAGTCAAGAGGCTAATTACAAATGGACTTACATACAGTCTTCTTCGATAAAACCACAGTCGTGAATTTTAAAGGCACGAGGGATCTTAGTCTTCACATGAGATAATCGACTATAGGAAGCGGTTCAAACAAAGGATACTAACAGCTAGATTATTGTTTAGTACGTGCCTTCAATTCAAATTTTATATATTTGAAGAATGTGTATGATTTAGATTTTGATCATTTGCTTTCATATATTAAGTTATAATGTAATTTTGTGGTAAATATATACTACTCTGTTCAACATAAAATATGACATAGGTCGTTGTTTAAGATGTTCGAAATAAAGTACACATCTTTCAAATAAGGCCTGCCATTAATTCAAAGGATAAGTAGCACTGAAAGATGCATCTATTGAAAATGGAAATTGTTAATAACCAGCCTTGAGGTCAAGTCTTTCAAATAAGGCCTGATAATTGTTGCGCATGAGGCCAGTATGAGTATCTCGCTGATGCTAACTCGCCACCTACTCACATCAGTCAAGAGGCTAATTATAAATGAACTGACATACAGTCTTCGTCGATAAAGGCACGGCCGTGAATTTTAAAGGCACATGGATCTTAGTCTTCACATGAGATAATCGACTAAAGGAAGCGGTTCAAACGAAGGCACTGTAGGATTATAAATTATGTGCATTTTTGGTCTTAGGTTAGGTGGTTCCCAGACTAGATATCCTAACTTTTGGGTGTAAACTAGCCTTCGTACCTAATTATCTCATGTTGAATTGTCAACGGCTTCGGCTATCATGAGTTCAATTGTCAGCGGCTGATGACACCTTTAGTTGGAAACTCGAAAAGTTTCCCTTTCGTACCTAATTAAGCTGGGGTGTGGTACTCGAAAAGCAGCCAACGGACGGAGTAGTGCGTCGGATGCAGATCGTATGCAAAAGTGTCAGATCTAATAAAGTGCAACCGGAAAGTTTTTTTTTTTTGCGAATAACCGGAAAGGATATTGTCCGCTGAAATATATTAAGTATGGTTGAGGTAGACACTACGTACGACAAGTCAGCTCCTCCTTACCAATCATGTGATTAACACATGTAGTAGGCTAATCCAGTGCCTGTCCGCGACCGCAATGTATGTGATTAACACGTGTAGTTTAACTCGGTATTCAACGAGGCAATGGCTGCCAACAGCCGATACCTCGCAGACCTTCTGGCCGAAGTCACTGGGTGGACCGCTACGATGGCGAGGCCGCGAGGGCTGTTGCCAAGGCCATCCCACATGTCAAGTGTTTCAGTTCTTGACCTCCCACATGTGATTGAAGGCATCTCGGATCAGGCACAATGTCGAATTATTGTTGGGGACATGGTGAGTTTATTCCCTATACAGTATACGTTGATTGTTTACGTTGTTTTCATCAGTTAGGAATCTTGGTTCTACTTGTTGGTCCATAAAATTTGGCATGGTATGAGACATGTGATTCTTCTTTCACGTGTAGGTCTCTCCGAGTCACACATGAGAGGGCGTTATAGTATATGTGGATGACCTATGTTGCTTTCGTCAGTTCGGACTTTTTGCTCTAGTGGTTGGTACATGAAACTTGACAATTCCACTTTCTAATCTCATTTTACTTAAGGTATTTTTGTATCACTTGAAAGAACAACATATACCACCACCAAGCACACACTGGCAGAGAAGGTCGATCCACCGCAGGACACATATACCGTTTTCGTAAATTACTCACATGCGCCTTCACAAGTGATCAGCACCACGGAATAAACCGTAAGGTGAAACGATAAGAATCTGAACGTAACAGTTTTGTTGATATGCTTATGTGAGAATTTTAAAAAAAAATACTCTGTAATATACAATACAGTCTAATTTGTGTGAGAATTGGAGAGGTGCCATTTTGCACGATATATTTTGACACTTCCTAAAAAAACTATTTTTAGCACTTAGAAAATAAAAAATTGTAACTAAAAGATGGAAACTCTTTTTGATACTATTGTTTGGCATGACAAGATGCTCCTTTGTGTCATATATTGTCACATTATCATGAACTATGCCATGGATATGGTCATGAACTTAGTCAGTTGGCTTGAAATTCATGATTGTTCCCTTTTGTGAAGTTTTTTTACAAATTATGAAAAACTCGTTGCTTATCATTTTTCCTAGCAACCAGTACACATAGAAGGACTACATGCCAAATGTATTGGAATTTTTACATTTTGTTCATTTTCTTTGATTTCGCTTTAAAACGGGATCAAAATTGTGAGCGAAACTATTCATAGATAGGGCATTAATCTTTCAACACACTTTGTGACTATTGCATATAATTATACTTGAGTACCTTAAAATGAGTTTTGACAACTTTTAGCATCAAACTAGAGCATACCTGTAGTGAATTACTTTCTGAAACTCATTTAGATAAGCGCAGGCATGTAGGCAGACGGTCCGCGTCTGATCCATGCCTTCATCCACATACGTATATGTATGTACATATGTGGCTCGCGTAATTACAATCCAGCGCTAGGTACATACGTGAGACCGCTAGCTGTTGAACACGGTCGTGAACAGCTAAGCGGGGCGAACGTCCGCCAACAAGCTTACATAAGCGAAAGTAGCTAGGAAGCGCGAAAATCCTTAATACTTTAGATTTGCCCATCCAATATGGTCTAATTTGTGTAACAATTAGAGAGGTGCCGTTGGCACCATATTCTTTGCTTTTGCTTCACAAAAAACCAATTTTTGGTACTTAGAAATAAAAAATAAAAAAAAATTGTAACTGAAAGTACGAAACTCCTTGTGGCACTATTGTTTGGCATGACAAGATGCTTCTTTGTGTCCAATATGGTCACATTATCATGACCTTTGCCATGGATATGGTAATGTCCTTAGTCATTTGGCCCAGAAGTGATTGATACGTCTCCAACGTATCCATAATTTCTGCTGTTCCATGCTTATATTATACCATTTGCTACATGTTTTATATACACTTCATATCACTTTTATGCATTTTCTGGGACTAACCTATTAACAAGATGCCACAGTGCCAGTTCCCTGTTTTCTGCTGTTTTTGGTTTCAGAAAGTTACTTCTGGAAATATTCTCGGAATTGCACGAAACAAAAGGCCACGTCCCTATTTTTCCAGCACCGCCACGGAGTCCGAAGGAGAGACGAAGGAGGGCGCCGAGGTGGCCAAACCACACCTCGGCGCGGTGGGCCCCCTTGCCGCGCCACCAGGTGGTGTGGGCCCCTCGGGCCTCCACCGACGTCGCCCCTTCGCCTATATATTGCCTCAGACGCGAAAACCCTAAAACACAAGTCATATTTCCAGAAGAGTTCCGCAGCGCCGCCGCCATCGACGACAAGTTTCGGGGGACAGAATCTCTGTTCCGGCACGCCGCCGGGACGGGGAATTGCCCCCGGAGTCATCTCCATCGACACCACCGCCATCTTCATCGCCGCTGCTGACTCCCATGATGAGGAGGGAGTAGTTCTCCCCCGAGGCTGAGGGCTCTACCGGTAGCTATGTGGTTCATCTCTCTCTCACATGGTGTGATCTTTATGTGATCATGTGTATTGCTAGTATCGCTGAATACATTAATAATGTTTATGCTACTCAAGTGATTTTGTCTAGTTTCTGGAGTCATTGTGACAACACGGTATCAAGGTGACAGTGTGGGTACTTGTGTGACTCTATGAATAATTTAGATATTTATCATGGCTTATTCTTGGGAATTGTGGTGTTTGTTTACTCAGACTTTGAGGTGTGCTTTTGCAGCCCTACGCATAGTACTCTTGCTTCATCAAGAAGGAGAATAATCCCGAGCAGTATTTACTTGTGTTCAGTTGTGCTAATCTAGTTGAATATGTAGATGTTACTCTTTATCTATTATGCACTCTATAGGTTACTTTAATATGAACTCCGGTACTCTCCACGGTGTAAAGGTGACAGTGTGTGCACCGTGTGTGATTCCTTTATGACGTTGTGGCGCTTGTTTACTCCGGCTTGAGGTGTGCTTTTGTAGCCCTACACAATGAATGGTGTTTGTTATCCAACAAGAGAGTGTTTAAGAGTAGCTTTTATTTATTCAGTTATGAGATCATTGTTGAGAGTGTCCACTAGTGAAAGTATGATCCCTAGGCCTTGTTTCTAAGCATTGAAACACCGTTTACATCAAGTTCTGCTACATGTTTGCTTGCTGCCATCTTTATTTCAGATTGCAGTTACTACTTATAATCATCCTATCACTTGTATTTCACTATCTCTTCGCCGAACTAGTGCACCTATACATCTGACAAGTGTATTGGGTGTGTTGGGGACACAAGAGACTTCTTGTATCTTAATTGCAGGGTTGCTTGAGAGGGATATCTTTGACCTCTACCTCCCTGAGTTCGATAAACCTTGGGTGATTCACTTAAGGGAAACTTGCTGCTGTTCTACAAACCTCTGCTCTTGGAGGCCCAACACTGTCTACAAGAATAGAAGCACACGTAGACATCAAGCTATTTTCTGGCGCCGTTGCCGGGGAGGTAAGGTAAAAGGTATTCACATCCTCTGGCTACAAAGCTATTTTCTAGTATTGTTGCTAGTGTGTGAGTGCTCGAAGTTATTTCCTTTAGATTCTGCAATTATTTCTTTTTGTTTCTTGTTTTTATTTTCACTAGTTAGGCTTAATGGAAAACAACAAAAAATTAGAGATCTTTATGAACTTTATATTGAATTAGGACATGATGCTTTTGAAGAGAAAATTAAAAAACCTATGGAGGCTTGTTTGCATGATGGTAGCAATGGTATTACTATAAATTCTTTGAACACCATTATTGCTAATGCTATGGAAAAGTCTAAGCTTGGGGAAGCTGGTTGTGATGAATATGATATTTTTAGTCCCCCAAGCTTTAAGGAGGAAATTTGCTTTGATAATACTTTGCCTCCAATATATGATGATTATAATCATTGTGATATTTTCAGTCCACCTACTATTGAGGATATAGTTTATGTTGATTATGATATGCCTCCTATATATGATGTTTACAATGATGAATATGATATTCTCAGTCCATCTACTATTGAGGATAAAATTCATTATGATTATTCTATGCCTCCAATTTATGATGATTACAATGATGGATGTGATACTTTTACTCTCACTATTACTAATGAAATGTTATGCTTATGTGGAGAGTAATGATACTTTTATGCATGTGGATCATGATAAGAATGCTTTATGTGATAGCTATATTGTTGAGTTTATTCATGATGCCGCTGAAAATTATTTTGAGAGAGGAAAGTATGGTTATAGAAATCTTCATGTTACTAAATTTCTTCTCTTTATGATGAATGTTTTGAGCTTTCTCTTGATTTGCTTTTATTTGCTGGGTACTTTAAGACCTACTGGTCCTTATGAGAGAGGGAGACACGATTTCATATATCACAATAATATTAAGTCTTCTCTCTTTATGTTGAAATTTTTGAAGTTACACTTGTTTTGCATTTCTATGCTAGTCACTTTGTTCTTCATTGACTTGTTTTCTTACAAGACTCCTATGCATAGAAAGAGTGTTAGATTTAAACATGTTTTATATATGCTTCTTGATGCTCTCTTTTATGTTTCAACTCTCATCTTTATGTGGCATCATAAAAATCACTATGCCTAGCTAAAAGGCTTTAAAGAAAAGCGCTTATGGGAGACAACCCATTGTTTTTATTTTCTGTTATTTTTGCTTTTCTTTTTGTTTTGAGTCAAGGAGTTTTGTTACTTCTGTAGCAACTCCTTTGTATCTTTATTTTATCGCATTGTTGTGCCAAGTAAAGTTCTATATTGAAAGTTGATGCAAGATTTGGATTTCTGCGCAGAACAGATTTTTAGCTGTCACGATTTGAGCTATCTCCTGTAGAAAATTCGAAAAATTCTGAAAAAATCACGCATCTTCCTCAGATATGTACGCAACTTTCATTAATGGCCAGTTCCATCTGAGCAACTTAAGTGCCTCGAAAAAATTCGTCTTCCAGACTGTTCTGTTTTTGACAGATTCTGCCTTTTGTTTTGCATTCGCTCTTTTACGATGTTTTGTGGATTTCTTTGCTCACAAAGCATTGGTGGCTGTAGCTAATGTCCAGAAGCTTTGGGAATGATTGTATCATTACAGAATATGAGAATTTTTGATTATGCACTAACCCTCTAATGAGAACTGTCTTGAGTTTGGTGTGAAGGAAGTTTTCAAGGATCAAGCGAGAAGGGTGATATTATGTGATCAAGAAGAGTGAAAAGCCTAAGCTTGGGGATGCCCCCGTGGTTCATCCCAACCATATTCAGAGAGACTCAAGCGTCTAAGCTTGGGGATGCCCAAGGCATCCCCTTCTTCATCAACAACTTATCAGGTCATCTCTAGTGAAACTATATTTTAATTCTTTCACATCTTATGCGCTTTACTTGGAGCGTCTGTGTGCTTTTATTTTTGTTTTTGTTTGAATAAATTCGGATCCTAGCAATCCTTGTGTGGGAGAGAGACACGCTCCGCTTTTTCATGTGAATACTCATGTTCTTCACTTATATTTGTTGAGTATTCTTAACTAGCTACTGCAGTGCTTTTAGCTCCTGTTTTTCATGCATCTCTTCGAGCTGTTAGCACTTGTTTATAAATACTCTCTTGCTGCATTATATTATCATTTGGAGAGTTTATGTTTAAATAAATTGATTGGTGTTTGTTTGGAAGAAAGAAAATGCTACATGTAGTAGTTGGTATTGGAAAAGACATATGCATTCTTGTAGATCATTGTCTTGTTTCGATTTGATGCTTTGCAATTGTTTTGAGCTCTCAAGTAGATCATGTTTAAGCTCTTGCATCATGTAGTTAAAGCCTAGTAGTGGAGAACTACCGTAGAGCTTGTTGAGACTTGGGATGCATATTTGTTCTCTCTAAGGTCTAGATATTTTCTGGTAAAATGTTTGAGCAACAAGGAAGACAGTGTAGAGTCTTATAATACTTGCAATATGTTTTTATGTGATTCTTGCTGTACCGGTTTATACTTGTGTTTGCTTCAAACAACCTTGCTAGCCTAAACTCTGTACTGAGAGGGAATGCTTCTCGTGCATCCAAACTTGAGCCAAAACCCATGCCATTTGTGTCCACCATACCTACCTACTATGTGGTATTTCCTGCCATTCCAAGTAAATATTTCATGTGCTACCTTTAAACTATTCAAAACTTTATTACTCCTTATTTGTGTCAATGTTTTATAGCTCATGAGGAAGTATGTGGTGTTTTATCTTTCAATCTTGTCATTTACTTCTGACAGACTTTCACCAATGGACTAGTGGCATATACATCCGCTTATCCAATAATTTGCAAAAAGAGCTGGCAACGGGGTGCCCAGCCCCAATTAATTACAACTTTCATTAATAATTCTCTTCACATGTTTTGCCCTGATTTATCAGTAAGCAACTTAATTTGCAAATAGACACTCCTCCATGGTATGTGAATGTTGGAAGGCACCCGAGGATTCGGTTAGCCATGGCTTGTGTAAGCAAAAGGTTGGGAGGAGTGTCATCTATAAAGAAACTAAAATACATGTGTAAACAAAAGAGAAGAGGGATGATCTACCTTGCTGGTAGAGATAACGTCCTTCATGGGAGCCGCTCTTGAAAGTCTGGTTGACAAGGGGGTTAGAGTGCCCACTACCATTCGTTGACAACAACAAACACCTCTCAAATACTTATTTTGTGCTCTCTATATGCTTTCGAAAACTTAAAAAGCTCTAGCACATGATTTAATCCCTGCTTCCCTCTGCGAAGGGCCTATCTTTTACTTTATGTTGAGTCAGTTTACCTACTCCTTTCTATCTTAGAAGCAAACACTTGTGTCAACTTTGTGTGCATTGATTCTTACATGTTTACTTATTGCACTTGTTATATTGCTTTATGTTGACAACTATCCATGAGATATACATGTTACAAGTTGAAAGCAAATGCTGAAACTTAATCATCCTTTGTGTTGCTTCAATGCCTTTTACTTTGAATCTATTGCTTTATGAGTTACCTCTTATGCAAAACTTTTTGATGCTTGTCTTGAAAGTACTATTCATGAAAAGTTTTTGCTTATATGATTCATTGTTTACTCTTTATCTATTGTTAGCAAACTATAGACCATTGCTTTGAGTCACTTCATTCATGACATGAGCCTTGCAATATATTGATCAAGATTGTGTGAAAGCATGTCTCCTCAGAAATTATTTGTTGTTATCGTTTTACCTACTCGAGGACGAGTAGAACTAAGCTTGGGGATGCTTGATACGTCTCCAACGTATCCATAATTTCTGATGTTCCATGCTTATATTATACCATTTGCTACATGTTTTATATACACTTCATATCACTTTTATGCATTTTCTGGGACTAACCTATTAACAAGATGCCACAGTGCCAGTTCCCTGTTTTCTGCTGTTTTTGGTTTCAGAAAAGTACTTCTGCGAATATTCTCGGAATTGCACGAAACAAAAGGCCACGTCCCTATTTTTCCAGCACGTCACGGAGTCCGAAGGAGAGACGAAGGAGGGCGCGGTGGCCCCCTGCCGCGCCACCAGGTGGTGTGGGCCCCTCGGGCTCCACCGACGTCGCCCCTTCGCCTATATATTGCCTCAGACGCGAAAACCCTAAAAACCAAGTCATATTTCCAGAAGAGTTCCGCAGCGCCGCCGCCATCGACGACAAGTTTCGGGGGACAGAATCTCTGTTCCGGCACGCCGCCGGGACGGGGAATTGCCCCCGGAGTCATCTCCATCGACACCACCGCCATCTTCATCGCCGCTGCTGACTCCCATGATGAGGAGGGAGTAGTTCTCCCCCGAGGCTGAGGGCTCTACCGGTAGCTATGTGGTTCATCTCTCTCTCCATGGTGTGATCTTTATGTGATCATGTGTATTGCTAGTATCGCTGAATACATTAATAATGTTTATGCTACTCAAGTGATTTTGTCTAGTTTCTGGAGTCATTGTGACAACACGGTATCAAGGTGACAGTGTGGGTACTTGTGTGACTCTATGAATAATTTAGATATTTATCATGGCTTATTCTTGGGAATTGTGGTGTTTGTTTACTCAGACTTTGAGGTGTGCTTTTGCAGCCCTACGCATAGTACTCTTGCTTCATCAAGAAGGAGAATAATCCCGAGCAGTATTTACTTGTGTTCAGTTGTGCTAATCTAGTTGAATATGTAGATGTTACTCTTTATCTATTATGCACTCTATAGGTTACTTTAATATGAACTCCGGTACTCTCCACGGTGTAAAGGTGACAGTGTGTGCACCGTGTGTGATTCCTTTATGACGTTGTGGCGCTTGTTTACTCCGGCTTGAGGTGTGCTTTTGTAGCCCTACACAATGAATGGTGTTTGTTATCCAACAAGAGAGTGTTTAAGAGTAGCTTTTATTTATTCAGTTATGAGATCATTGTTGAGAGTGTCCACTAGTGAAAGTATGATCCCTAGGCCTTGTTTCTAAGCATTGAAACACCGTTTACATCAAGTTCTGCTACATGTTTGCTTGCTGCCATCTTTATTTCAGATTGCAGTTACTACTTATAATCATCCCTATCACTTGTATTTCACTATCTCTTCGCCGAACTAGTGCACCTATACATCTGACAAGTGTATTGGGTGTGTTGGGGACACAAGAGACTTCTTGTATCTTAATTGCAGGGTTGCTTGAGAGGGATATCTTTGACCTCTACCTCCCTGAGTTCGATAAACCTTGGGTGATTCACTTAAGGGAAACTTGCTGCTGTTCTACAAACCTCTGCTCTTGGAGGCCCAACACTGTCTACAAGAATAGAAGCACACGTAGACATCAGTCATGAATATGGAGAAATGATAATCCATTTTATGAACGTTTTTTACAAATTATTTAAAAATTCATACTTATCATTTTTTCTACCAATTAGAACATCTAAAAGGACTCCATGCCAAAGTAGTTCATTTTTTTTACATTTTCTTTGATATTTTTTCAAAACAGTGACAAAATCATTGGTGGAACTATTCATATCTATAGCCTGCATCTTTTAACACCCTCTATGGCTATTGCATAGAATCATACTTGAATACTCTAAATCCTTTTTGACAATTTTTTGGACCAAACTAGAGCATATTTGTAGTTCAAATTTGAATTACTTCCAGAAAATCAGCTAAAATTCATTTGATTGGGACAAAGTAGGTAAAAAGAGATAGAATCTTAATACTTGGGAATTGGCCATCTAATATGGTCTACTTTGTGTCAAAATTGGAGAAGTGCCATTTTGCATCATATTTTTTGCACTTACTTCACAAAAAACCATTTTTGGCACTCACCAAATGAAAAAACATTTTTTTGTGATAAAAAAGTTGAAAACTCCATTTTAAACTATTGTTTGGCATGCCAACAAGGAAGGACAACAAAAAAATTCAATTTATTTTTGAAATTATTTTTTTAAAATAAGTTTAAATATTTGTGGAGTTCCATGTGAGAGGGCACTTGATACGTCCAAAATATATCTATAATTTTTGGTTGTTTCATGCTACTTTTATATCATTGCTACATGCTTTTACCATGGTTTTATATCATTTTATAGCATTTTATTGGACTAACCTATTAACCCACTGTCAAGTGCTGGTTTCTGTTTTTTATTGTCTGTGCATTGCAGAAAAGGCGAAAAATAAAGTTGCTCGGAAAATTTTAGGAAAAATACCAAAATTCTAACTCGATGCTCGGAAAATTTTAGGAAAAATACCAAAAATTTTGGAAAAATAAAGTTGCTCGGAAAATTTTTGAGACGGACACGGAGGACCAAAATTCAACCCCGGGGGGACCCCACAGCCGCCACGCGGCCACGGGTCCCGCCCGCGTGGCCACCTCGAGGCTCCCCTCTCGCCACCTCTTCGCCTATATATTGCTCTTGGCCTAATTAGACGAGGGCGGGTTATTTTTTGGAGTTCCGATACAGAGAACCGCCGCCATCCGAAACCCTAGTTCAGGGTTCTGGAGGTCCTGTTCTGGCACCCTGTCGGGACGGGGAATCCACCTCCGGAGTCATCTTCATCTACCTTGCTGCTCCTAATGGCGATGCGTGAGTAGTCCACCCTCGGGGCTAAGGGCTTGTACCAGTAGCTATGTGTTTATCTCTCTCTCTCCCATGATGTGATCTTGATTGTGATCATGAGCTTTGTTAATATAGTTGAATTACATGATGTTTCCCCCTCTATTCCTATATGTATTGGATTTGATCTTGCTTACTTAATTGTCTAGTATAATTTCCGGAGGCCCGTATTGGGGACTCTATGGATAATAGATTAGAACGACAATGATCATGAGTTTGTTCTATGTTTGGATTGAATAATGGAATCATGAGATTACTTGATATATGTTTAGTATAATTTCCTCAGTACCAAGGTGACAGTGTGGGTGCCGTATGGATATATTAGAAAGACATTATTCATGAGGTGTTTGTTTAGTATGATCTTTGGATGCCCAAGGTGACGGTGCGTGGCTGTCCTATAAGATTAGAAAGATGAATTTTAAGGTGTGCTTTTGTAGCCCTACGTACGTCTCAACCTATTTTGATCCATGAAAGAATGAACTCGGAGTGATCTTTACCATGTGCTTTTGGAAGGTTTATCATGTGTTTAACTATGTTAATGTTGTTGAGAGTTCTCACCCTAGGCCTTGTTTCCAAGCATTGAAACACCGTTTACTTTCAGTTTTGCCACTCGTTACCTTGCTGCCATTTTTATTCCAGATTACAAATACTTGCTTTTACCATCCATATTACGCGTATATCATCATCTCTCTTCGCCGAACTAGCGCACATACAACTACCAAGTGTATTAGGTGTGTTGGGGTCACAAGAGACTTCTTGTATCTTGATTGCAGGGTTGTTTGAGAAGGATACTTTTCAACCTACACCTCCCGTCGTTCGATAAACCTTGGGTCATCTACTTAACAAAAATTTGCTGCTGTCCTACAAACCTCTGCGCTGGGAGGCCCAACAGAGTCTACAAGAATAGAAGCGTATAGTAGACATCAGCACTCGGCAAGAACTAATGGCAAGCTGTTTGCTGAGTATTTTTATTAGGGCACTCGGCCACACTAATGGCGTCTGTAGTATCCTGTTATATGCAGTCACAGAGGACACGTGGCCATCCATCTTGCCTAGTTTTTCAATTTTCTCAGTGCCCCACTCCGACACTCGGCAAATATTGCGGGTTTACCTAGTGCCGCTAAAAATACGCTCTGCAATCAGGTGTTTTGCCGAGTGACACGGTTTTCCAAAGTATATTATCGTAGCACTCGGCATTCGGGACGTTGTTGCCGAGTGTCTGGTAATTTGCACTCAACAATCATGTAGGCACTCGGCAACGTACCATTTTCCGATAGTAATAATTGAAGATCTTTGTTCTTGGGTTGGTAGCATGTGTTGCATAATTGGAGCGACGAGGATTGTGGGAAGATGATCACACGATGCAGAGAGGCCATTGCTCAAGGAACAAAAGCAGGGAAGGTCATCATCGCCGATGAAGTGGTTGGATCTCCCTCACAAAACATACACGAAACTCAACTCTTATGGATATGCAAATGATGTAACTATTTATGGCCAAATAACGATATGGGCAAGACTAGAACAAGATATTGACAGATGCATGATTTATTAATTACAAAATTCGAACTATCTAGGAGTGCCATCGGGTCATTTCACTCTACGAACATCATCTATCTTATGCATGTTGTTGTACTCTCTTTTTCTTTGTAATAAATATATGGTGCATCAGTGCTTATCACTTTGATACAAACTTTTTAGTTTAATAAAATCACCCTTTGTCGAGAAAAATGTATCCCGCCCAAGCACTTACTGGAATGTCTTCTCTACACAACTCAGCTGAATAATTCAAAGTGTGTGATATTAGTCCATGATCTCATATCTTTCTCACTATGGATTGAGACGCCATGCTACTTTATCATGACCTAATGACACATGATGTCACCTCAGACTGGTGCATTCCAATGGGATGTGCGAGAACCGAGTTAATATTAGTCGTGCCCACCCTTAAATTCCCACTACGTCCTAGGAGATCTCTCTCGTCGCAAGCTTTTCCTCTGCAATGAACTTAACATTTGCTCTACTTATGCATCTCAGAACAGAAACTGCTACTTCTCCTATAATTCTAATACAGACCATTTTCAGCCACAGCTCAAATTGTGCATACAATGCTCAAAAGGGCACATCTTATTTTTAATGGATATCCTCCTCATATGGGATGTGAGGAGACCATTTAAAACCTTTTAGACAGCCCAAACAGGTAGAGCCCACAACCCATAAGGGTTATGACCAAGAGTCATTTTGGGACTTTGCACATGAGGGAATCAGAATGTTAAGCCTCCCATCTAGCCACCACTAGGTGGAGTGAGGAAAATCTTAGGTTGGACTCCATTGAGAAGAAAGAAACCAAGAGAAAAGGAAAAGGGAGGAAGTTGAAGGAAGAGACTGAGATCAAACACCGGGTGTTCCGCACAAGGTTGTGAAGTCCAGATCCACTATCTTGCCTTCTTCAAGTTGTGATTCCACCATCTTTGGTGAGATTGTTTAAATCACGAAACCTTGTGATCCAAATCTTGTTGTTGCATTCAAAATCTGTGATATCTTGACGTATGAGATTCTTTAGTGCTCTCTGGAGAAGAATTTGTTGTATTCCACATTTGATAATAGTGGAAGAAGGTTTGGGTGATTCGGCGCGTCGTTTTTTCCTTCAAGTTGAGAGATTTTCCACGTAAAATTTGGTGTCTTCCTGTTGATGCTTGCTGCTGCACTTTTGGGCGGAGAGCACAAAGAACTTGTCCTACCTGCTTGACGAAATCAGCTAGTACTTGTCCGATCTGACTGTCGTTTGCAACCATGACTTGTCCTAGTTTCATGTTGAACCTAGTATCTCTATATATGTTTATGCATATGTTTCCTTCCATAATTGAGCAACGATCGTTGGAGTTAGTACATGAGTGGTGTTGAAGTTATACATAGATTCCGCTGCGTATTTTTCTGTCACATTATTCTTCCCCAACAATCTTATATACCATTCATTATTATAACTAGTCTTAAGTAAGTTCCATTCACTCATCAATCAGGGTGGAGAGCCGTTGGCCACGAGTAGCTGTGCTTGCATCTACCTTGGCAGTTAGGTACTAATACAAATATCAAGTATGTCTAAATTCTTTATTTTGTTGGCTTTACAAGACCTGACATGGCCTAAGTGGTAGGCGTTATAATTATATATACTTAAAAGTGCCATAAAAGTTTCCATATTTGAACACATCGTTAAAATTAACCAGGCCCCCCTTTGTCTCGAGTCAGTGCCTACTTTCCACTCTTCACGTTGGCCACTGCTTGGAGCTCCACCGGTAGACATGGTGATGCACGGCTTGCTCGCATGGTTTTCATGGACACTGAAGTCAGGCGACGCCGTGGACATCGTCGCTGCCAAGCTCGGTCCGCGGTGGCCCTTGTAGCTTCATGCGGATCTAGAGGGCCATATTTGATGACCTCAGTTCCGCCGCTGCACGGCCTACTTGGGTGCGGGGGTGCAGCCCATGCTCAGGATGGTCTGTGCGGCGGTAGTCTGCTAGCCCGTCCACTGGCTATCGGCTCCTACAAGATGCACAAGATTCAAATCTACTTTGGGGCACTACGGATTTGTCAAGGTCTCTACTTGCAGGTTTCTTGGCCTCTTTCGAGCGGGCGAGGAGGCCACGGGCACTAGGAGGAGTTTCATGGCCCGGTAGTTGGGGTGGTCACCTACATGCAGGCAGGTGAGGATGGTAAATCTTGGAATTCGGGCGGCGGCCCCGAGCGGTGGACGTGGCAGTGGCTCGGCGGTAGGTACAGTTGCATGTGGTGCTCGAGAGTCACCTCGACTACGAGGGTGTTGATGTGGTCGGAGGCGGTCATGGTTGGGTGCGCCGTCCACATCTTCTCTTTCCAGATCTGGGTTGTCTTGCAAGTGGCAGTTGTCTCGACCTCTATGGCAGCGGATGCTCGAGCGAATGCTATTTCTAGTGCCAGGCGATGCCGATGCCTACGACGATGAAGGTCTTGTGCGCCCTTTCCCTCCTTGGAGGCGTTTTCCTAGGTCCATACCTTTCTGCTTCAGTGCACTGGGTGAAAACCCTTGGTCTGGTGTTGCAGGTTTAGACGGCTGCGGCACTACGACATCGCTCCCTTCTTGGATGCGCCATATCGGAGCTTTTGTTACTTCTTTTTGGTCTGTGTGCACTTTTTGTGGCGGTATTTGGTGGTGCTCCTAGGTTGCGGTGGAGTGATCCTATCAAAGTTGTATGGTGGTCTTGTCGTATGCTTTCCATTCCAGCTCTTGGGTGAGAAGCTCCATGTGCTGACGGTACGACGCCATTCGAGCCATCATGAAGGGCACCGGTCCCTCTTTGGCAGCAGAGACGGATGGAGCTTTGACGATGTGCATCTTTCTCAAGGGCACAACTCTTTCGCAATTCGCCTATGTTCTCGTAAAGATTGTACATTCGATTCGGCTCAATGGTCGAAAAGTCTGAGCAAGATCAAGCGACGCACCCTTTTTTAGTTTTTGGTTTGCTTGTTCCTTGTTCCTCTATTGTAAGCTAATTACCTTGACACCATGTAATATATTTCGGCCGTTTGGGGATTTATTAATTTAAAGTTGGACATTTGGTGTCTTCGTTTGTAAAAAGGTAATGGTTAAGATCTACTCCCGAAATAAGTGTCGCGAATACGGATGTATCTAGCACGAATACGGATGGACGGAGGGAGTAATACAGTTGGTTTATAATAAGTTTCCACTAACCACATACAAAAACTAAGTTTCTGTCATGTAAAAGTAAAACCTAAAACCACATCTACAAAAAAAAATGAGATCACAAGTACAAATAAAGGAAGCTAAACCCATGTAGAAAAAATAGACCTTGCCTTCAAAATATGAACCCCATGCTAAAGAAAAAGTCTTGCACAATTTAGCAAACTGAAGAAAAATTCTTGCCATGTACGACGGGCTGGAGTTGTCCCGCCGTCACTATAGTTCTAGTCACTAAATGTTCAATCTGTAGTACTAGTAAATATTAATCAATAAAACAGTACTAATTGTTTTGTTGTTGCAAGGAACACAAGATAAATGTGAAAACAACTGTACCCCGATCAGTTACCAATATTATGATGGCTGCGCAAAATATAACACAAGCTTAGAAGTTTAACCAATATTAGGCCGGGGATCCGCACACCCTTTTCTAAAAAAAAATATGATGGTTGGTTTGGTTGGGTTTTTTTTTTTACCTTGGTCGTTACTGCTCTATATGTAGATGGATGCGTTCACGACGGCCAATTCGAAATGAAGATGACAAGCCGAAGCTGCACGATGCTGAAGCCGCTCTACTCCACGCCGCACCCTCTGGCCGGCGAGATGGTCCCGCTGACAATCTTCGACCGCGCCACCTTCGACATCTTCATTCCCAGCATGCTCGTGTACCCCGCGCCCACTCCGTCCAACGAGGCGCTCAAGGAGGGCCTGCGCCGGGCCGTCGCGCTGTACCCTCACCTGGCAGGACGCCTCGCCGTCGACCACCGGGGCAGGCGTTGCCTGCACATCAACAACGAGGGCGTGCTTGTCGTAGAGGCCGCCGTCCCCGTCGACCTGTCGAACGTTCTTGCCAACGGCAGCGTCATCACCAACACCGAGGGTCTGTGCCCTGCGCGGCCGCTACCGGAGGTAATACTAATTACCTACCAGCGGTTTGTCACTTTGTCTGCACGAGGCTACTGGATGCAGTTAACTTGATATCTGCAATTCTGCAGGAGCACGTCGGCGTGGCCCTGCTGCAGATCAAACTAAACCGGTACAGGTGCGGCGGCCTGGCGATCGGCCTCGCCTCGCACCACCACGCCAACGACGGCCTCTCCATGAGCACCTTCCTCAACACCTGGGCGAGCGCGGTTCGCCAGGGCAGGGACTTCACCGCCCCGTCCCCTTCCCTCGACCGCGGGATCACCGCCGTGCCACAGAGCGTACCCACGCCGGTGTTCGACCACCGGACCACCGAGTTCAAGGGAGAATATCCCGCCGCCCCACTGCGCAACTTCAAGAATATCACGGTGCGCTTCACCGCCGAGTTCGTCGCCGAGCTCAAGGCCCGCGTAGGCGCCCGCTGCAGCACGTTCCAGTGCCTGCTCGCTCACCTGTGGAAGAAGACCACGGCGGCGCGCGGCCTCACGCCCGAGGAGTTCACGCAGGTGAGGGTGGCCGTGAACTGCAGGGGCAGGGCCGACCCTCCCATGCCCATGGACTTCTTCGGCAACATGGTGCTGTGGGCGTTCCCGAGGCTCCAGGTCCGGGACGTCCTCAGCTGGAGCTACGGCGGCGTGGTCGGCGCCATTCGCGACGCCGTGGCACGCATCGACGGCGAGTACATCCGGTCGTTCGTGGACTTCGGCGCCGTGGCTGACGCGCACGGGGAGGACCTCACGGCCACAGCCGGCACGATGTGCTGCCCGAACCTGGAGGTGGACAGCTGGCTGGGGTTCAACTTCCACAAACTTGACTTCGGCGGTGGGCCACCCGCCGCGTTCCAGCCGCCCGATTTGCCGGTCGAGGGGTTGATGGTCTTCGTGCCCTCGTGCGTGGCCAAGGGCGGCGTCGACGTCTACATGACCGTCGCGGACGACCACGTCACGGCATTCCAGCAGACCAGTCACTCCTTTGATTGACTAAAGCTAGTAGTAGTACTCACGGACACGCCGATCATTTAGTTCTCCTTTATTATGTCCTCTGTTCACATGGAATAAAAAATGTCTGTTACTTGAAAAAATAAAGTTGGATCGCTCAGTTTCAGTCCAAGTCCAAAAGATTGACTCAAATGTAATGCAAATTTGGTCCTTTCTTAGCTACCTACTCTTGAGTCTTGACGCTATGTTCAGCATTGAGGATGATTATTAGTTCCATTTATCCATCCTTCTTTTAGCAGAGAGTTGGTAGATAGGCCTCCTCTCGCGTCGCCTCCTCCATGCGACCGAGGGGGAGGGGGCTAATCGCCCCATCGCCGCCAGCCGTCCCTCCCTCCCTCTCCTCGCCGCTCCCAGAGACCGCTGCCGGAGATCGGGGCGGTGGAGATCTGGTCACACACCACACCACGACACTGCATCACCGACTGCCAAGTCGGTCGGGAAAATGACTCATCACACGGTGGCTTGGAGGTCACATACTATGCGTGGTCTAGTGTTCGTCGTCGTGGCGCTGCTCAGAAGGACGGCCCGCCCCTCGTGCTACTCCTTCTAGTCCGGCTCTCGCTCGCGTTTGGTAGGGGCGGCCATCGGTGGTGGTACTTCTGGTGGTGGCCCAGACGGGGACCTTGGACACCGGGTTGGCTCTGGGTTCTCTTAGTGGTGGTATTGCCACTATGGCCGCCGGGTCAGCGTGGCAGTCGGCCTTTGCGGCGACAGCGGCGGCGGTAACACACCAGAGGCCTTCTGATCTCATATTTGCGGCGATGATGGACCTTTTTGGTTCCCGTTTCCTAGTGGCGGGGACGGTGACGAATCTTCCCAGTTCCTGCCGGAGGCACAGTTTATACGGAGTGCAAGGTCGGCAAATTTCCGCCTCAGATGGAGGTTTCCAGCGGCATGCTCAGCTGATTGGTCGTCCCCAGCTTAGTGCAGTGGTTTAGTGCTTGACATAGCCCATGAAGGCGTGTGCTCGATGCTTGGGTTTGGACCTTGCTCAACGTGTCACATGTGATTGGCCTGTTGGCTCTACATGGGCATACACTCGGTGTCACAGGATCAGTGTCGATGTCGGGCGTCCCTAGGCGTTACTCGGCAACATGTTGCATGCGCATGGTTCCAGTTTCGTGGCTAAGTCCCATTAGGCTCGTTCGTGTGTGGCTGTGCGATGATGGATCAACGGGTGGTGGCAGCACAGGCGACTTCGATTTGGTCACGCTCTTTGAGTGTTGGATCTAGAGTTCCAGAGGTGAAAGCTCTAGATCTCAACTTTATTGGTTGAACGTGTCAATGCCTCGGTTCTCCCCACGTCGGGTTTGGTCTTCAGAGCGACTCCGGTGAGCCGGTGGCAGTTGGTCCTCGTTAGCCGCTAGGGTTGGCGAGCTTTGGTCCTGCTCCTGGGCGACGAGGCGGCGGCGTCCAGGATTCGTGTTTTGGTCCTCCCGCTTCTTCGCCGTCGTGGAGACGAGTCTCCGGCATCTCTGCGAAGCGTGTGAGGTTGGCTCCAGGAGCTGCTCGCTGCTCGTCTTCTTCGCTGGTGACGGCGACGCGAAGACGGCGGCGTCCCCAAGATCTTCGGCGGGGTTGGTCGATCTCCAATCCACTGCTTCTCCGTCGTGCTGCTCGGAAGAGCGAAGGCGGCGACTTCCCGTCCGCACTTCAAGCCGTGTTTCGGGTCAAGGCTTCGCTGGCCCAGGAGGGGTGCGGCGGCGGCGCGACGGCGCGTCCTCTCCTCGCGTCGGTGTGGGTAGTGTTTGGGCTCCTCAGGGACTGGTTTATAATATTCGTGTTGTAAGGGGTGTTCTGTACCAACTGTTGCTGCTAATAGATCTGGGTTACTTTTCGCAAAAAAAAAACATTGTTTGGACTTTCCCAGCTGTGTAAGTTTGAAAACCTAGATTACAGCGTAATTGACCCGCCGTCCTTAGGAGCCTACTTATATGGACAAAACATGTTACAATGAGATTTAGGGGATGTTAGTTTCCTAACTAAGGTGCGAGATTTACAGTCATATTTTTAACAGTGTATGCATAACCCCAGGGTGTTCTCTGTGTACCATACCCTGTAGCGACTATATATAACGTATGGCACCTGCATCCCCGATATGCAAAACCATGACTGCTGGCACGCTCAAGCAGAATCCATCTGCCGAGACGCCACCGCGGTACGTGAACCTCCTGGACGGCGACGAGTTCCGGCGTCGGGGTCAACAGGTGATCAACTTCATCGCTGACTACTGGTCCCGCATGGGAGACTACCCAGTGCGCCCCAATGTCACCCCCGGTTTCCTGCGCGACCAGCTCCCCGCCGACGCGCCGACCATGCCGGAGCCCGACGCCTGGGCCTCCGCGCTGCAGGACATCCGCGACCTCGTCCTGCCAGGAATGACGCACTGGCAGAGCCCTCGCCATTTCGCTCATTTCCCAGCGTCGAGCAGCACTGCCGGTGCCCTGGGCGAGGCGCTGATCGCCGGCATCAACGTCGTGCCGTTCACGTGGGCCGCCTCGCCGGCCGCCGCGGAGCTCGAGATGGTGGTTGTGGACTGGCTCGGCAAAGCGCTCCACCTGCCGGCGAGCCTTCTGTTCGCCGGAGGCGGCGGAGGCACGCTGCTGGGCACCTCTTGCGAGGCCATACTCTGTGCCCTCGTCGCCGCTAGGGACCGGAAGCTCGCGGAGGTTGGCTGGGGGAGGATCGGCGACCTCGTCGTGTACTGCTCCGACCAGACGCACTTCTCGTTCCGCAAGGCCGCGCGTATCGCCGGTATCCAGCGCGGCCACTGCCGCGAGATCCCGACATCACTTGACGACATGTTGGCGCTCTCGCCAGCGGCACTGAAGGCCGCCATGCAGGCGGACGTGGAGGCCGGGCTGGTCCCACTCTTCCTCTGCGCCACGGTCGGCACCACCCAGACCACCGCCGTCGACCCCATCCGCGGGCTCTGCGCCATCGCGGCGACGCACGGTCTCTGGGTCCACGTCGCACGCCGCTCGGCGCTGGTCTGCCCGGAGTTCTGCCACGTGGTCGACGGCGTGGAGGCGGTGGACTCCTTCAGCATGAACGCGCACAAGTGGCTGCTGGCCAACAACGACTGCTGCGCGCTGTGGGTGAAGAAGCCGGCGGAGCTGGTGGCGGCGCTAGGCACGGAACAGGAATACATCCTCAAGGACGCGGCGGCGGAGGGCACGACGTGGTGGACTACAAGGACTGGACCATGACGCTCACCCGCCGCTTCCGCGCGCTCAAGATGTGGCTCGTGCTCCGCTGCTACGGCGTCGAGGGCCTGCGCGGCCACATCCGCTCCCACGTCCGCATGGCCGCCGCCTTCGAGGGACTCGTAAGAGACGACGCCAGGTTCGAGGTGGTCACCGACAGGCACTTCGCGCTCGTGTGCTTCCGTCTTCTCTCCACGGAGCGGCTAGGCGGCGAGAAAAAGGCCAACGAGCTCAACCGCAGGCTCCTCGAGGAGGTGAACGCGGCCAACTTGGGCCCCTACATGAGCGCCGCCAATGCGGGTGGCATATACATGCTCCGATGCGCCATTGGGAGCACGCTCACGGAGGAGCGCCATGTCCGCGAAGCCTGGAAGGTCGTCCAGGAGCAGGCCACATCGCTCCTCCGTAAGATGCAAATTGTAAAAGTGTAACGGTTGTAGGATCGTGCCACTATAGTTACACCGCACAATACACTCTTTCCCGCACAATCCTGACATATGCCATCAAACAAATGCATTATTTGAACAAATAAAACAGAAGCTTGTCGTAAAAGGTCATCTGTGCTGGTGATGCTCTCGACGGCGGAGCGCCGCGATCCTCCCATGGCTCGTCGTTCGCCCCTCACCATCATCGCTAGGGTTGCGGTGGGGATCGGGTCGGAGAAGTTGATGGACGTGAGACTCAACTCCGGCTAGCACTACGTCAGGTCCCTTATTCAGAGGCACACGAAAGTGCCTCCAATTCTTGAAAAAGTGCCACCAAATGTTTTTGAAGGCAGAAAAAAAGTGTTAGTTTTGTTCATGTTGGGAAATGTATTTAGTGGCAGTTTTCAAAATCTGGCTCTAAATTCATTTAGAGGCACTTCTAAAAGTGCCTCAAAATGCATTTACTGACACACATATGACAGTGCCTCAAACTTCATTCAATTGCACTTCTAAAAGTGCCTCTAAATTCACTTACTGGCACATATAAAACCACCTCTAATTTCATTTACTAGCACTTCTAAAAGTGCCTCCAAATACATGTACTGGTACATATGAAACTGCCTCCAAATACATGTACTGTCACTTCGAATACTGTCTTCATATACAAATAAAGGCAGTATTTGTAGTACACAATTCCAGCATTTACCAATCAATTTCAGTAAACAATTCAAACAAGCAAGAAATGGAAGTATTCTATCAAATTCGCTTACAATACTGCAATTCCGGGAACTTACAAGTTTGCTTAGAAAAATGAACTGAGAAGATCAACAGCTATAGCAACAGCTACTATAGAACTGAAGCATGTGAATCAAGAACTTGTGAAGTCCTCTCTTCTCTATACTAGTAGAAACATCATGAACACCTTCGCTATCTAAACCTCATAATTTGTCACCTACGGTTAGGGGAGAAGTCCGGCGTGTCACCGGCTCCCTTGATCCTGCTTGCCGTGTCGTGCATTGCCGCCTATGGTTAATCCTGCTCGCAGCAGCAGTTTCTACTCCTCTGCAAAGAAAACAAAACTATCAGCAGCAGAATATGCACTTAGATATTTGGGATGAACTCGCAATCCAATCTTTCAATTTTCTTAAGCTTTCCCAAGCCGGTCAATCGCAATAAGTGATACGATTGGAAAAATTAAATAAAGTCCATGGTCTGAAATGCTTCAATAATATATAGATTGTTTATTATGAGCACTTACATTCTTCTGAACTATGGCAAAAAAAATTGATATGGGACTCCATTTAGAATTATGACACTCCCAGAAAGATAGAATGGAAACAATATAAGGGTTCTTGAGTGTGGGAAGAAAACTCACCAAATTGATGTCATACTAAGTGATTGGTCATGGATCACCTTCAAAAAGAAGTAATGGAAGAAGCCTATCCATGTTGTAAGCTTGCAGAACTATTTTGAATTTAACCTGAATCAATCTGTTCTTGCCAGCATTAAGTACATGTACAACCAAGGATAAGAAAACTCCCCGAGTATTAAAGTCAGGTCATGAGCCAAGAAGGCTCGGTACATGATTCAGCCACATGAAAAAGCAGGTAGGGAAAGTATCTCACTTGTAGCTTGGAGAGGATTTCAACGTCTTTCAAGCTCATCTTCCACAGGCCAAAATCACTACATCGTAATCTGGTCACGTAGAGTTATCACTGACCACGGAGTGCGTACAAAGAAAACTAAACCAAATGTCTACTACTTCCAGTATCAAGTCTGAATGTAAATGCCTACTACTATTAAGTACTGAATGTAGTGATAACTATTAAGTACTAAATGTAGTGATAACTCACCTTGTACTGAATGTTTTAAGGCACAACAGATCAAACCACAAGAGTAAAGAAAAGTAGCAGTCAATTCAGACCAAGTATGTATCGTTCCTTGAATTAGTGACAGGAAACTGACTGAAATTTCTAACTCCATCTCGAGACTGCACACTAGAATCACACAATCTAACAATGCACAAAGCCGAAAACAGAGACAATATTGTGACATTGGCATGGATGGATGAGACATAGTGCTACTCGCCTACTCCTTGAGCTAGCTTATCAAGTACGGGTACAACACACCTTCAGGCAGCCGTCAATTCTAAACAAAAGGTAAATGAGTGATGCAAGAATTAATAGTCAAAATATTTGAGTTTTCTTGCAGACTGGATGAGGTGATATAGGTACAGCCACACTAATGTAGGAGGAGCATAAGATATGATTATATTTGTCAGAAAATACTGTGCAGCTACTGCAGCTGTAGTAGAAGTGGTCAATGAAATGGAATCACATGAATCAGCATTTTGATCCCTTGGTACTATATCTTCTCATACCACGCATGAGAAGAAAAATATTGCTTGTTTCCTTTGTCAGGAAAGGCCATAGCACAATCTAGCACTGCAGGAAAAAACATGCTAAAATGCGGGATAAATGATCCAATAAAATGTTACAAACGGACAATCTTAGCTTACATGCTCTAGTCTGCAATGAATCTGGCCTTTTGAAGAATCAAGCCAACAACAGAGGAAAATGGGAAGATACTAGCAGTCTAACCAGTCATGGCCTAAGTGTTTCTCTTAGGAATGCACCGCTCTGTTCTAGTGTAGATACTAGCAATCTAACCATTCAAGTACTACCATAAACTATACCTCGTTCCATAGTCGAACCTGACATTTAATAACTCATACTGCGGGATCATTATCTGCCGGTGCTAATAATGACTGCACGATGCCTGTTTCAAGTTGAATTCATAATATGCTCTGTCTCTCTGTACTGCATGATCGGCTAGACAATACCACAAACACGTCGTGAGCAACCAATACTACCCAAATGACAACACAATCAAACAGAGGCAAACAGATGATGGGATCGACAGCTCATACCCTCTTCACGGCGGATACGACCCAAATTCCATCCACTGGCGCAGGCGGCGATGGGGAGGAGGAGGTGACCGTCCTTCGGTGCTCGTGCTCAGAGACGTCCTTCAATGATCCATACAATGAGAAGACGGAAAAAAAGCCTATGAACATGATGACATTTAACCACTGATTTATGTTAGGGATTTCTAAAATTCATTTGGTCAAAGCTATAGGATGGGAACTTCGTCTACAGGATCTTAAAATGCACAGTTTGCAAAATGCATATCCACACTTGTTGAAATCAAGGTTCAAAATGGAGTTCTTAAGACTCAGACCACAATAAAGGAGCAACAATGAAATAAATCAATCAGGCTAAAATCGTTGCCCAAAAAAATGTAGTAACCACCTCGGTAGTGATCAAGATATGACAATCCAACCATTTCTATGGCATAGTGCTTGGATTCACTTCGCAAGATTCTTTGTCTACTCAAACAGGCTTCCGGTCAGTGGCTTTCCTCAGAAGCTCTTCATATAACATTTTATCATAACAAGATCAAGATACATGTACAGATACACATGCTTTTCCTAAATCTGCACCATCTCAAATTTCTCGATCTCAAAAGGGACACTGGCTATACTAAAACCTTGAAGCAATTTGAAATGCTGAGTAATGGATAATGAAACAGGCAAGTCATATTTCTCTAGGACTTGCCTAAAGAATGTGTCGTCCTTATCAGACATGCACTTCAGCACTTGCTGCCAGTTACCAACTTAATTGGTGTTGTGATTATCCACTGGTTACTTATCTCCCTCTCAGATAGAGAGCAGCCCAAAAATGAGGCTAGCTGGCTATGCTTTGTCCAGTAGCTTTGATTAGGATATGCTGTCACTTAGGAAATGCATATCCTGTGATCAATTGGATTTATATTATGTAATGGTGCATTGGTGCATAATTAAGGGTGTGACAGTGATGAGCATGCAGCTAATTCCAAGAGTCCCCATGCAATTAATCATGGAATAAACCCTAAACCAACTCTAGGGCTAAATCTGACTGGCAAACGAGAGGAGCGCGCGGGGGAGGGAGGATAGAGATGGATGTGTACCATTGCGCAGCCGATGCTCGACTCCTCGGTGCTGTAGAGGACACCTCTAACCTCACGAGGTGCGCAGATCTCGTGGAGCCCCTCCTCATGCAGCGCTGATGATGCGTCTAGAGGAACTGGTCGACCTGCAACACCAGATCGTCGGCGCTCGCCGGATCCCGCTGCTGCCCCTACGTCGCCGTCAACGTGGGCTGGTCGTCAGCGTCGTCGGCGAGGTTCGGGAGGATGCGACGCGGCGCGCTGAGAGGGGAGGAGCAGGCGGCTCATGCCCCGTCGAGGTAGGCCGTCTCCCCGCCGCGACGGCCGCGTCCTCTGCCGCCTCGATGTCCCGATCTGAGCGGAGCTAGCAGGCTGCGGCTCGGGGAGAGGGAGGAGAGGGGGCGGCCAAGGTGTGGGGGACTGCGAGATCTCATGGGACGGAGGTGTGTGGTGTTGGGAGAAGTAGAAGGAGGCGCTGGCCAGGTGGGTGGCGGCCGGCGTCGGGGTCGGGGTCGGGGTCGGCGGAGGCGTTGGCGCCGCCCCTAACCCTACCCTAGCGAGCGTGAGCAGCAGGAAACCTCTCGGCGTACATCGCTTCATCCCTCTTTTCCTCATGGAAAGAGAGAGCACATGCACATATCGTGATTTCCTGCACCTCTCCACGCTTTCTTTATTATTTATTTTCTCTTCCAATTCATTGATTTAGAAAATGTTCACCGAGTTCACAAAAATTCATGGGTTCAAAGAACATCTATTGGCATATTTTTTTAAATGGTTAGTGTATTGTTAAAAAGTATTGATTTATTCGTGGAAATAGAAAACAAAAAATGCAATAAATGTTCAAAGAAAAAGACGATTAAGGAACAAAAAAGAAATGGAACTAATAAAAGGTAAAGAAATAACCAGGGAGAAATATAGAAAGAGCAACAGAAACTTCCTTTCTGCTTTTCACTTCCTTTTGTATTCCACTTTTTTCATATGTTTCCATTTAAAAAAAAACATGATTTTATTTTTTCATCTTATTCTAAAAGTTTGTTACGCCTATATTTTAAGGCCAATTTGAATGCGTGCTAAATTTCTTGTTTATCTTTGTCATTTCATCCACGGTACTAAATTATTGTTCTAGATAGTGTAAAATTGTGTTACGTTAGTTGTCTGCAATTTTTTGTTCCTCATGTGTGAAAGTTGTACGGCGTGCGCGGCGGGATACCAAGAGGGGCGGCCGTGTCGCCGGCGGCGTAGCGCACGCGGTAGGGGACGCGGTTGGGGAAGTAGTAGGCGAGGAGGCGGGTGTGGCCTATGTGCGGCATGACCTTGGGGACGTTATCGGGGAACTGCTCTGTCGGGGGAGTATCCCCGGGTAGGGTCAAGGCTTGGCATAAGGTGGTGTTCCAAGTTGTGCCGAGGTACGGAAAGGGCCGACCTGTTTGGGCCTGGGAAGGTCCGAGCTTCATCTTGACCTGGAGAATACAGGCCGACCTATTTTGGCCCAGAGGGGTCCGAGGTATACTAGTGGCCAGGGCCGAGGTTCACAGTCCGAGCTATGTTCTGCCGACCTAACTACCTCAGTGCGGTGGTTTGCGTTGTGGGTGCAGGAGAAGCTGTGGGAAGGAAGTAAGATCCGAGCTAGTAAAAGATATTAAGCGCAAGACCCGAGGTACGGAGCCCGTCACATCCGTGTCGAGCTAACCGAGGTGGTGGGCTGTAGGTCGGGCCGGAGTCAATGCTCCTGTCACTTCCAGCCGGGTACTAGAGCGCCTGACACGGGAGCGTCTGTCAAGGAGCATGGCAGAGGCGTGCTCCGGGTTCGGCGGGCCTGCACGTCTCCGACCGCTGACCACGCGAGGTCTGGGAAAAGGCTACGAGGTAGCTCTGCCAGGCCACGTCCTGTCTCGGTCAGAGGGGACATGCTAGCTCTGCCGTTAGGCTACAGGAGATGGGCAAGCCACGTCTTGTCCCCGACCGAGGTACGGTGGTACGGTGGTGACCGTTGCAGAGGCATGGCAACAGTGTTCTGCGAGGGGCACAATGGTAACCCGGCTGGCCTATATAGTGGGCTTCACCCCCTCCTGCTGAGGGACGACTGATCCAGGATCCAGCATCGAAGATCAAGAGAGAGAGAGAGAGAGGAAGCTCGGAACACCTCGGAGAGACCTCGGTTCAGGCTCGGAGTGCCTTTTCCTCTCTTTGTAGCATCATCTTCCACCTCAAGTTCTCACCATTGTATCATCATACAGCTCGAGGAGCAGCTTGTACTTGTCACTTTGAGCTATACACTGACTAGGATAGTGCTGCAGTAGGGGTGTTACCTCCGCAAGAGGGCCCCGAAGCAGGGTACATCGTGGTGTGTTTTGTGTTCTTGCTTTCTTGGTTCTTTGTTCGTGTTCTTGCGTGTTCTTGCGTGTGCACTTCTTGAGTGCATAAACCCTCCCCGGATTCCCCCAACGACCATTCGGCCCCATCTTAGCCATACCTATGGCATCTGCCGTGATCCCACCACGACAGTTGGCGCCCACCGTGGGGCAGATTGAGGCGTTGGAGGGAGTTTTCATCCGGACGGGCTCAGGCGAGCGTGTTCTTTCCGGGCTTGTCGCCAAGATCGGAGAGTTCACCTTCATCAGCGACAACGCGGGGTGTTTCGCCGGCAAGCCCTTCCCCGAGCACGGCTTCACCATGATGCTCGGCAGCTTCGTCACGTACGTTGCTGTCGAGGTTGTTCGCGGGTACCCGGAGCAGGTGCTCGTGGACGACGAAACTCCTCTCCTCGCGGCTTTAGGTCGGCGCATCACTCGCCCCGAGAGCTGCGTAGAGGTGATGGTGACAGGTCCGGTTGACGCCGCTGGCAAAGTAGATGCCAGCCAGTCCAAGGCAGCCGAGGTTGCTAAGGTGAGATCTGCAAAGCCCAGGCTAGAGAAGGACTTGCCTGGCACCCCAGAGCTGCGGGGCCGAGGTGCGACCCTGGTAGAGATAGTGGATACACTGGCAGACCCAGTAAATCCAGGGTGGACATAGTGTGACTGTGGCCGACCTAGAGGCAAAGCGTGTCCTGTGCAGAAGGAGGCTGTAGCAATGATAACAGCTAGAGATGAGTTCAATAGAGATCTGCGCGAGTACAATGCAGCGAATGGCTTCACCCCGGTAGCGGTTGATACACATAGGGGAGCCGAGGTGCGGCAGAGAGGCAAGGGGCTCAATGATGAGCTAAACAGGGAGGCTCGACCTACCACCTCGGCTAGGAGTGGGAGTCGCGTGTCAACTGGAAGGCCGGTGTATAGTTCCCCTGCTAAGAACCTCAGAGCTGCCGAGGCAGGCAGGGCCGAGCTATCCGGATTATCTGGAGATGCATGGCGTGCGCAGCAGAAGCGAGTCAATGAGTTAGTATATGTGGCTAACCAGCAGAATGAGGCTCTCCGCAGAGCAAATGCCGGGGCTGGTGATTCAGAGATGGTTTATTCAGCTAGGCCAGTCAGTCAGGTGTCCAAGGGGCAAGCCTCGTCTCCACTCGTCGGAGGAGCCGATCGAGCCCGGAGTGTCACCTCGGGTCAGAACCAGCAGCTGCAGATGTATGATCCAGTCCTAGCAGCAAAGCAGAAGGCGGGCCAGGGCAATGCTAGCCGAGCTAAGGGAAACCCCGGCCCAGGCAATGCGAGCCGGGCTAAGGGTAACTCCGGTCAGGGAAATCAGAACGGCGGTCAAGCGGCATCGGCTGGCCGAGGTAAACCACCTCCGCCCCCGAGGTATCAGCAACAACCTCGGCAGCAGGGGCAATATCAGCGAGAGCCGGAGTATGTTCAGCAACCTCAGAACGTCGGTCAAGGCGATGACCGATATGATGATGGAGACTCGGCCATGGCACGAGCTGGATACCACAGAGTGGATGGGGCGTTGGGACCTCGGATAGGAGGTCGGATGTTAGCTCCAGGCGATGTCCGTAACAAGCTGGATAGACTCTACTTGTCTGAGCAACTGGAGGAGGAAGGCCCTCCTGGTCCGGCATGTTTTGGACCTCGGATCATGAAGGAGCCACCACCACCAGTATCTCAGTTCCAGTTAGGTCGGAACACCAAGCCATACAATGGGAGCACCAAGCCACAAGATTGGCTGACAGATTATGTATCCTCGGTGCACATTGCGGGGGGCAATCGCCGATGGGCGGTCCGGTATCTCCCGCACATGTTGGAAGGTCCAGCTCGGATCTGGCTGAATAATTTGCCGGAGTATAGTATCAACTCCTGGATAGACTTGGAGCTGGCGTTTAACAGCAACTTTGCTAGTACATACAAGAGGCCAAACCGACCTCAGCTCCTGGCGGCATGTAAGCAAGATGATCATGAAACTGACCGAGAATTCTTAACTCGGTGGAGCAATGTTCGGAATTCCTGTGAAGGAGTGGTAGAGGCCAGGCCATTTCCTGGTTTGCAGATGGCTGTCGACATGGCAGCATGCTGTGGCAGAGGCTCCAGAGAGATATGCCGAGATCCCTAGCAGAAACAATCCGGGTTGCAGATTCTTATGCCCTGGGTGATCCGATGCAGCCAGCAGCAGAGGCAGGAGCACGTAACAGAAGGAGGGAGCCAATAAACAACCGGCTCGGACCAAGGTGTAATGACCGTCAGGAGTTCGGACAGAAGAGGAGGGAGCCGGACTATCCATACCTCCAACCAAGTTGCAGCGGTGAACCCGGATCAGCCCGGAGCTGGAGGTGTCCAGAGGCCAAAAATCAATGGTCCGGCATTTAGTCCGAACCAGGAGCCACCCATGACCTATGAATCAATGATAGATGGTCCGTGCTGTTACCATACGACTGACCCGCGCAAGCCAGCCAACCATTCAACCCGGCAGTGCAGCTGGAACCGCAGAATCAGAGAAGAGGGGGCAAGGGCCGGAGGAATCAGAACAGGACCACCACCTCAGAGATTTCAGCCGAGGTCCCACCCTAATCTGTCCGGAGCAAATGTTACCCCGGTAACCACTGCACCTCTTCCGAGGCCTGCAGCAGCAAGACCCGTGAATGTGTGAATGTCCGAGGTAATAACAACAACAATGGTGCCGGACCAAGTCAGCAGTATGAATACCCCGGAAATGACTATAGAGAGGTTCATGCGAGCTATGTGGTCTTTGTGACCGAGCCAACTGACAAGAAGAGCGTGCAGAGGCGTGCCATGGAGGTGAATGCAGTAATGCCGGTGGTGCCGACCTATATGAACTGGTCTGAGCAGGAGATCACTTGGAGCAGAAAGGACACACCTCGGATCATGCCGAGCCCTGGAAAGTATGCCCTGGTGGTAGATCCAACGTTGTGTGGGCCTACCAACAATGTGAGGTTCACCCGAGTTCTGGTGGACAATGGCAGTGCCATCAACATCATGTACCGAGACACAATGGTGAAATTGGGCATCTCGCCTAATCAGTTGATGCCAAGCAGTTGTACTTTTCATGGGATTGTGCCCGGCGTTTCCTGTGCACCCATGGGCAAGATATGGGTGGATGTAGCATTTGGAACCAAGGAAAATTGCCGAGTTGAGAGTATCGAGTTCGAGGTGGTGGACTTGGAGAGTGCATACCATGCACTGCTTGGAAGGCCGGCTTTGGCCAAGTTCATGATTTCCACCCATGTTGCATACCTGAAGATGAAAATGCCAGGGCCTAATGGGATCATATCCATCTCGGGTGACTACAAGCGAGCAATTCAGTGTGCCTCGGCGGGATCTAACCTAGCCGAGTCTTTGGTGATCGCAGCCGAGAAGAAGAAGCTGCATCAAGTGGTGGCAATGGCGCAGTCAACACAGCTCGGCCTGTCCGGACTGATGAGCCCGGACTCAACTGCGGCGTTCGAGGTACCCAAGGAGACCAAGAAGATCCCCATTGACCCGGAGCACCCAGAGCATGTGGCCATCATTGGGACCGGGCTAGGCGAGAAATAGGAAGGCGAGCTCTGTCACTTCCTCCGTGAGAATCGGGATATCTTTGCATGGTCGGCTAAGGACCTGCCAGGTGTTCCGAGGGAGTTGGCAGAGCACTCTTTATTTGTTAGGCCAGAGGTGAAACCGGTGAGGCAACCGACCCGTCGTCTCTCAGACGACCGGAGACAAGTGGTGCTGGACGAGCTGGCTAAGTTGCTTGCAGCCGGGTTCATAATGGAGGTACTGCATCCGGACTGGATATCCAATCCGGTCTGGTGGAAAAGAAGAAAGACGAGCCAGCCGTGGTCAAGGTGTGGCGCATGTGCATTGACTTCACTAACCTCAACAAGGCGTGCCCAAAAGATCCATTTCCATTACCTCGGATTGATCAGTGATCGATTCCACTGCTGGTTGTGAACTGTTATCTTTCATCGATGCGTACTCTGGTTTTCACCAGATACCACTGAACCCAAAGGATCAAATAAAGACCGCTTTTATTACCCCGTATGGGGCGTATTGCTATCGTGTCATGTGTTTTGGTCTGAGAAATGCCGGGGCAACTTATCAGAGGTGTATGCAGAAATGCCTGCACTCTCAGATGGGCAAAAATGTGCAAGTGTATGTCGATGATATTGTCATCAAAACTAAGGAGAAACATACTCTCCTCGAGGATCTCGAGGAGACATTTGTGAATTTGAGAAAGTATCGGTTGAAGCTTAACCCGGACAAGTGCACCTTTGGTGTCCCGGCTGGAAAGTTGCTCGGATTCCTGGTGTCTAGCCGAGGTATCGAGGTTAACCCGGCCAAATCCGAGCTATTGAGAGCATGAAGTTACCGAAGTGTTTGAAAGATGTGCAGAAGTTCACAGGGTGCCTAGCCTCGTTGAGCCGATTTGTAGCTCGGCTAGGAGAAAAAGCCTTACCTTTGTACCAGCTCATGAAGAAAAGTACCGGGTTTACATGGACCCCGCAGGCCGACGTGGCGTTTGGCGAGCTGAAAAAGATGTTGTCCACTGCCCCGGTGTTAGCGTCACCATTGCACAATGAGCCGATGTTACTTTACATTGCGGCCACAAACCGAGTTGTAAGTGTGGCAGTGGTGGTGGAGCGCGAAGAAGGTGGCAGGTCGGTGCAGAGACCGGTGTATTACTTGAGCGAGGTGATCTCTACCTCGAAGCAGAACTATCCTCACTACCAGAAGATGACGTATGGTGTTTACCTGGCGGTCAAGAAGTTGAAGCATTATTTCCAGGAGCATCCCATGACGGTGGTGTGCGAAGCTCCAATCTCGGAGATCATCGGGTGCAAAGATGCAACTGGCCGAGTTGCCAAATGGGCGATTGAGGTGTCTCCATATGCACCACATTACGAGAGAAGAGACGCAATTAAATCCCAGGCGTTGCCGGACTTCTTTTGTGATTGGGCCGAGATGCAGTATGAGCCACCCAGGCCGGACTATAATTATTGGAAAATGCATTTTGATGGGTCCAAAACAAAGATCGGGCTGGGGGCTGGAATAGTCCTCACCTCGCCAAAGCAAGATCAGCTGAAGTACGTGCTGCAGATTCATTTCTCAGCATCAAACAATGTGGCGGAGTATGAGGCCTTAATCCATGGCCTCAAGGTGGCAAAGGAGATCGGTATCCGGCGTGTAGAGTGCTTCGGCGATTCCGACCTGGTGGTGCAACAATCTTCTGGAACTTGGGATGCTCTGGATGCCAACATGGCGTTATATCGGTTCCATGTGCAAAAGATATCCGGGTTCTTTGAAGGGTGTGAGTACAGGCATATACCTCGGGCAGAAAATGATGCTGCCGACGTGTTGTCAAAGCTCGGTTCATCGAAAGAGGCAGTACCACCAGGGTAGCCCTGAATCACTTGAGAACTCCTTCAATCAAACCTTCTCCTGAATCCGAATCTATTTTCATCCCGGCGGAGCAAGAGCCCGGACCTGTTCCAATGGAGGTAGACGTCGGATGCGTTTGGTCGGACCCGGGGACTGCGTGGCAGAGCTCGGGGACTGCTCATCCAGACTCGGGGACTGGTCGCAGGATGGTGGAGGAAATAATGGAGGAGATTATGGTGGCCGAGCCAATGGAGGTGGATGAGGAACTTTTTCCTTTGCACCCGGTGCCGGAGTGGGCGGAGCAAATTATGAAGTTCATAACGGAGGGAAGCACGCCAAGTGACACAACCGAGGCTAGGAGGATTCAAAGGAGGGCCAAGGCGTACACCATCATCAACAAGGAGCTCTATAAAAGAAGCGTAACCGAGGTGTTGCAACGGTGTGTTGAGCCAGCTGAAGGCAAGGAGATGCTTTTGGAGATCCACCAAGGAGAGTGTGGTCATCATTGCAGCACAAGAGCTCTGGTGGCCAAGGTGTTTAGGCATGGGTTCTATTGGCCCACTGCTCTTGCTGATGCAGAGGCCATAGTCCGGAGATGTGAAGGATGCCAAAGATTTGCCAAGCAAACGCATATGCCGCTTCGGCGCTCAAAACAATTCCTATCACTTGGCCGTTTGCGGTATGGTGTTTGGATATGGTGGGAGAGTTCAAACCAGCCCGAGGTAACATGACACACATATTGGTGATGGTGGACAAATTCACCAAGTGGATCGAGGTGAAACCAATCCGGAAGTTGGATGGTCATTCAGCAGTGACTTTCTTGAAGGAGATTATTCTGCGATATGGCTACCCCCATAGCATTATCTCGGACAACGGCACTAACTTTGCTGTTGGAGAGTTCGCTCGGTTTTGCATGAACAAGGGAATCCGGCTGGACATAGCCTCGGTGGCACACCCGGAGTCTAATGGACAGTGGAAAGATCAAATGCTCTAGTGTTGGCCGGCATCAAGGCTCGGCTCATTGAACCACTGCTGAAAACGCCGGGGTGTTGGATAGATGAGATACCAGCAGTACTGTGGGGTCTAAGGACCACGCCAAATCGATCGACTGGCTATACGCCATTTTTTATGGTCTATGGGGCAGAAGCTATGCTACCCACTGACATCGAGTATGATGCGCCCAGAGTGGCAATGTACACTGAAGCCGAGGCAAAAGAGGCTCGGGAGGATGCAGTAGATCTGCTTGAGGAAGCGAGAGAATTGGCCTCATCTCGGTCAGCAATTTACCAGCAAGGTCTCCGACGTTATCATAGCCGGAGTATCAACCCTCGTGTGTTTCACGAGGGAGATTTGGTGCTGAGGTTGGTGCAGCGCAAGAAAGGCCGGCACAAGTTGTCACCTCCATGGGAGGGACCGTTCGTTGTGAGCCGAGCTCTGCTCAATGATTCCTACTATCTTATAGATGCGCAGGAACCAAGGGAAGATGGGCTGGACAACCCCGAGTCAGAGGTCAGGCGACCATGGAACGTAGCTCTACTCCGACCTTTCTACTCATGAAAGGCGCAATGTATGTACCTCGGTTAATCCTTAATAAAAATGTCGGCACTCCGAGGTAAAGCTCGGGGACTGCCTCGCTCTTGTGCTTATGTTTTATCTCTGTTTGTCAGTTTTGTTCATATGCCGAACTATTTTGAACCTCGTCTCAAACTTCAAGTAATGTGTGCTATGAAACTAATCTTGTGACTCGACTGGCATCTGCCTAAAAGGTAGTCAAGAGCAAAGAGGAAAAAACGTGGGAGACATGAAAATGAACTCGGGGACTCGGTCCAAAATTATAGTTCGGCATGTGTCGTTTACTAACCCCTGTCTTTACCTTTCGTTTATGTCGGATGACTTTGAAACATACCTCGGAATTTACCAAGTACTGTATGCTATGAACAACAATCTTGTGACTCGACTGGCATCTGCCTAAAAGGTAGTCAAGAGCAAAGAATGCCAAACATAGTAAACACGAAAGTAAACTCGAGCAATCATTCAAAAGGATTCGACGTAAAGCTTAGAAAAGCATGGTTCGGATAAGCATGATAGTAACAGAGGTAGCAAAAGGAACTACTTAAGTTTGATTACATCTGCGTCCCGGCATACCGGGGATTTAATGAAGTTTTTTGGCCAAGCATGATAGTAACAGAGTTCAGGTCGAGGCATCAGGAATTACGTCGGCAGCAGCCGAGGTAGCCTGGGAGGTGCTGGCAACGTCGGCAGTAACCTCGGCACCAGCTTGTGGAGAAGCCTCGGTTTCTGCTTCGCGGGTGTCACCATCGTCACCTTGCTCGGCTTCGACGTCGGATTCTGTTTCGTATTCATCCTCTTCTGGCTCGTCATCTTCGGCGTCGGAGTAGGTGTCTCCCTCGCTCAAGTTCTTGGTGTTGGCATATCCAGCGAAGAAGGAAGCCATCTTTTCGCGCCGCTGGATGAGAATTGGGTCCGTGGACCAGGGCGAATTTCGGCGAAGAGTGTCCATCTTTTCGAGGTCGAGCTTCTCGCACCAAGTCATGATGAATTTGAGAGCGGCATCAGCTCCAGCGCGAGCCGAGGATGAGCGCCACTCTCGAAGTCTTTGTTCGGCTTCACGAAGCTTGGCGGCGAGCTCAGGCGTAGTATTGGGAGCATCGGCAAGAGGCCACAAGGCTCGGAAAGCAGACACACCTGCATCAAGGAGTTCGGACCCAATGGTTTTCAAGGGATGGATCCGAGCTTTGATGGCCACGATGTGGTCCTCAATGGTCCAGGCGGGGTTCGTCTCGCTACGCCTCTTCTGTGCTCTGCAGAAAAATAGCCTGTTAATAATGAAAGAAACAGTTCGGCAAAGAGCCAGTACTGTTGAGGACAAAGCAAGGATAAGGGGGGCAAGAAGCTTACCGTCCATTTCTTTGTTGATACGTTCCAGCGTCGGGAGGAGCTGGTTAACCGAAGCTTGAAGGGCTTCATAAGCCTCGGTGGCCGAGGTGGCGCGGGCCTCGGCTAACTGGAGCGCATTCTCATGTTCCTTGGCGGCATCCTCCCGAAGTTTCTTCTCTGTTTCAACAACACTGGCCTTTTCCGCCTGCAGCTGCTCTGTTTCCGACGTCCGCAGCTCGGTGATGCGCTTCAGTTCCTTTACCAGACGAGCTACTTCGGCTTTCTCTAGTTGGAGCTTTTCGTCCAAAGAGTTCTTTTCTGCAAGGACGGCCTTGTGCTCGTCGTGGAGTTTCTTGTGGTCAAACAGGAGGGTATGGAAGATGTCCGTGCGGACGTTCATAGTATTCTGCAAGGAAGAAAAACATAGCTCGGTTAGAAAGGCTATACCTCGACAAGAGTCTCGGGGACTCGGAGTCAAATCATTGGAAAAATGTTGCCGGGGTATGCCTCGACAGGAGTCTCGGGGACTCGTACCCGAGGTGCATGATAAAGTAAGGTAAAATGGTTTGAGATTCAAGCCAAACAATTTTAACTCCGGCGGAGCGTCAATAGTTTACCTCGAATCTCGGGGACTGGGAATGGTGGATATTAGATGAGATACTGCATGAAAGTAAAGAGAGTAGGACTTACGTCGATGTTTTGAGCAGCACGCAGGGCAGCGACTTGTAGGTCGTGGACGCTTCGGCCGCAGGCGCTGTTTCCCGCAGGGTGCTCACCTACCGGAGCAGCTAGGGAGGCCGAGGAGACCTCGTCTGCAGAATTCCAGTCTGCGTTGTAGTGTTCCAAGGAGCCGAGGCTCTGATCACTGTCAGTGCGCAGAGGAGGATATCCCCACGGTCCGCCCTGCTCGATGCCCCTAACCGAGGCCTCCAAGGCTTGAGCAGCCTCGGAGCTTGAAGCAGGCCGGTTATCCAGTATAAGAGATGTCCTCCGAGCATATTCGTCGGCCGGAGGAGCAGTCTCATCAACGGGTGCGGCAAATGGAGGAATTCGGCGTGACACCGGGGGAGGAGACCTCGGTTGCATCCTTGAGGGAGAAGAGATAGTCAGGGTGCCAGACCCAGATGTTGGTTTGGGGGTGACCTTGGACTTCACCATCTCTTTCTCTTTCTCCTTGCCTTTCTCCAACGGCAAGGTAGTCTGGCGAACTGGTTTTTGGGGCTGCTGCTTGGGCTGCTGCTTGGGCTGTTGCTTCTGCTGAAGCTTCTGCTGTTGCTGTTGTTGGTTGCGGGCAGTCTGGCTGCGGGGGGAGAGTCGAGGCTCCGGCAAGGCGGTAGCCGGAGTGCTGGCGCGATTGGTCCCCGCACCCGTTTGAGGACGCGGAGAACTCTGGCCTCGGGTGGGGGCAGATTTCTCCAAGGCCGGGCCAGACCTCGGTGGAGGAGATACGGGGCGAGAGTTCGTCGGGGTGGTCGTGGCTTCAGAGGCACCAACGGGTGCAGTCATGGAGGATACCTCCTGATCCACTTCTATGGGGTCACTGCAACGAAGGAAAGATGGTCAAGTGTTAGTACCGAGGTGATAAGTTTAGGCAACAAACTTTGTTGGTTATAGAAGCAAAGCATTACCCATCCGAAGTAGGAAACTTCTTGCCCCCTCGGGCATGAGGAGGATTTCCGGACTTCTTCAGCCGACGTCTCTTGACCGGAGCCGCAGTAGGTCCGGAGGCTCCAGTGGCGGATGGTTCGGCGGCCGAAGTTGCGGCACCAGCGCGTTTCCGGCTGGTTGCTGGAGTAAAGTTCGGAAGGTGAGGAAGGCAGGAGATAGGTACCGCGTTTATTGGTTCCATGACGAGAAATCCCTCCTCGTCATCCGAAATCTCTTGAACTGAAGCTTGTGCTTGAGGCTTACCCGCGGTGGTGACGCGGGCCGAGGCAATGGGCATGTAATCCTCGTTGTCAGGGTCCTCGTTGGATGGTGGGTCCTCGACAGGAAGATCCTTGCCGAAGTGGTCCGCAGGATGGACTCCATCCTCGGCGGTCTGGCGGGAGAACAGCTATATGGCAGACATATGAAAAGGAGTTAGGAAGAAAATGGTCAAGATGAACGTCGGTAGCAAGACCTCGGTGGTAAAGGAGTACCGAAGAAAACGTCGGAACAGCGTACCTGT
Organism: Poa pratensis; assembly: GCA_947311845.1. Classification (NCBI taxonomy): domain Eukaryota; kingdom Viridiplantae; phylum Streptophyta; class Magnoliopsida; order Poales; family Poaceae; genus Poa; species Poa pratensis. Next base: position 88,343,167 of record CAMZMU010000036.1, on the reverse strand, counting down.
TTTGGTGGCTTGGTCCTGTAATGGGGTTCCCTTCCCCATGTCCAAGCATCAGAGATCTTGGACTTGGTGATAGCTCGGACTCGCCGAGCTACCGCGGCGTTGTCCAGTGCAACGTGCGTATGGCGGGTTGGATCATAAAGACCGCTCATGTGGCAGATCTTGTGAGTCCTCGCCTGGAGAGGGGAGACCCTGCGCTTCACAAATGTGCAGGCCAGATCGTCAGCCGTCAGGACTTTCCCGTCGTTCGCAGGGTCCTCCGGGTCCTGCCATTTCGCAACATACCCATGGATGGACTTGATTTCGCTGGTGAGAGGGGGAGTGTAGTCCCAGTTGAGCGGTTCGGTAGGAGGGCTGAGGTTAAACACCGGCAGATTGAGGAAGTCCTCTTCGCCGGAGTTCTTCACGTAAAACCACGTCCGGAGCCACTTGCGAACGGTGTCCGGAGTAGCGATACGTGGGAAGATGGAGTTTCGGCGAGGAGCTATGATGGCTGCTCCGCAGGCGGTTAGTAGCTTGGGCAGATCCTTGTTTTTCGGATCCGGGATCACTTGCCGCTTAAGTTGGAAGTAGCGAGAAAAGAGGTCTACCGTGGCTTTGAGGCCGAGGTATCCCTCAGAGAAGGAAACGATGCAGGAGAGAGTGGTGATGGCGTTGGCGGGGAGGTGATGAACCTGGAGTCGGAATTTGTCGAGGAAGCTCCGGAAGAAATCGCTAACGGGCAGTCCGAAGCCGCGCTGGAAGTGCGCGACGAAGACCACCCGTTCCCCTTCCTTGACTTGAGGCTCGAGTTCGCCCTCTGGCAGGCGACATTCTACCCCGGCGGGAATCCGCCGAGTCGCCCTGAGCCACTGGATTTCGTCCGGAGTTACATCCGAACCTTCCCAGCCGGCTCGTTCTCCGACCTCCAGTTCGAGGTCTGGAACCTCGGTTTGTTCCGAAGTCTCAGGAGGAGACATCTCGGCAGAATCAATCTGCAGAAGAGTGCACAGAAGTTTAGCAAAAGAAAAAGTGAATCTGGAATCTCAGGCTATATCTGGCTAACTCAGGAGGAGTTGGACGGCTATCTAATATACATAGAGGCATATCTATGCTAGGCGAGCATCTATCCGAGGTATGAAACTCGCTACTACCCAAAAAAGTATGCAAGTAAGATCTACCGGAGGAGGTAAATAGAGTTTTATTCAAGAACATATGAAGAACCACAGCGCAAAGAGGAAGAAACCTAGGGCAATGCCTAGGGTATCAGGAAAGGGAGTACTTACCGTGAAAACAAGGTGCTGAAGGGCGGCGCCGGTGACGCGGTCGCAGCGGCGACGAAGGAGCTGCTCGTCGGCGGCGGCGGGAACGTGTTTCTTCGCAACCGGAAGCGGCGGCACTGGTGGCGATGGAGGCGAGAGGGCGAGTGAAGGAGGAAGAAGATGGCGAAGTTACCCGTGGGGCCCTACTTATAGCCGCGCGCGGTAACTGCCCGCTTTAACTGCGCCACTACCGCGCGGTTATCGGGAGGCGCGGGATCGTGTGCGAGTGGGCGCACGGTCGCGCGGTCTGCGGCCGCACGATCGGCCACATCGTGGGCCGCAGAGTGGCAACCGCCCACCCCGGATTTCCTGCGCTGGTCAGCACAAAAATCGAGGGGTCGTGGGCGGTCAAGTACTTGAGTGCGCAGGTGCGCTGTTCGGTGGGTCCGGCTGACGAGGGCGGCGTGTGGTCAGAATCTGCTTGGCAGAGGTCCGGATTCCGAAGCCCGGGCAGAGATTCTTCGCCACGTACCTCGGAAAATCTTGAGGCAAGTTGGTGCTGAGTCAGATAGCTCGGAGAGTTCAGTTCGCATATCTACCTCGGATTGGATGGTGGTGTATGGGAGGTACCTCGGCTGACTATGTTGGAGGTCGGTTTAGGAGGTGGTGTAAGGCTTGTTTTGAACCTGCTACGGCCCTCCTTCCGAGGTCGTAGGACCGCACCAGCTTCGGGGACTAATGTCGGGGGAGTATCCCCGGGTAGGGTCAAGGCTTGGCATAAGGTGGTGTTCCAAGTTGTGCCGAGGTACGGAAAGGGCCGACCTGTTTGGGCCTGGGAAGGTCCGAGCTTCATCTGGACCTGAAGAATACAGGCCGACCTATTCTGGCCAGAGGGGTCCGAGGTATACTAGTGGCCAGGGCCGAGGTTCACAGTCCGAGCTATGTTCTGCCGACCTAACTACCTCAGTGCGGTGGTTTGCGTTGTGGGTGCAGGAGTAGCTGTGGTAAGGAAGTAAGATCCGAGCTAGTAAAAGATATTAAGCGCAAGACCCGAGGTACGGAGCCCGTCACATCCGTGTCGAGCTAAACCGAGGTGGTGGGCTGTAGGTCGGGCCGGAGTCAATGCTCCTGTCACTTCCAGCCGGGTACTAGAGCGCCTGACACGGGAGCGTCTGTCAAGGAGCATGACAGAGGCGTGCTCCGGGTTCGGCGGGCCTGCACGTCTCCGACCGCTGACCACGCGAGGTCTGGGAAAAGGCTACGAGGTAGCTCTGCCAGGCCACGTCCTGTCTCGGTCAGAGGGGACATGCTAGCTCTGCCGGTAGGCTACAGGAGATGGGCAAGCCACGTCTTGTCCCCGACCGAGGTACGGTGGTACGGTGGTGACTGTTGCAGAGGCATGGCAACAGTGTTCTGCGAGGGGCACAATGGTAACCCGGCTGGCCTATATAGTGGGCTTCACCCCCTCCTGCTGAAAGGGACGGACTGATCCAGGATCCAGCATCGAAGATCAAGAGAGAGAGAGAGAGAGGAAGCTCGGAACACCTCGGAGAGACCTCGGTTCAGGCTCGGAGTGTCTTTTCCTCTCTTTGTATCATCATCTTCCACCTCAAGTTCTCACCTTGTATCATCATACAGCTCGAGGAGCAGCTTGTACTTGTCACTTTGAGCTATACACTGACTAGGATAGTGCTGCAGTAGGGGTGTTACCTCCGCAAGAGGGCCCCGAAGCAGGGTACATCGTGGTGTGTTTTGTGTTCTTGCTTTCTTGGTTCTTTGTTCGTGTTCCTGCGTGTTCTTGCGTGTGCACTTCTTGAGTGCATAAACCCTCCCCGGATTCCCCCAACGACCATTCGGCCCCATCTTAGCCATACCTATGGCATCTGCCGTGATCCCACCACGACATGCTCGGTGGCGACGACACGGCTTGACTTGTCGGTGACGACGATGCGCATGCCGAGCCGGCACTCTAAATGGTGATTTTTTTTTGGCAAATTTCATTAATGCCTCTAACACTAGTAGAAAAAAGCTTATAGGTGAGATGCTATGAAGCGACCCGACATATTACCAAACTAGCAACATGCAAGTCTCAACATATTGCAAAGAAATAGTATCTCAACAACATGTCGATCAGAGTAGCACAACCAAAGCATTGCAGCGGTCCACAGTACAAACTTATATTACAAGACTCAGCAACTTTGAACTGCCACATACATATGTTCTGATACCAAGCTACAACAAGAACTCCAAAAGCAAAACCCATCATAAACCAAGTTTATACTACAATGATATAGTCGACATCCAACTACTCTCTCGGTATTCTACATACTACCAATCTACTGATCATAATTGGCTTGCTCATTGAAGTCCATGTAGTAGTCACTAGTAGGAAAAAGCCATTCTGTGGCGCACCCCTAAAGCTATTCTGTGGCGCATGGGGGGTGCGCCACAGAATACTCGCCACTAAATTGTAAATTCTGTGGCGCACCACCCTGTGCGCCACAGAATTGTGAGAATTACGTTCTGTGGCGCACCCCCTAACCGTGCGCCACATAATAGGGTGCGCCACAGAAATATTTTGGGTGCGCCACAGAATTCCTGTGCAGTATTCTACCCGTACGTATACCAGAATACAAATATCCGTATAATACCAGAATACATGTATATTTCATATTTACACAGATATAACAGAAACAGAAATATATATTTCATATTTCCACAGATATAACAGAAACAGAAATATATTTTCACATGTATATTAAAACAAACACATTACAATGTCATCGCATTACTTATATCCCGAGATACATACATATATAGTGACAATTGGTACAAAAGTTCACACAATGTCACACAAGTCTTAATGTCACACAATAGTTCACACAACTAAGATCAAATAGAGAACCACCCGTATGATGGATCCTTCTTCCTGATCCGCTCCGGAAACGGATTATAGCCGTCTTTCGTCATCCACGTCCTCGTGTCATTCTGCATATCTAGACGTTCTTCGATCTCCCACTTAGACAACCCTGAAAATCGATTGGGATATATATTTGGTTAATGATATAACTAGAGTATGATTTATTCATCTAATATAGAAAAGAAATAAGCACTTCTTGCGAGTGAGGCAAGGTTTTCTTTTATAATACATTCTACCTCTGGCGTTGTGTAAGGACCCCCCTACTGTCTTGACATCTTCCAGGATGATTTTCGATAACTGTAACTGGATGCGATGGAAGTCTTCTCTAAGCTCATCATCGGTGAGATCCTCATCATATTTGGTCCATTCTTGGAGACTAAATGGCAACCTCGTTATCACTGCATCCCGGACAAACCCTTTCATGTGAAAGAGGACGTAGAAGGCATCCACGCTGCCAGACTTTTGCTTGAGGCAATGGAACCCAGTCCCATGGTGAAACTTGTGTGTGTTGTCCATTACACGTTCCCCTTTCTTCTTGAAGGGACCTCCGTTTTGGGCATAGCCCTCGAGAGCCTCATCGAGAACACCCTTAATTCTAGTGTAGTCTTTCGGCACGTCCAAATTCCCTGAGTCAAAATATGTGGCAACTGACCACTTCGGGCTTACGACGATGAGTACTGAGTACTTGTCACTGCTCAACACAATTGAAACGGAATATTGGAAAGGATCAACACAACAGAAGAAATCTATAAGAAAGCATAAGATACGACAGCGGCGACTAGATGCGGACTTACTTGAAAAAGAAAGGCACAAGAAGGGTGTTCTTCGTGTTCATGATCAGCATGATTCTCTGGAGGTACTCTGTGGCCCTGGCCCGTGTCGTTGATCCTTCCTCCAGCTGGCTGTCCCGCATGTATTAGGGATCCACTACCTTGACGTAAGGGTTTGTTCTCTCCTGATCTTCATCGCCTGGTTGAGCGCGTATAGGCGGACCAAGTTATAGTCCAGCCGTTTATAGTGAAACAAGTTGAAGACGTCCTCGCACGATATGAAGAACAGATCCGCGGGGGATTCATCGACGAAGTCAACCAAGTCCTTTGGCACCTTGACAGTGAACACCGGGTAGTTTGGATTCTCGTCTTTAAGAAGGTTGTCCTCTAGCTTCAAGATAGCATGTTGCAAAGGGACCATGCATCCATTTGCGAGGTGGAGCAGCTCCGGAGGCAGTATCGGTTGACCAGATTCATGCAATCGGGACGACAAGCCACCCGCACGGGGTGGTATCATGGGTTCATACCCCAAGATAGGTTTCGGCTTCGGAGCTGGCTTACTTCTCTTCCTGTGCTTCTTCTTCTTCTTCTCTGGTGTATCTGGTGTATCTTCCGGAGGCAGTATTGAGTACTGTCTGGAGCCGAAGCTGATCACTGGGGGAGGCCCTTTTTTCCCTCCCTCAGTCCAAACCCTGACAGATTCACATATGGTAGTAAAGAGCGACGTGAGCGTCTTTGTCACCGCCTCTGCGATGAACGTCGGAATGATACTATTTTCCTCTATCGGTTCCTCGCCTCTTGTTCGAGAAACCCCGGCCTCGTCATTGTCGGCCATGTTTGCACTGCATTAAAAAGAGGCAAAAAGTTAGTATAACAAATTTAAGATAAAAAAATCACCTAACTAATTAGTACTAAGATACCCCGGCCCATGCATTAGTCGCAATACCCCATACGTCCTATTTTTAGCAAAGTCATGCCAAATTTCACGAAAAAATTCGGCATGACCTTTGCTAAAAAAGGGACATATGGAGTACCCGAATTTGCCGGAACGGAAGTTAATCGACGTTCCGGCAATCTCAAGGGCCTCTCGGGGTACCTGCAAGCATTTCCAACAAAAAAAACACATCTCTGGCCGGCATCTCCGGCCGGCATCTCCACGACACGATGGTCGGAGCACAAGCACAATACACCATATGTCCTTTTTTTTAGCAAAGTCATGCCAAATTTCACGAAAAAAATCGACATGACCTTTGCTAAAAAAGGGACATATGGAGTACCCGAATTTGCCGGAACGGAAGTTAATCGACGTTCCGGCAATCTCAAGGGTCTCGGGGTACCTGCATATATTTCACAAAAAAAACACATCTCCGGCCGGCATCTCCGGCCGGCATCTCCACGACACGATGGTCGGAGCACAAGCACAAACACCCAACTCCACGACACGATGGTCGGAGCCACATCCACATCTCCAAAAAAAAAATCCACATGTCCGGCCGGCATCTCCGGCCGGCATCGCCACATCCCACATCTCACCTGAAAGAACGCGGTGCTTCTTCCCAACTTCCTGCATACGGAAATACAGTATATTAGTTTACAAATGAAATGCATTTCAAAAATACAAGTAAAACTAACCTAACAGCAGCAGCACTAACCTAGCAACACAACTAGAAACTAACCTAGCTAGCACTAGCAGCAGCAACTAACATCAACTAACATCAACTAACAAGCAGCAACTAATTAACAGCAAGCACTAACAACTAGCAAAAACTTAGCACTAACCTAACACTAACCTAGCTAGTAGCAACTAACAACTAGCAAGCACTAACCTAGCTAGTAGCAACTAACCTAACACTAACCTAACAGCAAGCAGCAACTAACAGCAACACACCTAACAGCAACTAAACTAACCTAAACTAACAAGTAAAATTATCAACTAACTAAGCTAAACTAACAACTAACCTAACAGCCTAAACTAACCCAAAGCACAAGCAAGCAAGCAACAAACTAACCTAAACTAACAACTAACCTAATAGCAACTGAAATTATCAAATTCGTACAAGAATTTTAGTGTAGTCATTTTGACAAACACCATCGGTGCTAGGAGGGAGAGGAGACCAGGGGAGGAGGAGGGGTCACCTTCGGTGCTAGGAGGGAGAGGAGGTGGTCGGCGGCGGTGCGCCGTGTCCAGGCGGTGAGGCGGCGGCGAGGTCGAGGCGAGCACGGGCGCGAGGTGGGCGAGGCCGAGGCGGCACGGGCGCGAGGTGGGCGAGGCCGAGGCGGGGGCGTCGGCGGCGGCTCGAGGGCGACGGCGACGAATTGGGGCGGGCGAGGTCGTCGGTGGCACGGGCGCGAGGTGGGCGAGGCCGAGGCGGCACGGGCGCGAGGTGGGCGAGGCCGAGGCGGGGGCGGCGGCGGCGGCTCGAGGTCGACGGCACGTACAGAGAAGCGAGGAAGAAGAAGAGAAAGAAAACCGGCGGCGGGGACGCGAAATATGCCTAAGTGTTGGAATTCTGTGGCGCCCCCTAGTGGATGCGCCACAGAATTTTGATATTCTGTGGCGCATCCACTAGGTGGTGCGCCACAGAATTCCTTCGACAGAACCATCTCAGTAGCCCACTGGTTAGCTGTTCTGTAACCTGGGGCAGCCAGGTTCGAATCCTGGCTGTCACCCATATTTTTTTTTTGGTTAAATTTTGTGTTTGTCTTATATTAATTAATACACAAAAAAAGTTTCACACACACAAATTAATACAAATATTGAACTTGTGCCATATATCAAAATATTGAACTTGTGCCATATATCAAAATACATAGATATTCTTGTCTCACGCACACAAACAAATTATATATAATACACAAAAAAGTCTTCTTCTTCCCGTCCGGTTCCGAGCTAGCATCTCTTCTTTCCCTTCTTGACGGTTGAATACTTTAGGCCGGTCACCTTGAGATTTCTTCGCGTGAACGGACAACCTTTCGTAGATAGGGAGGTCTTCTTTTTTTCTTTACAAGTAGTAGGCATGTCGAAGTACTTGTCGAATTCCTCCTCGATCTTCGGATCGCCGTTCTTGTCCAAGTCCTCCTCGTTGGCGTCTCCTTCCATTCCGATGATGCTCCCCTTGCCCCACCTCACGACAACACGGCTAGGCTTTGACGGGTCGGTAATGAAGAAGCATTGGTCGACTTGGCTAGCGAGTACCCATGGCTCATTTTTCGCGGAGGCGTTCTTCGATTTGGCTTCGGGTATAACCATGGTGGTGAAATACCGGCCTTCTTTTTCGACGTTCTTGGCCCATCTCACACGGAACATTGGCACCGACTCTCCACATTAGTTGAGCTCCCATATCTCCTCTATCCTTCCGAAGTATGTTTGCTTGACGGTAGCCTCGTCATCGGCGTAGGATGGCATAGTTACTCCTGAGTTTTGATATTCGCTACTCCTGTCCTTTTCCTCGGTGCAGAATCTGTAACCACTGATGTCGTACGACTGATAGGTCTTCACGTTCTGCCCGGGGCCCTGTGATATGGAGAATATGAATTTTTCATCTTTCGTACATGGCTTTCTGACCCGTGATTCAGACAGTTGCCTTTTCTTGAACCATCTCGTGAAGCTGGAGTTGTGCTCTCTGGTTACATCTCCGTTCTTCCTCGGCCGGCCCAGGTCGATGTAATTCTTCTCGATTAAGCTTCTGTGCTCTTCCACCCAAGGTTCGATCAATTCTAAGTGTTGTAGCGCGACCCGGTGAGCCCTTTCGAAGTCGTCGCGTCGACCATCAATGAAGACAGGGAGTGAGCGGTAGCCCTCGCGGTGACCAAAACCAGCGAGCCTGCCGAGGTGCGTCCTAGTGGGCAGACCAACATCCTCGTTCTCGGTGCTTAGATAGCTCTGGCAGAAGGAGATGCACTCTTTGGTCAGAAAGCCCTTGGCAATGCTTGCGTCTGGACGGGCCCTGTTGCGAACGTATCCTTTGATGACATCGTTCTGCCTTTCGAACGGCATCATGTAGTGCAGGAACGTCGGCCCGAGCTTCAGAATGTCATCAACGACATGGAGAAGGAGATGCACGCAGATGTCAAAGAACGCGGGCGGGGAGTAAATCTCGAGCTCGCATAGTATCCCCACGACCTCATCCTGTATCTTGTGGAGCTGCCTCACGCCGATCGACTTCCGGTTGATGACGTCGAAAAAGTTGCAAAGTGCAGACAGCGTATCACGGACGTGCTCGTCCATTATCCCTCGGATCGCAACGGGAATTATCTGCGTCATAAGCACATGACAATCGTGAGACTTCATCCCGCTGAACCTCTTCTTTGTTTCGTCCAGATATCTGCTTATCTTTCCCGCGTAACCGTAAGGAAATTTGACTCCTAGGAGGCACATGTAGAACTGCTTGAGCTCCTCCGGACTCATAGTGAAGCAGGTAGGGGGAAGCACCACCGCGTTCTTCTTCCTCCTTTTGCGGCGACCTTGAGTCCCTTCCGTCTGGTCATCATTATCATCATCATCACTATCGGGGGCCTGAATATCTTTCTTGATGCCAAGCCATTTCAGATCCTATCCTGCTTTCTTCCCATCCTTGGTCTTTTCCGGCATGTTCGAAAGAGTGCCAAGAACAGCCTCGGTAACATTCTTCGTAATGTGCATTACATCGAGGCTATGGGGCGTGTGGAGGACCTTCCAGTACTCCAAGTCATGGAAAGCACACCTCGCTTTCCATACACCCAGCAGCGGATCTACCCTCGGTCGCTTCTTTCCCGGCGCAGGGCACTCCTCCCAATTTCTCAAAAGCTCATCAATTTCTATGCCGCTCCTCGGGCGCGGTTCTGTTCCGAGCTCTTCTTGACCATCGAACAAATCACCGCGTTTTCTCCAAGGGTGGTCCATGCGAAGCCACCTTCGAGCCCCTGGGTACACGGTTTTCGAAGACCCTTGATCTCTTGGTAGCTAGATATGCGGGGTGTCATCCATGCACCTGACACATGCGCAGAATCCGTGTCCCACCTGGGCCGATACATACGAGATTCCAGGATAGTCCTGCACCGTCGTGAGCAACGCGGCTCTCATATTGAAATAATCTTTAGTGTAGGCGTCCCACGTACGGACTGGCGTCTTCCATAACGTTTCTAACTCCTCTTTCAACAGCTCGAAATACAGATGTATGTCGATACCTGGTTGTTTCGGCCCCTGAATAAGCATACTCATGTGTATGTACTTTTGCTTCGTGCACAGCCACGGGGGAAGGTTGTAAGGCCATACAAACACGGGCCAGGTGCTATGTGCGCTACTCTGGTTGCCGAACGGATTCATTCCATCTGTGCTCATACCCAGCCTGACGTTCCTTGCGTCGCGCCCAAAATCTTCGAAGGCGATGTCCAATGCTTGCCAATTGCTAGCGTCTGCAGGGTGTGTCAGGATGGTGCCCTTCTCCGGATCTTCTGCGGGCTTCTCCCTTTCCGCGTGCCATTGCATGAGCTTTGCTTCCTTAGGGTCCACGAACCACCGCTGAAGACGGGGAGTGATAGGAAAGTACCATACCACTTTTCGAGGATTTTTCTTGTTTCCACTCTTGTACCGTCCGTGGCCGCACACCGGACATTTGGTCAAGTCCTCGTAATCGCCCCGATAAATTACGCAATCATTGATGCAGGCGTGGTATCTGACGTGCGGTAGGTCAAGAGGGCACAGGACTTTCTTGGCCTCCTCGATACTAGTTGGCAATGTGTTACCCTTGGGGAGAATATCATGCATGAATTTCAGGTTCATGTCGAAGCTCTTGTCGGTCCATTTGTTTCCCGACTTCATCTCCATAGCATCAAGCGTTACTTGCAAGCGCGTATCCTGGGGCCGGCACCCAGGATACAACGGAGTGATCCCGTCTATCCCCATTTGCGCTAGCTTGGCTTTCTCTCTGTCGTTGCTCGTCTGACTGAGAAGCAGTTCTTGAAAATGAGCTTCCTGCAAGGCCAAACTTAGCGGGGTCTGCTCGTCTCCTTCGTCATGATGATGATCTTGTCCGCCGCCGGCATCTCCCTCGTCATGATGATGATGATCTTGTCCGCCGCCGGCATCTCCTTCGTCATCATCTTGTCCGCCGACGGCATCTCCTTCGTCATGATGATGATCTTGTTCGGCTTGTTCCAGCATGAAACCGTGCCTGAGCAGGTGCTCCTCCAATAATCCAGAATCAGGGTTCATCCACCTCTCAAGTTTGCATTTTCGACATGGACATCTTATCTGGCTCCCGTTGGACCGAATCATGTCCGCCTTCGCTTCTTCCTTGTATGTTCTGATTCGACCGGAGTTCATCATTATGACCATGGTTGACTACGCGCTATACATAGAGCAGAAACGAGAGTACATATGTTAATTAGAACCGCAACATGCACACACATGCATGCAAGGTCGACGAAAAAATTCGGCATGACCTCTCTTAAAAGTATGACATATGGGTGGTGCAAAAATTTGCCGAAATGGAAATTAATCAACATTTCGGCAAACATCCATGCACCACGCCGACACAAGCAACAACAAAATGTTTTTTCCGGACCAATTCATGCACACAACACACAAGCTTCATTCATGCATGTCCATCCAACTTTCCTCACCTTGTAGATTCGATCCCGAGACGTGATAGTGGAAAAAAAAAGATGGGGAGAGAGGAGAGTATATATAGGGGAGTCTATCAACCAAAATAGGTTTAACTACAAAAAATGGAGAAATCTATGGTCAAAATTGGATGGGAGGGAGGAGCACCACGAGTTGGGAGGTGGGTGGAGGAGAGGAACAAGAAGAGCAAATGGGAAATGGGTTGGGTAAAGTGGGGAGATGCCCCTTTTAAAATATCTGGAACGCACATTCTGTGGCGTCACTATTCTGTGGCGCACCGCAGCTAGTGCGCCACAGAATGTCTCTCCCCCAATTATTGGTGGGGCCAGCGCAAGTAATTCTGTGACGCACCCGCACGAATGCGCCACAGAATATTCTAATTCTGTGGCGCATGGGCAGGAGTGCGCCACAGAATATGCGCAGAATTTGCATATTCTGTGGCGCATCTGACGCGTGCGCCACAGAATGGGCCCAAAAGTGGCTGACCCGTGGGTGGGTGTGGGGCCCGCACACTTTCAGTGGCGCACCATGCTTGCAGTGCGCCACAACATTGTGACATTTCTGTGGCGCACTGTGACAGATGCGCCACAGAATTTGTTTTGTGGCGCACGGCTTGTTTCGTGCGCCACAGAATAGGGATCCATAGAAAAGCTTTTTCCTACTAGTGAGTCGGTGACTCCTTCACCTCCTATGGGAACTTGCTCCTCGAACTCCTCCTCTTGGACATCCGGGTATTCCACACCGGTATCGATCGCCTCACAACAGCCTAAGCAGGGGAGGAAATTTACGTATGAGTACACGGAGGTACTCAACAAGTCCAGATAAAGGTGTTTGATGCACTATCATCTACTAGGACCAATGGTCCAGAAGTTGTAATGATTTTCGAAAACATTTCTGAGAAAGGTCAAGTTTTATATATGAAATCTATGATCTTCTTGTCTCACGAGCTGCTAGAATCCCCTGTGGATTCCTTTCTCGCCACGTTCGCAGCTCCTTCCCGGAACAGGGAGTGACATGCCACAATTTGATACACTCTGCAGAGGTGCGTTACTTTACCCACAGACAATCCGCAATCCGGGTGACCATGCCCTGCACTCACTACCGGATTTTGGATCACAAAGCTGTGTCACCCACCTTGTTTGACATACCTCGCATCGCAGCTGGCAGAACCAGCTACCCGTCCATAACATTGGCTACAGTAGAGCCTAACATTGGCTACAGTAGAGCCCTTCAACAGTTTGGTCGCCTACAGTAGAGGTCACACCCCAAACTGCCATCCCTGGGTGGTATGCCTTATAAGGTGGTATTCTCCAGCTCAGCCTCGCCCATACAGGTCGTGTGGTCAACGCTGTCGCTACGGCGCTTGAGCACAAGAAGGCAATTGTTTTTAACCTACTGGTGATATCCCTTGTAGTCGAACCCGCTTCCAATGGCTTGATAGCCTCCAAACAAGGGTTCGAACTACCAGCCATAACAGTTCACCGACTGCTCCATCAGTCGATCAACAAGTTCCATATCATATTATTCATATTTTTTTTTTTGATGCAGGTGATATCACAGATAATAAGTTGCAAATAGTTTGATAAAAATAATCAAGCGGACATGAGCTGAACTTGCCTGATGTAAGATAAGAAGTGTAATTCGATGGATTGGCTTCCTGCGGAATCGCGGTTTCTGAAAAGTTCAAATGAATCCGATGAGGACCAACTCCAAAGAAAATCCAACATGAATGCAATGATGATAATGAAGAGATGATGACATGCTCATGGTGATATGCAATCAGATTTAGTCTTACACAAGCTGTAGCAGTACATATTAAAAGAGTGAAGAATAATTGATTCCCAGCTATAATTATGAAGATACATATCTGATTATTGTTTACCTCACTCAAACTCGATTTGTTTCCAGAATGGATTTCAGTTCATATGGTTCAGAAAAATAATTGATTAAGTAACTTATAGGCTTCTACCTATCTCTCCTCGTGAGAAGGAAATAATTCAAGAGCAGATTACATGCATTAGCTATGCTACTGGTTTAACTCAACCAATTTCATCTAATACATGCACTGGAGTAGCAAGGCTGGCATTTGGTTACTTATCTGGTACTTAAATGCTACGACCAGATAGAAGGAATAACATGCTATTTAACTCGATGTGTATAAACGAAGCATGCATGATTTTTGGTTCATGATAGGGACTATCTGGTTGCTCCAGAACTGCAGGTTGCGGTAAACTGAAATAATTTGTAAACCTGGAGATTTTATGAAGTTGTATTTCCAATAACAGAACAAAATACATGCTACAGGTTCTCTGAATATTGGTTACCCAATGCAACGAAATTATGGTACAGAGGTACAACTATTACTCTGAAATCTGGACACTACAAGCCTTTATTTGATTGCTGAAGGTTTCAGATGGTACAGGTTCAGTATAGAAATTATTTGGACAGCAAGATTTACCTTCAATTTAGATTTCAACCAAATAGTCAGATATACATGTACAGAGCAAGCTACAGAAGTTTCAGTTCCAGAGCATGCCACTGATGTATGTATATCGATAGAGGAAAATCGATTATCACTAGTGAGCTAGTTACAGGAATGTACGTGTGTGTGTGCAACCATATGCCCAACTGAACCTGGAAACACTAGCAACACTGTGTGTGCCAAACGAAAATAGAAGTTGGGCAATCCCCTTTCCAATCAAAGTCTTCTTCCCAAAATAGCAGAACACATACACCCAGCAATAAATCCCTTTACTCTAAGAAACATGTACCTAGTGGATTCAGTCCGAAATCCTAAAGCTGATTGAGATGCGCTTGGTCCCTTGGTCTCCTGCTTCTACTACTCTTCTCTGAGATTGAATGGTTGCTCCTGCTCCCCAGCCTCCTGCGCCCCCTTGCTCGCCGGCGCTCGCTGCCTAGGTCACCGCCATGGCGCTCAGGCCCAAGCTTCAGTGGAGGAGAATAGGACTGGAGTTGCTACAGTGGAGAAGAGTGAGTCGATCCCCTCACCCTTAAGCTTCTACCGAGGAGATGGGGTGTCCCACGGTGCTCCTGTGGCTGCTTCCCTACTCAACAGCTGCTGGGGTAATTTAGTTGAGACGGTGGGGAGAGACGGTGGGGATAAACTCAGGTAAAGATCCAAAGAATTAACAGTGTGGACTGCTACTTGGTCCAGTAAGAGTAAATGGTACTGGTATTTTCATGGATGCCATATGCGTACATGGCAGGATAATTAGAATACTGGACAAACTAATCTGTAGTATAAATATTTAACCCACCACTAAAATATGTATTGATAGTAAATAAGTTTTACTAGGAAATGTCCGTTGAAAAAGAATTATTTATATAGGTTCCTTCAAATCCGATTATTATGGTTCAGCATTTGGTCCATTTGCCCTCGCGACTATTTGCGAGCTAAGCAAATTATACTGACGGAGCCCTTGATCGGAAAATAGATTTTATCCCGAATATTGTTGTATTGGCTTTAAAATTTCAGAACCTCATATAACGAAGTGATAATCTAACTAGCAATATTTATTCACTTGCATTCTTTAATTTTTGGTTTCAGTTTTTATTTGTGTTCAGGTTACTTAAATTTAAATTCTTATGAATGTATGAAATGCATGCCATGCATGATGCACAATCAAACTTATAGTTGGGTATGACTAGTGTTAAAAGCTGGGTTCTCACATGCTATCAGTGGCGCACCAGGTTTACGGTGCGCCACTGATAGTCTCTCACCTCGATTTTGGGATTTGCCAGAAAATACCAGTGGCGCACAATATATAGGTGCGCCACTGGTAAATATTTACCAGTGGCGCACCGTAATGTCGGGGTGGAGGAGAGAGACTACTAATGGCGCACCGGGTGCGCCACTCGTAAAAATAGAGGAGAGAGACTACCAGTGGCGCACCGGGGTGTGGTGCGCCACGGGTAAGTTCTGGACAATATTTTCATAATGTGGAGAGAGATTACCTGTGGTGCTCGGTGCGCCACAGATAGAAAATTACCTGTGGCGCACCATGCTCTGGTGCGCCACTGGTAACCTGGGCAGACAGCTTAAAGTCGCCCCACCTACCTCCCCCTCTATTATTGCAACCTCACTTCCCCCTTTGTTCTTTGCTCGAAATCTCTTGCTTCCTACCTCATTTCCTCCCCATTTTGCACCAAATTTGGTCAATCTAATCACTTTTATTTGCTAAATCTCCCTCACACACACATCTCCTACATCCATGGCATAGATCTAGCTTCTAAAATCTCACCCACACCAAGATCTATAGATCTACCTTTTCTCTCCCTTCGCCAACAAGCTCGAGCTCGTCGACGTGTCGTCTCGCGGTCATCTCTTGTCATGTGTAAGGTGACTATATGGATTGGATGATGTAAATAAATGAAGTTGTGATATTTGGGCGAGAATGTGATCACTAAATAAATGAAAATGTAAGATTTGGGTGGATGTGATGCGTTCTCTCCGTCCGAAAATGATGTGACATGACAATGAGTTGCCAAATGTTGTCGAAACGTTGATTCGTTTCCGTTTCGGCAAAACTTTGGTAAACTTTTCGGTCCCATTAGTAGGGAGGTCATGCCGAAATTTTGCGTGACAACAACTATTGAGATGGTAATTCTACCTAATTATTTTGCTTATATGTGTACCGTCGGACATGCAGTGATAATGGTCGTCATGAGCGAAAGGAAAGTGGACAGATATCTGAGACACGCGATAGAGGACATGTACAAAAATGAGGAGGAGGAGATAAGATGTCCGTGTCGAAAATGCAAGCTAATGACCTTGCACCACCCCTATTCCGGTGTAGTGCGGGATTACCTGCTCATGCGTGGTTTCATGGATGGCGCCCCTTGGATGAATGATGAAGATGATGTGGAGGTCCATGCGGCGCCGATGGCAGTACATGACGACGAAGGGCATCATGACATGATGATTGTTGAGAATAACAACGAGGGGGAAGAAGACGAAGAGCCTACCGCACATGACGATGGAGAACTGGATGTTGTTGATGCGGAGACGCAGTCGACGCCGCTAACTACGTTCTTGCAGGACCCTCATTTGTAAGAACTGCTTGTAAGGCCGACGAGTAACAATAGAGCTGCTGCTAGAGAGAAATCTAAGTTAGGGCAACTTGAGATAGATTCGAATACTCCGTTGTATCCAGGTTGCAGGCCTGAGGACTCCCGCTTGAAAGTAGCTCTCGATGTTCTGCAGATGAAGGTAAAACACCATTGGACCGACGCTAGCGTCGACGCTAATCTGCTATACTGGAAGAATGTCCTTCCGGAGAAGAACACGTGTCCTAAGAGTCTAGACGAGGCCAAGAAATTCGTGTGCCCTCTTGATTTACCGCACGAAAGATACCATGTATGTATCAATGATTGCTACATTTTTCGGAAAGAGGACGCGGACAAGACCACATGTCCAGTGTGCAATGCTGCTCGATACAAGAAAGGGAGGAAAGCTCCTTGCAAAGTTGTGTGGTACTTTTCGCTCATTCCCCGTCTGCAGAGGTATTTTCAGGACACCAAGGAAGCAAAGCTCATTCGCTGACACGCGGATAGAAAGAAGTCAGTGCTACAAGATCCGGAGCGGATTGATAAGGCAATGCTGACACACCCTTCAGATGCAACCCAGTGGAAAGCATTAGACGGTTACGATAAAAAAAAGGGGCAGAGTCAAGGAACATCAGGTTGGGTGCGAGCACCGACGGACTCAACCCATTTGGCAAACAGAGCAGCACACATAGCACCTGGCCAGTGTTTGTGTGGATATACAACCTCCCCCCTTGGCTTTGCATGAAGAGGAAGTACATTCACATGAGCATGCTCATTCAAGGGCCGAAACAACCAGGCAGCGACATCAATCTGTATCTGAAGCTACTGAAAGATGAGTTGACCACGTTATGGGCGCCGAAAGGGGTCATCACATGGGACGCCGTCACTCAAGAGTATTTCCCATTGAGAGCCACGTTGCTCTGTACGGTGCATGATTTGCCCGGCTGCAGATATGTCTCGGGCCAGGTGGTTCAGGGACACCATGCGTGCGTCAGGTGCATGGACGGTACCTGTTACGTACAACTACCGAAAGAGGGGTCTTCGAAAACCGTCTACATGGGGCACCGAAGGTGGCTACCTAATAAGAAAGACCGTGGAGAAAGCGTGGAGACCTGTTCAACAATGAAGATGAGACTCGAGGACCTCCACGTAAGAGAAGCGGCGAAGATATCAAGACGCTTCTGCATAACTGGAAAGAGTGCCCTGCACCGGGAAAGAAGATGAAGGCACCAAAACCGCTCCTGGATGTATGGAAGGCGAGGTCCGTGTTTTGGGACTTGCCGTACTGGCCCATTCTCGGTACGCCTAATTGCCTTGATCTAATGCATATCACGAAGAATGTGTTCGAGAGTTTGTTTGGCACCGTGGTCAACATGGCAGAGAGGACCAAAGATGGGCGGAAAGCAAGGCGCGATCTGATATATTTTGGTTTAAGGGAAGAGCTTCACGGGGGACCCCAGAAAAGGCCGGGGAAGATCAGTCGGATGAGGAAACAGACGGTCACAGGGACAAAAGGGTTAAGAGGAATAATGACTATTATTGCCCCCCTCCAGCTTTACTCTGCACGAGAATGAGATCGATCAACTCTTCAAGTGCCTTCTAGGAGTCAAAGTGCCTATCGGTTACGCGGGGTTGATAAGTTGATACCTAGACCCGAAGAAAAAATGCTTCGGCGGGATGAAGTCTAATGACTGTTACGTGATGATGACGCAGATCTTTCCGGTTGCAATCAGAGGGATAATGGACAAGCACATCCGTGAAACACTTTTTGGCCTCTGTAACTTTTTCGACGTCATCTCTCGAAAGTCGATCACCCGGAAGCAGCTCGATAGGCTGCAGGAAGAGATCGTTGTGATACTATGCGAGCTTGAGATTTACTTCCCGTCCGCATTCTTTGACATCTGTGTGCATCTATTGGTCCATATCGTGGATGATATAATCCATCTCGGGCCGCTGTTCCTGCACAATATGATGCCGTTCGAACGGTTGAATGGGGTCATAAAAGGATTTGTTCGTAACAGGGCCCATCCGGATGGAAGCATCGTCCAAGGCTTTCTCACCGAAGAGTGCATCTCTTTCTGCACGAATTTTCGAGAACTCGAGAACCCTGTTGGTTTGCCCGTAAACAAGCATCTTGGCAAGCTACTTGGATCAGGTCACAGAAATGGCCGGTGGGATTTGCATGTGGACTTTGAAGGTCGACGCGCCGACTTTGATAGGGCCAACTTAGTAGCACTACAACACATTGATATGGTTGACGATTATTTGACAGAGCACCAAAACTCAATTAGGAAGAAGTATAGTGATAAAGGCAAGACGAGAACGGAGGGAGAAATAATCAGAGAGCACAACTCCTGTTTCACGGGTTGGTTCAAATAACGGCTTAAGGCTAATCCACCACCAATGATCTCGGAGGATGACATCCTCTTATTCGCATTGGCACATGGACCCGTGACCAACCTCATGATGTTTCAAGCGTATGATATCAACGGGTTCACATTCTACACGGAGGAGAAAGACAAAAACTCTGATTATCAGAACTCAGGAGTAACGATGGAATCCTACACTGGTGACATGCTGACAAGATACTACGGAAGGATCGAGGAGATATGGGAGCTAAACTACTCTGGAGAGAAGGTGCCGATGTTTCGCGTCAGATGGGCTAAGAACGTCACTCCCGAAGACCGATATTTCATCACCATGTCCATACCCTCAGCCAAATCAAGCGCCAACGTCACCGCACAAAATGAGCCATGGGTACTGGCTAAGCACTGCACACAATGCTTCTTCATAACCGACCCGTCCAGGCTTAGCCGTGTTGTTGTGAGAGGCAAAAGTAACATCGCCGGAATGGATGGAGTCGCCAATGAAGACGACTTTGACAAGTACGGTGACCCAAATATTGAAGATGACGACAATAATCAGGAAACATACACCACAAGAAGAAGCAGGACCACGGTACCACCCAAGTCAACAGGTCCTCCGTACACAAGAAAAAGTCACAATGTTGGGCTAAATTATGCAACATCGACCAAAAAAGGAAAGAAGATTGCCAAACACTGATGATTGAAGCACTTATTATTTTGTATCCCTCATTTGTATAACTACGCACTTATATATCGCGATCAACTCATGAAGCACACTTATTGATATGAGAACAATATTTCGAATTTTGTTATTCTTTTTGAATATTTGAATTTTTTGAAGTTTTTTGAATTTTTTCAACTATCTGAACAATATTGTCAAATATATGTGCAAAATTGTGCAATTTAAATAATTTTGCAAAATTGTGCAAAATTGTCAAATATATTGTCATTTGCATCCAAGGTACCTGTGACACACCATAAAATTACCTGTGGCGCACAGGGTGGCCCACATGTAAGTGGCGCTTCACTTATCTGTGGCGCGTCACTTACATGTGGGCCCGCGCGTGCGCCTCCCTCTCAATCACAGGAAAATTACACAAGTCCCTCGTCGCGCCCTGCTCGTCCCCGCGCCCGCTCGCCATCGACGCCCACGCCGGAGCCGCCACTCGCCGTCGATGCCCACGCCGGAGCCGCCGGTCACCATCGACGCCCCTCCGACGCTCAGCCACGCCACGCCGCCCTTGACGCCGCTCGGCCACACGCTCGGCCACTCCGCGCTCGACGCCGTCGCGCCCGTCTGCCTCCCGTCCGCGCTTGAGGAGCACCTCCACACCACCGTCGACAACCCCCTCCCTTCCCTCCCCAAGGTGCTGCATCTCTCCCTCCCCTCCCTCCCCTTCTCTACACCCTAGGTGTTTGCTTAAATGCCCAACTCAAATTAGATGGTTTATTTTGCTTCTTACTTGCTCCTAGTTCCTGCTAGGCACTAGATATATTCAAATGTGGTCACTGCTTTATTTTGCTGCTTTAGGAAAAAAATTTGTAGATGAAAAAAATTGGAGACCAAAAAATTTCAGAATTTGTATGCTAAGTAAAATGTGGTCGCTGCTTAAACATGCCTTAGAAAACAACTCAAATCAATGTGCTAGATGTATTCAAAAACTTATTTCTGTTGTTTATCAAGATGTACTATCTTAGTACAAGAGATCCATGAAAGTAAATATTAAATAGTATCGACATTTGATACTTTAAAAATGATCCAAAGTTGCTAATTTTTAACAGAAATGAAGATATATATATATATATAGGGTAGGTATATTCTACAACTGGTTGTATTTTAAGTGCGCTACAACCATCCACCCGTATAAGAGGCGAACCCAATGGACAAAGGAAAAAAACAGTCCGACCCAGATGTCGGTCAACGATCCAATCCCACATCATCCCCACGACCAAACCCCTCCCCACCTTCTTCCCCGAGCTCGCCGGCAACCCACCGGCGGCCACGTGCACGCCGCGCCGCCGCCGCCGGAAGGCCGCGAACCTCCTGCTCGCTGCACCGCCGCCGGGAGGCCACACCACTGAACTCCTCCTTCCCCGCTGACCATAACCCTGCTGCCTCGCACCTCCTTCAGCGCCGCCGCCTACTGGCCGCTGCCGACGCACGCCTCCTCCCACGCCACCGCGTGTACCCGCTGCTGCCGCCCCTACGCAGCTTCACGCCTCATCCCGCGCCGCCGGGTGCACCGGCCGCCGCCGCCCTTGCGCAGCTCCACGGCGCCTCACATGGACGCCAAGCCTTCCGTCGCCATCCCCACGCTCGAAGCGGCGCTGCTCCTATCTGTGTTCGCCGCCGTGAGCAGCTCCCACGACGCCCACTACCTTCTCCACGGCCGCGCTCGCTCTCCATCTCCAGGCCCCACCGCAAGCCAACGCCGGCAACCTCCCGCGCCGGAGATCCTATCTGGTCGCCGGCACCACCTGTTGGCATCGAGCCCCACCGGAGCGCGGGTTGCTCCTCCCGGCCTGGCTCGTAGCCACGGCTCCGCTCCCTGACCGACACAGTTGCGCTCCGGCCGCCATGGATGAGCTTGGAAGGAGCTCCTGTGTCGGCTAATTTTTCCCCTGCCTCCCCGATTCCCTTGTGGGCTATAGTCGGAGCACGATGACAGTACTCGCGAGTCTCCTCTGACAATCAGAGCCGCGTTGTCCATTTGTGCTATGTGCTTTCGATTCGAGAAGTACAATGATTTTGATTTCCGAAGCATAGAGAGAACGGAGGGAAGAGATAGACGGACGCGGATTTATTGCACCCGGGTGCACCTGCTCCTGCCCCAATTAAAAAATTCAAAAAAATAGTAAAACTTTTCAAAAAATTCTGAAACTTTTTGGAGATGAACATATGATATTCTTCTACTAGCATGCCAAATTTCACAGTGAAATCACACTCGTGGTGCTTGGAGCAAAAAGAAGAAAATCGTGCTCTGAAAAATCTATACTTAGAAGAAAATCATTGTCAGTGATTTGTTTTTTTTACACAGAGTAGCATGAATGTTATTTCACAGCGAAACCTAGCATGTTTGTCAAGAACTTGTATATGTTCATCACCAAAAAAGTTAAGAATTTTTTGAAAAGTTTTACTATTTTTTTGAATTTTTTAATCGGCCAGGAGCATGTGCACCCGGGTGCACTCTAGAGTTTCCCAGAGATAGACGCATATGCGTTAGCTGAAGCTGAAAAAAGAAAAGAATGAAAAGGATAAGAGGAACATGTGGTCGTGGTTGTTTCTGTCAACATCATGCTGGGCCAACGTAGTACAAAATAATAACACGAAGGGTCATTTTATTTCAGTGTGCTCAGCAGTTTTATTTATATGTACGGCCAGGAACTTAGATTAGATAATATAATGTGGTGGAAGTACGGAGTACAAGACGTGCAAAAAGAGCAAAAGAAAAATGTGCACACTGGCTAAAAAATCCATTTTTTATTAAAGATTTATTTTACTTTGGGAATTAAAAACCCCGTCAGGAAGTACACATAATAATGTCAGGAAGTACATACGCTAGGATTCAGAAGTACGAGAAATAAATACAATTTCGTAAGTGCAGATCCACAATAGCAGCAGGCAGTACAAAATCTCCATTTGAGAAGTACACAAATAACCGGAAATTTAAATAGCAGTACAGTGTCTAACAGCAAGCAGTACAACCTTGGAACGTTAGAAGTACAGATATGCAATACAAGCAGTACAAATATATACGTCACTGCAAACGTCATACGCGGAGCGATTTCGATCGATACAACAAAAATTCAAATAACACGCAAGATCTAAACGACAAATAACAAACGAAGTTATCAAATAATTTTTTTATTACATCTGATCGAACAGGAATGCAACAAACGAAGTAAACAAGTCAAACTGGTGAAGTTCACGTGAAGAACCTAAATAAAAAATAATAAATAACTAAGACTTATTGATGGATAGAAAATAATACAATTGAAATGAAGATCAACAAGCTAAAACAATATAACGGGCTTGGCTGAGTCGCCGTCGACGCTTCAATAAAACCAATTCTAAAACTATATTAGATCTAAGGGCCCACCCCTAACCATAAATCACAATGAATACACATTACAGGATTTTGTTGATCCAACGGCTCGGCTTCGTCGCCCGTCGCCGCTTCCGCGGCGTACGGGCGGACTCAGCCTCGGTGGCATTAGGGTTTGGAGGGTTCATCGCCCGTCAATGCTACCGGCGACGAAACCTCCAAACGCTAACGCCATAGCTAACGCGCCATGCATTAGATATCTCTCACTTAAATTGGTGAAAAGTTTAATATGTGCGTTCAAATAGCTTCAAAAAATATAGTAAGATAACTTAATCAAAGTGATAAACTACAGATAGAACATGGGAAGTTCATTTATGCAAGAAAGTTCACATGTGTATCAATATATGTTTACAAGTCGCATAGGTGGGGGTGCTAATTTCATTGGTACATTAAAGAAATATAAAGGAAGTACACATTAGAAGAGGGGAAATTTCGAGTGCAAGTTATAAGGCAGTACAAAATGGGACAAACAATGAATTTGAGAAGTACAAAGGTTAAATGTCGAAACTGAAAAGTCTCCGTAAAATGCAAAAAATGATAATAAAAATCATCTGTAAAATATAAGAAGTACACACGGTGACTCTAAGAAGTACAAAGCTCGGTTTCAGAAGTACAGTCACACTGAAGTATAAAAAGATAATTTAAAAATATAGTAAATACACGTAGTGACTCTGGGAAGTACAGAGGGCCAATTTCGGAAGTGCACTGTCCCCCGAAGAGAAGTACACATGGTAGCACCGGGAAGTACACATATTCGAATTGTGAAGTTCATATCCTTCACGGTTGTTTTTTGGAAATCCCAGTTAGAAGTACAAATATACAATCTGAGAAGTACAAATATACAATCTGAGAAGTACAATCCTCACTTTCGGGAAATACAAATATGATATGAACATGTTTTAGTGAATAACTCTACTACAAATATACCAATTTCCAAAATCGTGGGAAGTGCAGGATCTCCCTGGGAAGTAGACATCGTTGCATCAGGAAGTACACAATTTGGGTTTGTGAAGTTCACATCACACTACGAAGTTAAAAAAAAGATTAAAAATTCGTCTAGAAGTACAAATACATAAGATGGGCAGTACACACTTTAATAACAGGCAGTGCACACCCAAACGGAACTTGTTTGTCTTAGTTAATACTAATCACGAAAAAACCTGACGGCAGTACACTCGTGTGTCGAGGGAAGTGCAGTATCTCCTCCTCGGAAGTACACATGGTTGCAGAAAGAAGTACACATTTTTTCTAAATTTCTCGTACATAGATCATGACTCCATCTTTCTAACACAAAAATAATCACTCGATTCAGAGGCCGGATGGGTTGTCAAATATATTTTTAAAGGGGCAAAATAGGTTTGACCGAACTTTGACCGAGAGAAAAACACACTTAGCAATCGATTTTTGATATTTTTGTTACCGGTTTCACCGGTAACTTTAATAGATGTGCCTTTTCAATCCGAGCATTATGAGTGGTCATTCACCTAGAACACACGCCGTACGAGAAAGTTATCGTTATTTTACTGAACACTAATCACGGAAATTCCGTTGGCAGTACACACGCAAATACCGGGAAGTTCAACCGTGTGTTGAAGGAAGTACGGTATTCAGTTTTTCCGCGACGGAAATAAATCATACTAATCTTGACTGTTTGAGCTATAGATGCATCAAACGTTGGTACAAGTAGCTCCATATGGAGTAACATGAGTGTAGTTTCATTAGATAGTGCGTTCCACGATGAATCAAATTGCCTAACTAGTCAATTTGATCTCACCACCTCCGTGAAACACCGGTATTCCGTTTTTAGAACTTTTAAAATTACTCTTAAACCGTAAAGCATTTGCGAAATTAACGTGAACGAAAAAGTTGAGTATAGTCGGTATCTTTCCAATGTCATATCATTTGCATCATTCCGATAAGTAGTTCAAAAACAGCGGACGAAATACCGTCCGCCCGTATAAGCCTCATTACAGCATGTAGTATTTTTAAAATTAATTTTAATAGGTTAAGAATTTGGAAAACCGTAAAAACAAAAAAGTTGCGGAATTTCAGCAGCTTTCCAACGGCATATCATTTACATCATTCCAATAAGCGGTTGAGAAAATATTGACAAAATACGTTTCTGTGATATTTTTGGATTTCAGTATTTTTAAAATTGGTTTAAAACCGTAATGCATTTGAAAAAATGATCAGAAAGGAAAAGATGCGGAATTTCATTAGCTTTTCAACGGCATATCATTTGCAAATTTCCGTTAAACGATTGAGAAATTATTTTGAAAATACGTTCTCTGTGATTTTTTCACAGATTCGAGTTTTTTCAAAATTGTTTTAAAATCGTAACGAATTTGCAAAAACTGTATGACACAAAAAAGATGCGGAATTTCATTAGCTTTTCAACGGTATATAGTTTGCTCCATTTGGATAAATGGTTCAAAAACTACGGCAGAAATACCGAAGAAAACAGCTAGTGAGCTTCGCAAATAAGCAGAGAAGTACATAGAAAGCACGCAGGAGGTACAGGAGTGGTTGTAGGGCACTATTCTACAACCGGTTGTAGAATAGCTCGTAGCTATATATATATATGATTGTTAATTTTTTAATTTGCAAGAATTTATACTTTCTAGTTGTGGATGGATGTGAATGGATGGAATGTGAATGTATATGTTGTGAATGGATGGATGGATGTATGTGCAACTTTCTGGTTGCACGTCGATGTGGATGATTTTTTTATTATTATTTCTGTTCTAGTGAGTTGCTGAAATTTGCCAAAATGTTGATTCACTTCTGTTTCGGCAAATTTATCGCACTCCATAGCTAGACTTTTTAGCAAAGGTCATGACAAAAAATTTCGTTTTGTTTTGTTACTAATACCGTGCTATTTACTAATTTGTGCAGACATGGCGGGCAACGACGAAGCCGGTGGTTCTAGGGCTCATGCTGGTTCCGAAGAAGAAGACTTGGAGAACCTCTACCTGCAATATTTCTCGCAAAATCCCAATGGCACCGGCGAGGATGATGGATATGAGGGTACGGACAACACCACCACTGACACCGGCGGCGTCGGCACAGATGGTAGCGCCGCCAAGCGTCAGCGGAAGGAAAGGCGCCCCAACGTGGTGGGCACCGGCCGACTAGTAATCACGGAGGTGGACGAGACCAGTGGTTTACCAGTGGCGCCTGAAATAAATGCAAGGGGCTTCGGCAACGTCTGTGCCGCCATTGCTCGAGAACTGTGCTCGATCAATGACGGGCATCTAAGGTACAAAGCCAAACAGCCTCTGGAGAGGCTCCTCGTCAGAGGGTCCACCAGCGGTACAAGTTCCCGGACCCGTACAATAACCTAGATATGAAGAACAACATTGTTAACACAGCTGCCCTCGGCAAGATCAGCAAAGGCTTAGGCTCTTGGAAATATAGGCTGAGGAAGATGCTTGATAAAGATTGCAGTTTCCAGGAGGTTCACCGCCTCTATCCCCAAATTTCGGCGGACGAATGGACTACTTTCAAGGACGCCGAGAGCACCCCACAAGCGATTGCCAAACGCGGGTGGGGGAAGACAATGCGGGAAAAGAACGTAGGTGACCACACTCTTGGAACACGTGGTTATGCCGGAAAGCAGCCCAAATGGGACGAAGAGGACGCCAAGCGTGATCCTAATGAGGAGAGCCCCTGGGATAAGTTCACGGACCCGTTGGCATGCAAAACGATCAGGGCCTGATACAAGCCTGGTAAGGAAACCGGGGAGCTCAAGACGGGAAAGAAGGTCTTGGACCTTCAGGAGAAGATTCTGGTAAGGAATTTACCAGTTTAAAATGCTTCTAATCAAGTCCATTAAATTATATAGCACTCACGTCGTTTCTAAACGGTTCACATTACTTCTCCAGGAGGAACAAAATGCGCAATCTACTCAAACCTCCTCCGTGGGTTCGTCGAAGGCCTATTGGGACACTCCTTTTGTCTGGGCGTACAACCAGGTGAAGGACAGGCCGGCGACAGAACGACCGCACAAGGATCGTGTGGTAGGCGCCGGTAATCATCACAAACACCCTTACTATTATCATGTTGAGGCCAAGGAGGTGCAAAACGAGAGGAAGAGGTTCGAGCAGATGGATATAAAGGCGGCTGTAGATAAGGAGGTGCAAGCAACTGTGCCCGGGTTAGTCCAAGAACAATTGGCGCAGTCGCTCAATGCCATCCTTCCTAGCCTGGCGCAGTCACTCAAGAAGTGGATGGAGGAAGGGCAACAAGGGCCGTTTAACATGCCCACCTTAGTCGCAAGCAACTCCAACAATCAGGCGCCTACGATGGATGTTCCAGCCGCCAACCCTACTTGTGGTAGGGAGGATGCGACGTCGGCCGCCATCAATGAAGTTGCTAAAGGGGTTTCGCCAGCCAGCGTGCATCTTAGCAGCCCCCCATCATCTCTTCCACGCCCGCCTGCGGTCCAACGCCATTAGCCAAGCTCGAAGGTCTCACGGTAATTAAGCGTCGCAAGTCTCAACAAATTTATGTATATACCTCATCCTGTTGGCGCCCTATCTTACGCCTTAACATGCCTGTTTTCGTAGGCCGACGAGGTGGGATGCACGTTGCTATTGCGTGTGGAGAATGAGCTTCGAGATGTGGCAACGGCAAGCATCATTGCACCACTTCAACGCGTGATGCACAACCTGCCTATGTCCCCTGACGTGTTTCGGGTACATATTCATCGGGTGCTCTCGGGTTATGATGACCTTTATCCTCCGAGTCAACCCGCAGGTGCCGATTCCGAGTTAACCCTCCGTGGATGCTTGGGTTATCCCATGACATGGCCAAAGGCACTGATCCGCTTGGAACAACCATGCATCTGGGAGATCCTATCACCAGCCAACAAGACTCCATTTCCAGGGCTAGTCGGTGTTCCATCCCTCCCGGTGGTTGATCCTGTCGAGCCAAGGCAAAGCGAGGATGATGACCACAACGACTTGATGGATAATGATTTTGATGACGGAGGACTACACGACGATCACGATCTTCGGGCTCCTCCTCAATGCTCTAAGCGTCGTCTGTTCAGTTCTCAAGGAACGCCTGAAGCTCCCCCCTTCACCGAGGATCAACAAGGCAACAAGCCTTTCAGCCAGGAGACACTCCTCAGGGCGGTCATGCCGGAGATTCAGAAAGGGACTATCACAGCGGCAGAGAAGAGGCGTAATAAAGGACGTAAAAGAAAAGTGAAGAGTAACTTTGCCTCCAACAGCCAACCAGCGCCGGCGATCAAGGAGCCGTTGCGGGCTCAGGACAACATAGGCGTCTCCAAATGGCATTCGGTTCATGAGTTGGCTAAACCGATCCTGCCGCCGAGACTATCCAAACTCCTAATTGGGGATATGAGGAGTTTTCATGAAGGTATTCATCATGTGGAGAAACTTCTTCTCAATGCCTCAGATCCATTTTACCCGCTTTACCCGGTAAAGGTACCAAAAAACCTTGGCTATGTCGATGAATACCCCGCGGATGTGTTCTTCCTGAGATTTGAAGAGATCTTTGACATGTACCATATGGAACGGCTCCCCATATGCTTCATCCGTCTGCTTGCTCTCAGTATGAAGTACGAGGTTATGAAAGAGGAAACCCCGGTCATAGCGATAATGGACCCCTACCACCTGCAAGAGGGTCGCCTGAACCACAAGGATGGTGCGCGAGAAGCGGTGCGGTACATACAGAAATTCTTCATGGACAATAAGGACAAGAAATCCATTCTAATTCCATACTTTCTTGAGTAAGTCATTCGCTAGCCGCCATTACATGCTTTTCGTCGATTTAGGTCCATACAAAGGTTAATTTGAGTATGATGGTCTCCTTTTGTGCAGGAACAAATACTGTGTCCTCATTATTGCGTTCCTGGAGTGGTCGGATACCAACTATTTGGACTCGGGGAGGCATCATAAGAAGAAAAACTATGGACCCATCAAGAGTGTTTTGGATGAGGCTCTCACCGGCTACGCCTTCCATGGGTGCCCCATGAAGAGTCAAAACCCAAAAAACGGCAAGCTGGTATTCAACCACAAAACGGATTTCATGTCCGTCACGCAGCCGGAAACCAGTAAGCTGGACGCCTACTACGTCTTAATGCTCATCCGGGAGTATCAACGGGATATGCAACAACTACAGTTGCCAGGGCAACTCAAAACATGGTGTCTGAAGCACATAAGCACAGCCACTGATTCTGAACACAGACTAGAATTCATTCGCATCCAGCAGACGATTGCAACAACAATCACCCAGGATGTCCTCCGTAAGGAGGGGCTGTTCTACTACGGTTCGCCGCCACTAAACGCCGACGTTGAAAAACACTCAGAAGATCAGGGTGACTACAGACCTTTCAACACTCTAAATGGCTTCGAGCCTTTCCCGCCGAAGTCGAAACCGAAAGCGAGCAAGAAGAAGCAGTGATGATCTCAACATGTTCTTCTTCCAAGTGATGGCCTCCGAGTGCAATCGTTGAACTTTTATTTGTGTCTTGTAACCGTTATTCAGAAACTTGTTACTGTTGTTTTTAGTTTCTTCGAATTTGCTAATTATGTTATCTAGTATCAAATATGATGAACTTGTGAGGAACACTTTGTGTTATTCATAAACTATGTGATGTTTGTATTCTGATATCATATGTGATGAACTTGTGTTATTCAAAAATTATTTACTGCAAGTGTACTGTATACATGTACAACATACCTGTGCAAATACAAATTACGGTGCATTTTTAAAAAAAATACAAATTATACCAGTGGCGCACCAGAAACTTACCTGTGGCGCACCGTTCACATTACCTGTGGCGCACCATTTTAATTACCTATGGCACACGAGCTGGTGCGCCACTGATAGTGGGGGCACGGCGCGTATATGGGTGCCCCCCTAAGGTTACCTGTGGCGCACTATATTCTACTATCAGTGGCGCACTGGCTGGTGCGCCACTGATAAGTTGGCTACCAGTGGCGCACCGCTAGTGCGCCACAGGTAACGCGAGTTTAGTGGCGCACCACGGTACGCCACTGATGGTTGATTTTGGTGCGCCACTGATAGCATTTTTTCTACTAGTGTAATATATGTTCATTTGAGGCACATATAAAAATGCCTTTAATGCAGACTTTTTTAGGCACATTTGAAGTGTCTAAAAAAGTCTCCATTTAAGGCATATTTGATAAGTGCCTCAAATGATGATTTTTTAAGGCAAATATGAAAGCCAATGTAAAGCACCGAATATATATAGGCTGAATTGATGGGCTTAGCCTATGTAAAGCACCGAATTGGACTGGGCTAATTCTCATATATGACCTCTGATTTGGTCATAATTTTGCCACTCTGGATTGGCCACGTAGGATCTGACGTGGCCACGGTAGACAGCCAATGACCAAATTTTTTTTGGTCATAACAGTTATGAATCTCTAATTTGGTCATAAACAGTTATGACCATTTCACAAAAAATGTCACTTTTGATCATTTAAGACGCTCGGTATGCGACCTTTAGTTTTTGGTAAAAAAAAAGGTCATAGATGAAAAATTATGACCTTCTAGTGAACCAATATTGAGGGTCATGTATCAACATATTTCTTATAGTACACGCGGTCCCCCACGCGTGTCTGCATGCTCGCCAAGTGTCACAACGAGAATAAAAGTGGGATATGTTGAGAGAGAAGGGGACACGGAGGGTGGGAGATGCAGTTTTTACCTTTTATTTTTCAAACTGAATTTGCAAAATGAAATATCTTGAGAACCCTTCGTCCAAATTACGAACCATTTTCACTTTTGAACACCTCGCGTCGAGATATTCAAAACTAGATCCCATGTTGATAGGTTTCGAGAAACTTTTTTTTACTTATTAAACTAGTACCGTTGTATTTCGGATTTCAGTGTAATTGTACTTCGTGGTTTCAGTGTACTTTTGTACTCCCGGTGAAAATACTTTTGTACTTCCGGTCTTGTACTTCCGCACGCAGCGCGAGTGTACTTTTGTGTATAGCGCAGATGTACTTTCAGATGCAGCACGGGCGTACTTTCACATCTGTACTTCCGCCCGCAACGCGAGTGTAGTTATAGGTACATCGCAGATGTACCTTCAGATGCAGCACGGGCGTACTTTCAGTTCTGTACTTTCGCCCGCAGCGCGAGTGTAATTATTGGTATAGCGCAGATGTACTTCCAGATACAGCACGGGCGTACTTCAGGTGCAGTGTGGATGTACTTCCGCCCGCATCACGAGTGTACTTCCAGATACAACGCATATGTATTTTCAGATGATGCGCGGGCGTACTTCTAGGTGCAGCGTGATTGTACTTTGATGTGCAACGCGGGGTGTACTTCCAAATTCATCACGGGTGTACTTTTAGGTGCAGCACGGTCGTATTTTAATGCGCAACACGGATGTACTTTCTAGGTGCAACACGGTATTCTATGTGTACTTGTACTTTGTTTTCTGCGTGCACTTATACTCCGTATTCTGTGTGCACTTGTATTCCGTTTTTATTTTCTGCTTTTTTATTTGTACTTTTACGAGTGAAAATGACAAAACAGGAAATCTCCACTACTAATAAACAAGCAAACTTGGCAGGAAAATCAAATCTTGACAATCCATGTAAGCTCATCAAACGGCTCAGAATCATTTGTTCTCCCTACCCCTCTTCAATTAACCTCACATTACGCCTGCCATATGTACACAACATTAATTGCTCTCACATCACGCCTGCCATATATACGCATATAAAAATAAACTGCCCGCTTGATTGACTCCAAAATTACGGGGGAAAACAATCGCTTCTGTTCATATGAGTCGATCAGACGAATAAAAACACCCTGTTTTCCCTCCCGGTTTTCACGCGCTCCTTCCAACCTAGCCCCGCACTGGCTTGCTGGGACGACAGACGATCAGGACATCACCGACATCAACGAAAATCCCCTAACGCCGCCATGCACGGCGGCGGCCGGGAAAGATTGATCTCGCCGAGATCGGCACTAAGCTGGACAAATACTTTCTCGAGGTAGCCAGCATACGCACCAGCATAGCTGCGTGCATGAGAGGCCCTGATTTGCGATACGCCGTCCGCCCGCCCACGCGTATCACCTCGCTGAGCAAATCCTAAAAACGTGCGAGTAACTACATCTTCTGCAGGTCAAGTATGCTTGAGTTGGGGAGGAGTAGAACGGCTTACAGATGATGGGCCTGAATCTGATGGAAAGACACAGGCCGTTCGAGCCATCAACATCTGGGATGACGGAGGTACATAGTGCATATACATGCACTAAATTGGAATTGCTTTGGTTCAATGGAGTCCTGAATTGTTCGTGTTTTCTTGTGGAATTAATTAACTAATGCAAGAGACACTCAGTCCGTCACCAACACGTCCCGATCCGTGAAGGTCGGTCGTGCCGATCTTGTTCATGTTCGATCTAACTGGCCAGCGCACGCTCACAACATTCCAGACTGAGAGAACTAATTCTGATTTTTGTTGGATTTTTTGGTCACTAGGTGCTTATTGCTGTAGTTAATTAGATCACTACGGTACTATAGGTCGGAGTGCAAGGAAATAGAATAAGGTTGGCACATTGCTGTATTTTTCTTCAGTCATTTGGATTTCATTCCAATGTTAGCTTCCTCCGAAATTTTAGGCGTATTTTGTATAGGTTCCCTAGCTGAATAACAAACATTGTTCTTGGATCTTCGTACCGTACTGAACATAGGTTTTTCTTTTAAAACTTCTGGCAGGTAGGAGACAGTTATTTCAATCCTAATCGATGAATTTTGATGACTTCACTCAGCTTTCCTCGAGATGAAGTTGACCATTGTTAATGAGGTACTACATTTTATAACAGTTTCTTGGAGTACTATGGTTGGTGAACATAATTTCGCAATCGTTCAAAAAAAATATGCATAATTTTCGGATGTTGAGATAGCACCACAGAGTTAGAACCACATTTCGAACATCTTTTAGATGTAGAATCGACACCCATTATAGGCACGAAGCAAAGAGAAAATGCAGGAATCGGTACCAATTTAGCTTAACTAGGAATCGTGCGTTGCACGTGCAAACCTACTAGTAGAGAAAAAAAAATCCCGAACTGCTCCGCGCCGGGAAAGTGCGCGCTTTTGCTCCGCGCCCGTAAATTGCGTCAGCGTTGTTCGCTCGGTCGTGGGCAGGTGAAATTGCATCATTCGCGTTCGCTCCGAGAGGTCTCCCTTTTTTTAGTCATCTCGTGTTTGAATTTTGGTTTTTTTTTAACAAATGAATTTCGGTTTACTAGTGCGTATTGGGCTTTAGAATTTACCAGATGGGCCGCACGCACAGTCTAAGTTTTGAATTTCAGTTTTCTTTTTTTTGAAAGGTCCAGCAATTGCTGGCTCTCATATATTAAGCATGTAGAATATTTACAGGATCGCACAAGGCGATAAGGATGAAAACAAAAGAAATTTAAAAAACGATAGCGACGAACCGCCACCCTCGTGGCACTAGTTCGGCACCCTGCGATGTAGAGGCACAACCCTGCCTCATAGGGCCATGACCACATCGCTTCCCGAGGCCGTCGCCTCGGCGCACACCGCCGTCCGGGGCCGCCGCCCCGGCTTTCACCGCTCAGACCACAGAACCACCTCTCCTAACGACCGCAGGCCGGAAGCACAGCGAGAGTTAAGAGAACTCCAAGGCGACGCCTCCAAGAAGGTAACGACGTGAACGTCGCCGCCGCCCGCTCCAGAGGAGCTAAGGTTTTCACCTGGAGAGACTTAAGACACTCGCATTGGTAGAGGATCGCAGCCTCCGAACGACGCAAACAAGAAGGAGAACGACGCCGTCGTCGGCACCTAAGTGCGAGGCTTTCACCTGAAGCACGATCTCGGCCGCCAAGCCCTAGGGCTTGGGCTAGGGAGCAGCAAGGCAGGCGGCGTTGCTCTGTCGCCAACCACCGATACCAACCACATGCCGCGGGGGTCGCAACACCTCATGCAGCGACGACCACGTCATGCCGGCGGGAGGCTAGAGCTGCCCCTCCCGCACCACGACCACCTATCCGAGGCCGTCGCCTCGGCTTCCTTGCTGCCGGAAGGACAGTGGCAAGACATCCTCTAAGCCTCCTGCACAGCCTCTCCTTCCTTCAAGGAGCACGTTCGGGCCAAAGAGCAGCACCGCGCACCCCTGACTGCGCTATCCGCGGCCGATCTGCCGCACCGCAGGGTCGCGGCCGAGCCCATGGCCACCCCACGGCCACCAGTAGTGAGCGCCGCCCAACACCTCGCCGACCACCTACCTCGCCAGCGCGACGGCTGCTCGGGCCCGCCAGGCCCAAATCGGGCCCGCACGGCCGAGCTCGATGCGCCCGCCACGCCGAGGACACAGCGCTTCCGAGGCCCCACGGCCACCAGTAGTGAGCGCCGTCCAACACCTCGCCGACCACCTCCCTCGCCAGCGCGACGGCTAGTCGGGCACGCCAGGCCCAGATCGGGCCCGCACGGCCGAGCTCGATGCGCCCGCCGCGCCGAGGACGCCGCCGCCCGCTCAGGCCGTGGCGCTGCCCACGCAGCCACCATGGCCGCCGACTCGCCGAAGAAACCCGGAGCCACCGCCCCGGCGCTCCTGCTCCGCCGCTAGCCACGCACCGTCCAGGGCGCCGCGCCGCTGCAATCAGAGACCCCCGCGCGCGAGGGATGAGGGCCCGCCGCCGCCGGCTACCCCCCGGGCTTTGCCCAGCTGAGCTATGCCTGACGGCGGCGAGGAGGCGGAGGGGAAAGGGAGGTTGGCGTGCAGAGGTTCGCCCGTGTCGCCCCTGGGAGCGACGCGGACGTCGTTCGGAGTCTAAAACCACTCTATGCTGTTGTTGTCTTCCTCAGAGCAGGCCCGCATTTTGGTTTTCGTTTTGTCGTCTTTCTTTTTGCTCCCGACATGTCCTATTTGAAGCCAAAGTTCCAAGTTTTCTCAATAGGTTCACGATGCACTTGTTCAGTGTAACGATACAGATGATCTTTGTGCGATGGCAACGCACCAAAACACACAGGGAGATCTACAGAACCCGGCTATGCCGATTTAGAGCATCTCCAGTCAGACCCCCCATATCCGGCCCCCAAACTGTCCGCGGACACGTCCGGACGCGTCCGCGGACAGTGACCGGATAGCCCCCAAAAGTGGTGGTCTACAACCACAATGTTCAAATCATCACACCCAAAAACATGCAAGCCATGCAACGTAGATCACAAGGATAGCTAGTGAAACATCATGCAAATAAAACATAGTTCGAACATCCACGGACATAGTTCAACACACAAATTAAACGTACAGAGTTCAAGCATCATCGCACACAGATACACATACGTTGGAGAGACCGGAGGTGATCAGAGATTGTGCGGATTTGGGCCCCGTTCCGCCGCTGCCGCTACCGCTTCTTCCTTCGCACGGGCCCTTGCTCGAGCTCGGCGTGCCCTCCGGTCCTGGGTAGCCAGTGCCGCAGCTTCCTGCCGTGCCAGTGTAGCCGCAGCTTTCCGCCGTGCCAGTGTAGCCTCGCGTTTCTCCCTTGCCTCCCGTTCCCTTTGGCGAGCACGGCGTTCCGTCCGGCCCTGGGTCTCCGCTTGTCGCACCCTGTCCCTCCTCTCCGCCTCCGGCGTGTAGTCGACGAACGGACATTCCTTGAGTATGTCCCAACATTGGAGGAGATTCCACTCCGTGTTCGCCGGCCTTCCCCCAAGAACATTGTATAGTGGGATGGCATCTTCCATCTATGCAAATTGATTGAATTGGTAATGAACGAAATGAAGGAAGTAGGATACCACATTGTTAAGTAGGATGGTGCAATGTTGAGTGGAACTTACCGAACCCATTTGGGCATAGCATCCGGCAAACTTGTTAATCTCGCTCACGATGTATTGCCACCTATGGCGGAGGGACGCCTCATTGCGGTAATAGATTGAGTTGGCATTGAACATTTCGGAGATCCGGCCCCAAAATGTACCATGGTTGTAGCATCCGTTCACAGGATCCGGCGAGGTGGCTAACCACGCTTTGCAAAGCATCTTATCATCCATAACCGAGCACATACTCCCTCTCGGAACGACCTACGGGTTCAACATTTATTTCTAATTATTCCTAAATTGCTACAATCCGCATCCTAATGATTCCTAAATCCTACAATGGTGGAAGGTTTTGAGAACATACCCGTCGAGTAGCCGCCGCTTGTACGGACGAGCCGGCTCCGAAAGCGGACGCACCGCCGTAGCTAGCCGCGGCTGCCGCCGCGGCCGCCACCACCGATTTAGGTGCTGGCGGCGCGGCTTCCATCTCCGGGCCGGGGCAGCTGCCCACCACCTCCTCCTCCTTCGCGAACGCATCCCAGTACATCTCCGCCATCTCCGCAGATCCGCTGCCGCCGGAGTTGACCATCCGTGCAGCTCTACGGGCGCCCAAGAGTGACATGGAAGGGGATCGGAGAAAATCGAGAGCTAGGGTTTCATCCGTGGTGGGGATTGAGTTCACATAGGTAGGGTCGCGGCGGGCCGTGTCCGACGTGGCGGCCTGTCCGGGCGCGTCCGTACCTCCCCAAACCCTCCCCATATATGGGCTGTGTTTGGGGCGTACCGGATCGCCCGGACGTTTGGGCTAAGTTTGGGGGGCACCGTTGGGTGGCAGTTTTTGGCCCAAACCGCGTCCGGGCTATCCGCCCGGGCGTTTGGGGAAGGTATGAGGGCCTCGCTTAGAGATGCTCTTAGATGAGATTGAGATAGAGTTCAGGAAGGGGAAAGTTGGTTGTTCAACCATCCTGTTCTACAACGATGATTCACCAGGAGCCAACTCCAACACTAATATCTGTCCGACACTACTCTGGGCTGGACCAGGCCCTGGACTCTCTCTTAATATTACAATTAGGTCCAACACTGACAGGCCCAGTGTCTAGCGACAGTCACGCACGTAACATTTAGTTTTCAGTTTCAGCACTTCTTAACCTTCAGCTTCACATGCGCAGTCTTCTTGGTCTTGTCAGGTACCACAGCTGTGACATTCAGCTACAAGAAG
Source organism: Poa pratensis (assembly GCA_947311845.1). Taxonomy (NCBI): domain Eukaryota; kingdom Viridiplantae; phylum Streptophyta; class Magnoliopsida; order Poales; family Poaceae; genus Poa; species Poa pratensis. The sequence continues at coordinate 88,306,075 of CAMZMU010000036.1, read as the reverse complement.
TCACTGTTCGAGTATTCGCTGCGATGGTCTAGCCGTCCACTTGCCTTCTTTCATCAGTCGAGAGCTTGACCGAGTTAGATCAGTCTCAGTCTACTCACTTATTTTCTCGAACAGAGTTCTACGCTAAACAGAGCAATGAGACAGACCAGCACTTCGAAAAGAAAAAAACAGTGAGACAGACACTTCGTTTGCTGAGCACGCTAATTAGTTAATTCGATCATCAGCTAAATTCAAACAATAATATCAGACAGAATAATACAGTAGTAGTACTGCACATATGCATAGTCGGGCAGTCCTTGGAGCGTGCAACCGTACCCAAAATCCCCAAAAAGAACGTTGCAGCGCTCACCAACCACGTACGTACGATCCATGTCCTCGTCCCTGCCCTGCCAGCCCTTACACGTACCAAACTAAGCTAGTTGTACTGGTACAGGCCCGCCTGCTGCCGCTCCGGCCACACCGAGAACGCCGGCGCCGGTGGGACGGCGCTGAGCCGCCACGCCAGGACCGGCGCGTCGGGGTCGCCGCGGGGCTGCGCCTCCCCCGCGTACGGCGCGCGGGTCACCTTGATGGGCGCCGGCGCCGACCCGTGCGCGCCGTAGAAGCCACACCCGCCCGCGCCGGTCTCCGCTGCGCGGCGCTCTTCCTTCTTGAACCTGATGCCGCAGGCGTTGCATAACGACTGCAACCACGGCAACGAGACGACCAAAGTTTAGAACGGCAATGCACGGTGCCACACGAAAGAACGCGATAATAACGAGCATAGGGAGAATGCGATGCATGCGCGCGTACCTTGGGTCCGCGAGGGCCGTTCCTCCAGAGCGGCGTGGACGAGGTGCCGCAGTTGGCGCAGCGGCGGTCCAGCAGCTGCTCGTGCCCGGCGGGGCACCTGCCTACGTGCCGGCCCTGCTGCTGGTAGTAGCAGGACTCTGCAACTAGGGCGTCCCACGGCAAGGCGGACACGGACTGGCGCGGCGCCCCGTGCATAGTCATGTCCGGCTCGGGTGCGCGGCGGCGTGAGGAGGGCGTGCCGAGAGAGAGCGTGCAGTCGACGGAGCCCGCGGAGGAGGAGGAGGCCGGAGAGGAAGGAGAGGTGGTGGTGGTGGTCACGGTGCTGTGAGCGCCGTCGTAGGAGTAAGCCGCCTCCTCCGACAGCGGCCACTGCCCTTTGCTCGGCGGCGGAGGGAAGAAGAGAGAGAAGGTGGATGCCGTCATGGCGCCCGGGACAGTGGCGATGTTCTGGCTGCCGCCGCCGCCGCCGGAGTGGTGGTGAAGCATGGTGTCACGTACTCTAGGTAGCACAATGCTAGTTAGCTTTGGGTTGCTTGGCTCTCTTATTTAAAGCGCAGCTGCTGGTGTGTGTCGATGTGGAGTGGGAGCTGGCTGGCGCAGCTGTTGCTCAAGCTCGTCTACTCTGGTCTTTGGGAGCCGAGAGTGTAGCTAGTGAGCTATGGTAGGCGCTCGGCGGCAGCTAGGTTTTATAGGATGATCTGGCCTCACAAAGCTAGATTGAGATTTGCATCTGCTTGGGCAGTAACAGAGACGCCCGTTTGCTTTGAACACCTCGGTCGCATACATTACTGCGTGCTAGGCTAGCGTAGCATGGTGCATGCAATGGAACAAAAGATTGTGCACGACTACAGATGCAAAGACCGGAGGGGGCAGAGCAGATGGGGGAGAGAGGGAGGGAGGGAGGGCAGAGCAGAGGCTGCGGCCAATGAGTGCGAGGCTGGCTGCGGCGAAGCCCTGCTCTGCGGCTGGCGCTGTGGGTCAGTAGTCGACGTCTCGTCTCGACGGGAGGGAGGAGTGACTGGTCGAAGCAGAGGAGAAGAGAGTGAGAGACTGATCTGACTCTGATCCGCCGCGCTTATCCCGGAGCTACAGCGGCCGCTACAGAGGATGCGAGCAAGATCAGCAATGGAGCCGCTACTCGTAGAAGAGAATCAATTGAGACGATGGATGGGAGGGGGTCCCCTAGCAGAGCTCGGTGGCTGCTAGGCGTGTCATATATAGCAACGGCGAGTGACCGTTCCGGCCGCAACAGGACCGGAGATCCGGCCAGCCAGAGGGTACGACGAGCTCGTCGTCAGAGGTGGCTGGCGTCTCTGACAGGCATCGATGGCTTCATTGCGTGGCCGGGAGCTAGCGCGGTCAAAAGGCAGAGGCAGGCATGTGACCGGGCGCGGGGAACAGTCTCCCATGCGCACGCATACGCATCGGCAAGCTCGGGTCACGAGGCGGGAGGAGGGAGATCGTTGCCGTGGCACAGGAACGCGTGTGTACCGCTGGCCTGGTCGCGCGAGCAGCGTGCGACATGACATGGAATAATTTTCTTGCGTGCTCGATCTCGTGTGTGTGTTTTTGCGGCTGGCTTGCCCGGCCAGCGCCGCTTGCTCAATGTAAAAGGTTATCAAGAAGCAATCAAGAAAATCTTTTTCCGGATCTCGATCCTCATGATGTTTATCATCCTGATGTCCATTTCAACTATTATTATAGCCACTGCTAAAAGCAATAAAGTAGCTATATGCATCAATTTGATGCAGAAGCTGGTTACGCCCCCATTTTCAAAAAAAGAAAAAAAAACTGGTATGCCATTCAAATATCAGGAAACTCTCTAAATTCTTCAAGTCTCAGTGTATGAATAACTATTGAGCTAATACAATTAAAATTTTAGCCAACACTATATAATGGCAAAATTAGAATCATAAACCACGATGTATCACATGTCTAGAGTTGGTTTCGGCCACCCCAAGCTAGGGAAAATAGTCTCAAGCCTTCCTTAAATACCGCACGTAGAACGGTGTTTAGAGGCAGATCTTGTTAAATTGAGTAATAGCTATTGCAAAATGAAATACTCCCTCCATTCCGATTTATTAGATGTATTTGGCTATTCTCTGTGACCTAAGTACGCAACGAGTGGACGATGAAAAGAGATTAATTTGCTTAATTGAGGCTTATGATTAGGGAAACCGATGTTGTATTAAATGCAGGAATTCAAACGATCACGGCAGGTCCACGGTGGAGTTAGTAGGATTGGTTGCATGCAAACCATGCGCAGCGAAATTTCAGCGCATGCAGCCCGTTTCTTCTCTCCCTACAATTAATTAGTTGTTCCTCTCTCCTAATTCCTCATTTATTGCCAAAATTGCATCTAACTCTTGGAAAAACCTGATTTTGGGAATACATCTAATAAACTGGAATAGAGGGAGTAGTTGATTTCCAGCTAGACTAGGGCCCATATCTTTTCGGGTTCTCCGCCGTTTATGGGAGAAACTTCTCCCCACCAGGTTCTTCTAGATATACGGACCCAAACAAAATTTGAAGGAAGAGGAAACTGGGGTGTCCGAGCTTTTTGGATAAACTACCTAGTGGGGAGAAGGTTCTTTCAGAAGCAGCTCGAGAAGCCAAAAAGAAACGGGTCTAAATCTAGTCTTGGTTTTCACTTCGGAATCGGTTTTGTAATGTTCCCTAATATCATCTCCAGCGTCAAAAAGCCCACAAAGGCCATTGGGGTTCCGAACATGAAAAACGGCCATAGCACGCGGCACCCCAAGTGTTCGGCCCGACCCATTTTATGTCTGGCACCCCTGAGCGGGCCTCCAGACTTGGGGGCGGCCTTGGGGCTTCCGGACTACGCCTTCGACAGGCGCATCACACATGCCATACACAGGGGACGAAGATGGCGGGTCGGTGTAGAAAAAATGACTTCCTCGCCGGTTCCCGAGGCGGCTGTTCACACGGGCCCGTCGTGCCGCCTGCCCACACGTTCACCCCCTATTGATGTCGGCGCATGCCTCGGCAGCTTCGCCTCCCACTTTATAGCACACCAGCCAATCTCCCCCTCCCGCTCCAACTCTGGCCCCAATCTCACCACCGTCCAGCACACCGCCGTCCAACAGAATGGCCCATAGCGACGAGTCTGGTGCCCCGAGCGACGCCTACCGAGGCCACATCCTCCTCGACAAGGCGTGGTTGTTCGAGTGGTATGACTTGTATGTGCCGCCAGGCTACTGGCTTCCTAAAGAACTGCGGCTGAGCCCCGTGGGCCGCGTCGTGCCATCGCTGCCCAGCAACAGGGAGCTCAACCTGCGCATCCTGGAGTGGCGGGACGCGATGAGGCCAGAGCAGCGACGCTACCCTGACAACTATGGGGCCTGGTTCGAGTGCTTCCGGCGGGAGAGGGATGATGCGCTCATTGCAGTCCAGATAAACTGAGCAAAAAAAGGGTATCATAATGAACAGAAAAATAGGATGACTCAAAGAAGTTCTCTACCACAGACTTTGTATCGCGCGCATGACTTAGCACAGCTAGGAAAGTAAGATTAAGATAAGCAAGACTAAAAAAAGTTTCGTCGGAATAGCAGAATATTAAAAAATGCAAATAAAAACTAAAACATTTAACCCTCCCTTTTTTTCCATTAGCAAGAACTTGTTTCAATGGCATATCATAAGGAATTCGAAGAACTGCTTCAAATACAATACAGTATACAGAAGCACTGCTTGGGGAACTTCAATATCCACGGGCTTGCTAGCTAAATGGCAATTAGCACATACAATTCGTCCAGTTGCTTCTCGTGGGTTTTCATTACCTTGTTGTGCAAAAATGGAATATGCATTTGGAATGGATGTCTGAGTAATCTCGAGAACCGCTAAACCTACACTACATGCAATAGTACATAGAATTACTATTGGAAAAATATATAAAAAATCGTTGGGCCATGCGGCTTCCCCGTAATAATTATGTCCCGCCCCTTTAGCTAATTTAGATCTTAATACAGGATCATTTAAGTCTGGTTTCTTTGTTATTGGGATTGGTGAACTCTTTTTCTCTTGAATATCAGTTAATAGGGTTTCGGATTGCCGAGTATTCCACCAATTCTTAATCGAAAGTTCCAGACATTTGTTTAATGAGAAAGCGACCCCAGGGCAAAAGTACAATAAATACAAGATATAGTAAAAAAAAGTCCGTAGCGTCTACCGATTTTGCCATATCCCGTTTTCCTCTTCTTTGAGACAAAGATATCTTGTGTGATTTCATCCATCTCTTAGTTTTTTTTTGAATCATTGAATTCATCTCTTGAGGTAGTCTAGCAGTTCGACTCTATTTGAGAGACCCCGCTTGCTTAGTGCAATTTAGAAGGGACGGCACGGAGAGGTGGGCGACCCAGTGACGGAGGAGCCGGTAACGCGGTCGCATGATGGAGGGCGTTGTCGCCTGGGCACGACAACGTGTTACCTGAGCCCCTGTCTTGCCTAAGCCACCGCGTGAAGAAGGAAGGCAGCGTGCTGCTTCGTTCCCCGTCCCCACCATCACGGAGGGGCTCGGCCAGCTCCCTGCTATCAAGGAAGAGCCCGGGAGCAAGCACGCGAAGCTCGCCGTCAAGGATGAGCTCGGGGAGGGGCGAGGCAGCGAAATTGTCATCAGATCTCCGCCACAATCGCAGCCTGAGCAGGAGAAACTCCCTCCAGAGTTGTGGGTTTCGTCACCTCTCAGGGACCCTGTCGGCCACTGAGACAAGCCCTACTTTGGCGCGGCGCTTCTGGTTTCACGGCCGAGCCTACGCCACTGCCACGCCTTCCAGATGACTGCCTCGGCTACTACTTTGCGTTGATCGCGTCGATGGAGGTGCAACAAGCGTAGGCCGAGGAGCCAAAGCAACCGACATCGACCGCGTTGAAGCCGGAGCACAACGACGACATCTTGGATCAGGCAGGTCCGTCGCGATAGCCGAAGCCAGAACCCTACGATGGCGGCATCATCAACATCTCCAACGACGAGTAGATGCCGTCGCCTAGCTAGGGTTTAGTCCGTTTTTACTTACGACCACTCAAATTGGTCAGAAAAAACATGTTCATATATGATTGTGTTCGCCAAACACCAAGGTTGTCATTGTTTTCCCTTGCGCTGCGAGCGTCGATGGAGGTGCAACAAGCATAGGCCGAGGAGCCAAAGCAACCGACATCAACCGTGTTGAAGCCGGAGCACAGCGATGACATCGTGGATCGGGCAGGTCCGTCGCGATAGCCAAAGCCAGAACCCTACGATGTCGGCATCATCAACATCTCCAACGACGAGTAGATGCCGTCGCGTAGCTAGGGTTTAGTCCGTTTTTACTTACGACCAGGTCAGAAAAACATGTTCATATGAATATTCTCTCCAAACACCAATGTTGTCATTGTTTTCCCTTTAAAAAGAAAAAGAAATGTGAATGGCCACAACCAATATGAAAAGCCAATGTTTTCCGTTTAGAAAGAAAGAACAAGAGTAGCGACGAGTGTGTCACTCACTCAGCATGACATGGAACTGGCAGCCTTCTCGCAGGCAGGCTTAACAGAGTGAGTAGTACTGGGTCGGAAAGCGGCTAGCTCCGGCCGGCGACGTCATGCATGCCGGCCTGCGCGCGTACCTGGCGCCGGCGTCGTGTCGAGCGGGCGGAGGCCGGCCGCCGGTGGGTACCGGAGTCGATGAATGTCCGTGCCCTCCTGGTACCTTTGCAATTGCGACCGATCAATGTTGGCCGGCCGGCCGTGTGATACGTACAGTCATACAGTGGCCGCAATTGAAAAGGCCGGAGCGTACACGTACGGTACACCCATGAGACGTCGCCATACGAGTTAACATGCACGTACCGGTGGTGGTCTGATACAACAAAGTTGGCGATGATGCACCTAGCTAAGTAGCTAGACTAGACGCCGCTGCTCCACGTACGTACGTGCACGCTCGTCGATGCAATGCAGTGCCTGGGCGTCCAGCGTCCTCCCCAACTCATGTGTGTCCTGCAGCGCCTGCTCGTCGTGGAATTCATTGCTCATAGTGCAGATTAATCCTGTGGTTTCATCTTCAGGGCATGCAGGAGATGAGAGAAACTGCTGCATTTTTGTTAATTTTCGTAGTATATAGTATTCACTTGCTAATTTGCTTTTTATTTCTTGGAGAATGCTGCCGCGGTCGTATCGTATGATTAGAAAGAAACCAAAGGGAGGAGTAGCTCGCATCAAAAGGAAGAAAAGACCAAGGAGCAAACCAGATTAGAATGAGTGTGGCAGGGGCGAAAGTGAAACCACAAGGCATGCAGCAGAATATACAGCCTTCTGCATTGTCTCTCGGGAACTCTTTAATTTCTCCGGTTTTTCATGGGCTTTCCCTTTCGGAGCTTGCACGAATCAGAATCACCACGTATGTGTGGAACGCATCATAAATCATGCATGCATGTATTCATGGAGTAATCGACACGAGGGCACAACGGATATGTCATGGGAGATGCATGGATATGGAGCTTTCTTTCCATGGATTCTCTTCGAGTCAAAGAAGGCTTGGCTAGCTCAGGTCCACGAGGAAGATGCTTATTAGCAGCAGCTTAGGTATGTACGAACGGAATCATCGATGCACTCTCTGGATGCATGGAAGGTCACGCAAACTTTTCCATGGCCTTGGATGAACGGAGCTCTAGCTAGCTGCTGGCGGAATGGCGAGGAAAATTACGATTGTAAAATTGCTCGTTAAACTTTTTGACAGTCAAAATTATAGGAGCACTGTTCCCTGGTCAATGGCTCCACAGGTTAGTCCACCCCACTCGCAGTTAACAACAACAACAACAGCAGCTAGTGGGAGTTTAATTAGTCATCTCTAACCTGAGACTGGTCACGTGCAGGCAGGGACATGCACGTGTGACGGCAAAACATTCATCAAGGATTCGAGCAGATTAAGTACAGTCGTGAAGAATCCCACCGTCAGATGGAACAATTAACGCGCAATTTGGTGAAGATCGCTGTTCAAAAGCCTGTCGCCTAAAAAGGCCTCGACATTGCTTTAACAATGCTTTCACGCGCTAAGCACGAGACTTGCATGCACAGAGCATCTTTTGAGATCGATTAGAGGCATGTTCTTGCAGTTACCTCTTTGTACCCTATAGCTCTGTACTACTATACTATACTTGCTTTTGGATTCCTTCTACGGCTCACGTTGTAGTACTAGTAGCATGCATTCGATCCCTTTAAACAGTTCTCATTCGATCCTTTTAACATTTCAACAAGAATTTCTAGTGCTATTAGTAGCATTAACGGTTCGATCCCTTAAAAAATGTTGCAAACATGTTCTGACAACAATCTCAACGTATATAATGCGTAATGTACGAGAGATGACTTTGTTGATATATTTTTTCTCTTAATACGAGATCGGTGCTAAATTGGGATTCGAAGAGCAGGCACTCTGTGCTCTAGAGTAGGCACAGATAATCCAGGAGAGCTGGCTCTGCTAGCTAATGACCTTGAGAGAAGTGAGACATGCTGCTGTTGATTCTCCCTAATCCCTTGACCATGAATGGTGTCTGTCGGCACCAACCTCCAACGTTTACTGCTTGCTACGGCCGGTAAAATCATGTTAACGGCAAGTACAACGGCGCTCTCCAAATCGTCCCGATTTAATGAAATTTGAGTAGATTTGACCCGAATCAAACTACAGAAATAACATATTTTTTACATGATGCCTTTGGATAGAGCGTCATGCTACATTGCACAAGCGCCCCGGCCTAGGGCACCATGCTCCGATTGCATCGTCAGTCGTCATAGGTCAAGGCACCATGTAACGTATCATGACGCGCTATCCGAGCGCGATACAATGTACCATGATGTCACCGGACCAGGCGTCATGAAAGAGGGTCAGACGACTTTTTTCAAATCCAGATTGTTGTGTTAGAGTTTAACACAAAATATGTTCGGTTATGTCAAATTTGAGCGAACAAAACGAGTCCCAGCAGTGTCCTAAACACACACTTTTTGTCCGCAGACTGGTAGTTTGGTTCCAAATCGGTCCAAATTTGGGGCTAAACAAACATTGTTTCGCATCCATGCACGTTTGTCTTGTGTCTGCCCCTGACCCGCTAGTGCTATTCCACACGATATCTTTCTACGTTCCTCCTCCCACAGTTCGAGCCACCACCACCGTTGCCCATCCTCTTGCAGAAGCCATGACCGACGTTCCGCCCCCACTCTCGTCCACGGCAGCCGATGCGCCCCTGTCGTGTCTAAGAAGGAACACACAAGGATTCATAACCAACACCAGAAGAATCCACTTGTAGAGATATAAGGCGCACGAGACAAAGGCCGCCGCCGCCCTAGCCGCAACTGCCGCCCTACAAGACGAAGTCATTGCCCGAGCCACCGTTGAAGCCATGTATGCGTAAGATGTTCTTCTCATGTTGTACCAACATGCGCTCGTCAAAGCCCTCGTTTCCCAAGCCGCGTCGAGCCAAGGCTCGAAATGCTCCGAGAACCACCCACATCTGAGCTCGTCCTCTCATCGTCGCCGGCCACCGGCGTACGACTACCTCCGCTCGGAATGCACCACAACATTCTATCACTGGGTCTCCTTGTGCAGCTCCTCCCTAGAGGTTGGTCTTTTCCCGAGCCCGGACGTCCCTTGATCCTAACACCACCCCGGTGGTTAGCGAATCACATGTAATGCAATGTGAGTCGCAAACATTCCCGTCCGGCAATGGCCCAGACGCCACCCCTGTGGTGCCTAGCAAAAAAGGGAGCACCTACTGGAATATGATACATGAGTATTTCCATGAGCGAAAATCCAATTACCCCTATAATTTTGTTAGTGATCGCAATAAAAATTCTCTATCACATACATGGGCTACTATGCAAACGGAATGTAAGAAATTTAACGAAGCTTATCTATACTACTATTAAAAGAGCAAACTTGTGTTGTTGGGATAATTTAAATCCGAGCCCTTCAATATCCGATCAAACGGTTCAGATCGTCTCAATGTTTGACAACTCAACATTGTCCGTTTTGGACCGTTTTACCCTCCCACCAAATCACATAATACTACTAAACTGCCACTCATCTCCGAATCGTTATTTGTCTTTCCCGGAGGAGCTGGGGAGGGCGGTGGAGAGGGAGAAGGAGAGGGCGCGGCGGGCGGGCCACCGGCGGCTGCGCCAGCGGCAGGTCAAGGAGGAGACGGAGGACCGCCCAGGAGTACCTCCAGCTCGAGCGCTAGATGCTCGACCGCAACCTCACCCCCGCGCTGTCGCCAGGGACCAGGATTTGCAGCGCCGGAAGCGGATCAAGCACGTCTACGCCATGTACCTGCTACTGCTCCCCGCCGAGAAGATCGCCGGCATCGTCATGCACAAGATGATGGGACTCCTCAGCTCCAGCAAGGATGGATGCAGCAGCGCCCGCATTATCCAGGTCGCACACTCCATCGACCCGTCATCGCGCGACGCCCACGGTCGGACTCGAAGATGGCGAGCTTTCGGCGGAGCTTCTCGGCCACGGCCAGGACACTCCTCGCGGGCGCGGGCGTGGTCAAACTCGAAGGCGGCCGGCTCCCGGCGGAGCTTCTCGGCCGCGTCCAGGTGCGCCGCCGAGCTAAGCGACGGAGGAGCCCGACGCGACTACGCGACAGCAGCGGCGCACTCCCGGGGAACCTCCCGTCGCCAGGTACATCCCCTACCCCGGCCTCCCAATCCACCACGGGATGGGCCTCCCAGCTCCATCTCGCGAACCTCCTGCGGCCAGCTCGGCCCGGCGGGAGAGCCACACTACGGCAGCCTGCCTGCATCCCGGCGGCGGCCCCTACTTCTGAACTTATTCTGGTGTTAAGCCTGAACATAGCGGAAGTGCCACTGCTCTCGTTTGTGCAGGTGGCCGGCTGGTTATTTTTCTGCTGTCTAGCCGGTCTGACCTGCTGCGGGTTTGCAGAAACACGCATAATCAGCATCGCGGGCTGCAACAAAAATCGAACTGTTAGTTCACCATCAGTGCGTGCAAGCGTCTTCAGGTGAATTGCAATTTTTGTTTTGCCAAATGAATTGTTAGTTCGATGTTGAGTTTGAAATTTCCTGAGCGAGTAGTTCTGAATTCCAACAACCATCGCGCATATGAGAGAAAAATACCAATTCCTTAACTATGACACCGTGTGCTCATCTCGCAAGTGGTTGCCAATCAGGCGTGAAAAGAAAAACAAATTGCATCTCCAGCTCTATCCACATCTGCCTATCTCTTGTGTTGCCTCACGTGCTCCCTCTCTTGAGTAACTCACCAAGGTCTGGTTCTCCACTGTAAGTATCACATGCATGTTTCCCCTAATATGCCTGATATCTCTTTGTCACATCTCTGTCTTCACCCCCTCTCGGTACTGCACTCTATTGTAATACATCAAAGAACCTACTCTTTTTAAGACCGGACATTTATCTGGCCCATCTCAACAACTGGAAATGCATTTAATGATTTGGAGCATTGGTATTTGACCGGTAGGCATTCTCTTGTGAAGTTATAGAATGTATAACCCGTAGCCATTCTCTTGTGAAGGTAGATAGTTGTATTCAATAAATCATTCTTGCAAAAATACCACCACGATCTGACACTCACGGCATTTTGTATTGCAGCTTGCGCATGGAGCTCTAATCTGGTAGCATTGTTAACATGAGCAAGTATCTTAATGATTTTAGAATTACAAATTTCAGAACAGCACAGTGATGAGTTGGTTCAGGTATCTCAGGAATCCAATAACCAGTACTTTTTTTTGCAAAGATATGACTATAAACTGGAGCATACTGATTGGAAATGCTTGTAGTCTGGAAGTGATTCTCGGCCTATATATTTACCTATACGGATACATTATCCATGACTCCTTCCTCATATACTAATTAATCATCATTGGTTCAGTGCTTCGTACAAATTGCAGGCATGCAAGATTGTATAAGGGCAAAGGTACTCTAAGAAGCTTGATGACAAACAAGTGATCAACATACTTACAGAAAACTGTCAACGTCCCAGGAGAGGGAGCAAAGCATTCGTGAGCATGGTGGAGCGTGGGATTAAATTATGGACTATAATATTAGTGCTCAGTTGTGCTACTTAATCAAGAAGAATACATGTTCAGGTGGGCTAAAGTGGCATATCCGTGAAATTTCCGTTTGTATTGTCTAAAATATCGGTCAATCCAAGAGAGGCCTTAATTGTAATTTAGAGTAGCCTTGTGTAGCCACATTTTTTCTCTTTTAAGAATCAATGCTCATAAGTAGGTACAAAATTTGTGTATCAGCATATTTTGTATCATTTTTCTAGAAGTTGTCTTCACATTGGTATGCTTCAATTTGGTCAACACTGCGTGCATTTGAATTGTCATACACTTATATAACTTATTAAAACTACATAAAAATAATTCATTAAGCGCCTTTTCAATTCTTTAGAATTTCCCTTAGGAATGCCATTCAAAAAAATCTGTATGTTCTGTTATATTTTGGAGACGTGCGTGCACGTGCCAAGCAACTAGTGTTTATATAAAGAATAAAACTAGGCGCGTTAATCGGTGTAAGAAACTAGGCGTGTTTAATGTGTAGTATATGGAGAATCCAACGGTTTAAATCGATTGGGCCAGTTTTGGGCCAAAGGACATACCGGTCATTTCCGTCAGGGCAGAATTGACATTTAATTCGTTATAATTATCAATCCTAATTAATCTGCAATAATTCAAATAATCACTGTCAATCGCGGATCTTCTTCCTCAAGACCTCGACCCATGCATGGCGCCGGTTGTCCTGTCTAGCTGCAGTCATCCGGTACTCCATCACATGTGTAATCGGCATCTTCAACAACTCCGGTGCCTCACGCACAGCCTCCCCGACCGCCCTCCCGGCGCCGCCCCGCACGACCATCATTCTCGCCATCCGGCCGCCGATACTAGTGCTCGCCGGCCAGCGCATACGTCGCTGCCCCGGGCGGTCTGTGTCCCTCCCAAAGGTGCTCGCCCATGACATCAACGCTGAGGAGCGGCCCTCTGTTCAGGAACTGATGTCCCGACTTTGCCTTCTTTGCGTGTTAGATGTGATGATGATGATTATCATTAAGAAAATGTCGGCCCTGTCAGGATACACGCGAGAACTTGGGTTGAGCAGCACGTACTAGCTAGCTGATCGATTCTCTGGCGCAAAACTAGCTTTGTATTCGTTTTGTTCATGACAACGTCAGAGAAGGTGCGGCAGCTATAGCTGGCCAAACGGGCCGTGCTAAACGGGCCGGCCCGAGGCACGGAACTTTTGGCCCGGCCCAAGCACGGCCCGGCCCGTGTTAATCGTGCCGTGCCACGGCCCGGCACGCAGCGTGCCCGTGCTCAACCTCGTCTCGAGGCACGCGGGCTGGCACGGCACGGCACGATTAGCAACCGTGCCGCATCCGTGCCGCCGCCGCCGCCCCCGACTCCGGCGAGGCCGCTCCTCTTCTTCGATTCCGTGCACACCAGAGCGATTCCGTCCCCTCCCCATTCGATTCCCCTCCACTTGAGCACACCAGAGCGACGCCGGAGGTGGAGGAGACGTCGGAGATGGAGGAGAAGCCGCCGCCGCCGCCGTGGAGGAGACGCCGGAGGTGGAGGAGAAAGCGGGCCGGCCGTGCCGTGCCGTGCCGCCGCCGTGCTCACCGTGCCGTGCTCCGGCCGGAGTGGAAGCCCGTGTGCCGGCACGGCACGGCACGATTGGAGCCGTGCCGCATCCGTGCCGTGCCGTGCCGGCCCGATGGCTAGCTATAGCGGCAGCGGCGGTTCACTATCGGCCAGGCTTGTTGGCGGTGGTGCTGCTGCATGACTGACCTTTTTCCGAGGCCGTGAGTTTGTGACCAGGTCTACATAGGTGCCATGCGATGCAAACGCATGCAGTGTTGAGTAGTGTAAAACTGCAAATGGTTAGAAGTGTGTAGTACTGTAGTGGTAATCAGAGGTGGCAAGGGCGTGGGTGGAGGATGCTCGTCCTTCGGCACGAGGGTCTCCGTGGGACGGTGTTGATCGGGTGCGTGCGGAGGACCGCTAGGGCAGGGCAGGATTTACGGCGGCGGCCACCGGAAAGCCTAGCGCCGCCCGCCATCGACGGCGGCCACGTTGCAGGATGAGGACCGAGTCAATCAATCTGGGCTGGGGAAGGAGACGACCACGTGAAATGCCAACTCTACCCTACAGCCTATTTTGAGTATAATTATGAATTACCGAAAATAGCCCGGACGCGTTAATATACTACAGGAACCGGTGTAGTATCTCGTATCCGAGCCGTTGGAATCACATAAATAAACGGCCCAAAGTGACCTGATGCACCGTAAAATGACTCTAAAACTATGGCGGCAATGCTTTCAACTTGGAACGTTGTTGAACGATGATCCGTGCATTGTTCAAGTGGATAGATCTCATTGCTTCACTCAAAATCAAAGTAGCTAGTGATGCCAAGTGGGGAAAATCGTTTGGTTCGACCTAGGGGAAGAACGAACTTCAAAGAAGCCGCAAAAGTGTGAGGCTTCATCACTCGCATTGAATGCATCACTAAAAGAAATGATAAGCGTCATAGAGGTGAGAGAGCTCAGAACACGTGAACGCTTCAAACTCCATGGACATGCAAATAAAATAAAGAAGCTCAAAATTGAAGCCGTAGTTGCCACAACCGCCTAGAAGCAATATCGAGGGAAAAGGAAACACATCTCAAGTTTGTCACCGAGGTGGCTAAGGTGCACGCATTATCGAATTGTGCAACTTTAACAGCCCTGTAAACGAGCTGCATTGTTTCCTGGATTTTATAGGCTAGAAACAAAGGCTATAGCTACCGCTTGACCTCAATTTTTTTGCAAAGACTTGTCTGAAATTCTTGTTTCTCCTCTAAATGTGGGGCTCGACCTCCAAATTATACCATTTCCTCTAACATTCTACACTATTGGAATTCTTTTTCTTTGATTTGTCCTCTGACATGCTCACTTGCTCGCTCGCGTCGCTGTCAGCCACCGCCGACCAAAGGATTGGAGGGCTCGCTAGCGAATCTGGGTCACGCCAAACCGATTGGACGTGGCACGGATACATAGGGTCACCAGATCGGTATTGACGGCAATTTCTAGTGGCGGAGGACCTAGCGCAATGTCAAAGAGCACGGGGAGGTCCGACGGAGGTCCTATCAGATCAGAAGATTACCTGGATCACGTCTAGGTTCTCGACGGGGTAGGGTAGCTAGAAGAGGAGTGAGTCGATAGTGACGGCGAACAAAGGTGGAGCTAACTATTTCACGTGCGTCGTGGGGATAGAAAAAGAAATGAAGAGAAAATCAGTATGTTCATTGACAAGCGAGTCCCATATTATGACCAAAAAATTGGAGTTAATTGTAGAAACCTATGACAATTGGGGCTAGGGCTAAAAAAAAACTGCCACTTTACGAATTATTTCCAGAATACACCGTTTTCGGGGTGATGCGTCGCAAGCACCACTGATTGGCCGGTTGACACGCTCTAAACGAGTTTCTGACAGGCGGGGCCCGCTGTCAGGCTTACGTGGCATGATGAAACGGGGACACACATTGTACTGCTTATAAATTTTGTGTTTTTTTGGAAATATTCGAAGGGTACGGGCTGTTTCCCGGTCATCTCCTGGCCTGCCCGATCCATTCGGACCTTCCCGTGGCCGTGCTTGCCGGCCACCTGTCGCCGTCGCCGCGCCGTCCCTAGTCGTGCCGCGCCGCCGCAGCCCCTGGTCGTGCCGCCTCTGACCGAGCCGCGCCGCCGCCGCTCCTGTTCGCGCCGCCCTTGATCATGCCACGCCGCCGCCACTCCTGGCCGAGCCGCGCCGCCGCAGACCCTGACCTCCCCGCCGGACGCGCTGCTGCTCTTCCTCTGCTCGGCTCCATCCCAACCCCATCTGACGCGCGTGCATCTTCCGCGTCGTGAGTGGCCTTCGATCTTGATCTAGTTCTCCGTTGACTTGTAAAAAAAATCAAAAAAAAGAGGCAGACCTCCGCGAGCACGACCATGGCGCGGCGGCTCTCGCAGGGGAGCCCGTCGTCGAGGGCCGAGCTAGTGCCTGTGGTCAACGCTGCCGCTGCCCTGAGCTCGTGGCCAAACGCACGGTCGCCGCGCCGCATCCTCCGGCCGGCCGCCGCTGCGCCTCCTCCAGCCGGCCGCCACTGCGCCTCCACGCGCCCACCGCCGCTCCCCATCTCGCC
Organism: Poa pratensis; assembly: GCA_947311845.1. NCBI lineage: Eukaryota > Viridiplantae > Streptophyta > Magnoliopsida > Poales > Poaceae > Poa > Poa pratensis. The sequence continues at coordinate 88,290,097 of CAMZMU010000036.1, read as the reverse complement.
GGCCGCCACTTCGCATCCTCCGGCCGGCCATAGCTCTGCATCCTGCAGCCAGCTGCCGCCCCGCCTCCATTGGTAAGCGCCGCTCCGCCTCCTCTGGTCGACCTTCACGCCCGAGTTGCGTCGGCGTAGTTGGTTGGGAGCTCGTGCTGCCGCAGCCGCGGCCAGAGTACTAGCGACGGCGGCGACACGAGTATTGGGGGACGGAGCGGGTCAGGGGAGGAGTTGAGCTGCTAATTTACAAAATCGCCCCCGGATGTCTAGAACTTTTCATACACAAGTCCCTTTTAGCTGCCACATGGACCTGACAGTGGGCCCCGTCTGTCATATTCTTACTTAGAGCGTGTCAACTGGCCAATCAGTGCTTGCGTCACATCACCCCGAAAACGGTGGTTTCTGCAAATAATTTGTAAAGTGGTGATTTTTTTGTAGCCCTAGCCCCAATTATCGTAGATTTCTGCAATTAACTCAAAAAATTACAAAGGTCCATATTTTACGACATCTGACGTTGGACGTTTGTTCCAGGCCAGTACAAAATGGGCAGATCAGGCCTGCAAATAAGTTTTAGAGGGGGAAAATTAGATCATGCGCTAGAGTTGCTGTAAGCTGCACGGGCTGTCATGGTCACGTACGTCAGCATTGACTGGTCCCACAAGTCATCGTCACACTGCCTAGGACATAGGGACATAGGCTGCATATGGTAGATACAGTAGGGGTAGATTTGTAGGTCTGCATACTATGGCGACTTTCCGATAGCTATTTCTTCACGCACTGAACAGTTGAGCAGCAAGGATGAATTCAAACAACCAGCATGTGACGCCCGAGTAGAGTAGGTGTGGGGGGCACAGCTGTCATTTCTCAAAATTCTCTCGTGCCACGGCCGTTTGACTAACGACCACCAGAGTTTTGAACCGTAGAATCTTTTTTTCGAGAGAAGAACCGTAGAATCTGGAGCTGCTGCGCGCGTCTTCGTCGGCCTTTTGCGCTGCGTTGGGCGGGCTTCTCGTTCTCTGTCAGGAAGCAATTTGGGCCCTGACTAGCCGTCGGAACGGGCACGGCCGAGAAGAGGTGGCCCATATCTATGCCGGCCATGACAATTGCGTTGCCCTCCGTATCTGATGAAAACTCTTTACATATTTTCCTGAACTTGTTTGCTTTCACAAGGTTGCTGAAATAAAAGAACAAGCGAAAAGTTCTTTGCTATGTGGCATGTAAGAAGGCAAATCGGTAACCACTGATGACATGCTATTTTCCGAGTGCCGTGGCATTCGAAAGGTCAGGTTTCCGTCAAGGGCTTCCATCGATCATATTGCCGAGTGCCCATCGTTTGCCAAGTGCTGTGGGGAGAGCCCTCGAAGTACCTAGTTGCTGCCGATTTTTTTTTTTAGAAAAGGGAATTTTATTACTCCCAGCCTCTGCATCGAGTGATGCACACAGCCGATTATTACAAGGTCTCAAGTAGCAATTATTAAAAGTTTAACAAAACAGCGATCACGCAGGATCAAAGCACAGCTCAGAAACGACACCGATGACAGAGATAAAAGACTACAAAAGTCTACTAGTATGCTGCCACGTATGCCGGGAGAAAAACTCCTGTGCCACCAACAGGAGCCGCGCACATCCAGCCACCATAAGGTCTCGCTGGGACGAAGGCAGCAAGAAAGCCCAAAGCTGGATCCAGTGCGCCGCCATATGGATAACCTGTAAGACATGAAAATTTTCTTTCCTGTTAAAAACAAGATTGTTCCTACAATTCCAAATAGACCAACAAATAGCTGAGACGCCGATGCGAATCCTATCCTTGGTCTTTATATCCATCCCATTCAACCAATTCCCAAACATATTAGTGACATTGGTAGGAGGAGGAATATTGTAAGTACAAAAAATAACACGCCAAACAAGTTGAGCAAAAGGGCAGGAAATAAATAGATGTTCCACCGATTCATCGTTCCCACAAAAGGAACAACGAGAGTCACCTTTCCAATTTCTTTTTGCCAAGTTATCCTTAGTGAGTATTACTTTTTTCTGAAGGAACCACATAAAAACCTTAATCTTAAGTGGGATTTTCAGTTTCCATAAGTATTTTTGCAGAAATCTAGTATGTCCATTCATCATGTCTTCATACATAGATTTAACTGTAAAAGTGCCATTCTGTGTCAAGTTCCAATGAAAACTATCCGGAACATCATTGAGGGTAATATCCATTAGTCTAATACATAAATGAGACCACATGTCCCACTTGTTCCCTACAAGTGCCCTACGAAAGCCTATGTTTAAGGGAGGAGCATTGTGCAGCACATCATGAACCGAAACATTCTGTTGTTGCACAATGTTATAGAGTAATGGATATTGGTCTTTCAATGGTGTTTTGCCCAGCCAGGTATCTTCCCAAAACCTGGTGGTTTCCCCATTGCCAACTCGGAAAGATCCTCTACTAAAGAAATCTTCCTTTACCCGCATAAGACCTTTCCAGAATGGAGAGTCATTAGGTTGTGCTTCCACGTGAGCCAAAGTTTTACTATGAAGATATTTGTTTTGCAACAATTCCTGCCAAACCCCTTCTTCATTTAAAAGTTTAAACAGCCATTTACTGAGTAAACATTTGTTCTTTAGTTCTAGCACTTCCACTCCTAAACCACCCTGGTCTTTCGGTCTACATATGATGTTCCATTTTGTTAATCTATATTTCTTTTTGTTCTCATCGCTCTGCCAAAAAAAGCGAGATCTATAAAAGTCAAGTCTTTTTCGTACCCCTTTTGGTATTTCTAAAAAGACAACATGAACATCGGTAAACTTGTTAATACTGAATTAACAAGAACTAGCCGATCCCCATAAGATAACATCTTACCCTTCCAACATCCTAGCTTGCTTCGAAACGACTCTCAACTGGGTACCATTCGGAATTCCGAAGTTTCCTATAATGAATCGGAACCCCAAGATATTTAAAAGGTAGAGAACCAGACTCACAACCGAAGATCTGTTTATACTGGTTTTCTACATCCTTTGCTGCCCCGAAGCAGAAAATCTCGCTCTTATGAAAATTGATTTTAAGCCCTGAGAGTTGTTCGAAGATGCATAGAATGAGTTTCATATTGACCGCTTTTTCTAGATCGTGCTCCATGAACAGAATAGTGTCATCGGCGTATTGCAAAATAGATAGGCCCCCTTCTACTAAATGAGGGATAAGACCACCTATTTGACCATCTTCCTTCGCCCGTGCGATAAGAATGGCTAGCATGTCCGCCACTATATTAAACAGCATTGGCGACAAAGGATCTCCCTGTCTGAGCCCTTTCCTAGTCTGGAAATAATGACCAATGTCATCATTCACCCGAATGCCTACGCTCCCCCCTGAACAAATTGCGTAATCCAGTTGCACCATTCTGTGTGAAACCTTTCATACGCATAGCTTGTTGGAGAAACGGCCATTTAACTTTATCGTATGCTTTCTCAAAGTCAATTTTAAAAATGACACCATTCATTTTCTTCCTTTGAAGTTCATGAATAGTTTCATGCAAGACCACCACCCCTTCGAGTATGTGGCGACCAGGCATAAACGCCGACTGTGTCGGTCTAATTATCTTTTGAGCAATTTCGGTAATACGATTAGTACCTACTTTCGTAAAAAATTAAAACTGACATTGAGAAGACAAATTGGTCTATATTGCTGAATCTGTACCGCATTATCTTTCTTAGGTAATAAAGTGATGACTCCAAAGTTCAGTTTGAACAAAGACAAATTTCCTTGCTTTAACTGAACAAATAAAGCCATTAAATCATCTCTAATAACCTCCCAAAAGGTTTTATAGAATTCTGCCGGAAATCCATCAGGCCCAGGTGCCTTGTTCATTTCCATTTGAGAAATAGCATCATACACTTCTTTCACTAAGAAATCAGCTGTAAGAATATTATTCTCTTCTTCGGTTAATTGCGGTATATCATTAGTTATATTCTCCACCATCGTTACTTCACTTGGCAAGGAAGCACCAAACAATTTCTTGTAATACTCAGTGATATATGTTTTTAAATTTTCCTGCCCTATAATCGTACCTTCCTCTTGCTCTAACTGAATTTTTTTCTTTTTCTATGTTTCCCATTTGCCACAAGATGGAAATATTTTGTATTATTTCCACCTTCCTGAATGTGTTTTACTTTTGCCCTTTGTGCCCACTTAGTTTCCTCGTCCCTCCTAAGGCAACAAAGCCTATCTGTAGCATTTCTTAGAGTGTCTCTCTCCGCCACCGAAAGCGGGTAAGTCTCAGCTCTAATGTCAAGGTCATCAATAATTTTCAGCAATTTCTCCTTTTCTATCTTATATTTTCCGCTTTGATTTTTAGCCCACCCCTTGAGAAAACGACGAAGGTGTCTTATTTTATTTTGCCACACCTCAATTGGTGTATCCCCCTTAGCCGCTTATTCCACTCGGCAGCAACCATTTGATAGAATCCTTCCTCTCTCAACCACGAAAGTTCAAAAGAGAAACGTGCCGTATTCCCCACATGAGCATTGACCCTGAATCGACTAACAACGGAGTATGTCAGATCCCACCCTAGTTAAAGCCTGTACTGTCACTAGAGGGTATTTTTGTTCCCATTCCGTAGACGTAAGCACCCTATCCAATTTCTCAAAAGTTGGATTTTCACGCCTACTAGCCCAAGTGTACTGTCTACCCGAAAGTTCAAGCTCTCTCAACTCAAGGCTCTGTATAATTGCATTAAACATGATAGGCCACCTCGGATTATAATTGTCATTGTTCTTTTCTTCAGGTTTTCGAATAATGTTAAAATCTCCACCCACCATCATCGGTAATGGTTCATTTTCACATAGACGAACTAACTCTGATAAGAACTGCGCTTTGTGTTCCTCTTGGGCTGCCCCATAAACGGACACTAACACCCACCGAAACCCATCGCATCTAGACTTGAGGTGCAATTTTACACAAAAATCACCAACCTCTACATCCGTGACCTGAAGTGTGCCGACGTTCACCCTAAAAGCATACCGCCAGACCTGCCTCTCGGTGGTAAACAAAACCAACTAAAATCTTGACCAGTAGCCAAGTGATTTAAAAAAGGGGTAGCAAAATTGGATCTCCCGGTTTCCGACAAAGCTAGAAAATCCAACCTCCTTTCCCGAATCGATTCTTGCACGAACAAGTGTTTCCCCGGGTCACGAAAACCCTCACTATTCCAGAATAAACCTTTTAGATTATGCATTTTAACGTTTACCTTTTGTTTTAATCCTAGCACTCCTACGCTTTGTCACCCCCGAATAATCTCTTCTTTTCCTGGTCCTCTTGACCGTGTCTGACAAGATTGGAGGACCCGATTGATCCTCCAAACTCCTATCAAACTCCTCATCCTCTAAATCCTCCGTTAAGGCTGAGTTCTATTAAGAATTAAGCTAAAAGGTTGTTCTGCCTCCTTAGTCTTCAAATTATTATCCAGAATACAAACAGTACGGTTCAACTCAGATTGTTTAATTAGCATGGCTGAATTGATAATTTCTCTTTCTGTCCCCCCTAAAGACACTCCTAATTTCGAAGCCCTATCCGAAATTTGCTTATCCGAAAAAGCTAGAATCGAATGAAAGGGTTTTGTGTTACCTTGTATGAAGTCTCGTTGCTCGGCCAACGCCATGGCCCGACCCATCTGAGTGTCATCGGCGTTGGGCTGCGCCCTGATACGCCGCTGGACCGAACACCCAGCTCCTCGACGTCCGGGATGCCTCCAAACTCGATGACGCTCCGCTTAGACACCCCCTTCTCACTCGCACCGACGTGTGAGATCGAAACAGGAGGCGTCGAAGTGATGACCACCGCGCCGTCGTAAACGGCGAAGTCACCGGACTCGATCCCGCACCCCCGCCTGGGGTACGCGGAGAGTCCCAGACCGTCGCCGAACAGCTCGATCCACCGCCACCACCTGTGGCGGATGGAGAGCTCACCATGGAGCACGAAGCTCCCGTCATCGCGGCCTCCGACGGCGACCCATCCACAGCCACCTGCCGCGCATGGGCCGAGTGCCTATAATTACCGAGTGTTTTGGCTTTGCGTTCAGGGTTGTTGTCGAGTTCCATATAAATTGCACAACAAACCTCTGGACAATCGGCAACATGGTCGTTTCTTGTAATGTTTGTTACATCCTATAAAAAGGTGACACACAGTTGTTGAGAGACACGGGGGGAAACCCTAGCGCCGCCGGCAGCCGATCTCCTCCCCTGGCCAGCCTCCGCCGCTGCCGCTGGCCTTGCCGCGGTGGCGGCGGCCCCGACCCCCAAAGGCGGCACGGGGAGAGCTCGCGGTGGACGCGCGGAGCGGCGCGACCCTCCTCTCGCGGCGGCGGCGATGCGGCGCGGCGGTGGCTCTCCGACGACGCGCGGTTTGACAACGGCATGGTGGAGGTGCTCGCGGGCATGGGGCGGAACGGCGGTTCCTTGGCAGCCTCTGCTCCCCCCGTGCCTGGATGGATGTCGGCGGTTAGGCGGGTTCCCTGGCGGCGGCGGCGACGCGTGGGTGTCGACGCGGATCGGCGGCGAGGTGACGCGGTTCCCCGACGGCGAGCGCATCCCGACGACGACGGTGGTGGCGTGTGGTCGCTGCGTGGTGGAGTCGCCACTGCTGCCGCGGACGAAGGCTCCGGGCTGACGTGGCCCATCTGGGCCCGTGCGGGCCTGAGGTTGGGATCTGTGGCGGCAGGCGGCGCCGGGGCGCCTGGTGACGCCGGTTGCTTGGCACCATGGCGGTGTCGGCGGTCGGTCAGGCGGCGGCGGACTGGTTCCACACCGGCCACTATCGTCGGCTCGGATTGAATAAAGGTGGCAGTCCTGGATCCTTCTCACACCAAAGACGAAAATTTACTTGATGCATGTCTTCATTGATATGGCCGGATTGTCGAGTTTCGGAAGGCTCCACCGGCGAATTCCATTGAGCAAATCAAGCCTGGAGATTGACAGGTTGGGTGGGATTCGGTCGTGCGCAGCCATGTTTTTCTGACCGTTTGGTTTCAGAGGTAGCGTTGCGAAGCTCTGCAGTGTGTTGTCATCATGGACTTGTCTTTTGTTCCATGATGAAGTCAGAGTGCGGAGAATGGCATGGAAGCCGAGATTTGAGAACTAGCAATGGTGGTTCCAGTCCTGGTGGGATGTGGGATTGGCTAGGTGATTCGTAACTTGAAGCAGCGGCAACGGTAAGAGGGGGCGACAACACAGGAGAAGTTTAGAGTCTAAACTTTCAGGGTGAAAACCCAAGGTCTGGCCTTAATTGGTTGTGCCTGACAATTGCCTTGGTGAAGGCATTGTTTTTACGAGTGTAGACTTTTTTCAGGGTGAAAACCTATGATCTATGATCAGGGCGACGACAGCGCTTGAGCACTGTTTCCTTCTTAAAGGCGTTGATTTTGGAGTAGTTAGACTTCTGTACTATTTTTGTGGGGTTAGCTCAGCTGTCACAAGGAATGGAGATCCTATACAGGGAGGTTACGAACTACTCCTACTTAAAGGGCCTTGCTACATTCAACCCGTGGAGCAAAATAAAAAGGCGCGCCACTGAATTGAATGGCGCGAGGGATATGTCATGATCACTGCCCAGGTGCCTCAACAGCACCAGCAGTAAAGAGATCCACGGGTCATTACACACAAGACGCAAGCATGATAGTTAAGTGTACTCTTCAACTTACTGGTCACATCCTGCTAAAAACACAGAATACTCTGACAATACTTGGAAACTCACTGCAAACATACGATGCAAGGAGACAGTGCAATCAGCCGGGACATTGCGTCTCAAGCTAAACTAGTGCCCAATGGATCGAATAAAGTACAAAGACATGGATGCCACTCCCCTACCCCGTGAGCCATTAGTAGTACGGAGTACAAACAACCTATTACGTGATCTGTTCTTTTCCTTGTGCATTATGGCAAGTGGGTAGGAGGCAGCCAAAACCCCCAGGAAAGCCATTCCTCCAACCAATTCTCACAGGATGGATGAACACCATAACAAGCGATAAAGCAACGCCTTCAATTCTCCTTGCATCTGCATTCCTTTGTTCCAACCTAGAGGAACCATCCATGGAGCTGGCTATTTAAACCCCTTCCTCTTTTCCTTCCTCAAAACAACACCCTCTGCCTGTCTATCCTCTCTGCCTATCTTCCTTCCAGTTCCAACTTCCAAGCACACACAAACACTAAGCATCTACAAACAGGAGATCGATACCAAGTTGCCAAGGAAGAGATGATGCTTGTGCAAAAAGGTCTCGTCGTCCTGCTCCTCCTTTTCCTACTCGCTCTGAGCTCCATCGTTAGCATCTGCGACGCGAGAAGCGGCAAGCACTGGAGGCACAAGACAGCACACTCCTCGTCCATGCTGAGAAGGAAAGGAAAAGGGAAGAGCAGCGGTTCCTCCCACAGGCAGTACAGCAGGGGATACCAGCCGAGTCCAAGCACGGGCCCGAGTGGAACCCCTGTCCAGGGTAAAGGGCGTCACAGTCCAGCCGTGCCAGCGTGTCCAGGAGGTGGAAATGGCTGCGCGTCGCCGAGTCCGCCATCGCCACCACCTCCACAAGCATCACCACCACCTCAGCCGCCACGAGAAGTGCCATCGCAGGACACGGTCTTTAACGTGGTTGCTTTTGGAGCAAAGGGTGATGGAGTGACAGATGACACTCAGGTAACCAGCACTGCTTCTGAAGACACCGTGTTCCCAAGTAATGAACATTTGCACCTGCATCATACATTCTGAGTTAGAGCCCCATTCTATTTATTTTATTATAGTTCCATTTTTCACATTGATCCCATGGTTGTGCAGAAGGCTTCCTCAAAGCATAAGCAGATGGAAAAGAGACCGTGTATGCTTTCTATCATCAAGAAAAAAAATACTATAATACTATACAATTTTCAAGCTAGAGTATGCTGCAGGGACATGCTTGCAAAAATTAAGAGTATTTTAAAATAATATTTCACCTGATTGAACAACAATCTTTTTATTAAGCTGCACAACACATGTTATAGGGAGTTGGAATTTTACATGTCAAGACAGATGCTGATTTATTTTTATGTTTAGACTGTTCTTTTCTCACATGATTGGGCACAAACCGGCAAAGGTAATTTGTCTTTACACATGATACTGGATACTACTGCATTTACTTCTATTCGTTAAAGAAGGTATCATGTCAATGGATGACTCACAAGAATACAAACTTTGTATAGTACGTGAAAGACTTCTTATGCCAGAAAGAGCATAAGTACCTGCTGCATTCTTGTGGTTGCTTGAGTATGTCAATACTCAAATTTAATAGATAATTACTGATTCTCTTTGTCAGTTCTTGCTGTTTTTCTTGGGCTTTTCAAGAGAATCAAAAACTGAATTAAACTATACTATGCATTCCTGCCTGAGAAATCATTCTAAAGTTCCCATCAACACAAACATGGAAGTCTAAAAAAAAATATGTTATGTTTTATGGTTCCTTTTAGGGAAAGAAGTGATATCTTGGGCGCTAACAATAACAAGATAATGTGCAGTAAACATGCTATGGAGTGCATTTGAAATCCAACCTATACAGTTGGGCTCAGAATCCATGATATGTTGAACTTAATCATTGTCTACATGTGCTGATGTGCAGGCCTTTGAAGCAGCATGGGCAGCAGCGTGCAAGGTGGAGGCATCTACGGTTCTTGTACCGTCTGAACACGAGTTCGTTGTTGGCCCGATCTCATTTTCTGGGCCTAACTGCAAACCTAACATTCTATTCCAGGTAACACTACTACTAATCCCAAAGTGTATTAAACATTATGGTCATCATTCCCCATAAAATTAGTCCTCGAACACATCAAACGAGCCCAGGACGTACTATAAACCATCACCAGAACTATTGGTATTTTAGTCCTCGACATGTGTTTTTGTTTTGTAGCTCGATGGAAATATTTTAGCTCAAACTGGTGCAAAAGCGTGGGGCTCTGGTTTGCTTCAATGGCTTGAGTTCACGAAACTAGATGGGATAACAATTCAAGGCAGTGGTGTCATAAATGGCCGGGGGCAAGAATGGTGGACCTATTCAGATCCAAATGACGACGATGATATGGACGCAGTAAGGCCTAATCATCTACCAATATCCTACTTATAGACAAGTCAAAAGTAGAAAATTTTAATTACTTACAATTGGATGCTTCCAACAGTACAGTCAGGAGCTGGAGAAGATGCCACAGATTAAACCAACGGTAAGCAGATTATTGATGTAGCGCTTGAATATAGTTGCAATCATGTACCAGAACAATTTAAACAGATATGGATGTGTACTCTGATGCAGGCATTGAGGTTTTATGGTAGTTCCAGTGTCAGAGTAACTGGCATCAGCATCGTCAACAGCTCTCAATGTCATCTGAAGTTTGATAGCTGTCAAGGAGTCATGGTCTATAACCTAACCATCTCTTCCCCTGAGGATAGCCCCAACACTGACGGAATTCACCTGCAAAACTCCAAAGGCGTCAACATTCACCACACTAACCTGGCTTGCGGTAATAGCTCCTAAAAAAACTTGATCCGAGAAGTTAACCAATTTATCCAAACCTTTGCACTTGTGGACCGCAGTAAGAATAATTTCAATTCACACTTTACCACCTTATGTCCTATGCGGATATATAGTTGAAAAAACAGTAGAATAATCAGTACAGATGAACCACACAAACTTGACACAGCAGTATTTTTATCTTGTGCAATTCAGGTGATGACTGCATTTCAATCCAGACAGGCTGCAGCGACATAAACATACATAATGTGAACTGTGGACCAGGCCATGGGATTAGCATTGGTGGCCTAGGAAGGTACAACACCAAAGCATGTGTCTCCAACGTCACTGTAAGAGATGTCAACATGTTCAAAACAATGACCGGCGTCAGAATCAAGACTTGGCAGGTACTAATAATCCGACTACGCTATCCGTCCACCAAGGACCACTATGCATACATATATTAAGCACACAGGGTTATCAATGCAGGGTGGCTCAGGGCTGGTTCAGGGCATAAGGTTCTCGAACATACAAATGTCGAAGGTTCAGACACCCATCATGATAGACCAATTCTACTGCGACAAGACGGCATGCACGAACCAAACCTCGGCGGTGGCGGTCTCGGGCGTGCAGTACCAGAACATCCGGGGTACTTTCACGATCAAGCCCGCCCACTTTGCGTGCAGCGACAGCTCGCCGTGCTCGGAGATCACACTGACGGGGATACAGCTGAGACTCCTGGTGGAGCCAAATTACCGCACGAGCAGCGCCTTCTGCTGGCAGGCCTTCGGGGAGCTGTACACGCCCACCGTCCCTCCCATCCCTTGCTTGCAGGCTGGCAAGCCGTCCGGGCTGTCGGACCATGATCTGTGCTGAGACTCTCGGGGCGATGATGCGAATGGTAACTATCGGTGGTTCTTCGGACCATATTTCGTGCGATCGCTACGTGGTGTGAATATATATACGGGTGATGTGTGAGGACATGGTAAATCATGGACACATTTGTGCCACATAGGTTTTTGACATGAACTATAGGGAGTCGGTATTTACAGTGGTATATGATGGATGCACATTTGTGCCAAATAGGTTTTTCGACAGGAAATATAGGAAGTCGGTATTTACAGTGGTATATGATGGATGCGCGCATTATATAGTCAAAATGCGAAAACCACGAAGAACAATTCGTCAGATCTATGCTAACATGAAGATAAACTAATATTGGTTTGGGACAGGTTCAGTTTCAAAGTTTCGAAGTGGACAACGAACCAGTGTACAATCACTGCAGCAGGAGAGGGGGTTGGGGGAGGCGATTACCGCTCACCAGTTTCAAAGTCGCCGGCGGCGGAGGAGATGCCGGCAGTGCGCGCGACGGGGATCCCGAGCAGAAGGAGGCCGGGGGAATGCGCGAACGCGCGGTGGTGGTAATGATCTAATCAAATCCATGCTCAGCGCCTCGTCCTCCCGCCGACGGTGCGGTGCTCACCACCCCGGTCCCCGCCGTCGGCTCGGCTGCCTGCAAGCCGTTCGGCGAAATGCCCAGGCGCGCAGAGGAAGCGGATTCCTCCATTTACAATTGTGAAATGCCCAGGCGCGCAGGGGAAGCATATTCCTCCATTTACATAGGCCGTATTCTCCCGTTTCGGCTTAGCCCATGAGTTCATGGTGCCTTACTCGGCCTGTTTAACACAGTCCACATAGACCGAGGAACGCTCAACAAAAATACAAAAAATACAGACCGAGGAGTGTCCGGAAAACACTTTTGACTCCAGATCTCCGGTGCCCCTCTATTAAAAAAATTCAAAATCATATTTATAAGTTTTAAAGGAATTTAAAAAAATCTTCATGTTTCTAATGATGTGTCCCACAAACGTGTAAAATTTCGATTTGAAATACTTTATGTTCTGAGCTACACAAAAATGACAAATTTTGTATATTTTAGAGATTTGAAAGTGTGTAAATTTAGATCCACAGATCTGTCATTTTTGTGTAGATCATAATATAAAGTATTTCAAACCGACATTTTGCACGTTTGTGGGATATATCATTAACAACATGTAGGATTTTTAAAAAGATTTTTTGAAACTTATAAATATGATGTATTTTTTAATAAGAGATCACTCGAGCCCGGGAGCAAGAAATCTCTACTCGAGGAGTGTCTCTCTTTTTTCTTTTTGAGAACTACGTGACCTGTGAATTGGAATGCAATTTGCACTCCAAATTATACGGTGCGGGATTAAGAATTTGAAATTTATGAATATTAGCCTTTGTGTGAATGGGTTTGGAAATTAGAGAATGAAGATAGACGTTTGCAACATTTACTAAGGAAAAATATCTAAAAAATCAGACTCCTTTAGAGGCAACATCTAAAAAGGGATATCAAACTGTTGGTAGGGCTTGATGGGTGTTAAACACCATTTTTTCTATGCTTGGTGTATAACAGAAAGTGGTTGTGGGGAGGCAGCAAGATTTTGGTGAAGATATGAGTGTTTGTCTCGGAGGTACTCAAGGCTATATAATTTGACTTTTATTGAACATGTCACTGGTTTACAAAACTCTCTGGAAAACTCCAACAGAGGATGGGAAGGTGATACGCATTGTAAGTTGTGTGTTTGTGCGGGGAGCTGTACTTGTACAGTTCCTCCCCTGTTTATTGCTGAATTTAGGGATGTCTTAACGCTGATAAAATTGTGTGTAACTATTGTTTCGCAGACAAAATGGAAAGTGAGAAATCAGGAGTACAGAAAGCTCAGATTCAAAAAAAAAAAAGGAGTACAGAAAGCTCTACGACTAGGGATATGCATTAACATGCTGAAGTTGGTGTTCACGGATATTTTCAAGTGGACGAAAGGCTGGGCTCCAACATGAAGAAGGATAATGATGTGACGAAGCTTCCTAGATCCTGGTGCTTTAGGGTTTGGTCTAGTGACAGTTTGGTGGATTGTCATGTGCGGTGTCGATCGCTGAAAATCAGGATGTTCCTGGGTTTTAGTCGGATGCGATATTTTTTCTCTCTAGCATCTGCAAATGATGCAACGCCAGAATTCAGTTCTCGCACGCCGTTTCCCATCTACTCTACGAGGATGCATGATTCTCTCTGTACAGATGTAACCTATCTAGCTCAAGCTTTTTATTAGACGCGGCACAACTCTGTACAACACCACGTCATCTCTCACACAATTTCTGCTGCTAGCTCGATCATCGGCGACCGTCACGAGCATTTTTTTTGTTCGCCTTCTTTAGTCGTACGCGACGGGGAGGTAGGCGTCGTGGGTGCACCGCCTCCGGGAGGACACCAGCCGCGCCAGCTTCCGGTTGCAAAGCTTGGACGACGGCGGCGCCGCCGCCCCTGTGTCGCCTCCGTGGGGCGGTGCCGTGCCCCTGGGCCAGAGCCCGAGCTGGCGCTCCAGCTCGGTGAACTCCTCGGTGCGCCGCACGACGTGGTCGTAGCAGATGTACCTGCCGCCGGCGGTGCCGTTCATCGCCTCGTACACGCGCACGTGCGCCTCCGCCACCCGCTCCACGTCCGCCGTCACCAGCACGCCCTCCGCCAGCATCGCGTGCGCTCCTGGCAGATGGAAACGAAACAGCAGCAGTTCGTCAGCACGGTGAGCAAAACCCCCGGCTAAATGCAAACGCGACAGGTAGACAGGAACAGAGACCTTTGAGGTAGGCGATAGAGGGGGTGGGGTTTCGTCGGCGGAAACCCGGCCCGGTGACCAACCCCGGGCACACCGTCACGAGCTTCAGGTCCCTGCCCCGTGCCGCTCTCCACGCCGCCTTCTCCGCCATCGTTTTACCCAGCGCCAACCACAGCTACAAAAACATTTTGATCACATCCTTAGACCATGCTCCTGCCCTGCCCTGTACTGTATGCAACACCAGAATGGAAAAGGTATTCTGCAGGTTCAGGTGTCAGCAGAAGGCTCACCTTGTTGTCGCGGCAGAAGGTCTCGTCGCTCCAGCAGCTCTCGTCTACGGTGGTGGGGAACCGCCGGTGGTGAGGGCTGTTCTGCCTCCACACGCAGGCCAGCAGCGACGAGGTGAAGACGCACTTCCTCACGGACTCTGTCCTCACGCACGCTTCGACCACCTGCTCTGCAGCTTTGGCCTCCACGCTCGCCATGTGTTTCTGTTCAGATTAACATTGCCAACATTAAGCGAGGAAACTGTGGAGTGAATCCCAGATCAACATTCATAGAGCTGTTTGTGAAGCACAGACAAAGAAAAATGTGATGTAACAACAAGAGGTGTTACCAATGTATTCAGAGTAAAATTTGGGCGTACTCCAGATTTTCATTTTCCGACAGAAGAAACTGGTAAAAAACTTTACATAGAAATGTATTCTGGTATCCATCGCAAGTTAACATAAAAAATGTGCGTTGGAAGAAATTATTATGGTATTTTAAGGAAATAAAAAAATACAACACATTACTTGACTCGTTGGACTACAAAGTAATCATGTCAATTACTATATCTCTAGCAAGTTGCAACTTCAACCACTTAATACTGCCCCATGCCATTCACAGCAGTACATGCACTCTAATCAGCCAGTTGGTTGCAAACATGATGCGATTGCGAATTCCCAACTAGCAATGATGTGCATAGAACATACTACCAATTGATCATAAAATTGAATCTTTGAAAGAAATCATAAAATTGACAGCTTGGCAAGATTAAAAAAAACAAGAACAAACAAAATATTCTATAAGACTATAACACTGCTGGCCCTTGATCATAGAGTTCCCAAGTTGCCATCAAAAACTGAAGGGCAGGAGACCAGATCAACACCGGGAATCTACTTCTAAGTAAAGTCAACTATTATCGGATATTCTGCACAAAGTAATTTTCTTGGCGCGTACTGCAAGTCTGTGATCCACTATGATTAATTTTGTAAGCGCTACATTGGTACTTTCGGATACCAAAAGTACTATGGATTTGGTGGAGAATGTCAACAAAGACCAAGACAGGACACCACCTAACCAACTCACTATTGACCCAAAAGCTACTGAAGTAAAGCATCGTGAGGTACCGCGTTTGAAAATGTTGAGGCAGTGCTCAAAATTCCGTGC
This sequence comes from Poa pratensis, assembly GCA_947311845.1. Taxonomy (NCBI): domain Eukaryota; kingdom Viridiplantae; phylum Streptophyta; class Magnoliopsida; order Poales; family Poaceae; genus Poa; species Poa pratensis. Next base: position 88,274,535 of record CAMZMU010000036.1, on the reverse strand, counting down.
TGTTCATCAATTGGATGAGCTTTTAATTACAACCGAAAGAGCAATTGGATGCCTTTCATATTTTCGTTCAGATCAGTAGAACCCCAAGCATAGGTAAAGGGCGTGTGGACTTCATATTCAGGCTAGATGCTTTGCATGATAAGTAATCTACACTGCAGGTGGAAGTCACATGATAAACCTAAAAGATGTTTCATGACGCATTGTTTCTTAAGTGTACGTAAAGCCAAGATAATAACACAAAGAGTGGCATAAACAAAGCAACAAAAGGGAGTATATCCATATCTAGGATCAGTGGCGGAGCTACAGCATCTGGAACCAGGGGTCACGGAGGGTGTCGCAACACGTAAAAAATATTTTTAGCGGGTGCACACATGGTAAAAAAAATGATTTTGCAAAGAAATTTATTTCTAGCCGGTGTCCTGTGCACCCGGCTAGCTTGCCGTGGCTCCGCCAGTGTCTAGGATGAGACCACTAAAGCAAGGGGTGGCAACATCAGGCATGATCAAATAAAGGCCCGGCAACATAATCTGAGGGGATCTGGTAGTTCCACTTTAAGACACTTGCATATACCAATGTAACATATACTTGGAACCATTTTGGGGCTTGATTTGGACTAGTATATCAAAAATATTTCCATCATACTGTGCATATTCGGAGTCAGCAGGCACCTACCACCCCACTGGCTCTAGTAGGTATGCTTACAAAATGGCTAGATGACTTCTAATTCTTTCTGCAGCGGTGAACTTATATAGTTCCTTGCTGGTGTGGTCACATATAGTGCTACAGAAAATTGTAGCAATAAACTGTACAAAAGGAACTCAAGCAATGACATCTAAAAATTAAGCACTCTAACTAGACAAAGCCTATTTAAATATCAAATTTCGGTAGGCTCACGAAGTTCATAAATCAATGGTTGTTGCCAGAATGCACATCGGAGGTGAACACCCCGCCAACCAATCTTAATTATATATAGAAGATGAACAACATATGGATAATTGAAGGGTAAGCACCTTCAGTAATGGCCATTTAAACTTAAAGAACTCTTGTGGTTGCATAATGCGATAGGACTGACGGGAATAGTACAAAATAGGTTGTCGTTAACTTGCATAATAACTGAGCGCAAGGTGTACATTATCATGTATGGAATTTCATCTCTCTGTCGTAATGACAGCTGCTTGATTTAATATGATTGGCATGTTATCTGTTAACCGTGGCCATACCTCTGTCGTTAGCGCTGGTAATTTACATTTTAGAACACTAGCACCTTCTGCTGTACCTAATTAAATATTATGTCCTTATCTAGTTGACATCCACCTATTCCATAACGTACACCTCTTGCCTACCTTGAACAGTGATACGGGTTGAGCAGCTCACCGTATAGCCAGAGATGCTCCCTGGATCCACGAGTGATGATGTATGGAACACACCAACACAGCCATTGAAAGCTCGGTGCAAGCTCTCTGGGTCCATGACATTAGCCATCACAGTCCAGACCCCATCCCTGCCATTCTCACCGAACATTTCCATCTCCCGCAGCTTGTCCAGATCCTCTGCCACAGCAAACGAAATAACAATTAAGCTCGGATTTCAATTTGGCAGTAAGCCTGAACCAGACCTTAATATTTCTGGTGCTAGTTCAAGTTCAGTAGACCTATTTTGGACTAGGAATGGGCCAGCATTGTATCAATGATGCGCAAGTGAGTAACACATAAAGCTTCAGAAAGAAATCACTTTTGACATAACTGAAAAGCGGACTCCAAAACGAGAGATTCGGCCACTGAGGTCATACTTTTCGTCAAATTATTGCTGACACAGTCACAGAGTAAGAAAAGGACATACACAGGTTATTTTCACAACTGACCTTCTTCTGTTACAAAAAAAGGTGCAAGTAACATGCGCCAACGTAATATGCGCTTGGGTGAGTGTTCGAGAACATGTGCCCACAGTTTCTCATCCTCCCTGATTAGGAAACTACACACTTCTAGAAGTGACAAGCTGCTAACGGACAAGGAATGACACATCAGTTATCTTTACGATAAAATTAATTTTTCAAATGTTCCATTCAGTGAGGTGGTAAGATGAGGTGATCCTATCACTGGCTACTAAATAAAAGGGAACCTTATCAGTAGCGCAATTCAGAAGTTCCTTAAACGGCCCCGAATCAAGACATCAACAGCTGCCCTCTGTAATGTCAATAAAACATTGACGACGACTGTAGTTAAATTTCTTGTGCTAATGTTTGTGAAACAGCCTTAGTTGGTAGAGTTGGCTGGTGCACACCACTAAATACAAAGACAAGTGCAGTTCAACACAGCTTGCTACTGTCAAAATTGATTTTTTCTTGCGCTCTATTCTTTGACCAATTACCCCACTGGTCTACACAACACAAATGAAATGAGCAATTTAACATCCTTTTCATACGCTTTCCCGGCGACGTAACGGGGAAAAGGTACGAAACGGACGGCGGGAAAACCGGGACGCCTCTTACGCATGACTTGGTAGGCTCTTGCTTTCGAAGTACTGAATTGGTAAAATATCAGCTACCGAAGGCGACGTGGCCATACAAGTGTGTACCTATTGTGATGCAACGCTCAGCCAATGCAGCATCCGTCCAGCAAGAAAAACACATGCCTACGCACCCCATTTGGACACATAGCTACTGGCGACATGATTGCACGGAAAATGTGCACCGGATGTTTGTCTGGTTTCGAAAGAAGATGAGTTACTGCAATTGAAACGACGAACTCTAGAACCCTCCGGATAAGAACGAAATTAATTCGCAAGTGTCTGCCTGGTTGGAACGCCGGTTCCTGAACCCGAGTGGACAGATTCTCAACTGCAAATTCGCACTTCCTACCCAGAGGTAGGACTCGTACTGGATTGCAAGACTCGTAATTTTAAATCCGGAGAAGAAGAAGGCACGTGTGAAACCACGCCGCATTGCGGGGAATTTCGCCAATCGCCAACGCGCAGACAGGAATTTTCAAACATTTCGTGCAAGGAAAAGGGGGAAGGTGGCCGGCTCTGAAGCGGATGGGCCGGGGCCGGCAGCAAAATCCAAAATCCAAGGTCGCATTTTTAAATTCGAGACGAATGCGCTGGAGAGTCGGTCATCCTCGCGGCGTACCTTGCGTCTCGAGGGCGAGGCGGACGGTGTAGCCGTGGCGGAGGAGGCGGTCGACGACGGCGAGGCCGAGGAAGGAGATGCCGCCCGTGACGCACACCGCGCGGGGTTCCGCGCGCCCTCCTCCGCGCCGGCGCCGGCCTTGATTACGCCGCCGGCGCCCGACCTCCGCCACGCGCCGATGCCGGGGCCGAGCAGCAGCGCCGCGCGCATCTCCTCCACCTCCGCCTCCATGCTCTGCGTGCTCCGCAGAACCCCCATGGCGTCCGGCTCTGCCTTGCGTCGCGTCCCCGCGTGGCTATGCCGTGGCCGGCGGGGCGTGGCGCGGAGTGGGGACGGATCGTGTGATGCTGGTGGGTGGCTCGCGGTACTCGGCTCGGCGACGTGGATATATGTATATATATAAGCGCAGGGGGCGTACGCCACGTCGGCTCCGGCGGCCTCCGCGGCGTGGCTTGCTTCCGACGGCACGTCGTCGGCTTCGCGACCTCGTGTGCAGCGTGGCTGACAAAAAATTTATTAGGAGATCTGTTCCACCGTCTGTTATCCTTACTAGGGATATTAGCGCGGCAATGTCGCGCCGGTTTGATGAATTTCAAATATGTTTGTAAGAAAAAAATTCGGAATGTGAATATTATTTGAATTTGGGAAAGTTTGCGTTTAAAGGAATGGCGAGATTTCAAAAATGGTTCGTATTGGAATGTATTCAAATTTGTATTCTTTAATGTGTACAAAATGATCAGATTTGGAAGATATCTGAAATTTTGAAATATGTAAATGTTTTTTTTTGAGTTGAAATGTTCAAATAGATTTTAGAAAGTGAGCAATTTAGAATTTATTCAAATTTGAATTCTTTTAGTGTTTACCAAATGAGCAGGTTTGAAAATCATATGACATTTTGGAATATTCAAATTAGTAATTTGAGCTGGAATGCTCAAATATGTTTGTTTTTCCCATATAGTTGTGCAAATATAGGCCAATTTGAGTTATTCAATCTTATTTGTTTTATGTGAAAAATAGTTAACATTTTTTCCCCTAACATTTTAATATATATTTTTATTTTTGTCGGTGGGTATTTATAGATTTTTTTGTTGTTTTTTATTTTTTGGTGAAAAGAAAAAGGCAGGTCGGGTTCGGGAACTTAGTGCGGCAGATGCCGCGATCCGGTGGTAAAATTTAAAGATGGGAATGTCCGTATTCAAAAGCTGTTTAGATTTAAGTATATTGGATTTTTTAGAAAAAGTTTGCAGCTGTAAGTTGTTTAGATTTCAAAAATTGTTAGAATTGAGAAGTTATCCATTTTTGAATTATTTTCATGTTTATAATACGATCAGTTTTGGAAGGCATTCAAAATTTTAAAATATTTAAATATGGGATTTGATCGTATGACATAAATAGCGATCGTTTTTCTTATGGTCATGTTGATATGTTTGTTTTCTTTTCGTCTATTAAATGCTCAGGATTTGAAATGCACTCGAAATTTTAAAATATTGAAATTTGGAAGTTGATCATATGCCATAAATAGTCGACGTTTATTTTTGTGGGCATGTTGATATATTTGTTATATTTGTTCCAACGGATAGATTCGAAGTTATTGTTATAGTTAACATTTCACATTTCTTTTATCTTTTCTTTTGGTCAAATAATACCCTAAATATTTGTGTTTTTTTTAGAGAGATGACTTCGTTGTTATAAATTACCGTCGTGTCATTGTGAGAAATAGTTGTTTTGATTAAGTTTTAAATCGAAATTATATTTTACGGGTTCAATGTAAAATATATTTGGGAACGATTCGAATAATGTATTCAGAAAAAGCTGATAGAATATGTGTACTGAATTAGAATTTTTTTTGTTTTGAGTATCCGCGAATAGTCAGCAGTTTGAAATGTTTTTTCCATAAGCTCCACAATTTATAAAAAAGTCATAAGCTCCATAACTTATATAGAAAGTTATATTAGTTGTTGTAATTTTTTTTTTAAAACCTACAACAATATTTTATGGGGGGGAGGGGGGGATATCTGTTGTTAGAAAATCCAACAAATCTTGTTTGGAATCTATTTTGGAAGCAATTGAAATTTGCGAATATTTTTTTATTGGGGAGGAAGAAGTATTTGGGGATTTTTTGTGTGTGTATTTTTGTATGAACGGTTTGCAGTATTTTAATTAGTAAATTATATTTGGAAGCAATTGAAATTTGCGAATATTTTTTTATTGGGGAGGAAGAAGTATTTGGGGATTGTTTGTGTGTATTTTTGTATGTACGGTTTGCAGTATTTTAATTAGTAAATTATAAGGTTTTAGTTGTTGTGAAATTTTGAAATCTATGCTGGAACTTAGAAAGAAATTGCATATTTTGAAGAGAATGTTTTTTTTGGGAAATATATATATTTTTTTATACTTGCTTTGCATTGCTGAAATTCATAAAATTGAAGATTTTAACTATGTGAATTGTTGAATTATATTTTCAAACTAACAAAAAAATTGTTCGTTTTATTTGTGTTCATTTTGTACGTATGTTTTTTGCATTATCGTAATTAATAAGTTTTTAATCTTTCTGGGTTTTTTTCAATCTATTAATGAGGCTTTATGTACTATTTGAAATTTTTAAGATTTGAAATATTTTTGGAAAGGTCCCAAAGTTTCTGAAATGTAGAATTTTATTTGTGGAAAATTTGTAGGGATTGGTTTGAACTGATTTAAATTTGTATTTGAAAATTTACAAAAGTTTTTGAAAATAGATAAAGAAAACAGAAAGAAAAAATAGAGAAGGCCGAGCCAGGCGCAAAGCAAGCGGCTCAGCCCAGCAGGCAGCCCAACTGCCCAACCCAGGCCCGATGTGACGTCGCGTTGACGTCACCAGCGGGCGGATCAGCCGCCGCGGCGTCGAGCTCGTCGGCGGTGCACGACGGCGATCTGGGACGAGCGGTGTCCGCGCCGGAGGCGCCTCGACGCGGGCTATCCGCAGGCGGCGGCGCCGCCGCTTCTGGGTCGCCGGAGCGGCGGCGGCGACGTGCGGACGCGGCGGAGGGACAGCGGCACGGCGGCGGTGATGCATGTAAAATGCATATATGAACTTTGCATTATATTACTTATATTTCAATCATATTTGCATCATACAAGGGTTATATCAATGATTTATATTTATTTTGGGAATATTTCATTGTTTCCCTATTTTTCTGGAATTAACCCTGCATAGGCAGAAAACCCTATTTTCTATATTTTGATGTTTCAGGGACCCAAACGACGTCCAAATGACCTAATAATTTACGGGATCAGTTTTTGGAAGGAACAAAGCGTGGGAGCGAAGGAAGCGAATAAACGGAGGCCCGAGCGCCAGAAGAGGTGGCCCACGCGGCCAGATTCCTGGCCACGTGGGACCCACCATCTGGGCCTCGGAGCTCCGTTGCCGTCGATCTTTTTTCCCGAGCCTCTGTCTTGACCTAAAAACGACTATAAAAATAGTCCCCGACGCCCTTCGGAAAGGAGCGCCGCAGAAACACAGAAACACGAAACAGAGACCTGGAGTTGCAGATTGGAGGGGGAAAACTCCGGCGGGGCGCTGCCGGCGTGGTCTCCATCTTCTCCAACGACTTCTCCACCGTCTCCATGATGAAGAGGGAGTAGTCCACCCCTGGACTATGGGTTTGTGGAAGTAACTTATGTATCTCTCCTCTCTTGAGCTTCACTAATTAGTACCGTATGAGCTGCTGAACATGATTACGGTCATCTATGTAATACCTTTGTGGTGGATCTTTTTATGAGTTAATATATGTTTGAGATTGCAATAGTTTTGTTTCAGTTATGAAAGTAGATGCATATTATGTACCCCGTTCTTGTTTACTTGTTATGATCAAGCATGTGTATGAGAGCGTGTGAGGGGGAACGTGTGCATTAGTTGGAGTAACGGGGGTGGCTAGTGCGGTGAACGTGAGAGAAAGTTCCGCGATCCACTTGGGTGTTTTACCTTACTTTGTTGCCTCACTAGGGATAAAGAAAAATACCTTGCTACCGGAGATGTGGGTGTGACCATTGCCACTACTCCATGACTAGATCTAGCATGTTCTTATTTTAACTTCATGTCATGAACTTAATGCTATGCTCTGATTTATCTTAATTACTAAGGTGTTATGATTTAGTTCGCATCTTGGTGGAGTATAAGAGAGATTAATAAACAAAAGATCTCTATGTTAGGACGTGATGCCCATATAATTAGTAACTTGTCATGAAACCTTTTTGTTGCAATCTCATATGTCAATTCTAGTGTTCCATTGTCTACCACTTTATTAAAGAGAGAGTGCATTTGTGAAACCATGAACCCCGGTCCATTTTTAATCATAAGAAACACCTTTCCAACAACTTTTATCCACTTTACATTTTCTGCCATTTAAAAATCCGAAAATACAAAAACACTTTTACATCTTGCATTCATAATACAAAACCCAAAAATATCATCCATCATTGTTTCCACCATCCTTGCATATTTATTTATCATCATTGCATATTTATTTACTGTTTTGCATTTATTATTTTATATCATTCTCACACCTTGTGCTTGACAACCACTTGGTGAGGTTGAGGGCACAAACAATTTACTTTTTTTGTAGGTTTTCAAGAGAAGGATAAGAAGATAAATCTTTCACTACTGATTCCCCGAGAGTTCGATATTAAACCCTCGAGTCACCCCTCGTGGGGAAAACCGTCTTTCCTATACTATACACTCTGCACTTGGAGTCTCAACCTAACCCATATTCTTTTGACGCAGGTAACTACGTCAAGGGCCATCAAGACAGTTTTCTGGCGCCGTTGCCGGGAATCATTGCTGTAAAGGTTTATCCAAGGGTATCTCACAACAAAGTCAACTTCATCACCAACTTGTGCAAACACCTAAGCTTGGGGAGGTTGCACCTACGTGAGCATCATCTTATCCATCTTTACCTTCAAAGCATTTTATTTTGTTTTGTTATTGTCTTGCATATCATATTTATATTTCGTTTGCATTGTTTTCATTTTATTTTCAGTTTTGCATAAAAAAAAAAAAACATAAAAACTTGCATAATGGAAAAGAGAACCTTTTGGCCATTTAGTGTTAAGAACTTTCCTCAAAATATGAATATCCCTGTTGAAAATTTGAAGTAGATCATAATATCACTAAAATGATTTATGAACACCGTTTTTATGGGAAACCCAAGGAAGATCCTATACTTCATCTTAAGAAGTTTAATGAAAGATGCAAAGTGTTAAATTTGAACCATGCCAATGTTAATATGATTAAAGTTAAGCTTTTTCCCTACTCCCTAGCTGGAAAAGCCTTAGATTGGATATTAAGATGGCCACCTGGAAACTTTAGCACTTGGTTTAATTTAAAAGCTTCATTCATTGAAAGATTTTGTTCCACTGAAACAGTTTGTAATTTGAGACAAATAGTTATCACCTTTAAACAAGAAGAGGATGAACCTTTGGTAAAAACATGGGAAAGGTTTAGAGGTATAGCTTTTGGAATGGAACATGGTCTTAGAGATTGGATGCTCATGCATATATTTTATAGAGGATTGTCTGAAACCTCTAGAGTCTTTTTGGATAATGAATGTGGGGTTCTTTTATGAATACTACTGCTGCTAACACTCATATTCTACTTGATGGCTTGCTTTTGGAAGTGAAAATTAAAGAAAGTTTAGAAAAAGCCCAAGTACCAGAAGATGTTTTTGATGACCGTCATGAAATATTTAATCTATATAATAGGGGAAGAAAAGTTGAGGAAGTTAAAATGCTTAGTGAAGTCAAGGAACCATTACTTGACTTAGAGAATTGTAGCTTGCATGAATTAATATCTATCTTACAAAAATTTGCAAGTGATCCTTCTATTAATGTTAACCAAGCAGGTTTTGGTTCTTATATTGCTAATCATGTTTTAAAAGAAAAGATTGCTAGGTACAACCAAGAAGCTATGATACCACCTAAGCTTGGGGATATATGGATTCCCAAAGTACTAGTAACCATTGGAAAAGAGACACACCATGCTATATTAGATCTAGGATCTAGTGTCTCTGTTTTATCTAAAGAATTATATGAAGTTCTTGAATTAAAAATCTTGAAAAATGCTCTATTGAACTTGCACTTGCTGATGATTCCATTAAACATGCTTTAGGAAAAGTAAGTGATGTTATGGTAGAGTTGCATATGACATTTGTACCTGTTGATTTTCTAATCATGGATATGGGGAATAAAACCTCTAGTCCAATTATTCTTGGAAGACCTTTTCTTCGTACCACAGGTGCTATCATTGATTCAAAAGAAGGGAATGTGAAGTTTCAGTTTCCACACAAGAAGTGCATGGAACACTTCCCAAGGAAGAGGGACACATCAAAGTTCAAGCTCCCTCATGAGCTTCGTCCACAATAAATATCAAGTAAGAAGCCTAGCTACATGGCTATAAAGAAAGCGCTTTACGGGAGGCAACCCGGTTGTTTTTATTTTTGATTTTCTTTGTGTCCTCTTGCTGTAACAAGAGACTTAGTTTTTAGTTTTGTTTCTGGAATTTTTAATAAAGTGCCAAGTTTTACCTATTTTGGTTTGAAAAAGTTGCTATTTGCATTCGGAGATTTTATTCCAGCACGAATCTGTGCACGGTATGATTTTTAATTCCTATTCTGTAACTCCGAATGAGCTGATATTTGAACTGTAGTTGCAACTTTTCATCCTCTGTAAGCATGAATTTTTCAGAATTTTTGACATATTTAAGTAGGGTAGAAAAATACGTTTTGCTGCTGCTGTTTTTCTGGACAGATTCTGTCCCATTTTGTTTGATGCATTCTTTGAACTTTTAACTTGAATTTTTTGATCCAATTGAGTTTATAAGTAGGCATACAACATTATACACTTTCTGGACATTCATATGAATTTTTGTTTAAGGATTTTATGCAGCAAGTAATTCATTTGTCTATCACTACTAATGTCACCCCACAGAAAAGAAATGGGAGAAACGGTGTTTTGAAGTTTTTTCACAGGGATTAGAGGAGATGCACCAAGAGCTATCCAAGGATGGTGAAGACCATAAGCTTGGGGATGTGAAGACAACCCCACTGGACCAACACACTCTCGGTTTGCACACGTCTAACTTCTGTTTTTCGATCAATGCACTTTATCGCATAAACTTGGAGCGTCTTTTATTTGCTTTTTATTTCGGTTTGATTTTTGTTTGTCTTGAGACCACCACTATCATTTATATATGAGAGAGCTACTGGAAATTTGGGTTGAATTAAGTTGGATGCTATTAAAAAGATTGGGAAAGGGATGTTTGAGTTGATTCAAAAAGATACATATAGTTGCATGATTCATATGCTTTTAATGAATATTAATTTGCAAGTGTTTTATCAAGAGCTATCTTTTATTCATGTTTTGATGCTGAATGTTACTTTACTTTGTTTAACATGGATTGGTTAGTTCTATGGACACTTATGCATGCATTTAGACGGTCAACTTTCTCCCTCTTGCTAGCCCAAAAATTCCAACAAGTAAAAACTTGTTTTCCAACACCTTCAACCAAAGTTTTTCCAGTGAGTCCACCATATCTACCTATTAGCTTTATGCTATTCCGAGTATGTTTATCATGTTATTTTGTATTATCTATACTTCTGAATTAAAATGCTTATGTTATTGATTGTTATGGGAAAAGTTGGTTAAAGAGCTCTCACGAACTTGATGCACACCTTACTTTTATTGCACTTAATAAACATGACCCATTGTGATTAAAATTATGAAGTTGTGAGCTTGACAAGAGTCTTGGTTGGGAGTTAGCTCATATGTGCTGTCACATGGCAAGCTTTCAACGTGCTCTTTATATTTTGTTGATATCATGTACTTTTGTTTATGGATGCTTATCATGGTGCCAAATAAATGTGGAAACTTAGTGAGTTTAATGAGTTTGTATAAATGGCTAGAGAGACGCCTGGGCCGCTAATCTAAGCCATGCATCATTCATGGTGGAAATTTACTTACATGCTATGGTGAACCTTCAGTGATGCACCCCACAATAAAAAGCTATACCAATAGTAAATAAAAAGGGTGTGGAGATTGTTCATTTTGTTTGTTTGTCTTGTCATTTTGACATGGGCTTGTTCCATGTCCTGGGACAAGAGGTACCCCAGTTGACGCTCTTGATGACGCTATTATATTACTTACAATGACCTTAACTTGAACTTGCTTTTGTGTCCCAAGTTGAGTAACACCGTGGTGTAGGTACTCGTATTCACGGGGCATGAGACATTCAACCCATACTTTGTCAAGCATACTACTCATATTTGCTTTCACTTTAAACTTTAACCATTCAAGATGCTATGATAGGGGTAATGAGAGCTTGACACCAATGAATACCACATTGCAAACATTAACTTAAGTAGAAGCATTTGGAAGTTAGATGAAACTTATTCATGTTTTACCTCTACTCATTTATATATCTTTCCAAAGTGTCCACCTTTTATATTCAGATTTACAAGAATACTCTATGACCATTATAGATGTTTTTACTTTTCATTATGCATACATTTGGTCCATAGTACTTTCTTCTATGTTGCACTTTGTGAATTATCATTGACATCCTTACATTGAATATTTGATATCACTTCATAATATATCTTGTATATTGCTACTCTTTGAAGAATGAATCATTTGACTCTATGTAGCAATAGTAATCATCTTTGATATTCATTAATAGTATTAAAATGCAAAGTCCATGTCATACTCGAGAACGAGTATAGGTTAAGCTTGGGATGTTTAGGGGTGGGTATCTAAACCGAAGACAGAAAACCGGAACCAAAATAACCGAGACCGAAACCGAATAGACCGGAACCGAGAAATTCGGTTGCTGATGCGGTTCTCACATTTTAAAAACCGAATTTATTTCGGTGCATTCGGTTTCAGCACTCAGTTGACCGAACTGACCGATTGTACCGAATAAACGCGTACATATACATGTACATGTGATTATTTAGTGGAAACACGTACACATAGGCCCAGGAAGAAAGGTCTGTAAAGGCCCAGACCAAAGGCTCACGAAGCTCCTGCCTGCACACGTACTGTAGCCACGATCTCATCTAGTGCTAAAAAACTACCACGGACTCATCTCTTCCGCAGATCCCATCTCGTCTCTATGACGCGCCATCGAATCGCACCTCACTCTCCAACCCTAGTGCGCCGCCCTTGAACCGCCGCTTGATGTCTACTTCCACTCGCTCCACAGCGGCAAGCAGCAGCATCCAGCGACATCTCTTCCGCGTCTCAGCGTCTCCCGATTCACACATCCAGCCGCACTTCTTTCGCATTCTCTTGGGTTAATGTAAGATATTCATTGATCTGTTTGTGCGATGTGCTTCCCCTTCTTTCAATTTTGCTCGGTCAGTTCGGTCAAAACCGAAGCCGAACCGAAAATTCAGGAGGACCGAAGTCTCGGTTCCTGTGTATCCCGAGGACCGATCGGTTATCAATCTCAGAAAACCGAAATTATTTAAAAACCGACTAACCGAACCGATCGGTCCCAGGCCTAGGGATGTTGATGCATGTAAAATGCATACATGAACTTTGCATTATATTACTTATATTTTAATCATATTTGCATCATATAAGGGTTATATCATTGATTTATATTGATTTTGGGAATATTTCATTGTTTCTCTATTTTTCTGAAATTAACCCTGAACAGGCAGAAAACCCTATTTCTATATTTTGATATTTCAGGGACCCAAACGATGTCCAAATGACCTAATAATTTACGGGATCCGTTTTTGGAAGGAACAAAGCGTGGGAGGGTGGCCCACGTGGCCAGATTCCCTGGCCGAGTGGGACCCACCATCTGGGGCCTCGGAGCTCTGTTGCCTTCAATCTTTTTTCCCGAGCCTCCGTCTTGACCTAAAAACGACTATAAAAATAGTCCCTGACGCCCTTCAGAAAGGAGCGCCGCCGAAACACAGAAACCACGAAACAGAGACCCGGAGTTGCAGATTGGAGGGGGAAAACTCCGGCGGGGCGCTGCCGGCGTGGTCTCCATATTCTCCAACGACTTCTCCACCGTCTCCATGATGAAGAGGTAGTAGTCCACCCCTGGACTATGGGTTTGTGGAAGTAACTTATGTATCTCTCCTCTCTTGAGCTTCACTAATGAAGAGGTAGTAGTCCACCTCTGCTCGCTGCCCCGCTTTCTACTGCTCCGTGGACCGATCTTCCGCCCCTGCTTGCGACTCCTTGCTTCAGACCGGCCATTGCTAGCTCCCACGGCCGCTGACCACTATATATCCGATGCACGGTGAAATTCGGCAACAAGTTGAGGTGAAATTTCCATAGTAAATTTTACTGTTCACCTTAAATCGACTCGTGCTACCACGTATCTGAGATATTAACGTCTCGTTTTACCGTTCCCCTTGCATAAATTTTACGGTTTTGTGCCTTTTTAGGGGATCTGGAGAGATGCCGCGCAGCAAACCCATCAATGTTCTCGCCTAGCCACTTCTGCAATCGGTCCCCTCCAGGCTCCAACGGACCGCGGACGGCTCCGCTTTCGTGACGGTGTCGGCCGGTACAACAACACTCGACTCGAGCTTGGCCATGGAGGTAACGAGGGCGTCCTGTATATGTTGAGAAGGTTGTCCGCGTCAACGAAGTTGCTGCAGCGTTGGCTTAGAAGAGTGCGCCGCCCGGGAAGGCTTTCGGCGAGCGTGCCGTATTTGACGCCGAGGCTGCATCTGCATGCATGGTGTGCGGATGCCAGCTGTGCGACCATCCTACAACTTTTGTAGATTACCGTACTTCAATGGCTAGCTTCTGAGTGACATGACCTATATGACAACCCTAAGTTTAAGGGCATCTCCAACGACGCCCCTCAAACGGATATGGGCTGTCCTTTTCTGTCTGCGCGACAAAATCAGCACCCCAAGACCGGTACTAGTACTTTTACAATTTAACCGAATCACCTGAAAATGGTCGTTTCAAACATGGAGGTAAAGGAGGTTAGGAGTCCAATGGAAGTCCACTTTAGAGCATCTCCAACCGGAGTTGCCAAATTTGGCCCCCAAGTGTCCGCGGACACGTCCGGACGTGTCCGCGGACAGCGACCAGACAGACCCCAAAAAAGGTGCCCTACAACCATGCCCCCATATCCGCATCCTCAAAACCATACTAGCCATGCAACGTAAATAAAAAACGTAGATCGGAGCTCAAATGTAGTACGGATTGCATAAGATTAGTTCGATCGGAGCTCATAGTTCGGATTACATACATAGTTTGGCTAAACTATATAGACAAATTGTAGCAAAAGTAGGCAAACCGGCGGCGCCGCCATCCTCTCTGTCCGCCGGTCCCTTCGCCGCCATCGGCGGCGCTCACTGCCTTGACGCCGGCCCCTTCCCCTTGTCATCAGCGGAAGGCCGGTGGCGGCGCAGCAGCTCGAAGGCTGCGTACGGGTCGGCGTTGGAGGAGGCAGAGCTGTTGGAGCGAGCGGCGAGGACGGCGCGGGTCTGCTCCTCGGCGAGCCTGGCCTTGCGGTCGCTCTTCGCCGCCTCCTTCTTCGAATCGGCGATGGCGGCGTCGAGCATCGCCTTGTTCTTGCGGCGGAGGCGCCTGGCGTCCGTCTCAGCGGTGGTGTACGACCGCTCCAAGATGGCCAACGGCCCGGCTCCTTGGCCGCGACGCGCAATGCCCGCTCCGCCGCAGCGGGGTCCGCCTTGCGGAGCTGCCGGTAGGCCTTCCCCTCCGTCTCCGGCGTGCGCATCCGCTTTGAAGACGGTAGGGTCTTCGGAAGAAGGCGCATCCGCCGGCCCCGTCCGGCAGAATCTTCCACCCAGGTGGAGCTTGGACGGGGGGGCCGCGGGGAGGCGGAGATGGGGAGGCGCAGATCTTACCGGAGCGGAGTGCGGTGGAGGAGCCGATGACGCCACCACAGATCCCGCCGGCATTGCACGGCGCCGCACCGGCGCAAGCTCGGACCAGCGGCTGCATTGGCCTCCGCTTGGCGGCGCCGCCGCGCTGGATCTGCCGCCGACCTCCTTCAAAGATTGCTCGACGGTGATGCGGATGGCCTCCTCCTCCGCGTCCACGGGTTCCGGTGGCGCCGCCGCATCGAAAACCTCGTCCTCCGGCTCCGAGCCCCTGTCGATGGATGAGGAAGACATTGCGCCGGCCGCTCGAGCGGAGATGGCGAGGTGGCGGGGTGGGAGTGGGGAGTGGAGTGAGGTAGGGTTACGGCCGGTGGGGTATTTGTGGGGACGGAGCTGCCACGCGGCGGAACTCAGCGGCGACGGTCAGCCTCCCGTAGTGGGTCCGCTTTGTCAGCGAGTAAGGGGCGGACGCGTCCGGCCGCGTCTGGGCCGCCCCAAACCCGCCCCAGATATGGGCTGGGTTTGGGGTGTGCCGGACCGCCCGGTCGTTTCGGGTGGCTATGGGGGGCTCCGTTGGGTGGCAGTTTTCGGCCCAAAACGCGTCCGGGCTGTCCGCCCGGACGTTTGAGCTGTCTTTCGGGGCTCCGCTTGGAGATGCTCTTAGACTAGAGAGCCACTCACGTTACTGGTGGTGTTGTGGGCATGCGGTCGTTGCCAACACCCTAGTTTGCGCCTAGATGGTCACGCCGACGCCTTCAGCCGACGGTGTGCACATGTGACGCTTGTCCCTTCCCATGCGCGGTGTCGCTTTGCGCCTGTCGAGACGGTATCGGCTGATACGTCCAAAACGTATCTATAATTTTTGATTGTTTCATGCCATTTTTATGCTTTTAGCACTTGTTTTTATATTAAGTTTATTATTTATTTGGACTAACCTACTAATAGTTGCAAAAGTGCACAATGTTCTTGTTTTACTCTTTAATGTGTAGAAATTATCAAGAATACAAGAGGAAACCTTGTTGGAGTCGAATTGGGACTTTCCTGAAATCTGTCTGAGAACTTTTTACGAAGTTTGCCAGTTTGACCCTCGAAGATGACGTCAATTGGAGGTCTCCCCGAAAACAAAGTTGTCACAATTTTCCATACGAAGATTTTAAGCCCGAGATCAGCCCAATCGGAGTTCGGACGCGGCCTGGAGGCCCGTTTTGGTGGAACCCTAAAAGGGGGTGACGGAAATCCGAGAAGATATATAAAGGGAGGAAACCTAATTCGTGGAGGACTCCTCCACCCACGAATTTCCAGCCACCAAAGCCACGTTTTTGCCTCCCCCATGGATCCCATCTCCATGGGGGAGGGCTCCCTTGAAGCCATGAAGGAAGGGGCTAAGGGGCGGTGCTCCCCCATGGAACCGGCGGCGCAGGAGGAGCCCCCTGCGCCACCGCCGGTGCCGGCGCCGCCCTGCGCCTCTCGCTGCCCTCTCCGCCGTCTTCACCGCCATCTCCATCACCAACTCCTCCTTGTATTCAGTGGTTCATCCTCCCACAAACCTCTGTACCGTCCTATGTAAACATGGTGTTTGATGCTATAATATTTATCCTATGATCTATGTCATGTTTATGTAGTTTATTTGTCTTTCGATTGCTTTGTTGAATGTCTATGGTTCATTAGAGTTGTATGTTGATATGGTACTGTCCTTTGGTGTCCATTATACTTGTGCGCGCATGGATCAACACCATAGGGTTAGTAGTATGTGCAAAGGAAGGGGGTAGTCCTGCCGGAGTGACAGAAACCTGAGGGCTCAAACCGGTTAGTTGCATGTATGGGAGTAAGAGGACCATAAACTTAAGGCTATGGTTGGGGAAACCTTAATGCATTGTTAGTATTTACGGATGTTTGCTAACAATCCAATCATATAGTACTTGTAAATCCCAAGTAGTGGAGTGCATGTATATTTAGCCTCTCCCACATTGAAAACTGCATCAAAGACAATGAACTAATGTCTTCACTAATTAATCTTGGACAAAGCCACCACAATTACCACCACTTTTCCACACTCATGGTACTGTTAGTATATGGTTACTTAGTGTACTTTATTGCTGCAGCACTAACATTTACTTTCATGTATTTATTATCTTGCAAAGCTATCTCTCATACCCGTATTGCTACCGTAGTTTTATTTCCTAGATAATGCAAACGTTTAGTGCGCGTAGAGTTGTATCAGTGGTTGATAGAACTTGAGAGAATACTTATCCTACCTTTAGCTCCTCGTTGGGTTCGACACTCTTACTTATCGAAAAGGCTACACACGATCCCCTATACTTGTGGGATCAAGACCTTTTCTGGCGCCGTTGCCGGGGAGCCATAGCGTAGGTTAATATTCTTGTGTGCACTTGTTTGCTTTATCTCTAAGTAGTTTTTATTTTCAGTTCTAAGTTGTTCTTTATCTTAGTATGGTAGGGAATGCGAATTACAAAAAAAATTAGTGTAGTTTTATCTAAAAACGTTTTCAAAAAGAAAAGTGATTGGAAAGATGAGTAATGGTTAAATGGGGGTCGACCTTGAACACTTGTGTTCATGCCTATGAAACCAAAACAAATCTTTCCATGGAAGCTTTTCATTAAAAACATGTAAATATTGTAAATATTGTGTATATACCTCTGTACATAAAAATAAAATGCTAATTATAGTCTTTAGTTAATTGAAAGTTGATAGTTTTACTTTGCTGTCCAGAAACAGATTTTCTGTGCTCCACCGTATTAAATGTTTAAAATCACCAGAACGTGATCTTGATCTGAAATTTCTTGAGTGCAAAGTGATGCTTATTAGCTTTCTTTCATTAGACTAACTTTTTCTGATTTAAGGTACGTAGATAGGTCGAAAAATTCGATCTTTACTGACTGTTCTGTTTAGACAGATTTTGTGCTTCTCTGTAAATAAAATCGTGATAAATCTCAGAATAGTATTTTGACTTGAAAATTTTTGTGCATAAACCTGAGATTATTATCTTTCTTTCATTAGACTAAAGTTTTTCGATTTGAGCTACTTAACTATCTCGTTGAATGCCATCTTTACGGACTGTTCAGTTTTGACAGATTTCTTTGTTTATTCAATATTGTACTTGGTGTTGTTAGTTTCATTAGTTTTTCGACGGACAACGGAAATCATGAACACCTTAGTATATACAGTGGCTAATGTTGAGTAAAAATTATAAAACTTGTCAATGCTTGAACATGAGTGGATTTTATTTAATGAGTACTAACCCTACTAATGAGTTTTGTGAAGTTTTATGTGGATGTAGCTTATAAGATCTAATCAATATGGTGATATGAGATGAATAAGAAGACGCAAGAGCTCAAGCTTGGGGATGTGTAGGTGCATCCCAAGAACATATTCAAGAAGATACAATCATCTAAGCTTGGGGATGCCCGAGTCATCCCCCTATTCATCAACTAACATGAGGTTGTCTCGTTCATACTCTATATTACCCGTCCACATGATATGTATTGTCTTAACTTGTATTATAATTGCTTTTATATGTCTTGGTTTTACCTTCTTTAGTTTTATTAGGCTCCTTATTTGGTTTCGATTGCTTCTTTACTTTCACTTATAAATTCAAAATAACAAAAATATTTTCTTTTGTTTTGCTTCTTTGTTTGGTTCTTTATTTTAATTTTATTTGGGTTTTACTTTTGATTTTTATTTAGAGTTTTCCTTGCTGTAGCTAGCATGTTTAGGTCTTGCTTAGCCTCTGGTTTCTTAGTTTATCAAAAATAAAGTACCAAGTTTTATCCATTTAGCTTAGTTGATACATATGTAAAAAGTGATTTTCTGTTTTCGGTATCTACTGCTTATTGCGCGATTTTTCATATTTTACTGGAAGCTCTAAAAATCACGAAAAAATTACTGATGTTGTAGCACCTAATCCTCTGCATGTACAAAAATTGGCTAAAATTTCGGGCATGTTTAAGTGCACCTAAAAATTGCGTTTTCCAGCTGCTGTTTTTCTGGACAGATTCTGACTTTTGTTGCAAGAGTGGCCTCTTTTCGTTTTCATTTGATTTTTAATGGTTCTTACCTTTCATTTATAAGTTGGCCATTTAAGCAACCTTTCTGTAACTTAAAAACAAAATTTTATTTGGTTTAATAGCAGCACTTGGAAATATTATCTATTGTACTAATGTCTAACCGCAGAAAAGAATGGGAAAGTTTTTGTGTTGAAGTTTTTTCACAGAGAATGAAGGAACACCAAACTATGAAATTGAAGAACGGCCAAAGTCATAAGCTTGGGGATGTCCCCGCATCCCTCTTCATCAATAACCCCACGGTTTGCAAACCTTTAAACTTTGTTTTTTGAGCAACATAGGAACTTAACTAAACTTGAAGCGGCTGTATTTTATTATCTATTTATCTTAGCATCAAACACCAGTTACATTAATAAGTGGATCGTCACATATTTTATTTATCCTCTGTTTTCAATGTTTATTGGTTAATGGATTACTTGTTGAAACTTAAAAATGATGTGTGAATAATACTGTTTAGTAGTTTATGTTTTCTTATGGTTAGTCTCAACTAGCTAATAGTGCATATTATGTTATTTTGATATCAACATGCATTGTCCTGTCATAAGATGGTATGGTATTGTGGTATCCTCCTCTGAATAATTCATTCGAATTGACTTGGCACATGCTCATGCATGCGTATGACTGAAAAACAAAAGTCAATTAAGCCTTGATGATTTATTTTGACTCAGAGTTCTTGTATCACTTTTATGTCTCAATTAATTTCATTTTGTCGCAAGCATGATTATGACGGTTATTGCTCTCTTGATTGTCGCTTCCCAGTCTATTGCTAGCCTTCACTTGTACTGAGCGGGAATGCTGCTCGTGCTTCCAAAACCATGAAAACCAAGTTATTCCAAAGTGTCCACCATAAATACCTATGCATGGCATTTCGAACCATTCAAGTAAATTTTCATGTGCTACCTTTAAAACCTTCAAAGTACTTCTCAATTTGTGTCAATGTTTTATAGCTCATGAGGAAGTATGTGGTGTTTTATCTTTCAATCTTGTCATTCAGACTTTCACCAATGGACTAGTGGCATATACATCCGCTTATCCAATAATTTTGCAAAAAGAGCTGGCAACGGGGTGCCCAGCCCAATTAATTACAACTTTCATTAATAATTCTCTTCACATGTTTTGCCCTGATTTATCAGTAAGCAACTTAATTTGCAAATAGACACTCCTCCATGGTATGTGAATGTTGGAAGGCACCCGAGGATTCGGTTAGCCATGGCTTGTGCAAGCAAAGGTTGGGGGAGTGTCACCCATAATGAAACTAAAATACATGTGTAAACAAAAGAGAAGAGGGATGATCTACCTTGCTGGTAGAAATAACGTCCTTCATGGGAGCCGCTCTTGAAAGTCTGGTTGACAAGGGGGTTAGAGTACCCACTACCATTCGTTGACAACAACAAACACTTCCCAAAACAATTTTGCTTCTGTTTTAAAAATGAAAAGCTCTAGCACATGATAATCCCTGCTTCCCTCTGCGAAGGGCCAATCTTTTACTTTCATGTTGAGTCACCATCCTTTCTTTGAGCACTTTCTCGAGAGCATAGTTGTCATTCTTAGTGTAATGTGCTTGTCCCAGAATATGGTTAACTGTGATATAACTTTGATGCTTTTATCTTTGATATCTTTGATTCTAGTCTTCCCATGAACTTCAGAGGTGCCTGGGCATTTATGTTTTGCTGTACAAAAACGGGCAAGCGAGATACCATCTTATCATATCCTATTATGAGCATTACAATCTTGTTGATGTTTATAAATTTCATGTTATAAGCTCTTAGTTCGTTGATACTTTTCATTAGGAAACATGATTGCTAAGTTTTATTATCCATACATCATGCAATTGTTAAAGACCTGATCATAGCATTTACAATCAAAAATTATTTTGTTATCATTTACCTACTCGAGGACGAGCAGGAATTAAGCTTGGGGATGTTGATACGTCCAAAACGTATCTATAATTTTTGATTGTTTCATGCCATTTTTATGCTTTTAGCACTTGTTTTTATATTAAGTTTATTATTTATTTGGACTAACCTACTAATAGTTGCAAAAGTGCACAATGTTCTTGTTTTACTCTTTAATGTGTAGAAATTATCAAGAATACAAGAGGAAACCTTGTTGGAGTCGAATTGGGACTTTCCTGAAATCTGTCTGAGAACTTTTTACGAAGTTTGCCAGTTTGACCCTCGAAGATGACGTCAATTGGAGGTCTCCCCGAAAACAAAGTTGTCACAATTTTCCATACGAAGATTTTAAGCCCGAGATCAGCCCAATCGGAGTTCGGACGCGGCCTGGAGGCCCGTTTTGGTGGAACCCTAAAAGGGGGTGACGGAAATCCGAGAAGATATATAAAGGGAGGAAACCTAATCGTGGAGGACTCCTCCACCCACGAATTTCCAGCCACCAAAGCCACGTTTTTGCCTCCCCCATGGATCCCATCTCCATGGGGGAGGGCTCCCTTGAAGCCATGAAGGAAGGGGGCTAAGGGGCGGTGCTCCCCCATGGAACCGGCGGCGCAGGAGGAGCCCCCTGCGCCACCGCCGGTGCCGGCGCCGCCCTGCGCCTCTCGCTGCCCTCTCCGCCGTCTTCACCGCCATCTCCATCACCAACTCCTCCTTGTATTCAGTGGTTCATCCTCCCACAAACCTCTGTACCGTCCTATGTAAACATGGTGTTTGATGCTATAATATTTATCCTATGATCTATGACATGTTTATGTAGTTTATTTGTCTTTTGATTGCTTTGTTGAATGTCTATGGTTCATTAGAGTTGTATGTTGATATGGTACTGTCCTTTGGTGTCCATTATACTTGTGCGCGCATGGATCAACACCATAGGGTTAGTAGTATGTGCAAAGGAAGGGGGTAGTCCTGCCGGAGTGACAGAAACCTGAGGGCTCAAACCGGTTAGTTGCATGTATGGGAGTAAGAGGACCATAAACTTAAGGCTATGGTTGGGGAAACCTTAATGCATTGTTAGTATTTACGGATGTTTGCTAACAATCCAATCATATAGTACTTGTAAATCCCAAGTAGTGGAGTGCATGTATATTTAGCCTCTCCCACATTGAAAACTGCATCAAAGACAATGAACTAAATGTCTTCACTAATTAATCTTGGACAAAGCCACCACAATTACCACCACTTTTCCACACTCATGGTACTGTTAGTATATGGTTACTTAGTGTACTTTATTGCTGCAGCACTAACATTTACTTTCATGTATTTATTATCTTGCAAAGCTATCTCTTATACCCGTATTGCTACCGTAGTTTTATTTCCTAGATAATGCAAACGTTTAGTGCGCGTAGAGTTGTATCAGTGGTTGATAGAACTTGAGAGAATACTTATCCTACCTTTAGCTCCTCGTTGGGTTCGACACTCTTACTTATCGAAAAGGCTACACACGATCCCCTATACTTGTGGGACATCATCGGCGTGAACGAGTCGAGTTTGATTGGAGAGGCCATCGCGTGATTCGTGCGTTTGCAGGATTTTTGATGCAGATGGTTTGACGAAAATAGGCGGATCGGTGAACTTTGCGTACATATTTATGGTAGGAGAGATTATATTTGGTTCGCCAAATAAAATCGGCTCATATCCTATCCAATAAAATTAACCCTAGTTTTGTTTTACATACTACATTTTGACTAAATATTTGTAGACACATTAAATCCGAACATAATATTTAAGATTCAAACATTTACGAATATTATAAATTTAAAGTTTACAAACCAAAGTATTCAAATCCAATTCGAATGAAGTAAAGATCATGCTAAAACCATAACTATGAAGTGTTGAAGAGGTTTCACTAATGCTCAACAAGATCATCTTGAATCTGGTTATGAATCCGTCGGTTCTCGATATTTTGATGTGTTGCGAGGAATCTCTATATTTGTTTGCATCGTGTTCGGCTCAACTAGATCCCCATTAGAGATGTACCAAAAAGTTCTTACGTATCTCGCTCTCATTTTAGATAATCACCTTATGCAATAGGATGCAATATGCCATTTTTTGTCATATGTCTAATATAATTATCTTGTTTACGAGTATTACAAATTTATTTTGTCATTTTCTTGTTTAAGTCTAAACTAATTATCTATAGATGGAGGAGAATAAACAAGTTCAATTTAATTTCGGTCAGGATTATTAGACTAGACATTTTCACTATTAAACTAGTTTCCTACAAGGCACATAACAACTTTTTGTGGTCTAGTGATGAGTTAAAACCATGTTATATATTTATATCAAACTTTTTACTTGTATTTTCTTGTCATTGAAGTTATGTTGTTAAAAATCCATCCATATACGATCATAATATATTATTTTTAAATAAACTTGTAGGAATGGAAGACATGCACGTACATTAAGAGAAATATTGGTCGTAGCATTCTATTACAAATGCTTTTTTAGGCTTGATTGAAACTATATTTTTGTAAAATATATTTTAATAATTTTGGGGGAATGTTTAAGATACTCCCTTGTTATGATGGATTTGAATGTAAATCTAAAAAATAATAGTCTCATTACACTTTCGAAAGTACTTTATCCATAGTATAATTTTGTATCTACAAAACTTGGTAGATTGTATAGAGTGCAAAAATGTAGAAAATAAACTTGGCTGAAATTTTTATATTACAATACTATCGATTTTATACGTAACCAAATAGGTGATTCTAGAATGTAGGAAGTGCCAATTATTAGCTATTTCTTGAATCTCGTCTTCTCATCTCCACTGGGTCGGGGGCAGGAATATTTAGCTGGTGTCACATGTGTCCTATGTGATATTTTGTAAAAGTATAACTTCAATTTGAAGTTAAATTGTGCATTAACTGCATAATTTGATTAGACTAGTCTACTTACAATTGTTTGTACATATGAAGATATAAACACAAGAAACCGAGGAGATGTATAAGGGGCCAACCCCGCGTTCTTGATCTTTTTGGCCAAGGGTTCCGCCATATGCCCTAGACCTCCACATGGCCAAGAGTAAGATTTAACTGAATTTGTTGTGGCATTCACGTTTGAATGCGGTGTTTTATAAAATGATTTTTCCATTTATCTGGCCCCAAGCCCGGCCCTCAAGGCAGTGTGCACAGACACTTTCTTTTTCCGTCTTGTGTTGTTTTTTTTTTAGATCTTTGTGCGACCAATTCTGACGTAGTACACGCACAATTGGGCTTGTTCGAATCTAGCCTAGCCCAGTGCGACATCTCACAGCCCAACTTTGACACAAGCCCAGCCTTGGAACTTCAGTGCACCACGGTAAGCACCCCATAAAAATCCGTACTTCACTCGACCGGCTCAGCCCACCACAAACCATAATTTTTTTTTAAAAAAAAGGAGGTGCGGATCCCCGACCTCTGTGCACACAGCCGCCACCACAAACCATACGACGTCTCGATTTTCTCGTGCGGCTTGCCAGCTCCTGGCCTGCCGCGCCGGCTCCGCCGCAGCAGGTCCCTCAAGCCGACCGGCGCACGGCTCCGTTTGACCATCACGCGGTGGCGCTTAGCGTGTGTCAAGACGGTGCCAGTACGAACGAGCTGAGCTTGCTTACGATCGTGTGTGTGCCATTGTGGTTCTTCTTATCCCGTGGGTTCATCAGTTTCTGCTCAAGTGCGTGCAGCAGGTTGCTTGTGCGTGCGCCGCCGCTTTCGTCCTGTGAGAACGCATGTGTGGTGTCCATATTTGATTGCACATAAGTGCGATTCCGACCGTTCGATCGCTGTTTTGATCCCGAAACATGTCAACAGCAACGGGGATCGGCCGATGCTCATCTTCCATCCATCTCTGGCTAGCTACCTGTTTCGTCCGAAGATCCGGACGATAGAGTCATAGAGATTGGGGAAACGCTTCCTTTCCCCCCGGAGGATACGCGTGTTCGTGTCCTCCGGGTTAATTGCGCGATACGCGTCCAGACTTCCGAACGTGTCCAAATCATGGGTCCCACTCTCTTACCTTATCCCTTCGCTAAGCCTTCTCCTCCACTCGTTTTCTCTCCCCAAAATTCCCCATCGAGCCTGCACCTCCTCTCCCAGGCACACGCCTCCTTTCTCCTCTCCCAGCCGGTGAGCTGCAGGTCCTCAATCCTCTCCTGCCGGCGGGCACGAGCTCACCATTCTCCTCTCTCCGCCGCTGGTCAGAACGCCGTAGGCCGCTGCCTCCCCCTCCTCTGCCGCTGCTTGCTGCCTCCCCACCCACCCTCTGCCCCGCGCCATCTCCCCCATGGGAAGGCGGAGGTGCTGCCGAAGGAGCTCGCCGGTGCTCCCGTGGGAGGACTGCAGTGCTGCCGTAGGAGCTCGGCGATGCTCCCCATGGAAGGGCGCCTTGCTGCCGTAGGAGCTCGACGATGCTCCCATGGAAGGGCGGCGGTGCTCCTATGGGAGGGCGGCGGTGCTGCCGTAGGAGCTCGGCGATGCTCCCCATGGAAGGGCGCCTTGCTGCCGTAGGAGCTCGACGATGCTCCCATGGAAGGGCGGCGGTGCTCCTATGGGAGGGCGGCGGTTCTGCCGTAGGAGCTTGGCGATGCTCCCCATGGAATGGCGCCTTGCTGCCGTAGGAGCTCGGCCATGCTGCCCATGGATGGGCACCTTGCTGCCGTAAGAGCTCGACGATGCTCCATGAGAGGGCGGCGGTGCTCCCAAAGGAGCTCGGTGGCGCTCCCGAAGTAGGGTCGCGGTGCTTCGATCAGCGGCCATGGCTCACGGAGGAGCCGACGTGCAGCTTGTTGAGAACCTATGGAGACGGGCTGGGGGCATGGGTTAGGGGTTGGGGGACGTGCTGCTGCAAGCCAACACCTCCGCTCCAAGGAGCTTCCTCGCCGGCAGCGGCGGTCACACCTCTCGGCCAGGATGAGCACCCAGCGGGTCCGCGCCGACCCACCACCATGCGTGAGGAGCTGCATGCGGGGATATTTTTGCGTCAGTTTTTGGGATGTGATGGGGGCGAAGAACGCGTGGAAGTGAAGGGCATCGAACGACTGAACAGCCTCGAATCGGACGGTTCGGTAACCGGAGGATCGCGCGCTCCGATCCTCCGAAGGACGCGCAGCGCTGCCCGGATTGTGCTACGGACCGACCAAGAAAATGCATAGGAAGCGGAATGAATGTACAGTACTGATTCAAACGGTACTACTACTTTTTTTATGGAAAAAAAAGGCACTACTATACTTGTGTAGAGGAATTCAGAAGATTAATTATCAACGGGAATAACAACAATATCGATTCCCGTGCCACGATTTGAGAAATCTCGCCATATACGGTGGACCGAGGATCAGGTGGATCAATTCTTGGTCCTTCTCTCCTTCAATGGAGACCGTCGTACAAGTTTTGTACTCCAGTAGATTACATCGATGCATGGCTAGATTTTGGTTGACAGGACCTAGATTATAACCCTAAGTTAAGACAGGCACTGACACTTTTAGCATGAAAGGAATCACCTGAAAGTTGTCTATTCCAACATGGAGGCAAATGAGGCTTTCCAACATGGAGGCAAATGAGGCTTGGGAGTCCAATACTCCAATCGAAGGTCAGAACAGTCAAACTGCACCTAATAATTAACAAACGCACCATAGGCCTCTGCTGTGCATCGAGTCTGAGGCAGATTATTCTCTTGCTTGTAAAGGGTACGCCAGGGCACGGTTGCGGGCCGCTCCATGGCCGTCAGCCCAGCCCACCACAAGCATTCGTGCCTGGCCGAGGTTAGCCCAACACCCCAATTTGCGCATGGACGGCCACGCCGGCGCCGGCGGCCGACGGAGCGAGCGCGCGGCGCCGATCCCGAATTCCCGATCGACCGTCCGACCGACGCACGGCTCAGCAGCTTCCATCGCGCGGCGTCGCTTTGCGCCTGTCGAGGCCAGGGTGGCGTGCACGTGTCTGTTTCGTAAACCGCATGCATGCAGGCTGCTTGCGCCGCCGCTTTCGTACGTGGGAACGCATGTGGCGTGTCGTCATAAGTGCGACCGCTGCCGATCGATGGATAGGTCGCTGTTTTGATCCCGAAACAGCAACAGATCGACCGATCACCGATGCTGTTCTTCGAACCATGCTGACCCACGCGTGCGTCATGCTGATATCGATCCCTCTGTCGGAGCCGGCGAGATCAATCTCTCGGGTTTTGCTTCTCTTTTTAGGTCCCCCCTCTAGTTTTCTTCCCGTATAAAAGCGTGGTCTAATGGGATCATATCCGTGTGCTTTTTCGGCCGAATACGGAGCTCAAACGACCAACCACAGTTTACGTAACCCTGAAATAAGATCGAGCGGTAGTAGGTTCTGCATGCATTTTACTCCCATTCCTGTAGGGTGAGGCGCGTACGTGTCCGTTGTGTTTGCCCGGTCCGGTTACGTTGCGCTGTCGTACGGTGTAAACACCGGTGTGGGAACGCAACGCATGTGGCGTGTAAGTCGTCTTTAATTACGCGTCGCTGTTTTCAGCCCGAAGCATGTGTCAACAGCAATTGATAGATGCTGGTCTCGATCGATCGATCCGGACGACAGAGATTGTGCTGGTGGAAATTACGAACCAAGATAAATTGTGTACGTACCGGAACCGATGTATCTCTACTATAAAATATAGCCAGAGGTGATGGTTGATGGTTGGTACGTTTTTTAATTTCCGATTTTACCCCTGCGTTAATAAGTTGAATCAGAACATATTACAATCATGCCACCGCCAAGTAATAATATGATCGGTTCGGTAAGTTTGTTTCCTCAAACTGCCTCGCGTGGTCTCTTATGCGCGGCCTGCACGCCGGTCGCCGGTCTCCTCTCCCCACCACGCGACCAGCACTCCAGCAGTAGCACGCAAATCATCCGTTTCGAACCGCGGGAATACCCGCACCGCTCGCAGACGAACTGTAGGGCGCCACGGTTGGTCCTCGTCGGCACCGGAATAAGCTCGTGGAGCACGCCGTCGTACCCTGCTGCCCCGCCACCGGCCGCCGGAACGCTAAGACGCCGCGGGAGGTGTTCGCACTCAGCCTGTAGCGACCAGAGCACGCCATACCTGCCGCCGGCTTCCGGCCGCCGGAACGTCGTGACGCTGCAGGCGGTTCTCAGCTTACGGAGCGCCCAGAGCTCGCCATCCCCGCCGCTGGAACGCCGCGGGAGGGGCTCGCATCTCTGCCAGGAGCGCTCGTAGCTCGCCGAGCACGCCATCCCCGTCGCCGACTGTCGGCCGCCGGAACGCCGCTACGCTGCATCCTCAGACTCCTCTCGGCCCTACTCTCGCTCGACTCAGCCAAGAGAGAGGTCGCCGAGGCCAACGCGCACCGCGACGCCGCGATGGATGACGCCGCGGAGATGAGGTCGTCGATTGGTCGCCTCGGAGGCCCGGCTCTTGGTGAAACAGCTCTGCAAGTCCCTGATCCAGCAGGCAGGAGAGCCGCTGAACCTGCTCCTGCAGCCGTGGCTCTCGCAGTCTCCCATCTACCGTCGTAAATGTCCATGAATCCAAGATGTAGCTAAGGTCCAGCAGCATGTACAGACTACAGAGAAAGAGCGGCCGAGAGAAAAGGGCCGAACATACGGTTACCCTTTACCCTGTCAGAAAAGGAGCGGGGCGTACCCTAATTCCCTGAACCTGAATTTTTGCGGTAGGTGCACAGGTCCAACACTAGGTCCGCACCGGACCAAACCTAGCGCATCATGAGTTCTGGTGAGTCCAAGCAGGCACATGCACAACCAACAGATTTGCACTAGCAAGCCCAAACGTAACATTAAAGGTAAATGCTACACCAACACTCAGGTCCACGGACACACGCAAGCACGTAATCAAGATCAGATCGCTTCAAGACATTTATGGTTTCTACCGAGTACGCCTACCTGACGGCCGCCGGCGAGGCTCCAGTCGAAATAGAAGACAGGATGATGAGAATTGTGCCCTGGTTGAGCATGAGCAAGGACGATGCGAGAAAGAAAGGTGGTTTATCTTCTTGTTTTTTACAGCTCAGGAAAGGTAGTTTGTCATCTCTGATCTCTCCAATCCAATTAAAGGTAGTTTATCATCTCTCTAACTGGATTGTGTCCTTGATCATATCTCAACATAGGATTGATTAGTGACTTAAATTGCTATGGCGGCCACCTAAGAGGCTACGACTTGGTTTTCCTATAAATTATAGTGAGAGCATCTTTATTGTGATGTTTTATCTCCACAAATTACATTCTAAAACAAAATAACACGCATTTGTGCATCTAGAAAAAAAACTCACATACATATGACCTTTATGTTTCCATCATGGTGAAATCCTTACTTCGTGACCCGACTTTGCTTATCCATGCTGGCCAGTAATTCATTTATGACATCGATGAGTTTTGTCTACGTCTGCTGACTGCTTTGACGGCTTGAAAAAAAAAATCTCCGTGGCAACGCACGGGCATTAGCTAGTATATATATGGTTCAAACATATACTGAAGCAACTACGGAACATAAAACTAACATACTCCCTCCGCCGACGGACCGCGCGCGGCGATGGTCCCGTCGGACCTGCCTCGCCTTCATCCGCCGCTGCCCTGGGCAAGGCCCCGCGCCACCGCCGTCGCCTCCCTGGCCGAAGCCCCGCACCGCGCGCTGCCGCTGCCCTGGGCAAGGCCCCGCGCCGTCGCCTCCCTGGCCGAGGGCCCCGCACCGCGCGCTGCCGAGTTAGGGAGGCGCCACCGCCTAACCACCGGGACAGCGCCACCGCGGGCGAGCCGAGTACGGTGCCCGCACGTCTCCCTTCCCCGGTGGTTAGATCCGTACTTGCGTCCATTATAGAGCCACTTCATCTCCTACCTCCCTTCTACTCCTGCCTCCGAATCCAGAGGACCATCTCCTTCGCCGCGATGGAGGACAGCAAGCTCAAGTCGGCCAGGCTCCTGGAGCAGGCGAGCGCCCACCTCGCCACCGACGCTGGCAAGGAGATCGCCAAGAAGATCGGCTTCGTCTACCAGCTCAACATCTCCCCCAAGGTATGTACCTCGAGTCGACAACCTCGTCCCTCTCTGTTCTTGTTCTTGGGCGGACTCTGTTCCAGCCTCGCGTGATGCTTGCTGCTCTTGCGGTTCCGATCTGACAGAAGGCGGGCGTCGACGAGGAGATCTTCGTCGTGGACCTCAAGAAGGGCGCCGTCACCAAAGGTCCACCAGAGACACGGCTTGACTTCCGGCTGCTCCATGACGAAGAGGAATCTGATGGTCCGTTCTCATGTAATTTCTTCACCCTTCACACCTGGCTATTGCTTCTGAATTAGGCACAATACATTTTCCCTCGGTCTGGACTCTAGAGTAGACATATTTGTGTATTGGTATGACCATAGAGGCTTAAGTTTAGGTGAATTGCGGTACTGCTATCTATGGCTACATATTTTATTTTTTCCGTTCGTTTTTGTTTTCACGCCTTAATGGTTGATAATCGATTTCTGAAGTTCTCAAGTTAATCATTGCTATATATGCACAATCATTGCTATATATGCACATTCGTATGCGATGACTGAATGATTCAAAACATAACCAGTGTCACAAATTATTCATCCATGGCTATTGTATATGAAGCTTACTCTAGGTTTTGCGTGATATTTAATTTTCAGAAATCTGGTGGCGCATGATCAGGAGGCCCCAGTCGGATGCAAAGTAAAGAAACAAGCGTGTACCATTTCTTGATGCAACATTTTCTTCCAATTATACTTTTGTTGGGATGTTACTATGTCAGTTCATGTCTGAATGGTAAATCGGTTCTCAAGTCTTATATTGTCCATGTCTGTGTGTAGAGGTTATGACATAAAAATAGTTCTGGGGCCATCTCAATCCTGAGGAGCCAAGTGCTTGGGTTTTATGTGAAGAAGATCAAAATGAACAAGGCATCAGATTAGTAGTTTAATAGAGTAGGTGCCGTTCCTCTACTGAAATTATTCTTGACTGTAGTGATAAAGGTATGAGCAACCTGCATATTTCTTATTGTTGCATTACTCAATTCCTTTTTATATGTGGAAAGAAAGTGCTGTTTCTCTGTTGTTTCCTGTTGAGTTATTGCAATTTTCTATTGATGTCCAGGAAAACTCTGGGTTGGTCCATGAATGAGGTGGAGTTGTTCCTGTGGATTTAGTGCAAGCGCTTGTAAATGTTGCGCAAGACCAGGAGATTAAGGATTTTTCTGGAAGTTTCATATAAGAAACCAACTTTGTCTGTACTGATCCCGCAAGCAGCAAGATGGTGAGTTCCTCGATATTAAGATTTCATTTTTGTGAGGATAATTGTTGGTATATTCGCGATTGAGCTCAAGTCAAGCCAAGTAAGAAAGGTGCCAAGCCGGGTAAGTATCTGATCTGCCATTGTTGGCATATTCACTTTTCAATATATGCTCGTATAAGGTAGAACTGCCTTTCTAATCACTCTTACCATGTGTGTCATGTGCTCTAGAGACACCATTTCCTCTGAAGCTGCATTTGATTGCCAACCCAGACTGGTATCCTGCAGTAGAAATGTTGTTTCATATAAGCAATAAAAGGTAGTTCCATATGATTTTCAGTATGGATGCAGCTTGTAGTGTGCACCTCTTTTTTAAGGATGTTTGTGAAGTAGAAATTGATTTCCAACTGTTTGAGAACGATACGTTGATCAATGGTAGTGACAAATACTTTTCTGAATTTGAGTTAATTGTGCTGGAAAAATGTGAGTCAACATTTCAGACCAAGCCAGCAACGTTCGATCCATCTGACGGAGTATTCTTGATTGTGTGTTCTCATCATATGAGAGTGAGGATGTTGTTTCTTCTTTTCGTTTGTACTTTGTGATCTCTTTCCTCTCTGTTAGGCTTTATGTAGTTAGTAATGATATTTATGTATTCTACTGAATCAACTTCCCTGGTCCTAGACTCTCGGCTGACTCTTTTTTATTATACTTTTTCATAACTTAGTTACGTTCACACAATGGATACCTGTTGTGTGCAGTGATACAATACCTATGGACATAGGAGAAGGAGAATCAAGCCCCTCCTAGATTTCTACACTCTCTGACATGGTTTTGATGCCTATGGTGAAGATGAGCACACTACCCCTCGCGTGAACACTAGCTAGAAGATATTGTGCTGCCACTCCGGTGAAAACAAGCTCGAAGAGGAAAAAATAATTGTTAGCACATAATATTGTAGGAAATATAGATAGTGAAATACACGGTGTGACACTTATAGCTTCTGGAGTTGAACAAACTTGCTCTAAAGCGTCGAGATGAAAAAGGAGGTGAGCGAGGATGAATAGAGTGACTAGGTACACGTGTATTTTACCCAATATTGGGGATATCGCTTATCAGTAACTTATCGGTCGACTCAAGATAAGGGTAAATCGGCCGATTTATCGGCATATCGGACGTTTTATCGACATATCGGCTGACTTATCGGCCAATTTATCTTATCGGTCATACATCGATAAGAGATTAATCGCCGATTAATCGGCATATCGGAAGATATCTTGAACAATGATTTTACCATGTGCCGATTTGACATTACACAAAAAAAATCTACTCCAATTGCATTGTACATTATAATCATCATGTTATTCTTGTGTTTCACGTTAACTAGCCGTAGCAACGCACGGGCATTCATCTAGTCTCTTCTCTACTATATAATATAGCCAGAGGTGATGGTTGGTACGTCTTTTTGCTTTTCCGATTTTACCCTCCCACCAAATCACATATTACACATCTATACCATCAAACCGTTTTGTTTTACTTATTTACAGGGACTGCCACCAACAAGTCAAACAACTGACCTCGAGGCCGGACGCGAATCCGCGATGCGCCGGGCCTTGCCGGCAGAGGGAGGCACACTTGCTCGCTTGGACTCGCCGGGATCCGGGAGGCCGCGCCCGCTGCCTGGGCACTCGCTTGCCGTCGGTGGGACAACTTCGAGGCGTCGCACAGCTCGTTGTCTCCATCCCCAGTTCCCCACCCATGCAAGCAGAGCAGGAGACAGAGGCGGGCAGGCGGCCACGACCGCCGAACGACGACTGGCTAGGGCGCGAGATGGCGAGCCGGCGACCGAGGAGGGACTGGGTCTGGCGGAGCGCCGCACGCCCGCGCAAGGCACGACCGCATCGACGCGCGGACGCGCCCAGCCGCCAAACCCTTGCGGCAGCCGGCGTCCGGCGTCTGGCTGAGGAGCGCGCCGCATCCTCCATGTGCTCCCCAAGCCCCCTCTTTCCGGCGCTGCTGCCATCCGACTACCCGCCGACGGCCCCTCTCTACCTGGAACCAGCGCGCGTCCAAGGCTGCTGCGGCGCCGGTGGCCTGAAGACGAACGGCGGAACGGGTGTGGCGGCCTGATGAAACCTTTCCGCCGGTGGCCTGAAGCACACGCGGGCAGTTGCGTGAGCAGGTCCTTTACCGGCAGCGGCAGCACGCAAATCCTCCGTTCCGGTGAGTCCCAACTCCGCACATGCCGGATTTTGCCTTCTCAGATCTGGTTCCTGATTTTTCGTGTCCCGCTGTCCAATCCGCCGTGTATGTGTGACTTGTTTCAGTTTCAATTGGTAAGTTGCTAGGCATCCGCGAGATACTTGCCATGCTTCGGTTCGTAGTAGCATATGTATGTATTTTCTCTTAGTATAGCAAATCCATCGATGCGTGGTTCTGAAGTGCCGCCTTGCCGATTTCTTTCTTAGTCTGGTGTACTGTGGTTAACTGAATGACGCAATATACTGTCCAAATGCCCAACCTATGGAAGTGGAGTATTGATATCTTCAATATTGATCCTAGAATGTCTGATTCGTAGCTGCATATAAGCTTATGTGCGACCGTTCGTTTAGTATTGCAAATCCAGCGATGTGTGGTTCTGAAGTGTCCTATTGCTGATTTTCTTCAATCTTGTAACTGTGGTCAACTGGATGTTGCAACATAATGTCCAATTGTTTAACCTATGTATGTGCGGCATAGATATCTTCAATCTGGATTCTGGAATGCCTGATTCGTAGGCTCGTAACTGCATATAAGCTTAATTTTGTTCTGCAAGATAGGCTGTTATCGTTAGTAAAGTACACTGTTCCAAATGTATATTCTGAAAAAAGTTTACTGTAAAATAGTCTACCCAGTTGCATGACCCTTTTGCACTTGTTTTTGGGTAGATGCAGGTCTGTAATATAATTTTTTACTGAATAATTTATGATATTTACCTTTCTGTTAACCTTTTTTTTGCAGGTTTTGATCCTGAAGTCTGAGGCAGTGAAAACTTTGTTTGGGAGTAAATTTATTTTCAGAAATATGATGGGTGTTGAGGCCACATTACTCCCAGTAGGTCACGCAGTGTTGGATAATAGTGATACTAAAACTTCAGAAGTGGTGGAATGTGATTCCCTAGCTGTACAAGATGTGGAAAAAAGTGTGAGTGAAGAAGTTTGTCTGCAAGTTCCATTGGGAAATAAGGAGGATATAGACTCCCTTGGTACCGTTGTGATCTTGAGAGTAACAAGGATGATGTTGCTGAGGCCATTACTCTTAATGGCGTCACACTGTCGATCTCTTGCAAGGATCCAGATGAAAGTCTTCCATTGGGTTGTCAAACACCACGTGGAAACATCTTTGATCTTTGATCCTTTTGATCAGTTATGAATTTGATGATTCTGAGGAGGAAGATCTGTATCTCCAAGGGATCCGCAAGATGTTCCTTGATTTGATATTCTCAAATCAAGCGCTGGAGGCAACCCAAGACAGGGAGGATCTGATATATGCCAGCCCACCTCCTGAAAGCTATAAAACTCCTGAATCACAGCCTCGTCTCACTGGCATTGCAGACACATGTCCAGCTGCTCCTTTGAAGCTATCTCTGAAAATGCTGAAGCTCAGCCCAAGCATTTGTCGGAAGCTTGACTTTGGTTCAGCCACTCCCAAGTCTCTGTTTGCTGAAGATAATAATTAAGAGCCAAGCGGCTGCTCCTTCGGGAACTTCATTTTGGTGCGGTTTCCTGGCAACCTACCTCATGACAGAAGATGTCTGTCATCCTTTCAGGCAGTGTGGTAACTTTGCTAACTCTGAACTTGTAGGAGGTACGGCTACCGGCCGGCCTAGGCTCCGATCGAAACAGAAAACAATATGACGAGAGGTGAGCAAGGAGCAGCAATCCATAGCCTGGCTGAATGGGCGCATGGCCGGACGCGGTTGAGCATGACCAACGACGATGTGAGAAAAAAGGTAGTTTATCCTTCTTTTTTTGACAACTCAAGAAAGGTAGTTTACCATCTCTGTAGTTCAATTAAATGTAGTTTATACCCCTCTAATTGGATTGTATCCTTGATTATCTTAACATAGGATTGATTTGTGACTTAAATTGGTACGGCGGCCACTTGCAACGTGGTAATCAAATAATTCAATAATCATTTTAGTCGGAGGCCTAATTTAAAAATTAAGATCTTTTTTTATTTTTGGCAAACAATACTGCTATGTTTTGATAAAAAATATAGCGAGACTACGTATATAGTGATGTTTGTCTACACATTTTTTTCTCAAAAAACAAAAAACGCACATTATCTCACACACATATGACCTTTATCTGTTCGACTCCCTGATGGTGAAATCCTAGCTCCGTTCTCCGACTTTGCTTATTCATGTTGGCCATTAATTCATTTATGACATCGATTTGAGGTATATTTGACGTATGGCAGGCGAAACAATTGGAAATATATATCAAGGTTGAGCAAGAGATGAGTGCAACCAAGGCTGAAGTCTAATCAATGCATATAGATTTAACATCTGTATCAGTTGTGATTGCTTATTTGTTAAAAAATTCTCCGTAGCAACGCACGGTCATTTAGCTAGTATATATACTATATAATATCAGGAGTGTTTCTCTCTTCGTCCGTTTGGTACGTCGCGTTTCTTCTTGTACGTCGTCGTTGGCATAAACTTTTTCGTACGCAGCACGCCCTCGATCCGGACTCTTCTCTGGACGGAAACCATACAGACTCTACGATCGAGAACTATTCCACGTCGCAACAGATAATCTCCCCGATTTGGAAACGCAGCAATTTCTAAAAATCTTCCTCGTGCTCTCCGTCCCCGCCCCTTCCTTCGAATCGATCTCCTCAGTGCCAGGGCTTTCGCCTAGATTACTGATTCCACCGAGCTGAGCGCTCTGTTCGTCGTTCGCAACTGCACGGCTGCGGCGGCGGCACCCCTACGGCGGCCGGAGAAGCGGCGGAAACTCCCGCGGCGGAGGCAACTTCCTCGGCGCTAGGTACGACCTCCTCCCTCAGGGCGGCGGCAACTCTCACGGCTGAGGGCTCCGGCCGTCCGTCGGCGACGAGCTGGCTGCAGCTTCCTTGTCTTGAATCGATTCGTCCCTGCTCTTTCTAAGTGGTACCGTTTTCGTTTTTTTAGGCAGAGGATTAGATGCACGGGATGGATTTTGGCTATGCACCATGGCCTGCATCTCACCGAATCAGCTGCAGGAGGGCTTCCGTGCTGCATCTTAGCTTAAGCTTGCACTTGACATGACAGCGCGACTGCGCGAGAGGAAGAGCCGGGTGTGCGACTGTACGGCGCAGGGGCAGGAACAACACGCGGCAAGCTACTGGGGGCAGCAGCCTCGTGCAAGATGCAGCGGCGAGCGCCGGAATTGGGGAGAATTGGGAAGACACAGCGCCGAGCGGCCTGCATAGAGGAGCAGCAGTGTCGGGCAAGGTACAACGGCGAGCGGCGACGCCGGCGCCGGCGTGCAGGGGGCAGCGGTTCTTCGTCTCTGTTATGGACTTGGGAGAAAAGAGACCCAGCAACAACTGATTCCACTCGGTTTGCAGCCAGGGGCATTTCTATCTTCAAGTTTTTGCTAAATCCTCAAAACAAACGGGAATAATTCAAAATGCCAAATCATATACTCCTCTACCTGTCTTCCGGCCCTGCCGTCGTAGCGGCGTCGCTTCCTCCAGCAACGCTGCTGGGCTTGTGAAGTGCGGGTGTGTAGGAGGTAAGGGAGAAGATGGAGCTTGGTTCTGCGGCGGTGCTTTTTCGAGGGAGCTGCAGTGCCTGGGAGGAAGGTAGGTGCTG
The DNA here is from genome assembly GCA_947311845.1 of Poa pratensis. Classification (NCBI taxonomy): domain Eukaryota; kingdom Viridiplantae; phylum Streptophyta; class Magnoliopsida; order Poales; family Poaceae; genus Poa; species Poa pratensis. The sequence goes on along the minus strand of CAMZMU010000036.1, from coordinate 88,237,469 downwards.
GTTCCGGCGCAGCTGGGCTGCTGGTCGTGTCCGGAGCTGGAGTTGGAGGAGAAAGCGGCCTGGCTGTGCCCGTTCATCGATCTTTATCCCGGCGCTTGCGGCGGGTGTGCTCTGCAGTCGTCAACAATGGTTGGAGGTGCCTTCTCTTCCAGGTTTGAGGTGTGTGCTTGTGTGTCTGCAGTGTTCTTCGAGGTGTTCGTCTGTGTTCTGTGCTCTTTCTTTTCCTCTGTAGCGTGCGTGTGTTCGGGTCTTGTAACCTGTTCTCCTGTTTGAATACACGCATCAGCTTTCTAAAAAAAAGTAAAGAGTGGCAAAAAGGAGAGGTCAAAATAAAAGAGGGCAAATCGGATTGGTACTATGCAAAGTGGGGCAAAAAGTAAATCGCCCTTTATTAAACGTTTGTGTCCACAAGTGCATTATAGGTCAGTATTCACTATTCAGTATGTGCATGTCAAGACACAATACACAACCGTAATGTTAAGAAATATCTGGTCTTCGTGACTGTGAATTCGTGACCAAGGGCAACTCAACAAGTTATCCATCCAAACATTAGTTGAAATCGGCTGAATTTCTTAGATTCCATGAGCTGAATATCAACCGCCAATACATTGCACATCCAAACCTCAAAACTTGAATGTAAAACAATTTCAATACTTTAGCTAATTTGGTATTGGAGCCCATTTAAATTCCATGAGCTGAATATCAACTTCGAAAAAGAGCCATATTCCAGCTGATCAACTTGCATTAAGATGTGGCGACCAGTCTCTCGGTGCGTTTGTCCGTGATAATTTTATCACTTTTTTGTATCCATGATATGTAAAACAAAATATTGTAAAATAAGTAGCAACATTTTTATTTCTCTATTTATAAAGGTTGTGTTTAGATGTATAGTGGAACATGCAAGAAACAAAAATCATGAACGTAACCAATATATCTTGAAGGAAAATTTTGATATGTTAGTATAGATTTCTAAATTTCACCCGTCGCAACGCACGGGCACTTTGCTAGTATATATATGGTTCAAACATATACTGAAGCAACTACGGAACATAAAACTAACATACTCCCTCCGCCGACGGACCGCGCGCGGCGATGGTCCCGTCGGACCGACCGGCGCACAGTTGGGCCCGTTTCTTTCCATCGCGCGGTGGAGACGGTGCCGGCACGAACACGAGCTGAGTTGAACGGAGAGGCCAGGGTGACGTACGTGTCTGTTACTGTGTTTCGCATGCAGAAGATTGCTTTCGTACGGTGTAAACAAGCAGCCGTACGTACGTGGGAAAGCATGTGGCGTGTCGGTCCCTAATTATATCATAAGTGCGATTGATGCTGATCGATGGGTCGCTAGCTGTTTCGATTCTAAAATGTGTCAACGGCAACAGATCCACCGATGCTGATCCGCGAGCGCGTCCATCGGTCGATCGATCTAGTAGACGTGGACAGCAAACTAGCTACTACCTCCAGTCTTGTACCCAACTTACTTGCCTAATCTATACTTCTTATAAAGCAAAACCCCGCTAACTTTATTTATTATTTTTCTATCTCAACATGCAATCTATCCACATCATCCATTATCTTAACCAATCAATTGTTCATGTCATCTCTACTAATTAATCACAAATCATCTATTCCTTAAGCCATATCATCCACTATTTGAGCCATTATTTACCCATGTCATTCCACATTTATTAATGATTTTCTATCCATCTATGAAAACTATTCGCATTAGACTACTCACAGTGGAAAGTAACATAGAGTGGTATCATGCACATGATACTACCCTATGTTACTATCTCCATAGTGGGTAGTAACATATATGTGGTATCATGTTATACTATATTTATTAGCTTGTAGACTCATTTTGCCTCGAAATTTGTTATGTTACGGTATCCACATATGATACCACCACCACCTCTTTCTTCATTAAATACATGCCACATCATCTTTTTTGCCTACGTGGCACTTATGTTATTACCTATGTTACTCCCACTGTGGGTAGTCTTATAAATCCTCTTATCCATACAATTACCTCATCAATTTTAGTTGTTAAATATACAAATATTCTGCATTGATTAAATTTAGATTCTCGATTATTGTGCCCAATCGAATCCTGAATAATCCCAAAAAAAAATCCCGTTTAATGTGTCATGTGTCCTTTCATTTATATTACATTAAAAAGTTCCCACTGCAACGCGTGGGGTATTTTTCTAGTTGTAATTAATAAACAGAGGCAATGGCAGACTAGGAGCTTAGCGCTAATGATGATTACACAATCTGCATTTCTGGTGACCGCGATCCGGACTTATGTGACCACCATCGTCCTTGTAGAAACCATCGTATCGTATCGTACGTGCAAAGGAAACTCCAGTGAGATTTCCTCTGTATCTATCCGTGAAACAAGGATCTACGGTCCAGGCAGAAGAGAGTCCACCACACTGAACCAAACGCTGCACGAGAGAGGAAATATTATATATTCGCGTCTTGCCCAGCTCCAGCAATGCACCATGCCCGTGATCAGCTCAGTCCACGTCCACCACCGCGTCTCCAACGATCGTACGTGCCGACGGATCGGGCCGTTTCCAGTCGCTTAGCGCCCAGTTCGTGTGTCGCCGCTGTCGTACGGCCGGTGTAAACCGCGGTGTGGACGCATGTGGCCTTTAATTAGGCGTCGGTCGCTGTTTTGAGCCTGATCGAAACATGTCAACAGCAACGGATGGAGCCAATAGATGGTCATCTCAATCCGGAAAAAGTCCAAAACAAACCTTGAATTCGTAGGCAAAACCTAAATCGAACCCTGAACTTGCAATCCCTGAAATCGGCACACTGAACTCTGCAATCCCGATCATTTTAAACCCTAGACCCGGTTTACTCGTAAAAAATAAAAAAATCGTAAATTCAATATTACACTGCTCTCACTGACAAACAAGGCCCACTTGTCATCCAATTAAAAAGATGTAGAAAGAAAAGAAAAAAAGAAAAAAGGTCAACGTCGTGTCCGCGCCTGCGCCGTGGCCGCCATGGCCAGAGCTCGTCTGCGCACGCGCCTGGTCGAAGCGCGTCTGCGCCATGGCCGCCCGTGCCTGTAGCTCGCGCCGGCCAAGCGGGGCACGGCGCGGCGGTGCGTCGCCGGAGCGAGGCCGCAGAGCAGCGGCCCGATGCGGACGACCAGGAGAGCGAGGAGGCGTGCGTCAGGGGCGAGGCGGGGCACGGCCGTGCGTCGCCGGAGCGGGGACGCAGAGCGGCGGCCCGACGCGAATGACCAGGCAGGCGAGGCGGCTGCGTCAGGGGCAAGGCAGCGCGCGGCGCGGCGGTGCATTGCCAGAGCGGGGCGGCAGAGCAGCCGTCGACATTGACGGACAAGCAGGCGAGGCGGTGGGCGTCAGTGGCGAGGCGGCGCGCGTGAGGGGGCGAGGTGGGGCGGCGACGGTGCGCACGGCGGCCGGCATCCGTCCCCTCCCTCCCGGTATCATAGATTTAGAAAACAAAAATGATTTTTTTATTATGACATGTGGGTCCCACATGTCAGTGACACTACCTGTCACATCCCAAATTTTTAAACTAAGAAAAACTTAGTTTTACCAGACCCAAAATTCAGAACCAACAAAAACTTTTTGAAATGTTTCACTGATGATAGTGCTTTCCTTCCCATTGCTATGTTTGAACTTGTGTGACTTGTTGTTTAAGTTGTTTGACTAGTAAATATCAGACCCAACCAATATAAAAATATATTTAACTTTGGTGATCATGTTATGACAAGAAAATATTCCATATATCTTTCCATTCTTAGTTTGACCAACTCCACTTCAATGATACTTGGTTTATCAACAACCAAATCTAATACCAGTATTTGTGAAAGTCAAAGTATTTCCAAATTTGTGTGTCTCCAAATTGTGGAGACCTATATGCTATCTCCTCTCTATCTTCAACCTTGATATTTTGCACGTATATGCAACTCCCATTTTATAAACTCTTATTTTCACTCTATTTGGAAAGAACACTAGTGGGAAATATATTACCCCACATATGTCCCTTTATCAGACCTTTTGAAAACTATTAAGATATGAGTTGATATATTCCTTAAACCTCATCTTGTCATAATTAAGTGTGATCATTTTTACAAGATAATATTGTTAATTATGGAAATGGTGGTGTGATTAATTCATGTGGTTTGATTTGTGTGGTCATAAGTGTGATGTTGATATTGTTGTGTTTGTTGCTTATGAGGGTAATTCCTCAGTTATGCTTAATACTAGAATAAGACACATTTGACAACAAATTTGGTATGTGACCTGAATAAAAACAAACCCTCTAGAAATATTCACACCTAAGTTGAAATCCTACATTAAGGGAAATGATCCTATTTAATTTCCCTCTATCTCTATTCCTCTATTTGATGAAAACAATTATATTTCCTTATTCTAGGAATGAGATGGAATATTAATCATTTCAACCCCATCTCACTCCCTCCTCAAGTAAACATACTTTTCAATTTTAAACAAAACCTCAAAGTATTTAACAAAAGGAAATTAAGATCATGATAAATAAATGATCTTAATAAATTATTCCTCCCTATTTCTCTGTTTCTTTCAAACCAATACTTTCTCCATAAAAATATAAAGTATTTGAAGTTGCCATATTTGTCAAGAAAGTTCCAACAGTTCAAAACAATATTTTATCACTTGTTTTAAAATATTAAAGAAATGTTAATTTAGTTTTACCAAAAATGATTTATTCAAACCCTATGAACCAATGTGGTTCAAAACATTTTATTTTCAAAAGCCAATTTTTGTGTAGCTTCTACATGTATATGGGAGGCTACATGAATTTTCTCAGATTTTTGTAAAATGTTTAAATACCCCAAACAATTCCCTAAAACGCTACTGGTTTTAAAACAAAACAGAAAAGGACTTAAATGTAAAAGGAAAAAGAAGTCCAGGGGGTTATCGGCAAAAGCGTCATCGTCTTCTGTAGCAGCCCGTGCGCGTCGCCGTTGTCGTCCTCCCGTGCGTCGCCCGCCCGGACCCCCCCCCCCCCCTCTCCTGCGCCTCTCCTCTCCTCTGCGAAGAGGATAAGAAGAGCACCACCCCCGCTCCTCTGCTCTGCTCTCCAGCTCTCGCTCCCTCTCCTCTCTCTTTTCTCCCCACGAAGTCGAACCCTAGCCGCAGGTTGCCGAGCTCGCCGTCGCGCCTCGCCGTCGATTGCAACCTCCCCGAGCAGATCGAAGCGTGCAGTCGTCTCCGCCTCGTCGTCCTCTGCGTCGCTGCCCAAGGAATCGAGCCGGATCGCCGTCGTTCGCGAGATCGCCGCCGTCTTCTTCCTCTCCGGCCGACGCACTCCGATCAAGCTCGCCGCCGTTCCCGTCCACCTCAGCACCAACGGATCGCACCCACGCATCGAGGGTGAGCAGGCGCACCTCCAGGACATCTCCGTTCATCCCAGTTCGCCGTAGTTCGTCGCGTCGCCGTTAGCCCGTAGCCCGCCGCCGCCCGACCTCGTCGCCGGAGCTTTTGCCGGCGACCATTAGGTCCATAACGCCGCCACTAGGTAGCCCGTGCTCGTGCGTGTCGGGTGCGAGCGCTAGTTGGCCTCCAAGCGCCGTAGAACATCGAACCCGTGCGCGTCGCCGTCGGTGGTCGCCGCGGCCGTGCACGACGTCGACGAGCACCGTCACACCTCAAAAGGACGCGCGCACGTATCTTAGCACCAGCACCGCACCAGCCCAGTGGCTACGGCCACGATCCATCCACGCGCGCGTCGCGCGTTCGAATCCCCGCACGGCGCACTCCTTTTCCTTTCTTTTTCCGCACTGACAGGTGGGCCCCACCGGTCAGTGACCGCGGTGGACAGCACAGCCCGCACACGCCCAGTCAGCGCCAGCGTGGCCTCGGGCCCGCATGACAGTGGCAGTGGCTAGCCAGCCCCTCGGTGCAAAACGTTTCGTTAGAATTTCTGGAAAATAAAAGAAAAGACAGAAAATGGATTAAGTTTCTAAAATCCATATCTTTTTGAATACTAATCCAAAAATAGCAAACAATATATCAAAATGATCAGCAGAAATAACTTCACCTTATAACATCATTTTCATGTTGAACTAAACACTGGAAATAACTTTTCCTTGCACTTTAGTAAAAGGGCAGAATATATAATGATTTTGCAAAATCCATAACTTTTTAAATATTGATCCAACAATTACAAATGATATACCAAAATGTTCAGAAAAATAATACCTGTCTTTTGGTATAACTCACCTATCCAAATAAATTAGTTATTTAATGTTTTATTAAAATAAAGAAAATGGCAGAATATAAAACAAATTGGGAAAATTCATATCTTTAAAAATAAGGATCCAAAAATTAAGTTTGACCTCTTAAAATATTCAGAAACTGATGACCTTCATGTTCCATCTTGTTTCCAAATATGGATAGTTATTTTGTAACGTTGTTTAAAATAAATTAACAAAAGGGCAGATTAAAAAGGGATTTTATAAATTAATCTGTAATGATTTTTGGAGCAAACCCAATTTTGCTAGGTTCCTAGTGTTTCACTTTATCACACCCTAACTTGTTGTGAAGGTTCCACTCATAGAGATTAATTAGTGGCCTAACTTTTGTCTGAAGTATTTCCTGTTCAACAGGAGGTGCTTGTTGTTAACCTTCGCCTCAGATAGTTTTGTGATCGATGTACCTAGCTTGAGTGTAGGTGATAGATTACTGATCAATAATACCCTCGTAAGTGTAGATCCTAGTTGTTACTCGAACGATTAGTTTGACGCTTACGGTTTGTTACTTGTCTGTATACCACTTGTGGTTGGTTTGCTTAGTGATTGTTGTGTTATTCTCCTGTTTGCGACGCTAGATATAAACGCTACCGGAGTGGTCTTTGGAACGGAGTTATTGAGGAAGGGGAATTCGTTGAACCTAAGATCAAGACCAAGTTCACTTTGCCGAGCAAGGCAAGCTATCTCTGAGCTTGCATTTATATACATCTATTTTGGTTCACATGTTTTACTTATAAAGAGCAAAAGTGATTTATGTGGTGTTTGCCACAAAAGCTATGATTTTGAAAACCCTTTTCCAAAATAAGTATATTATTTTGACACCCTATATGGAGATATTAGATGGAATTCTTTTTCAAACTATAGGATGGGAAAAATATTGTTTACTCAAAACTCCTTTGAAAATACTTGTGTGGTTGTGGAATACCGAGATGTCGGTGTGGAAATGGAGAATGGTGAATGGTGATGTTTATGAAAAATGCACATTGTGTCTTTGTACTATGACGACCAATCTTACCCTGTGCGACCACATTTACCACATATGGGAAAAGGCGTAGTCATGTAGTTTGCTCTTATTAGTATGGGATACCTCATCGACGGAGATGACTCCGTTATGCATGAGGGGATGGTCCGAGGACCTACCCCCTGACCCGGGTCCTCACACAAGTTGGTGGGGAGGATAGAAGGTTCCACCATAAACCGCCGGACAAAACTATGAGTCCTCACACTTAGGGTTTCTGACGGGAAACTGGACTGGGTGTCGATGGAAAGTGTCATATGGGAAGGATCCTGTACTAGCATGAGCAAATGAGAGGCTATGGTCGGTGGCTCAACTTCGCATACACCTGGTATGGCGGGACGTGGCTGACACGATGAGTTACCGGATGGGTGTGGGAAAAGCGTGCTACCTCTGCAGAGGGTAAAACTATTCGAATAGCCGAGTCCTCGGATATGGACAGTTGGGAGACTGTCCTCTGACCATGTGCAAGTTTTGCAAAGTTTTGAGATTTGAAAATAAAATGGAGATGTGTTGTCTCAGCAACTCTACCGACGGGCTGGTATGAGGTTGCTGGAGAATGATTTGACCATGACGGGCTATGGTCGAGAAGTGAAGAGTTTTGTGATTTGAAAGGTGAAAATGTTTTATGCAACTATGCCAACGGGCCGGCATGAAGTTGTGGGATGAATGACCATGAAGGGTTATGGTCGGAAAAGGAGGAGTTTTGGAGAAATAAACCAAATGGTGATTTTCCGGGAAAATGTTTATAAAAGAGACTTCTTACCTAGTTCAACAGATATATTTTTGGGAAAAAGTGTTAAACGAGACTTCTTACAAAAACAGATTTATGGGAAAAGTTCTAAAAGCCTTCTTTCCTTTTTCAATAAAGATATGGAGATTTCAAAACAAAGTTTTATTAAACAAAAATATATCCTTCTCTTTTCAACAAGGATATAGAGTTTTCAAAGCAAACGAAGTTTTATTTAAACAACAAAAAGAGTAGTGCATGCTCATTTCGGGGGTAGTTTGCGAGTACATTCAAATGTACTCATATTGGTTTCGTCCCTGGCTATTGTCTTAGCCAGATTCTGAAGATGAACAGTTCGAAGAAGAAGACTTCAATAACGTCAATGCGAACTAGGGCGCTTCCCAGTCAGCTGCCTGTAGGGTTGGCAAGTGACTTGGGCTCCACGTTGTTTGGTGATTTCCGCTGCGAGTACCTGATGAAGTTATGGCTTCAATCAAGTAAGTAAATTTATTCGGTATTTATGGGTGTTCTGTGATACCAATTCGAGTTATGTGCAACAACAGACTGATCATGGGATTGTTGCAGGAAACATAACGGGTATCTCGGATACCTAATCCGGGGTCCCCACAGACTTGGTATCAGAGCCATCCTGACTGTAACAGACCTTAGTTAGCATGGACGTTAGTTAGGAAAGAAATATTTTGTTAAAAATATATTGTTACCAAAAACATATTTTTATCTAAGGAAGCCCAAGAAAATAGCTTCCACTCTTCTCACCTTCTCAAATATTTCCGAGACTAATCCCTCTATTTAAGATTTTCCAAGGATTTCTCTAATCCCTCTTACCCGTTCAAAATACTTGACGATGAACCCAAGTGAGACCTAATCAGCTAGCACCCACAAGAAGAAGTTTCCATCCCAAATACTCGACATTTAACATCAAGGCGATTGATCTGCAAATGCCAAGATCATCGATGTCCACAAAGCAAGAGACCTCCGAAGAACTCAGCTCAACATCAATAATTCTACTCAAGTTGCAACCTCGACAATCTCAATTTTTCCTGCTGAAGCCTAAGGTGACAAAGTGAAGACTTCACCAACTATGTTTAACCGAGACCATAGGATAAACCTGATAGGAACCTTGGGTGTACTACCCGACTACCACGAGTATTAGACGTCCTTTGGTACTAGACGTACCTTGTGTGCTCTTTGCTTGGTTGTGCTCTGCTTGTGAATTGTTTGTTTGTGAATTCTCTGTTTGTGTGTTCACAATCACGCCTTCTCGGCAGCACAAAGTAACCTCAAAATTCTCTTCTTACCAAAGCTTCGTGAAGCTCAAGAACCAAGGAAGTCGACAATGAAGTTCCTCCTTTACTCAGCTGAAGAAGGACAAAGGTGAAGACAAATAACCAACAGAGTACCCAGAAGAATCAAACGCCGGAAACACCTGCTATGGACAACATCAACCACCAAGCAACCTCAGACGCAACCAAAAGTGTCCAGATGCAATTAGAAGTTTTAATCTCCTTCTTCTAACTAGAAACCGGAGAGAGTCGAGTACATAGGCTCGACGCATCCTGAAAACAACGCGTCCCCATCTGTGACCCTCGTAAGGAGAAAATATCTGGAAGTGATATCTGCACCAACCCCAAGCACCAAGGCGCGACACCCAAGACGAAGAATGTCAAGCTACCCAAGAAGAACAATGCCTCCAAGTCAACTCCAGCCGCAACCTTCAGGATGACCCTTCAAAACCCCTTTTTAAGGGGGGAAGACCTGCAATAGGTATACAAGAAGGTGTTAATAATTAGCTCCTTGCGCCTCAGTCTTGTAGTATCTGGAAACAGCCAACCACGACTGTCCATCAGTCTCGATCGTCAAGACAACCCCATCGTCAAGGATCCGAACTCAGCACAGAAGTTTATCAACAAAGAAAGCCTCGCAACATCAATTTGTCAAGATCTCACATGGCGACCTTACTGAAGAAGCAACGACCTCGGAAGAGTAGTCAACCCAAAACCCGTGCCCACGTACTCCCCTGTTACCACCGGCCAAATCTCGAGGACGAGATTTATTTTAAGGGGGGAAGATCTGTCACATCCCAAATTTTTAAACTAAGAAAAACTTAGTTTTACCAGACCCAAAATTCAGAACCAACAAAAACTTTTTGAAATGTTTCACTGATGATAGTGCTTTCCTTCCCATTGCTATGTTTGAACTTGTGTGACTTGTTGTTTAAGTTGTTTGACTAGTAAATATCAGACCCAACCAATATAAAAATATATTTAACTTTGGTGATCATGTTATGACAAGAAAATATTCCATATATCTTTCCATTCTTATTTTGACCAACTCCACTTCAATGATACTTGGTTTATCAACAACCAAAACTAATACCAGTATTTGAGAAAGTCAAAGTATTTCCAAATTTGTGTGTCTCCAAATTGTGGAGACCTATATGCTATCTCCTCTCTATCTTCAACCTTGATATTTTGCACGTATATGCAACTCCCATTTTATAAACTCTTATTTTCACTCTATTTGGAAAGAACACTAGTGGGAAATATATTACCCCACATATGTCCCTTTATCAAACCTTTTGAAAACTATTAAGATATGAGTTGATATATTCCTTAAACCTCATCTTGTCATAATTAAGTGTGATCATTTTTACAAGATAATATTGTTAATTATGGAAATGGTGGTGTGATTAATTCATGTGGTTTGATTTGTGTGGTCATAAGTGTGATGTTGATATTGTTGTGTTTGTTGCTTATGAGGGTAATTCCTCAGTTATGCTTAATACTAGAATAAGACACATTTGACAACAAATTTGGTATGTGACCTGAATAAAAACAAACCCTCTAGAAATATTCACACCTAAGTTGAAATCCTACATTAAGGGAAATGATCCTATTTAATTTCCCTCTATCTCTATTCCTCTATTTGATGAAAACAATTATATTTCCTTATTCTAGGAATGAGATGGAATATTAATCATTTCAACCCCATCTCACTCCCTCCTCAAGTAAACATACTTTTCAATTTTAAACAAAACTCTCAAAGTATTTAACAAAAGGAAATTAAGATCATGATAAATAAATGATCTTAATAAATTATTCCTCCCTATTTCTCTGTTTCTTTCAAACCAATACTTTCTCCATAAAAATATAAAGTATTTGAAGTTGCCATATTTGTCAAGAAAGTTCCAACAGTTCAAAACAATATTTTATCACTTGTTTTAAAATATTAAAGAAATGTTAATTTAGTTTTACCAAAAATGATTTATTCAAACCCTATGAACCAATGTGGTTCAAAACATTTTATTTTCAAAAGCCAATTTTTGTGTAGCTTCTACATGTATATGGGAGGCTACATGAATTTTCTCAGATTTTTGTAAAATGTTTAAATACCCCAAACAATTCCCTAAAACGCTACTGGTTTTAAAACAAAACAGAAAAGGACTTAAATGTAAAAGGAAAAAGAAGTCCAGGGGGTTATCGGCAAAAGCGTCATCGTCTTCTGTAGCAGCCCGTGCGCGTCGCCGTTGTCGTCCTCCCGTGCGTCGCCCGCCCGGACCCCCCCCTCTCCTGCGCCTCTCCTCTCCTCTGCGAAGAGGATAAGAAGAGCACCACCCCCGCTCCTCTGCTCTGCTCTCCAGCTCTCGCTCCCTCTCCTCTCTCTTTTCTCCCCACGAAGTCGAACCCTAGCCGCAGGTTGCCGAGCTCGCCGTCGCGCCTCGCCGTCGATTGCAACCTCCCCGAGCAGATCGAAGCGTGCAGTCGTCTCCGCCTCGTCGTCCTCTGCGTCGCTGCCCAAGGAATCGAGCCGGATCGCCGTCGTTCGCGAGATCGCCGCCGTCTTCTTCCTCTCCGGCCGACGCACTCCGATCAAGCTCGCCGCCGTTCCCGTCCACCTCAGCACCAACGGATCGCACCCACGCATCGAGGGTGAGCAGGCGCACCTCCAGGACATCTCCGTTCATCCCAGTTCGCCGTAGTTCGTCGCGTCGCCGTTAGCCCGTAGCCCGCCGCCGCCCGACCTCGTCGCCGGAGCTTTTGCCGGCGACCATTAGGTCCATAACACCGCCACTAGGTAGCCCGTGCTCGTGCGTGTCGGGTGCGAGCGCTAGTTGGCCTCCAAGCGCCGTAGAACATCGAACCCGTGCGCGTCGCCGTCGGTGGTCGCCGCGGCCGTGCACGACGTCGACGAGCACCGTCACACCTCAAAAGGACGCGCGCACGTATCTTAGCACCAGCACTGCACCAGCCCAGTGGCTACGGCCACGATCCATCCACGCGCGCGTCGCGCGTTCGAATCCCCGCACGGCGCACTCCTTTTCCTTTCTTTTTCCGCACTGACAGGTGGGCCCCACCGGTCAGTGACCGCGGTGGACAGCACAGCCCGCACACGCCCAGTCAGCGCCAGCGTGGCCTCGGGCCCGCATGACAGTGGCAGTGGCTAGCCAGCCCCTCGGTGCAAAACGTTTCGTTAGAATTTCTGGAAAATAAAAGAAAAGACAGAAAATGGATTAAGTTTCTAAAATCCATATCTTTTTGAATACTAATCCAAAAATAGCAAACAATATATCAAAATGATCAGCAGAAATAACTTCACCTTATAACATCATTTTCATGTTGAACTAAACACTGGAAATAACTTTTCCTTGCACTTTAGTAAAAGGGCAGAATATATAATGATTTTGCAAAATCCATAACTTTTTAAATATTGATCCAACAATTACAAATGATATACCAAAATGTTCAGAAAAATAATACCTGTCTTTTGGTATAACTCACCTATCCAAATAAATTAGTTTATTTAATGTTTTATTAAAATAAAGAAAATGGCAGAATATAAAACAAATTGGGAAAATTCATATCTTTAAAAATAAGGATCCAAAAATTAAGTTTGACCTCTTAAAATGTTCAGAAACTGATGACCTTCATGTTCCATCTTGTTTCCAAATATGGATAGTTATTTTGTAACGTTGTTTAAAATAAATTAACAAAAGGGAAGATTAAAAAGGGATTTTATAAATTAATCTGTAATGATTTTTGGAGCAAACCCAATTTTGCTAGGTTCCTAGTGTTTCACTTTATCACACCCTAACTTGTTGTGAAGGTTCCACTCATAGAGATTAATTAGTGGCCTAACTTTTGTCTGAAGTATTTCTGTTCAACAGGAGGTGCTTGTTGTTAACCTTCGCCTCAGATAGTTTTGTGATCGATGTACCTAGCTTGTGTGTAGGTGATAGATTACTGATCAATAATACCCTCGTAAGTGTAGATCCTAGTTGTTACTCGAACGATTAGTTTGACGCTTACGGTTTGTTACTTATCTGTATACCACTTGTGGTTGGGTTTGCTTAGTGATTGTTGTGTTATTCTCCTGTTTGCGACGCTAGATATAAACGCTACCGGAGTGGTCTTTGGAACGGAGTTATTGAGGAAGGGGAATTCGTTGAACCTAAAGATCAAGACCAAGTTCACTTTGCCGAGCAAGGCAAGCTACTCTCTGAGCTTGCAGTTATATACATCTATTTTGGTTCACATGTTTTACTTATAAAGAGCAAAAGTGATTTATGTGGTGTTTGCCACAAAAGCTATGATTTTGAAAACCCTTTTCCAAAATATAAGTATATTATTTTGACACCCTATATGGAGATATTAGATGGAAATTCTTTTTCAAACTATAGGATGGGAAAAATATTGTTTACTCAAAGCTCCTTTGAAAATACTCGTGAGGTTGTGGAATACCGAGATGTCGGTGTGGAAATGGAGAAGTGGTGAATGGTGATGTTTATGAAAAATGCACATTGTGTCTTTGTACTATGACGACCAATCTTACCCTGTGCGACCACATTTACCACATATGGGAAAGGCGTAGTCATGTAGTTTGCTCTTATTAGTATGGGATACCTCATCGACGGAGATGACTCCGTTATGCATGAGGGGATGGTCCGAGGACCTACCCCCTGACCCGGGTCCTCACACAAGTTGGTGGGGAGGATAGAAGGTTCCACCATAAACCGCCGGACAAAACTATGAGTCCTCACACTTAGGGTTTCTGACGGGAAACTGGACTGGGTGTCGATGGAAAGTGTCATATGGGAAGGATCATGTACTAGCATGAGCAAATGAGAGGCTATGGTCGGTGGCTCAACTTCGCATACACCTGGTATGGCGGGACGTGGCTGACACGATGAGTTACCGGATGGGTGTGGGAAAAGCGTGCTACCTCTGCAGAGGGTAAAACTATTCGAATAGCCGAGTCCTCGGATATGGACAGTTGGGAGACTGTCCTCTGACCATGTGCAAGTTTTGCAAAGTTTTGAGATTTGAAAATAAAATGGAGATGTGTTGTCTCAGCAACTCTACCGACGGGCTGGTATGAGGTTGCTGGAGAATGATTTGACCATGGCGGGCTATGGTCGAGAAGTGAAGAGTTTTGTGAGTTGAAAGGTGAAAATGTTTTATGCAACTATGCCAACGGGCCGGCATGAAGTTGTGGGATGGAATGACCATGAAGGGTTATGGTCGGAAAAAGGAGGAGTTTTGGAGAAATAAACCAAATGGTGATTTTCCGGGAAAATGTTTATAAAAGAGACTTCTTACTTAGTTCAACAGAGATATATTTTTGGGAAAAAGTGTTAAACGAGACTTCTTACAAAAACAGATTTATGGGAAAAGTTCTAAAAGCCTTCTTTCCTTTTTCCAATAAAGATATGGAGATTTCAAAACAAAGTTTTATTAAACAAAAATATATCCTTCTCTTTTCAACAAGGATATAGAGTTTTCAAAGCAAACGAAGTTTTATTTAAACAACAAAAAGAGTAGTGCATGCTCATTTCGGGGGTAGTTTGCGAGTACATTCAAATGTACTCATATTGGTTTCGTCCCTGGCTATTGTCTTAGCCAGATTCTGAAGATGAACAGTTCGAAGAAGAAGACTTCAATAACGTCAATGCGAACTAGGGCGCTTCCCAGTCAGCTGCCTGTAGGGTTGGCAAGTGATTTGGGCTCCACGTTGTTTGGTGATTTCCGCTGCGAGTACCTGATGAAGTTATGGCTTCAATCAAGTAAGTAAATTTATTCGGTATTTATGTGTGTTCTGTGATACCAATTCGAGTTATGTGCAACAACAGACTGATCATGGGATTGTTGCAGGAAACATAACGGGTATCTCGGATACCTAATCCGGGGTCCCCACACTACCTGCAATCCCGGTCAGGATTATTGCTTTCCCGGTGTGCCAAACATGCATAGGGTTCAAAATGATCGGGATTGCAGAATTCAGAGTACCGATTTCAGGGATTGTAAGTTCAGGGTTCGATTTAGCTTTTGTCTATGAGTTCGAGGTTTGTTTTGGACTTTTTCCTCTCAATCCGGACGACGGAGATTGTGTGCTGGTGCAATTACGGACCAAGAATGAATGAATGTACCGGATCGATCGATGCAGCGGAACAGACGTATACATCAATACATGGTGCAAACACTACTTACTTGCCGAGCAATTACGGAATAAAAACATACGCACCAAGTGCAACGGTATATTTCGTCTGTGATGATGCAAGTACCGAGTCTTTAAGTCCAAATTTATTGGTTGTACCTATTAATTCTTTTTTTGAGAACATTGTTTGGAGATCTTTAAGACATATTCGCGGTGAAAACCGAGAGTACGTGGACAAATGGACGTCAAGCTACATGGAGACCTTTATTTTAAAATTTTCAAAAATCATATTTCAAGTTTCAAAAAAACTGAACAAACGTTAATGTAGACATTGTTGTATTCTATCAACGTGTAAATTATTAACTAAAAATATCTAGTATTTTGAGCTGCATAAAAATGACAAAATCTGACATTTGCAAGTAGTGAACAGTGTAAAATGCCCCACTCTTTCAAATCTGTCAGAATTTGTTATTTTTGTGTAGCCTGGAATATGAAATATTTTGATTTGATATTTTGCACGTTGATAAATTAGAACATTGTCTACATCCAGGATTTTTGTTTCATAATCTCTAAAAACTTTAAAATATGATTTTCAAATTGTTCAAAATAAAGGGATCCATGTAGCTCGGCCTCCGTTTGTAGTTTCCGGTGAAGACCCATGATTTTATTCTGATGGCTAGGCTAGACGACAACTGCAATTGGGCAATGTTTTATTGTTGGAGAAGGACTTTTGCAGTACAAGTCTTGCCAATAGTGTTGGTAGTTTTTTTGCCGATGCGAGTGGCCAATCACTTTAACGGGATCTATTTTTTTTCTTTAGTTGTGTATGCTTGATGTCTCAATATTATTCTGTCGTAGAGGCCACGTGTAATTGATATATATCGTCTTGACGTTAGTATATTGCGAAAAATCGAAAAAAATGTCCAATGCTATATACGGTTTGATTTGCGGTAACAACATCGCTCTAAAAAATTCCAAGTGTTAGGGAGACACCACAGGTGTCGAACCCAGCCAAAGGTAAGATAGATAAAAAAATGGTTAGATTTAACCCAGACAAACATTGTTCTACTATTAGTAGATTATTACTAAGGTGTGATACGATTTGTTTTTGAACGATCTGTGTCAGAGACTCAGAGTCGGTGAGTCAATGAGTAGCTAGGAGTAGTCGAGTAGATCAATCTCTCGTTTTTTTCCTTCTCTTCTTAGCAGAGACTATCCTATAACAAGACCTGTAGTAGCCTTTGCATGCATTTTATTGGATGAACGGAATCATGCATCACTCACAGCCTGAACGATGCCGTTTCCGACAGCGAGGGAGGTAAATTAAGGAGACTTGGAGTCCAAGCGAGCAAGTCCTTTGTTCAGCGACTATATATCAGGACAGAAGATCGAGTCAAGCGTGTTGCCGTAGTGGACAACAAACTACGAGTACTTGTACTACCGAACGTGCGGCCGGGCGATCGGGATTAATAAACGGAAGCAATGGCAAGAACTTGTGGAGGGGGCTTAATTAGCGCTAATGATTACACAATCTGCACCTACTGCTGGTGACCGCGATTCAGCGACGCGATCTGGAACCAGTAGTAGTACAGTATTACTGTTGGCTCCAAGACTTCTTTCTCGTTTTTTCCAAGAGAAAAATGCATCGACTTATGTGACCTTCTAGAAACCATCGTACGTGCACACGAAACTCCCGTGAGATCTCCTCTGTCCTAGACTACTGAACATGCATGTACCTGAAAAATCCGTCCCATCACGGGAAAGAAGAAGGAATCCACGGTGGTTCAGGCACAAGAGAGTCCACCACCCTGCACCAAACTCAGCACGAGAGAGGAAACCCTTCGCGTAAAAGAGTGAGCCTACAATATATACTACTCGTAGTACTTTTTTCCTGTTATGTAGTATACTAGTACTTTTTTAGGTGTTTCATTCATCACATACTATTTGAGGTCTTAGGGTTTAGTACAGAAGATTCTCTTCCGAAAAGGCTACGCACGGCCGAGCCAGTTCGCATCTACTCCAGACCTGGCCAATGACCATGCCATGCCACGGCACGGGCAGTGCGAGCGCCGCCGCAGCCAGCCGACGGAGCGAGCGCAGCCGCTGGTCCCGGTGCACGGCTCGGCCCGTATCCATCACGCGGCGGCGCGGAGTCGCTTAGCGCCTAGATATGCAGGCAGGTTGGTTGCCTGTGCCGCCGCTGTCGTACGGTGCAGACATCGGTGTGGGAACGCATGTGGCATGTCAGCCTTTAATTACGGGTCCCTATTTTGAGCCCGAAACATGTCAACAGCAACCAATCTAACAATATATAGATGCTGATCTCGATCGATCGATCGATCCGGACGACAGAGATTGTGCTGGTGGAAATTACGAACCAAGACAAATTGGGTTTGTACCGGACCGGAACAGATGTATATATGGTTCAAACACTACTTGTGTACGGAGCAATAGGGAACATAAAACATACACCCTCCGTGTACGTGCGAGACACTGCTAGACGCCTTCATTGAAACCGCTCGCCAATGCTACTCCTCAAGCTTGACTTGACGTAGCTAAAGCTTTCGACTCTATGAGATGGGACTACCTCCTCGACATCAGGCAACGCCGGGGTTTCCCACCGAGGTGGAGGGCTTGGGTGCTTATCCTCTTCTCCACGGCATCTTCGCGAGTTCTGCTAAATGGCATCCCTGGGATGGATATTCTACATGGACGTGGGCTGCGGCAGGGAGACCATCTGCCCCCCTTATGTTCGACATCGGCATTGATCGCCTAAACAGAACTCTCGAATTGGCCACTGAGGCTGCCCTCCTGTAACCCATCCTGGTATATTGGCAACACTGAGAGTTTCCCTCTATGCCGACGACGCTGCTATTTTCCTGGTCCCCTCGGCAAATGATGTCGTCGTATCAGCATCTTTGATAGGAGACGGGGTCCTCTAGCCGGCAGTAGAACCGGGGGATAGAAGGGAGCGTCGTCGAGGTTGGGCTTGAACACGGCAATTTACCCAGCTTCGGATCGCACGTCGGTGGCGAGATCCTACGTGCTGCTATACTATTTTCCTGTTCCCCTCGGCAAATGACATCACCAACCTCGCCACGACCCTGCAACATTTTGGCGCGGTAACGGGGCTGTCCACAAATGTGGCGAATAGCTCCATCTCTCCGATGAGATGCTCTGAGCTTAACCTCACTGAGATCCTCGTGGACTTCCCTGCAACAATTGCGTAGTTCCCTATTAAGTACTTTGGGCTGCCGCTATACCTTGGTAAACTTCATCGAGCTGGCTTGCAACCTTACATTGACAAGGTCGCTTCTTGCCTACAGTCTTGGAAAGAAAGTACATTAACCGGGCAGGATGCACAACGCTCGTCAAATTGGTCCTATCGTCGCTCAGCGCGAGGCTTTCCACGCGCGGTCTCGGGAGGACAGGTGTCGCGCGCTAAAAAATCACACGGAAGCTCAAAAATCGGACAAAAATCAAAAGCTACGACTCTTAGTATATAGAGTTATATCAAAATGCACCCACAAAAAAAAATAGACAACAAGAAAAGGAAGTAGCTCACAATTTTATCAGGAGGCATTTGAATATAAAATAGCACACATAGTTTATCATTCGATGAACATAGAAGTTCAAATTAGTAGTTTCATATAGACATTAAGATATGAATGGTTCGTTTAATTAGGTGTTGCTTGACTCGATTTTATGACGACTCTGGAAGCATGTCCTAGGTCTTTTCAAGTCCAAACTATCTGATGAGTCCTCTTGCATGACCTTCCTTCTCAAACAAAAAATGAAGAGAGGACCCTAGAATGCATAATTTATTAGATTTGAACAAAAACCAAAAGTAGTCCTGAAAACCTTTATCAACCGTGCACTTGGCAAAACCCTTAGTGATTCCCAACTCTGACAAGTTTTTCCTCGAACCCTTTGGCGTCCCTTCAAAGTTGGTTTAGCCCGCGTTTAATTCGACTACTATTTTTCATTCTTTTCAATTGTGTTCAATGCCTGCTCCCTCTCCTTAAACTATACTAGTGGTATTTGGCGCGGCGCACGCCGCGCCCTTGATGTGAAATTTTGATGATGGTTTGGATTTTTTTTTAAAAGAGAAATGTTCAGATTTAAATTGTTTGAAATGAAGACAAAATGTGTGAGTCTTTTGTAAGGCATTTTTCTTGGAATCTTCGAATTTGATTTTCGGCAATGTGGCACGTAATGTTAGCATTTTTTGTGTGTTGTTATGTTGGTATGTCTTCATTTTTTTTTTTGATGAGTATGTTTGAATAGAAAATTCTTGATGAATTAATATATTTACATTTTTGATATATGTAGATAACGGTTTTCTATAGCATTTTTTTATATTTTATGGAATGTCGGAATATTCGCGTAAATTTTGGCCAAATTAGAATATTCAAACATGTTTTTACTTTTGTGTGAGTATGTAGCAATTTTGACGATCATTTTTTTATATGTTTTGTACAATATTCAAATGTTTAGTAGTTTGAAAAGTCCAAACATGTTTGTATTTCGACGTGAACATTTAATCGAGATTAGGAGAAGTGCACATGAACTATCTCTAAATGCTGGTATTTTTTTTTAATTGGAATCAGGAAAAAGGCATGTGGATCATCTCTAAATGTTGACAAAATTTGTATTTTCACTTTTTTTTAGCGTGCCGTCACGCTACGTCCTTGGTATTTTTTTGTGCTATATTTTTTTTTGTTAACCAAAATGTTGGCTAAATTGGTGTGTTGGAACATTTGTTTGTTTTGTTATGAATAAGTAGCATTTTTTGCATGCATTTGTGATATGTTGTGTACAATATTCAAATAGTTGAAGGCTTGAAATGCTCAAACATGTTTTCTTTGGACGTCAATATTTAATTAAAATCAGAACAATCCATTTGAATTTGATTCCATATTTGGGGAAAGTTTGCTCGTGTCGAGTTGAACTGCTAGCCAAATTGAAATGTTGAAACAAATTTGGTATTTGTTTTGAGTGCACTTCGGTTATTTTTTATGAGCATTTTGGTTTTTATTTTATGGAATATCGGAATATTCGCTCAAATGTTAGACAAATTGCAACTTGAGAGCATGTTTTCTATTTTGTTATTGTAAAGTTGAACAATACATGTAGTTCTTAGATAAATGACGCCATTATTAAGTGAGACATGGCTTGTGTGATTTTTTTTTTAATTTGGAAATTGTAAAAAGTCTTTTTTTATCTATTTCTTTTGTTTAAACAAAACTCCGAATATTTCATATTTCTTTTATTTTTTGTAGACCATAAGAAAAGATTCGTTCAAATGAAATATAAACAGATTTTATATTCCATCATTAAGTAGACCCCATCCGCGCTTGTGTGATTTTTTTTTTAATTTTGAAATGTGTAAATAAGTTCGTATTTTGGCATTAATAAGTATTATTTATTTTGGTGAGCATGTAGATATATTCTGTAGTACCTTTAATATTGTAGGAAGTTGTAATATGCAATATACTTCTATTTCCAAATAATATTTAATGTAAGTACATTGTTAGTAGTAATGCATTTTTTTTTGAATTCGAGTCCACAATTCGGGAAAGTTCATTTATATTGCATCTAAATATTGACTATTTTGAATTCTGTAATATGTTTTGTGTTTTGCCATAGATGGTTAGTGTTGGTTTTTATGAGCATTTGTTATATAGTTTAGAGAATATCCAAATATATAGCAAATGGAAGTATTTAAATACGTTTCTTTGTTGGCATGAATTTTTAAATGTAATTAAAAAAATGTATCTGAGTTAGAAATGTTCGAACATGTTTGTATGTTGGTGTTAATATTTAATTGAAATTAGGAGAAGAATGAATATGTATTATTTCTATATGGTGACAAAATTTGAATATTTTGGGGAGAAAAATCAGCGTAAGTATTTTTCGTCATATTTTTTTCTAATTGTTTTGATATGTACTTGTATTTTTCAGTGGATATATTTAGAGATGTTCATTTACATTTTGTTTGAATTGTAAAGTTGATGAAAGTGGGAAGATATGTGTATGTTTCCTTTTTTTTGTTTCAAATTATCAGGTTTAGAAGATATTGGAAATTTTGAAGTTTTCAGTTTCGAAATTTCGGACATATGGCATAAATAGTAAATGTATATATTTTATGTGGTCATGTTGATATATTTTTTTTCCCCAACAGTTAGGTTTAAAGATATTGGTCTAGTTCATATTTCACATTTCTTTTATCCCATTTCTTTTGCTGAAATAACACTTCAAATATTTGGGGGTTTTATTTTTGGAGTGATGATTTTGTTGTTGTTAATTACTGTCGTGTCTTTGTGAGAAATAGTTGTTCTGATTAAGTTTTAATTCGAAATTTAAAACTTGCTTAAATATCACTATTTGGAATTTGTAAGTTTTTTTTTTGGGAAGACCTGATTTGAATTTGGTGTGAGGTGATTTTAATTTGTGTCTTTCGTCGTGAACATTTAACTGAAATTAGGAAAAATGCATTTGTGTTCCCTCAAAATTATGGCAAAATTTGGATAGTCAGGAAAAAATGTTAGCATAAGTATTTTGTATATTTTTTTCTGATTGTTTTGAATATCATTCATATTTTCCAACAGATATATGCAGGGATATTGTTTTTTATTTTGTTTGAAATTCAAAAATTGGTGAAAGTGGGAAGCTATTTGCATTTTTTTTCCCGTCTTTTAAATGCTCAAATTTGGAAGCCATTGGAAAATTTGGAGTTTTCAAACATGGAATTTAGTCGTACGGCATAAGTAGTAAGCGTCTATTTTTGTGTGCTAATGTCGACATATTTGTGAATACGTTGGCGGGTGAAATTCAAATTTGAAGATGTGCACATAGAAAAGTCGTTTCGATTTGAATGTGTTGGAATAAAAAAGAAGAAGTTTGCATTTACAAATTTTTAAATTTCGAAAATTGGTAAAAGCTTTTCTCATGTGAATTATTTTCTTGTGGTTTTTGAATGCTTAGATTTAAAGGGCATTTGGAATTTTGAAGTTTTCAAACTTGAAATTTGATCAAGTGCTGTAAATAGTAGGTGTCTTTTTTTTTTTTTGGTGAATGTTGACATATTTGTCATATTGATGAATGCTTGGTAGGAAAATTTTAAATTTGTGAAGGTGCAAATGCAAAAGTAATTTATGTTTAAATATTTTGAAATTTGGTAGGTGAAGGTTACATTCACAATTTTTTTTCTGTTTTAGTTAAATAGGGCACACCAACACGTAAGAAATTTAACGGTTTCTGAAATTATTTCTGTGAAGGAAAAAATCTGATACATTTTACAGTATGTCCAATTTTTAAGAAAATTGGAATGTTTAAAAATGTGTCTATTTGTTTTTCTATTTCTAATTTATAAGTCCATAATGAGTGCAAAAAAGTCTACGTTACGTTTAGGGTTGGCAATGGCGACTCCGAGGCGATCGGGCGCCGCCATCCCAATCTTGGACGGGAACGGATCCAGTCTTCGTGTCTTCGACGTCTTCGATCCCAATCAAGTCTCTGCTTCGTTAAATCGTATCCAGGGAGGAGTCCCTATGCATCATGATTGGCCTCCAGTGTTGGATCTCAATGCGGCGGCGGCCAATAAAAGCTCATCGAGGGGAGGTGCTGTCCACAACCTAATCAGAGCTTTCGACAATCGATCGACGACGTACGACCCTGGTGTGCCTCCCGATCTGCGGGCTCGAGCGATGTCTTCTGCTGGCGGTGGGGGTGAAAAAGGGGAAGCCGGTGAGGCATCTACCCACCCGAAGCCGCCGGCGGACGGCGCGATCGTGCCGGCTTGGAGGATGCGCCCGGTCGTGATTACTGAAGTTCCGGAGGACGGCGACGGGAATTGGGATGCGGCGGAGAAGGACGGCACAAACGTTGGGCCGGAGGCGAGGCTCTCCGGGGAGGTGGATTTGGAGGATGACGTGTGTGCTGAGGAACCTGAGGAGGAAGAACAAGAGGCAACCTCGGAAGCAAAGGTATGGCGGCTGTTTGCACGGTTTTACTCTGTCAAAGCAGCAAATTACAGCGATTTGCATACTCACTTCATGAGAGTTTGGGGAATCCGTGGTGAGATGGCTTTCAAGCCCCTCAAAGACAACTTTTTCATCATCACGTTCATGGCAGAGGGTGATTACAGATTTGTGGCTAGAGGAGGGCCATGGATCAAGGAGGGGGTGGCTTGTCTGATAGCACCCTTTGTGGGGAATAGGCAGCCGTCAGAAACTGTGCTTGATTCAGTACCGATCTGGGTGCGTTTTTATGATGTTCCATGGGACAAGCAAAAGGTAGCCTACGGAGAGTATATCGGTTCTTACCTGGGTCATGTGGAGGAGGTGGACGTAGACAAGACGGGATTGGAGCTTAATGATTACCTTCGGGTCCGCATCACCTTGCCTCTGAATAAGCGTTTGCAGACTCGCTTTACCACCAAGCTCAAAGGCCAGGCAGGTACGATGGTGTATCCCCTTAGATATGAGCGTGTCCCACACTTTTGTTTTCACTGTGGCTTCATTGGGCATGCTATGGAAGAGTGTGAGAAGAAAGCGAGAGGAGCACCATCGCTGCACTATGACTCCTCGCTCCGTTGTTCTCCCAAACGGAAGTTCGATGGCAGGGTTATCTCGGCTACTGCAAACCCAGCAGTGAAGAAGGGCCTTAATTTCAACTCCCCAGTAGGGAGTGGGAACTCCTCGACGCTCGGCAGGCCAAAAGGTAGTAAGCAGGGGGCTCAAAATCAAGCAGCTAGTGCCCACTGTCCAGGTTCCTGACGCTGTTGATGCCCGGGACGGCTTTGAGGAGAAGGAGCTTGGTACTACAGCAGAGGTAGAGAGCCAACTCGTGAACACAGTTCAGAAGATGGAGCTGGATGTAAATGATGACCTGAATCACAGCTCGAGAAGAGAGAAAAGGTGCAGAACTGAGCACCCCGAGGAGGGTTCAGGAGGGGCACTTGGTTACGTACAGCAGGATGTCCAGAACAAAATGCCTCCACTTGAGGACATTGAGCCACAACCACGGGTGCAGCTTGCACCTGGCATCGAAGACATGTTACCGGTGCTACGCACTCTGTCCGACCCTTCGACGTCTCTGAGTAGCGTCGCTGATACCCATATGTTGGCTGCAGACTCGGTGCTTGGTAGAAAGAGGGCAGCTGATGAAGAGGTGCAAGGCAGGAGGTTGGATCTTACCCTGGCTCTGAACTGTGAAGCTTTGGAGGGCGGCAGGCAGAGGGAAGGCACAATGGAGGTGGCTAGTGAGGAGGCAATGGACCAGAAAGATGATGCAATTGCCAATGGGAAGAGAAAGATGAGGAAGCAGGCAGCAACCGGACTTGGGGCTTCCGGTACCCTGACGAGATCCAATGTGGGGTCTCGTCAGGAGCAATGAGTTGTTTATCCTTCAACTGTCGAGGAGCCGGGAATGCCTCGACAGCTAGGGAGTTGGCTACTATTTCCCAAGTTTGGAGTCCTCGTCTTTTATTTCTTTGTGAAACTAGGCAGCATAAGAATAAAATGCGTCGTTATCGTCATAGGTTAGGTCTTAAGGGTTTTGCTGGTTTTAGTAGTGAGGTTTGAGTGGTGGTCTTGCTTTATTTTGGCATGAAAGTTTCGATGTAGAAGTTAAAAGTATTAATGAAAGATTTGTGGATGCGTATGTGCGTGTGTCTCCTAATGAACCACAATGGCGCCTTACCTGTGTTTATGGAGAACCGCGAGTAGAACACCGCCACCGCATGTGGGATACATTGCGAAATCTGAAAACAGAATCTGAATTGCCTTGGTTAGTCATAGGTGATTTCAATGAGGCCTTATGGCAAGAAGAGCATTTTTCGCACACCCCTCGTTCTGTCAGCCAAATGGAGGCCTTCAGAGAGGCCCTCTTTGATTGCAATCTTACTGATCTTGGCTTTTCAGGTGTACCCTACACATATGATAATAAAAGGAGGGGTAATTCTAATGTGCGTGTACGGCTGGATAGGGCAGTTGCCTGCCCAAATTGGAGAGAGCTCTTTGCTGATTCACATCTACAGCATTTGGTTTCCCCTGTTTCTGACCATTGCCCAATTCTGTTAAATATTTTGCAGGAGGAGAGGCAGGTAAACAGGAGACCTAGGCGCCAATACGAAATATTCTGGGAGCGAGAAGCCGAACTAACTGAACGAATTTCTGCAGCTTGGGAAGATGCCGGGCAGAAAAGAAACTTGACTGAAATTATGGCCGGATTGGACAAGGTGATGGATACACTACAAAGCTGGAGTAAGAAGAAGTTCGGTAATATTCTAAAGGAGTTGAGTATAGCAAGGAAAAATCTAGAAACCCTTCTGATTAATAATGCAGATCAACGAGACATCCGTCATGCATCGGATCATCTCAATGAACTGCTTTATAGAGAAGAAATGTTGTGGCTGCAACGCTCACGGGTGTCCTGGCTAAAGGAGGGTGATCGCAATACAAAATATTTCCATCAAACAGCTAAGTGGCGGGCTCGTAGAAATAAAATCAAAAAGCTAAAGGATGCGGATGGCACTTGGAAGGACACCCCCACGGATATGGAACTTATGGCAACTTCTTATTTCCAGGAGCTTTTCACGAGGGATCCGTCTCTTAACTCTAATGATCTGATTTCTCTTATACAGGAGAAAGTAACAATGGAGATGAATGAGGGCCTCTGTCAAGATTTCACTGATGATGAAATTGGTGATGCGTTGTTTCAGATAGGACCGCTAAAGGCTCCTGGAGTTGATGGCTTCCCAGCACGCTTTTATCAGCGCAATTGGGGCACGTTAAAAGAAGAGGTTGTCAATGCAGTGAAGCTCTTCTTTGTAAAAGGGGAAATGCCAGAAGGGGTGAATGACACAGCAATTGTGCTGATCCCAAAGAAGGAAGAGCCGGAGACACTAAAAGACTTTAGGCCTATCAGCTTATGCACAGTCATCTACAAAGTTATTGCGAAATGCATGGTCAATAGACTGCGGCCAATTTTAGGAGATATAATTTCTATCAACCAGAGTGCCTTTGTGCCAGGGAGACTTATCACGGACAATGCACTGGTGGCTTTTGAATGTTTACATTTCCTGGAGCACAATACGAGACAAGACAGGAACTTCTGTGCTTATAAGCTGGACCTCTCGAAGGCCTATGATAGGGTGGATTGGGATTTTCTAAAGAAACTGATGCAAAGGTTAGGGTTCTCGCACCGGTGGGTTAACTGGATAATGGCATGTGTTACCTCGGTGCAGTATAAGGTAAAACTTAATGGGACCCTCCTGGATTCATTTTCGCCTTCTCGGGGCCTCCGACAAGGTGATCCACTTTCCCCCTTTCTGTTCTTATTTGTTGCGGATGGACTGTCTACTTTGATCCAGCATGAGGTGGCTACTAACCATATTGAACCTGTTAAAATTTGTCGGAGTGCACCTGGGATCTCTCACCTCTTATTTGCAGATGATAGTTTGCTCTTCTTTAAAGCTAGTATGGATCAAGCTCAACGAGTTAAAGGGATCCTCGAAAAGTATGAAAGAAGCACAGGCCAACTGATAAATCCAGATAAATGTTCCATCCTCTTTGGTAACTCATGTCCTGTACCAAGTCGATCAGAGGTCAAGCAGGTTCTGCAAGTTACTCAAGAAACTTTTGAGACTAAGTACCTTGGTCTGCCTACACCAGAGGGTCGGATGTCAAGTGAGAAATTTGAAAGCCTGCAAGCTCGTCTTGCTAAGTGCCTTGTGGAGTGGGATGATAATCACAAATCGCAAGCTGCTAAGGAGGTACTCATAAAAGCTATTGCACAATCTATCACAGTTTACGTCATGAGCGTTTTCAAACTGCCCTTGGGTCTGTGCGATGAGCTGACCAAAATGATCAGAAGGTTTTGGTGGGGGGCTGAGGAAGGGCGTAGGAAAACCTGCTGGGTAGCTTGGGATATTATGATGCGACCAAAAAGCCACGGTGGGCTGGGTTTTCGGGATATGCGCCTTTTTAATCAAGCGTTGCTGGCGAAGCAGGCCTGGAGACTTATCCAATTTCCTGATACTTTGTGTGCAAGGCTCTTAAAAGCTAAGTACTTTCCAAATGGCTCTCTGATCGACACGGTGTTCACTGGGAATGGATCCTCCTCATGGCACGCAATTGAACATGGATTGGCTCTGTTGAAACAAGGTGTAATCTGGAGGGTGGGAAATGGTGCTCGGATTCGAGCTTGGAGGGACCCATGGATACCGAAGGAGATTAATTACCACCCAAGTTCCTTGCAAGGCAGATGTAGGTATAGATGGGTGGCGGATTTCTTACTACCAACAGGAGAATGGGATGAACACGCCTACAAACCTATTTTAACCTGGCTGATCGTTCCGAGATCTTGAAGATCAAAACTTCTAGAAGAAACGAGGAGGATTTCATTGCTTGGCAGCCAGAAAAGAGTGGTGTCTTTACAGTTAAGAGTGCATATCGCTTAGCTCTGAATAAAAGCATGCATGAGCAAGACCGTGGAGCTTCCAGTGCGAGACCAGAGGGAGATAGACCGGCGTGGAAATTGATCTGGTCTTGTCCGGTGCCACCTAAGGTAAAACTCTTGGCGTGGAAAATTTGTCGCAATGCCTTGGCTACGAAGACGAACTTGAAGAGGAGACATATAGTACCAACTGCAACCTGTGACATATGCGGGAGTGAGGATGAAGATACTTACCATGTCTTCATCTGTTGCCCCCATGCTCGGAGCCTATGGCTTGCCATGAGAGAAGTTTGGAGTCTCCCGAGTGATGCGGAATTGCGTCCTACTGGACCTGAGTGGCTGCTGCAGCTAATCACTGAAATTAAAGAGGAACAAAGAGCTCCCATGTTGATGACTTTGTGGCGCATCTGGCACGCCCACAACGAGATCACGCATGATAAACCCTGCCCATCTATCGAGGGGTCCAGACGTTTTCTGATAAGCTATCTTAATTCCTTGCTAATGATCAAACAATTTCCTGTTGCAGATGTAGCGAAAGGAAAAATGGTAGTCAACCATGACCTCGGGTTCAAGTGCGTACGGGCGCGACAAGATGGCAGGAAGAAGGTGCGGCAGAAGTGGAGCATCCCCGAGCAAGCGAAGGTGAAATTGAACGTAGACGGAGCTTTCGTTGAAGGCGGTGGTGCGGGTGCAGGCATGGTTCTTCGTGACGACAAGGGCGAGGTCATCTTTACAGCATGCCGGTTCCTACCGCATTGCATGAACGCCACGGAAGCGGAGCTTGCTGCCATTGAGGAGGGGCTGAGTCTAGCGCTAAACTGGACTCCTCTGAACATTCTGGTGGAGACGGACTGCGCTGATGCAGTCAAGCTGATCGACAAAGGAACCCCCAACTCATCCGTCCATGCGTTCAGAATATGCAGAGTTCGTGAACTACTTCAGGAGAGAGATACCAAAATATCCAGCATTAGCCGTGAGATCAATGGTGTTAGTCATGCTTTGGCTAGGATAGGTAGGACTCAGTCTAGAACCCAGGTCTGGCTACGGAGTTTCCCCCAGGAAGTGCCGAGTTAGTAGCAGATGAGGGTCAGCCTGCCTTGGCTTAATGTAATTCTCTCTCCCCCGCAAAAAAAAAAGTCCATAATGAGTGCGAAAGCACATTTATTGAACTGAAATGCCATAATTAGGAAGTTCGTTTTCTGAAATTCAACTCCGTATAATTGATCACGTAATTGGAGCAGATATATTGTTGTCGTTTTTTTTTGAAGTTTTGGTTAAATTGAAATGTCTTGTTCATATAGTGTAGAACACTTTCAATTTTTAAGCAAGTTGGGACGTTTTACATTGAAATGTCTTGTTCATACTATTTGTCAATATTTACATTTGTGGTTTCCTTATTTTCATTCTGATATTTTAGAAGTTTTAAGCTTTTTTGATATTTTAAAAGTTATAAGCTTTTTTAGGGAAAAGGAAAATGGAAAAAGGAAAAAAAAAGAATTGGGCACGCAGCAGGCGGCCCAGCCCATGAACAGCCCGCCTGGGAAGGGAAAAAAAAGAACCGTGGCGTCACGATGACACCATCAGCGGACGGGATCCGGCGCGGCGGCCCTGACCTCGCCGGCGCCGCCTGGCGGCGAGCTGGGACGTGAGCCTGGCCTCCTTCGACGCGCACGGAAGCGGGGAGCCGGGAGGTGGCGGCGCCACTCCTTTTAGGTCGCCGGAGCGGCGCCGGCAAGCAGTGGACGCGGCGGCGGGAGGCGCGGCACGGCGGCGGGGATTCCGGCGCCACGCGGGCGTCCCGGGACGCGTCGGTCGGGAAGGAGGTGGAGGGCGGCGCGGCGGTGGCTCCCGTGGCGTCCGATTTGGCCGGAGAGGCGCGAGGCGGCGGCGCCAGGCGTCGGCGTCCGCGGCGAGCTCGGCGCGGCGTCGCGGGAGGGGAGAGGGGCTGGGGGGGTGCTGTGCGGTCGTTTTACGAAAAACAACCCAGACTTTCGCGTAATTGCAAAGAGGTCCCTGGAGCCGAATTTTCTGTGAAGAGTATGGAATTTTCCGGCGCCCGTGTGCTTCTTCGCAAAAAGCTGTGAGGCTGACGCGCGGGCCCACCGCGCACTGTAGAACACTGTAGATTTCTACAGTGCCTACTGTAGCTATCTACAGTACTCGGGGCGCTCCCAGGCCGCGATTTTGCGCATCCATTATACACTCGCTATTTAGTGTAGGAGTCCTTCAGTCCCATCTTCTTCCTGTCTCCCTTTTCTCTGGCCTTCATGCCTCTCTTTTGTTTGTTTCCCTGTCTGCGTTCTCTTGAATCCATGTCATCATATCTTTTAGGATATATAATACATTCAGTTGATTTTTCTACGTTCTTCCTCCTTAAGATGAAGCTTAGTGGAAGGTATGAAACATTAACAATGGAAATTTAATACTTTCTTATCTATTTATACTAAACCTTTTAACTTCATCATAATTCATCTCCAAATGTATGTTTTGTGATTAACATCCTTCTATATGCTATCACATTCATTTTCAAATTTTACTACCTGAATTAACAATTTACATACACTCATGTACATTAAGAGATATATTTGTCAAAATATTCTAATATTAAAGTTACAAATACATTTTATATTAGTTGATTGAAACTATATTTTTCTATATTGTTTTATATTTAGTTTGCGATGTTTAATGTACTCTCTTATTATAATGCACTTCAATGTAAATCTAGGCTGTAACATTAAGTATCTCGAAAACCTAGCTCTTTGGTTTGAAGTTTTCAACCAGCCTGCTTACAAACCTTTTTGCAAGGATAAGACCGACAACAAATTTCCCGTGTGGGTACAATCTTTATTAAATACATGTAGGCTATTTCAGAGTGCAATAATCTGCCACATAACTTCATTGAGATTTCTAGAGTGCATGACTATCAAGTGTATGTAATTCTAAATGCGTGAGGTGTCGGCTATTATTTGGTCTTGAAATTCTATCTTGTGTTCTCACTTGGTCAGTGGTGCAATTGTTCGGCTAGCAAAACGTGTGTGCTATTTGAAATATTATAAACATGTATATTTTTTAAGTTCCACCATATACTTCTTACATATTACTCCGGAAAGTAATATTTATCTATAAGGTGCCTGTTTTATAGGATTTTTCTAAACAAGATAAAACGTCCAAAAAATTTGTATGTGAATTTGTAGAAGGATCCAGAAGGCAAGCGAAAGGGCGACAAAATAGGGGTACTACATTTCTGGCACGCCACATTGGTGTGCCCCATGTCACGCTGATTTCTACATGTATTTGTATGAGTTTTGTATATCTCGCATGATGTATAGGTAATTATTATGGAGGTTTTGCAAACATATTGTGTAGTCAATTGACTATACAGCTTAGGCTTGGCTCTGCCACCGTCTAAATGCAACCAGGTCAGGATGTGTGTGTTAATTAATGTCTATGTGAAACTACTTATGTCAACGTCAAAGTTTGTCAAATGTTTACTTTATGTCCAAATGTCGGTTGTCAAAATTGTGAGCCACAATATTTCTTTTCGTGTTGCCTACTTGTTTTATGGGTGCATTTTGGTATACACATGGATGCATTATACCCCTATTGTGTTCTGACAAATGTACGTGGTTGTCTCGTATCCTTCTCATATCCGTTTCGTATTCGTTTTCGCTTACTTCTACTTCTGTATCTGTTTTCGGCATTTCCGATTTCGTTTTTGATTCTGGCGAGATAAGCTGAAACCTTTTTTTCCATATCGGTACTGTTTTCAACCCTAGGCCTGGCTGCTGGGTGGATCAATCTCTTGGTTTTTCCTTGTGTTCTAAGTAGAAAGTATTCTACAACTTGTGTTCATTTATGTAATGCTCTCCTTCGTGCCTGGGAGGCCCTGTAATCTGTCTAAACTCTAGCTGGTAACCCCAGCAGTGCTGTTTTTGTAATCTGTCTAAAATAAGACCGGTAGTATTCTTTTTCTGCGTGAAGCCCTGAACGATGGTCGTTTCCAACACGGAGGGAGGTAAAGGAGACTTGAGTCCAAGCTAGCGAGGTAGTCCGCTTTAGACTAGAGTGGCACCGATGCACTCCAATGAAGTCTCGCTGCCGAATCATGCGGGTCGTTGATTAGTACCTCCCGCGTCCACCTGCAGTCACGTCGTTGGGCGCTGGTGGTGCCCTGCTCGATCCGCCTGTTTGTTCCATCTGACCCGCCCTGCTCTAGCAGGCCAGAAGATTGAGTCAAGCAACACCTAATTAAACGAATCATGCGCCACAGCATGCATGCTTGTTGTCGCAGTGGACAGCAGACGACGTGCCGAATTCCAAAGGCGGATGGCCTTAAACAATGTAACGAATTAAGGCGAATTGCAGAAACTTGTGGAGTGAGCTTAGCACCAATGATTAAAGCTCGAAGCCTTTTTCGTTTCCTAGAATTAAGAAAAAAGATGCATTGACTTGTGGTGACAATCGTCCATCGTCCTTAATTCTAGACGTACACGTACGTGTGTGCTCACGAAACTCCCGTGAGATTTCCGATGTCCCGGACTAGACTGAACAAGCATGGACCTGAAAAATCCGTCTGTTCACGGGAAAGAAGAATCCACACAGTCCAGGCAGAGTGCACTACCCTGCACCAAAATCAGCAACAGAGAGGAAATTGTTCGCGTAAAAAAAAAGGAGCCTACAATTTCAAGTATTTTTTAGTACGATAGTACTATTATTTGATTTTGCGGCCGTTTTAGTATGTACTAGCATATTTCCTTGGATAGTTGGATGTCTTGTCTGAAAAGGTTACGCACCGGCGCATGGCCGAGCCAGTTCGCATCAACCGCTGGTTCCTCCGAGCGACCGATGGCGCACGGCTCGGCCGGTTCCCATCACGCGGCGGCGCGGAGTCGCTTAGCGGCCTGTCGAGACGTAGAGCTGTAGAGCGCATGGCATGCAGGTTTGCGTTCGTGTGGGAACGCATGGCGTGTCAGCCTTTAATTACGCGTCGCTGTTTTGAGCCTGATCGAAACATGTCAACAGCAACGGATGGAGCCGATAGATGGTCATCTCAATCCGGACGACGGTGATTGTGTGCTGGTGCAATTACGGACCAAGAATGAATGAATGTACCTGATCGATCGATGCAGCGAAACAGACACATACTGTACATGGTTCAAACACTACATACTTGTGTACCGATCGAGCAATTACGGAATAAAAGCATGCATACGCACCAAGTGCAACGGTATATTTCATCTGTGGTGATGCAAGTACCCAGTCCCGATTGAATGAAAATCTCAAGTATAAAATTATTTTGTTATACTTGGTAATATTTTTTTAGATCATTGTTTGGAGATCTCTAAGACTTATTCGTGGTGAAAACCCATGATTTTATTTTGATGGTTAGATAAGACGACAACTGCAATCGGGCAATGTTTTAGTGTTGGAGAACAATTTCGCAGTATAAGTGTTGCCAATGGTGGTGCTAGTTTTACTTTAATGGGATATATTTTTTTCTTTACTTGTGTATGCTTGATGTCTCAATATTATTCTGTAATTGATATATATCGTCTTGACCTTAGTATATTGCGAAAAAATCATAGGTGCAGTTAATGTTGTATTCTACCAAGATGTAAAATATCAACTACAAATACATTATATTTTTGTGTGCGCAAAAAAGATAAATTATGAAATTGTAAATAGTGCAAAATTTGAACCCTTTAAAATCTGTCAGATTTTGTTATTCTCGTGTAGCCTAAATATGAGTTATTTTGAGTTCATATTTTCACGTTGCTAGAATATAACATTATATACACCAGGTTTTTTTTCTAGATTTTTTAAAACTCGAAAAAATGATATTTGAATTTTTTTTAACTTCTGGTGGTTGCCCAGACTAGTAGGTTGTTATCGAGAATTTGCTACGACCAAAGGATATTTGTTGCATAAAAAAAAAAATTTGCTGCATTTCCTCCCGGACAGATTAATTGGTATACTTGAAGGAACGGTCGTCGTTTCCAACACCAAGATTGGGACGGAAATGAGACTTGGGGTCAAAGGGTAGGTCCGCTTTAGATTCGAGCTATACGCTCACGCTCCACACCACACCACACAAAAAAAGCCTCGCGGGGCGGGGCCTGCAGAATCGTTGATTAATCCTTGATTAATCCTTCCCGCGTCCGTCCAGACCGACTCGAATGGTGGCGTCGTGGTCGATCAGCCAGCTAGCTGAAGAAAATCCCAGCTGAAGGAACGGTCGTCGTTTCCAACACCAAGATTGGGACGGAAAGGAGACTTGGAGTCAAAGGGTAGGTTCGCTTTAGACTCGAGCTACGCTCATGCTCCACATTATAACCAAGACTCAAAAAAAAAGAGTCTCGCCGGGCCTGCAGAATAATCATGCGAGTAATTGATTAATCCTTCCCGCGCCCGTCCACTCCACTGGAATGATGGCGTCGTGGTGCTCCATCGATCAGCCAGCGCTAGCTGACGACCCGCCTGTTTGTTGAACAACTAAGCATGGCACCTAATTATACAGACCATGCGCCAGTGTTGCCGTCCTGGACAACAAACTTTCTTCCTATCATATACGGAACGTGCCGAATTGCGGTCGATTGGGATTAATAAGTACAAGAAGCTTGTGGAATGAACTTCGTCCTAACAAGAGCTGCACTGGAGGCCCGTATTTCAGTTACGCCATCGGGAGCTAGTAGACTTGAAGCCATTCCTTTCTGCAGACTGCAGCATTGACTCGTGGTGAGTGAACCGTTCTAGAAACCATGGTACAACTGTTTTAGACAAACCGACGCCACGGGCTCCAAATCCTAGCGCCGCCAAGCCCCCGTTGGGCATCTCTCTTGGAGTAGACGTTGGCCGCGGTGGTGGCGGGCCCGGCACCGAAGGTGCATGGGGGTGGATAGTATCGGCGACTCCGTGGGGCGGTGTCAGCAGAGGTCTCCGAGCGAGGTAGCCAAGGCAGCGTCCTAGGTCAGGCGACCGTAGCAACCTCCTCCTTTGGGCACCGTTGCGTGCGGAGGCGACGGGCAGTAGGTCTAGGCACTCGCTCTGAAGTGTCATCGACGCGGCTTGCAGCTGTACGACGGCACGGTTAGGGGCTAGCGCAGAGCTGATCCGCGAGTCTAAGCGGTAATCCAAACGGTTGCGAGTTGGGGAGGTGCAACTATCGGTAAAAGCCGAGAGCTCCGATATCGGTTATAGCGGGCGATGCCAGAACTTGAAGCCTGTGATGTCATTTCAAAACTGTGATGTCGAATACATATAGTTTTACTAATTTTTTTTCTTCATTTATGCTTGTATACAAATGAATTTACAAAAAAGCTGTGTGGTCAATTGACCACACAGCTCTCAATGTGTCTTTGCCACTGACGATGACAACATACTTTGTGAAGGCATCGTCGCTGCACTCGTCGTCTCCGTGCTCAGACTACTCTGGGGAACCCTAAATTCCGTTCTACAGATTGGACGATTGCGACGCTAGTCGTTTCTCCGTCCCAGGGCATTGTTTTTGGAGTAAAAGTTAGCTGGAGCCTGGAGGATCCTGAAATGGAGCGACATGGTTTCTTCCACGTCCAATACAACGTGGCTCGACAGCGTGGCGCAGCGTGGCCTAGTTGACAGACGCGTGATAATGGACGCTCGCATGACAGTGACACTATCTGACGTCGTTGTGGCGTCGACAACCGGCCCGACAAGGTCGACGCTGACCCCTACGTTGAAGATGGGTTCACGGAATAATGTTGCGGCGACTACGTAGGTGCGTTTGCGGTGCACGTTAAGGATATGCTGAACCGGCACTCCGGTTTTGAATGATGTGTGTAAGTGTGAGGTTAGGGCAGACAGTTCTGATCATGATCACCCCATCATATAGGTGTAGCGACACTTGTCGCCGATAAGATGGCTTCCATCGATCGGCGTATTATCTAGAAAAACATTGATGAATAGTATAATAAAAAATGTTGTATGTATCATTTTTATATGCAGAGGCCAATTTCAATCTCCATTTCGAAAAGAAAGAAAAGAAAAACTGTTTTGGTACGTGGTACTTGCACACGAAGTTCCCGTGAGATTCCTCTGTCCTGGTTCACGGGAAAGAAGACTCGAGGCAGACACTTCAGAGTCCACCCTGCACCAAACTCAGCACCAGGGAGGGAAAAGAATAGCCAGCTCCTTCTCGACGTCGACGGCGATCGCCGCCCCGACCATCGAATTCAAACCCCGTCGTCCCCACCACCACCACCTTTATAAACGCCGCCCTCCATTGGCCTCCTCCTTCCTTCCTCATCCCCCACCCCCAACCTCCACCCGCCTCCTCTCTCCCCACGCAACACGTCGATCTCCAACTTGCAAATTGTAGCAGAAGCAATGGACATGGAGGAGAGGATTCACCACCGGCGCCAGGAAGAGCCGCGAGGCGCCACGGTCTCCGCGCTTTCCTCGGGACGAGTCGACGGACGGGGAGGAGTTCGAGTTCCCCTGTTTCTCGGCGGCGACCACGCCACCCCGCGCTTGCCGACGACCTCTTCGCCGACGGCCGCATCAGGCCCGCCGCCTTCTACCCCGTCTTCGGCCGCCGATCAGTTGGAGACATCGACGGCGCCGGTCTTGCCGCTCTGGTGGCGCCGACGCCGGAGCGGAGGACGAGGGGGCAGCTCGGCCGGCTCTTCCTCGAGGAGTCCCGCGCGTGGAACAGCTCCACCTCCTCGTCGTCGAGCACAGGCTCGTCGACGTCCACAGCCACCGACGACCTGGAGGGCGCGGCGCCGGAGACCTACTGCGTATGGGCACCCGGCGCGTCCTCGGCATCCTCTTCGCCGCGTCCGCCGCCGCCTAGGAAGAGCGGCTCCACGGGGTCCATGGCGCGCTGGCGCCGCGTCAGCGACCTGGTCGTCGGCCGCAGCCACAGCGACGGCAAGGAGAAGTTCCTCTTCCTCCCCGCCAACCCGCCGACGCCGGTCAAGAAGAGTCCCGCGACAAAACCAGTCAACAAGGCTGCAGCCGCCAAGAAGAAGGCCGCTCCTTCCGGCACGGAGATCAACACGGTGGCCGCCGCGCAACGGATGGCACACTACGGCGCCGCCAAGGCGGTGGGCGCGGGCGGCGGCGCCCAGCGGCGCACCTTCCTGCCGTACCGCGAGGAGCTGGTGGGCTTCTTCGCCAGCGTCCACGGCATCAGCCGGAGCCACCCGCACCCCTACTGACGAGTGACGACCATGCCATGCCATGCGGTCAACGACGGGCGGCGCGCGCCGCGGCAAGATTGTTAAATTCGCGATTCGAATTCCATTCGTGCATGTGTGTTCAAGCTTGGATTCTTGTGCAGATAATCCAGTGGTTAGGTTCTCGATAGTGTGTAATTAATTAATTACTGAAAATTACTAAAGATTCTTGTGGAGTGTGAACAGTGTGAAACGTTGGCGGGAGATCAGCGGTGGAAGTCGTCGTCGCGCGGTCGTCGCACCGGCAGCCGGCGAGGTGTGAACGCCGACGTGTGGTGGCGAGTGAGAACACCTCATCGTCTTTTCTCCTACTTTTCTCAGGGAGAACTACCAGTACATCTGGGTTCGTCGTGAACTCCTAATAGTGGCCAAATCAATCCGTGACAACGATCTTCTTTTCCTGCAATGTTTCCAAAAAGAGTCGCCATTGCAGCGGTAACACTGTACTCCATCCGTTGAGTCGGGCCGATGGATTAATTTCTTTCTGTGGTTGGACGAGAGTGACGAGTCGAGTCGACGATGCAGCTGTGTGGAGAACTGCACCACACACATGAACTTCGCTTACCGGGGAAAAGACGGGGTACCACTTTATGGAAACCATGGCGATCGGTCGAGTGCGACGGCCGGCGACGTGTGTGGATGTATGTACACACGGTGGTGGCGACCGGTGGATCCCCGGCCGGCCGGCCGGCCGTCCCCGTGCGTGCGCCGCAACCTCGCACGGGCGGCGCCACGTAGCCGGACGACGTACATACGTACGTGTGATGGCCTAATATTTTTTTTTTGAAAGGTAAAGACTTGTATTCAAATAGTAGCAAGGATACATGACACAAACAAATACAAGAACAACCAGAATGGATACAGGTAGAAAACAACCCGAAGCCCTTCGTCAACCTCTCGTCGTCGAAGCCGGACACCACCAGCCTCAGCGACGACCCTTGGAGCTGGAAGAACCCCTAGCCAAGAGGCGTAGATGGACCGCAGTATCCACCAGCCCCGAGGGACTGGATCTGGGACGCCGAGGATCATCGGCCGGCGACGTGCGCCGAGCTTGTTCCGCTCCAGATCTGGCCGGGAAAGACCAGATCCCTCCATCGATCACCAACCGCAGCACTCCCTCCGCAGCAGCCCCACCCTCACCACCCTTTAACCTCCATACCTCAGCAGCCCCACAACGTCGAAGGAGGGAACGACGACGCGTCGACAGGCGGGCCCGAGGAGGGGATCCCCACAGCACACGCACGCCATCGCCGCCATGACGAATGCGCAGGGGAACTCCCACAGGTCCATCACCGCTGCCCAGGGCAGAGGCGAGAGGGGACCGGACCTAGGAAGACCAAAACGCCAAAAGCTTCGTCGCCGCCCACAAGCAACGCCGCCGGCGATGCACGCCCACACCCTATTTACACACCGTACGCACAGATCCGGGGTTCCCCCACCCCTCCGCCACCACAGCGGGCGGAGAGGGGAAGGGGAACCCACGGCGGCGCCGGGGAAACGGGGGAAGAACCGAAACCGCCCTCTCAGTCGCCTGTCGATCTACTGTAGCAGAAGGGGAGGAGAGAAGACGATGAATACTGCTAATGATGGCCTAATGAATGAAATGATGATGCGGGC
The DNA here is from genome assembly GCA_947311845.1 of Poa pratensis. Classification (NCBI taxonomy): domain Eukaryota; kingdom Viridiplantae; phylum Streptophyta; class Magnoliopsida; order Poales; family Poaceae; genus Poa; species Poa pratensis. The sequence continues at coordinate 88,198,701 of CAMZMU010000036.1, read as the reverse complement.
ACCGTACGTCTACGGACCGACGCAAGCACGTACGAGTGCGACGGATCTGATTGTATTCGTTCGTTTGATTACTTGATGATTTTTAACGACGGCCAGCGTGGGTGCCACTGCGCTGATGTAGCTTCCCTGTCAATTATTTTCGCTCGCTCTAATGATACCACTCATGCTGAATTGATGATGCGTAGAAACACATGTACTCCCTCGGTCATAATTTGCAAATCTATTTGACCAAGGTGCCAACTAATTAAGTTAAAAACTTGTATACATTGGTGAGAGAGGTAACTAGCCAATTATTGTGAGTAAATTAAATGCAATTGTGCCTAGGAGGTGAAAGGTTTTGAGACAAATAGTTTTTGAGAGTATGCCCTACAAACTAGAACGGAGGGCGTGTCTAGCCAGAGATTTTGCATGACTAACAAGTGCTTTAAGCACAAGAGGGGGCTTTGCTTGAAGATCAAAAAAGGCACGTGTAGTATAATTAGCAACGAAAAAAATAGCGCGATATATCGTATTTGAAGAGGCTACGCTATATTTAGACTAAAATGTCCACTACGGCGCTATTCCCGCTATATACGCGCTACACCACGCTCAATACGGTAGCGTGTAGCGGCGCTACAAAAAAAATGGAAATGCACAGAAGGCCGGAAGCTCATCGGCCCAAACGAAGATGAGGTCAATGATTCTGATTAAAAGGTTAAGACAGTTCGTCTTATAGAGTTTGTTATTTTGTTCATGGATTTATGCGGTTATGCACTTATGCCTCATATTTGTGTTTGTGCCATGGATTTGGCCTTTGACATTTGTATCTGGTTAACTGGACGGTTCTGCATGTATTGCTAATTTGCTTCTGGACACATATTTTGCGTTCAAATCGTTAATATTTGGGCTATATATTACATTTTTTGCGAAACTCTATTTCAAATATAGCACGCTATAGCGTTTGTAGCACTTTCAGAAGGGTCACGCTATATTTGACAGCGCTATTTTTTCGTTGATAATTAGGAATAGTGTATTTTGGTTCAACTAGTGATAGTATGATCTAGTTTTGGTCCACATATCCTATTACTAAGTATATCAAAGACACGCAAAACCGCGAGCTGTGGGGTGGTCGAGTTACTGTAGATGCTACAGTGTTCAGCAGTGATTTCGGCGTTTGGTTCGCTTCCCCTGTACCGGATCGTCCGTGTGGACGTGTCGGTCCTCTAGCGCTGCCGCCGCTTTTCTTTTCTTCTGGTTCTTTCGTCGACCGAGCTGACCGACCGCCTTCCTCTTCGCTTTCTCTTTCTTTCCGCTCGACATCGCTTCTCTTCTCCGATGCGGCGTCGACGGCGGGGCCCTGTTCGGCCTTCTTCCTTCTCGCTACACCCCGATGCGGCTTTCTCCTCTGATGTGGCGGCTGATTCTTCCCCGTCTGATTCCATCCGTGTGCCTGCGGATTTCTTTGGATTGGGGGTTCCTCCCGCCGGTGATTTTGGTGGCTTCGCTGCTCCCGGAGTTCATGTCTCTCCGTCTGATGTTGCTGCCTCTGTTCTGCCGCGGCCGCGGCCTGGCCGGCCTCGGGCTCTGCTGTTATCTGCTCTGCCCGATGCGGATCTTCCGCCTGACCGTGCGACGATGAATCGGCGGATCCGTCGTCGGCGAGGCCGGATCCGGTGGCTGCGAGGCCGGACGCGCCGGATCCAGTCGCTGCGGCTGCGAGGCAGCTTGACGACGTACAAGGAGGCCTCGAGTCCGTCCATGAAGCACGTCTCCAGTGCGGGCCTCCTCGTGGGCTCCGTGCTCAAGCGCACGACGGAGAGAGTCAACGAGAAGTACAGCCTCGGGCGCCGCCTGTGCGTGTAGTGCACCATGGGCAAGGAGTACGCCTGCAAGTCCATCCTCAAGCGGAAGGTGCTGACCGACGACGACGTGGAGGATGTCCGCCGGAAGATCCATCCGGGGCGCCCATGAGGACGCCGTCGCCGTGCATCTCCTCATTGAGCTCTGCGCTGGGGGAGCTGCTTCCGCGGCATCAAGCTCGACGTCTCCTCGGCACCGACACAATGGTCAGCATCTCCCCCATCTCCTCTCTCCTCCCATCTCCTCTCTCCCAAACTGCAGGCTTAGGTGCAGTTGTTTGCGCTGGATTCAGTTCCAGTTTGCAATGCTTTTGTTTAGATTATTCATCAAACAAATTGCTTATTTATCTGTCAGTCCACTGCTCACGGGTCTTCAATCAGATTAAAATTAATCCATGGAGAATGTTTAGCTGTCAGTAAATTTAGTTGTGCAAACAAAATGCATTAGTGCAAAGAAAGATAACGAGCTCCTTTAGGCCATAGACTGCATTATCTATGTTCTCTCTTTTTTTCGCTATGTTTTTTGCAATTTGCAGCAAAATTAAGTCCAACTTCTTTAATGGAGGCCCTCACATGTTGTCTCTGAATCTTTACAATAGGTACTGTTCCATATAATATCAATTGAGTTAAGTCTTTACATACTTTTTTCCCAGCATGCGTACACAGATTGATTTACATGCTGAATTAATCACTTCACCATGCTCAAAATTACTCTGTTGTTCAGTCCTGATGGTTCTATGGAATGAAATAGGAAACATCAATCAAAGGCATTGATAATTTGATATGCTTCATTGCTGGTTCCTAGGGATCTCTATATTGCTCCATGCGATTAATTTTCCCTTTATCAGTCTATTGCAATGTTGCATGAACATCGTAGGAAGCATGCCGACGAGACCTTGCCTTTTTTGTTGATGTGTTTATCTTTCTATGTTCTCTTATAAGAGTTTATTGTTTTTTGCTTCGATGATGATTTTATGAATTTATTCTGGGTGTTGTTCTTTAGGTGTGAGGCCTCCGGTTTTTGTGGATGGCCGTCTTTGCAGAATGTCTAGGAAATACATTGCATATTTAAAAGGTTCGTGTTTAGATCCTTTTTCTATTGCTTTCGATTCTTGCTGGTAGACCATTTCTGTCTTTTTCATTTGGATTTTTACCCTGATCTTTGGGTGCAGCTTCTTATCACGAGCAGTTCTATCTTGGTGGCCTGGAGTATACAGTCTCTATAATAATGAATTTGTATCCTTTGATCCTCTTGAGACAATTTATGTATTTTGTCAAACAAAGTAGTTACCCAATCATTTAAATACAGTCTTGCATTTTGCTTATCAATGTTATTTCTTATAGGCTATTAATAGGCACATTGCAACCTTTTTCTTTACATGCTTTTTTAATATTGTGCCCTTTACTGTTACTCTTGACCTGTCAATTTCATTTCAGGGCTGCTTTGGCTGTGTCCTACAATAATAAGGTATTTTATGTTTCGATCTTCCCTGTATGAAAATATCCTTGCCAGTATAAGTTCAGCTACAACTAAAGGCTTAAGCAACTATTACTCTTTGCTCTCGATCATTTGAAGGGTTTCTGGAATGTGTGACAAATGGAATAGTACATTGCTAGCTGCTAGCTTCTGTATGGACTATGGACTGCATCTGATATTTTGTGATACCAATGTCGCCACTAAATTGATCAGGCGATCACCTGTGTAAAGCTTACTTTCAGTTAACGAAGCAGAAGCACCTTGCAATTTTATATGATGTGAATGTACCTACTGTATTGACCAAACCACTATCTGAATTCTGCTTATCGCAGCGACATGCCACTACTTTGTAAATTAGTTATGGTAAACAGCACCACCGTGTTGCAATGCAAAATTAGTATATGTACTGCCATCTATCATGTAAGCTAATGTAACCACGTTTTTAAGTATATATGCTGCTATGCACTGTCTTCTGTCAATTCCCCTGTTTCCATCACAATCAGCGTTTTGCAATATTCGTTCAAAAACTGTTCATTGCATTCTATTTGTAAGCCAAACTAACTATAGCACTGAATTTATCGTCAAGGGCGCGGTGCTTCTTCGCCTGTTGCTCCTGCTCCTGTCAGCTCAGCTTCGCACCATACCGTTGTTGCTCCTTTCTCTGCCATGGAAATATCGGGTAATCGTGCTGTTGGTTCGTCCATGCCTGCTGAAGAAAATGTGCGCAGGCGGCATGAGATTTGGCTTCACAAGCATCGAAAGGTATTTTTCCATGTCTTCCTGATATTGTCAGCGGCGATTACTGTGTACCTACAGTTCAGTGGTAAAGCATTTAGTAGTAATTTATATACCATGCACACTCACCTTACCCTCAAGCTGATCAATGTACAGTGAGTGAATACTAATTGGTTGGTCTTAGTTAAGTGTTATTGTTAGACATAACATAATTTATAAATATGTAAAAGTAGCTACATTGCCTCTGTCCATGATTTTAAAAAGAAGCAAACAAAAAAAAAGGTAGTTTTCAGCTTTGAATCATATGTAACATCAACTTATTAAGATTATGGACGATGAGAAAATAGATAGATAGTACAATGGCTATAAAGAGACATAGACTTATGTTCAACTTTAATTCGGAGGAGTACATTGAAAAACTTGGGTCTCATTGCAGGAGCCAATTTGTAAGACAATACTTTCTCTTGCAGCACCAAGAGCAATTCACAAATCACCAGCTGCATACAGTGTGAGCATCCGCGTGCCCAAGAAACACTACAAGCAAGCAGCAAATAAAGCCAGTGGCCACACCACAACCGTGTCCCAGCGACAACAGCTCCACCCAGCACGGTGTCAGTCATGGATATAATCAGCGTCTCTTCGTCCGACAAAGAAGACACGAACTTAAGGTTCTGACCAAATATACAATTAGTCTTCTTCAGCAATAGATTTTCTGCTTTTGAGTTTTGACATTACATTTCCTGTACTAAAATCCTACATTTATGCAGTATAACTGAATATGCAGCCTCTAAAAGTACAACCACACAGCCGCAACCTTCTGAACACTATCTTAAGAAGCTAATTGCCAACGAGCAACATGTCATCCTCGGATCAAGCAGAATATAAATACTATGCGAACTCTGCCTTTTGACAAGCATAGCGACAAACAATGTTGTCAGTGCAGTTTACTACTAATAGCATGCACAAAATACTGCCAAATGTACTCCCCTAGCTAGCAAATACTCCACTGTATAAAGTAGCATGCACAAAGTACTATCGAATGTTCTCCTCTAACCTGCAGGTACTCTACTGTATATAATGTAGCATGAACAAAGCATTACCAAATGTACTCCCCTAACCAGCAAGCATTCTACTATTTATGAAGACTGCATGAACTACAATATATAGTATGCAATCTTATCTGCTTCTACTGCTGATAAATGCATCTGTGTACAGAATATGCAAGACTTTAACTATATACAATTCTGCCGGATTTCAAAATTTTGAATCACAACGGTGCATGTCCAAATATAATGCACATAAATCTCAACAAGGGCGTGGCGCAAATTCAACTAGTATAACTAAGTAGATGAAGCCTACTAATCTATTTCTCTTCATCTACTTAGTTAGCGTATGATCTAGTTTTGGTTCGCTACCTGTATGTTTTGTCCACAACATAGTATGATTTACTTAGTTAGCGTATGATTTTTCGTTGATAATTAGGATTAGTTTATTTTGGTTCAACTAGTGATAGTATGATCTAGTTTTGGTCCACATATCCTATATAACTAAGTAGATGAAGCCTACTAATCGATTTCTCTTCAACTAGTGATAGTATGATCTAGTTTTGGTTCGTTAAGTGTATGTTTTGTTCACAACAAGAGACAATAAAACACTTATTCTTCGAGTGTACTTTCCCACGTTCTATATGGTCATCCATCCAGATAGCATCTAACTTATATCAACCAAAGTCTGTTGCTAATGTTTTTGGCAACTGGCTACATGAGATTGATAAAAAGTATAAAACCGTTATTAGGGTGGGAGCGATAGCCGTTATATGCTCGCTATGGCTAAGTAGAAATGACAAGGTTTTCAATGATAAAGATGTTTCTCGTTTGCAGGTACTCTACCGATGCACAAGTATTCTCCGTTCGTGGTCCACCTTATAACGGGAGGGACATCGAGTCCTCTTTACGGAGGCATGTGCACGTTTGGAAAAGGTGGCGAGGGACATTTTTACGCGACATGGATGGTCGCTTGATCGCCGGATTGGTCCTCCATAGGCGTTCGCGTTCATCTTCAGTACTGGCGATCTACTTTATTCATTTCATGATTGTAATTCGTCTAGTGCTACACACTCTTTTTATCTTTTCACTTGGATTGCGGCTGTGTGTATTGATATGCAGAGGCCGGGTGTAATGCTTAAACTTTAAATAATAAAGCCTTTTATCTAAAAAACATGCAGGCTATCCACTTCCACTACAGGAACGACCTACGCCGACGGCCATTTGTTGTCGGCAAAAGCCTAAATGCCGTCGGCGTAGCCTAACCCGACGGCAGCCGTCGGCTTAGGTCGGTCGGCTTAGGTACTCGTAGGGCTAGCTCAGGAGGTCGTCGGCAAAAAAAAAACCGTCGGCTTAGGGTGTGCCGACGGCTAAAAGCAGGCCGTCGGCACACAGTACGTCGGCGTAGGTAAGGTGGGTCCCACGGCGGCCGAGCGCGTTGGCAGAACCTATTGCTGTCGGCATAGGTTGGACACGTGTTGTAAAAAAATATCCCCGCCGTCCCTCGTTGGGGACAGGATGGGGATGGGCCGCGACTGGGGGCGGTCGACGCCGACGGAGCAGGGGCTGGGGCGCCGCCGCTGTGGAGCGCGGCGAGGACGGCGTCGACCGAGTCCGGGCGTGGCGAGGACGGCCGAGGCCAAGGCCGGGCGCGGCGACGGCTGGGGATGGGGAAGACGAGGGCTGGGGCAGCCGCGACGGCACGAAGCCGCCGCCGTCCTGACGCGGACGAAGCAGGGGCGGTCGAGGGAGCCGCCGTCGCCGCGGTTGATGCAGGGAGAGGCGCGACGAGCTCCGGGCCGTACCCGGCGCGCCCATGCGGTCCGCGACGCCGCGTTCGGAGGACGGTGTTCTAGGGCGGAGGACGACATTCCAGAGCGGAGGGCGGCACGGGAGAACGCCGACGCAAGGCGGAGGGCGGCCGGGGACGGAGGTCGTCGTTGGCGAGGCGGAGGTCGACGGCAGGGCGGCCATGGCGCGGACGAAGGTCGACGGCAGGGCGGCCATGGCAACGCGGGATCCCCGGCCGCGCCCCGGAGCTGGTGCTTTCACAGGAGTCGCCGCAGCGGCGCGGGCTGCCGCGCCAGGCTCGCCGTGCTATACGCGCGGCTGATGGAGTGCCTCAGTGATGACGTGAAAGCACACGTTCGTTGGAGACCCCAAGAGGAAGGTATGATGTAGTGCAGCAGCAGTTTTTCCTTAGTAAGAAACCAAGGTTATCGAATCCAGGAGGAATCAGAAGTGCTCCGAAGGTGGTAAGCGGCACGCGCGGCGCAATACGAGTGCTGACGTGGAACCTGCACACAACACAATCAAACTATTTTGCCCCAACGAAACAGGAAGGTTGTCAATCTACTCGGCTTGCTGAAAACAAATGATTAAACGTATGGTGTGAAAAATAAATGTTAATGCAAAAATGGACAGCGAGCAAATGGTGATGGAACGTGGTGTAAACGGTGCTTGTATCAGTGTAAAAGAATGGACCGGGTCCACATTCACTAGTGGTGTCTCTCCATAAAAGATAACTAACATGCTGGGTAAACAAATTACAGCTGGGCAATTGACAAATAATGAGCGCATGACAATGCATATATATGACAAGATGATTACTATGAGATTTAATCGGCATTACATCAAGATACATAGACCGTTATCCAACAACATCCATGACTAATAATCCACCGCCAGGTTAACATCCGTATCCCCCGTTGGTATTAAGTTGCAAGCAACAGATAATCGCATTAAGCAAAGTGTGTAATGTAAACAACACAAATGACCGTAGACATAGCATTGTTGTTTTATCCCTAGTGGCAACAACACATCAACAACCTTAGATGTTTCTGTCACTCACCCAGATTACTGGAGGCATGAACCCACTATCGAGCATAAATACTCCCTCTGGAGTTAAAAGCATCGACTAATAACGGAGAGCATGCAAGATCATAAACAACATATAAAGATAGATTGATAATCAACTTGATCATAGTATCAATATTCATTGGATCTCAGCAAACACAACATGTAGCATTACAATAAGATGATCTTGATCATGTTAGGCAGCTCACAAGATCTAAACATGATAGCACAAAGTGGAGACACAACCATCTAGCTACTGCTATGGACCCGTAGTCCAAGGATGAACTACTCACGCATCACTCCGGAGGCAGGCATGGTGATGTAGAGCCCTCCGGTGATGATCTCCCCTCCGGCAGGGTGCCGGGAAGAGCTTCAGGAACCCTCCCGAGTAGGGTTTGACGACGGCGGCGGCTCTGAAACTTTTCGTGGAATATGACTCGGGTACTTAGGGTTTTTGTAATACCCCGCAGTTATAGGACTCGAGAGGGTAGAAATAGGAACTGCATTTGTGCATACATGCATCTTTCGGTAAAATCTGGATAATTTTCGCGCTTTTGTGATAAAAGAGTCGGGAGTCGATACCAGACGAGTGTCGAGGGTCTGGGAGTCAGACATCGACAGATAGACGAGAGGTGTCGATACACCCCACTACTTATTTTCAAAACCCTACTTTTACAAAATGGTTATGTCAAATTTTGACATGATCTATTTATAGATTGTTATATTCAACACATTTCTATTCTTTCCTAATTCTTTCCATACACACACATAGAATATTTCAATAACACAAGATATATAAATTATAACAAAAAGGAATGAATCATTCCAATGAAATCAATACAAGACATATACATATCATTTCAAACATTCAAATGATTTACAAATAAATGATCATATTTTGTTTCAACAAGTTCAAATAAAAATATAACAAACATGTTTGAATCCATTTTCTTTACAAGAATTCATCAACACATTTACAAACAAATCAAATATTACAATCTGTTTTTAAAACCAGAATTACAATCATATTATTACAACAAGTATAAGCTTACAAAAAAGTAAATAAAAAAATCCTAAAACTAAATCTTCACTTCTGAAATTTCAGAAGATCTTCAACCTGCAAAATAAACATCAAAATAAAGAAATGGTTATGGTTAAAATGTTGCCAACACCATTTGGTGCTGGCATGTTAATATTTGAAATCTGGTTTAGCCTAACCAAAACTATGGTTTGGTTAGACTGATGTGGAGCATGCAAATAAAATCCTGAGGCAACAAAGGGACTGATCTGTTTGATCATGCTCAATAAATCCAAAGGCAACATTAGGGGCAAAGGCTTAAGCTTAGCACTTAACAGACCATCTTTAGGCAACAAACATCAAAGGCAACAAGTGCTAATTGAGCATTTTGATCTCATGATCATTTAAGAAAGGCAACACATAAATCCACAAGCTCCACTTTAAACCAGAAAACAAATGCAAGTAAAAGAGGCAACAATTTGGTATCACACTTGCCATTAATTGACAAGTGGATCCTAAACCCACATCTTAAGCTAATTACTAGCTTAATTGGCCACACACTTGAGTTTCATTAGCAAACCGACTACTTTAGCATCCCAATTCTCAGCCAAGCATTTCCACACAAATATCTGGATCAGATTGGATCAATGAGTCAAGAATGACTCAGAGTTATCACCATGGGGTGATGAACTGCGCAGCAGCAGAGCTGAGCTGATCTCCTAGGTGAAAAGGAGTGCAGGAATGGTCAAATAGAGCAGCTCGAGGTAGAAGGGCCACTGTAAGCAGGTTAGTCACCACAGCTCAGTTATCCTGGTGTCACAAGCACAGAAGTGCTCAAATTTGTATAAATATAGACCCAAGCCGCAGCCACCAGACACACAAATTCACAGCAACACAATACACACAGTGCACAACCATCATCACATCCAGATCACAAATCCATCTGTTCTTCACCAAGAACAACCAAAAACCACAAGCCAATCATGGAGATCACCTAAACCATCTACCACAAGCCATTAAACCCAAGAAGGAGGCCAGTAGCAGAAGAAGACAGTAGAATCACAAGAAGCAGTCCAGAAGAGGTGGTTGAACCCTGGAGCAAGATCAGATTCTACCGTAGCTTTATCTGCTCTACACCCAAGGTTGTTAAATATGAGCTAGAGAGTGATTTAGCAGGTTCTGTAAATGACAGAACCATGCATGAGTGATTTTTAGCATCTGTTCTTAACAGAACCTTGCAAGCAAGGTAAGGTGCTGTAGAAAAGTAATTAGCACAGCAGAGAACTTCTGTTTTGTGCTAGTAATAGGACAGAGTGAGACAGGAAGTGAAGTTGAGTGCAATATCATTTTGTTTGAGCATCTACAGAAGCAAGGGGTTGATCTTAGTGTAGCATCTGTTCTTATTTTGCTTAATAAAGCATCACCCACATGACAGTGAACCAGCAGAGCTGGATTAGCTGTTCATATCAAAGTTTTGCACTTAGAAGAAGCACAGGAAAGCATAAAAATCATTTTTAATCAAGAAAGCTACTGTGTAACTCTACAAGGAGGCATCACAGTGAGCAAAACATGATTAAATCATGCTCTAAACCAATTAATCATCACTGCTAGTATTAATTCTAGCTCAGAAATAATTTTCCTTTCACACATATCACATCTGTGAGCAAGAAATGCTCCCAACAATACATCCAGAGGTAATGGATGGATCCAAACATGCTAGATCTACACCATTCACCTCTGCTGTGTGCACATAGAGGAGGCAGTGCACATATCCAAGAAATTCATCTAGAATCATCATCTGTTCATCACAGAACCTAAAACAACCGAAGCAGCATGTTCAAATTAATTTTACAGCAGCATCTCGAGCTAGCTTAGGGTAGAGAGTGGAGAAGAGAGGGAGGAGAAGAGATTTTACCGTGCGTCCATGGCCGTAGCTCCACGGCGGCGAGGCAGGGCTCGCGCTACCGTTGGAGGGGGCATATGGAGGTCGAGGTACAGCACCACCACGCCACGGCGGCACAGAGGGCGGAGCTCTGCGCCCAGCCATGGCGAGCACGCTGGAGAAGAAGGAGAAGAAATGGCGCGGCACCGAAACCCTAACCCTAGGGGATTGGGTTGTGTGCGGCCACGAGAAGAAGAGAGGGATGAATCGCTCCGGTGAGGTGGAAGAGCGGAGCGAGGGGAGTATTTTGCCCCACGGCACGGCGGCGGAGATGGCCGGAGTTGGCCGGGGCGAGGCGGCGACGGCGCGGGCGACATGAGCGCCAGAGAGAGAGAGAGAGAAGTGGCTCGGTCGGGTTGACCCGAGCCAGACTCGAGTTTTGGCCTGGTTCAATCAAATTGGACCAGGGACCTATTTGTAAATATTTTTAAATTATGAAATTTCCCAAATTTCAAAACTTGCTATAAATTCAAATAAAATCCTAAAAATAATTTAAAAATATCTACAGATATCAGAAGAAAATAAGTAATCCAAATAAAATATCTACTTGATTTATTAAAAACTATTTCTTGTAGCAAAAATTCAAATGATCCTTAAGTGGAAATGACTTTGAAATATTTCAAATTATTTTCAAAAGAAAATAATATGGGAAAATTATATATCAAGTTCAAAGTATTATTTGAACTACATTATGACTGTCATGTTACTCATCCTAACTAAAAATCAAATCAAAGAAATTTTTAAAGAAATCCTTAACAAAATTCTGGGGAATTTTGGGAAAGAATAAAAATCATCTCATTATATGCATATTGGCATGTATTTGGTTTTTCAACATTGTCTCATATAGACAATGATATTGATTTTCAGAACGCGAGGGTCCCAGTTCATCGGAAGCTTTAGACTGCATTACCTATCAGTCTCAAGGCAAGTTCCAACTTGCATGTCCTACTTGATTAATTTTATCAAAGTAATTACAAAGTACTATGGTTTATCATTGCATGAAAAAGAAAAACCTATTTTCGAATGATGTGAAATGCTATACATATATGGTTGGCTGGCAGTGGAACCACGGATTGATGTTGTGGTGGAGGTTCCACTGTATGGGAAAGTATGTACCTAGGATTAATAACCCATGGCCCAGTGATCCTTGCGCCGTATTGAAGCATCAGCCAACAGATTCACTATGGATGGGCTCGTCAGAGGTTTCTTCCCTCGTTCACATATCCTCGGCAGGCTATTACCTGGTTGCGTCCGTTGCGGCGGCCAACTGCGTGGAAGCGCGTGACCTTCCCACTCGACGGAGTGACTGGAATAGAAGCTTGGGAGGGGTGGCGGGCCAGTGGTCTTAGTTACCAGCCGCGTCACAAATGGGCGGATATGTGTTGTGCGGGGAGGCGACTCCACATGACTTGTTGCCCTGAGTTCTGGCTATAGCACACATGGTGTGCGAAGAGAGCAAAAGGAGCCAGGCTGCTGTTGGGTAAAGTGGTGCAGCTCTGCAGAGTTAAACAAAGAAATTGTGATTGTCACATCCTTGTTCCAGGAGGGAACTACAGAACGCTGCGGGAAAGGCATCCCAAGTGATGACTAAAGACCCGTGGAGGCTGGGGGCATAGTTTTCTAAAATAAAATAGACCTTTTCCTAAAAATGTTTTACAAAACTTGCATATTCATCCATGACTTTTTGGTCAGGATGGTAGACAGTGCATCATACACTTTATCATCTATTACTTGAACTTGTTGGGTAACGCTAGTGTTGCTCACCCTTTTCCTCCGTTGATCTTTGCTTAGAATCTGAGGAGATCGCTGAAGATGATTTTGGAGCATACCATGCAGACGAGGTGTACTTCGAGGCACCTGATCTGTCTGGAGGAATAGAGGGCGTCGACTACATCATCGCCTACGGAGCCGACGACGTGGAAGAAGAAGAGGTGGACACCTAGAATCTATATAGTAGGAACCTGGCCGAGCAGGACTAGACTAGTACTACTTAGCGGCTGAGCCAAGATGGTTCTTAGTTTGCTGTTTTCTATCGCTTGTAGGTTGACACCTGTCAACATCGCAATAATAGACATTCCTCCCATGTCGGAGGAAGACGTCGATGTTTTTATGCATTTCTGGCTTGTAATCTTTAGCAGTGTGTAATAAAGTGGACCCGCAATGTTTCTGTTGTACTACTCTGAGTGATGTAATATTTACGGATTAGTCCTTCCGTGGGTGTTATGTCAACGACTTGTACACTACAATATGAAGTGGTGTGCTGGGTCACCGCAGTTTTCGGTGCAGGAGGAATAAATAGGCGAAAGGGCGGCGTCGGAGGGCACCCGAGGGCCCACACTACCCCACGGCGCGGCAGGAGGGGGGCCCGCGCTAGGCCTGGTGAGGGTGCCCGCTGGCGCTTCTCTGGCTCTCCTTTGGACTTCGTGGATGTGTCGGTGAAATATTGATGTCCGTTGATTTTCGTCCAATTCCGAGAATATTTCCTTAATAACTTTTCTGAAAAGGAAAAACAGCAGAAAACAGGAACTGGCACTGTGGCATCTTGTTAATAGGTTAGTACCCGAAAATGTATAAAAATGCTATAAAGTGTATGCAAAACATGTAACAATAGGCATAATATCAACATGGAACATCAAAAATTATAGATACGTTTGCAACGTATCAGCATCCCCAACCTTAGTTCCTACTCGTTCTCGAGTAGGTAAACGATAAAAACAATATAATTTTTGAAGTGACATGCTACCACACAATCTTGATCAAATAATAGTGTAAAGCACATGTGAATGAATGAAGTGATCCAATTCAATGGTCTATAGTTTGCTACTAATTAAGCAATGAGTAAACAACTGAATCATATGAGCAAAACTTTTTATGAATAGTACTTTGGAGACATTGAATCAAAAAGTTTTGCGTAAGAGTTAACTCACAAAGCAATAGTCTCTAAGTAAAAGGTATTTGACCAACACAAAGGAAGATTTTAGTTTCAGCAATTGCTTCAACCTCAACATATTTATCTCATGGCTATCGTCAATACAAAGCAATATAATCAGTCAAATACACCATCATATAATAATTGTTGTACCAAAATTGACACTAGTGTTTGCTTGTGGAAGATTGAAAGAAGTAGGAAAACTGACTTGCTACAACAATTCGAAAAAGTAAAGATACAAAGGAGTTGCTACAGAAGTAGACAAGCACCTTGACTCAATAAAAGAAAAATTGCAGAAAAATAAAATGGGTTGCCTCCCATAAGCGCTTCTCTTTAACGCCTTTTAGTTAGGCACAAAGCATGCATCAAGTATTATCAAGTGTAGAAACATCAACATTATAGTTTGTTCGAACAATAGAATCAAAAGGTGGTTTAATCTTCTTCCTAGGAAAGTGTTCCATACCTTTCTTAAGTGGGAATTGATATTTTATATTCCCCCTTTCATATCAATAATAGCACCAACAGTTCTAAAAAAAGGTCTTCCAAGCACAATAGGACAAGAAGGATTGCATTCAACATCCAAAACAACAAAATCAACAGGGACATAGTTGTTGTTAACCATAATAAGAACATCATCAACTCTACCCAAAGGTTTCTTTATAGTAGCATCAGCAAGGTGAACATCCAAATAACAATTTTCCAATGGTGCTAAATCAAGCATATCATAAAGCTTTTTAGGAATAACAGAAATACTAGCACCAAGATCACACAAAGCATTGCAATCAAAATCATTCAACTTCATTTTAATGATGGGCTCCCAACCATCTTCTAACTTTCTAGGGATAGAAGCTTCACGTTTTAATTTTTCTTCCCTAGCATGCATGAGAGCATTAATAATATGCTTAGTAAAAGCCAGGTTTATTTCACTAGGCTTACGACTTCTAGCTAGCTTTTGTAAGAACAAAATAACTTCAGAGAGGTTACAACCATCAAAATCAAAATTATTATCATCAAAAGTAATGGGACCATTATCTCCTACACTTCGAAAAATTTCAGCACTCTTATCAATAACGGTTTCAGTGCTTTCAGGTAATTTAAAACGTTTTGCAACAGAAGTAGAGACCTTCCCAACACCAATTATCTTACCATTAATAGTGGGAGTTTTAATATCACTTGAGGCTACAGCTTTTTCAGTGGTAGAAATAGTACAAACTCTAGCAATACTACTCTTTTTAGTAATTTCAGCCTCTCTTTCCCACCTAGCATGCAACTCGGCTAGCATCCTAACATTGTTATCAATTTTGATTTGTATAGAATTGAGAGTTTTGTTCTATTTAACATCATGAGGCATATTCTTTATTTTTAGAAATTCAACATCAAGAGCAAGACTATCAACTTTAGAAGCAAGACTATCAATTTTCCCTAGTTTTTCCTCAACAGTTTTATTGAAAGCAGTTTGTGTGCTAATAAAATCCTTAAGCATACCTGAGTTTCCTCACTAGGGTATTCAGGTTTGAGAATTTCTGGGTCAGGAAACCTGGGTTTATGGAGTTGGTGACCTCTGTTTGGAACAATCCAGTAAGGGCTACCTCTAGTGTCGGTATCATCTCTGGCAAGTTGAAACGATTGCGGTATGAATTAAAGAAGTGGGGGAAGGGTTTATCCCATATTAAAAATCTGATTGAAAAATGCAATATGGTGATTCTGTTCTTTGATCAGCTTGAAGATGAGAGGTGTTTGAGCACACCTGAGTTAAATTTCCGAAATTTGGTTAAAATGCATTTGAAGAAATTGTTGGGATTTCAGTCAGACTATTGGAAACAACGTTGCACGGTTCGTTGGGTGCAGTTGAGTGGGGAAAACACAAAGTATTTTCATGCCAGGGCCATTGAGAGATATAGGCATAACTCCATCTCTAGCATTATGGATGGCGAAGGGAATTTACTTGTGGAGCATGAAGATAAAGTAGCTGCATTTTTGCAATGTTATAAATCTAGGATGGGTGTTTCCTCTACTACATCTGTCACTTTTGATTTGGCTAATACTGTTAGACATGTGGATGATCTGCAGCATCTTGGTGATCCCTTCACTATGTCTGAAATTGAGGATGTGGTTAAATTTATGAAACCTGACAAAGCTCCTGGGCCCGATGGGTTTACTGGACTTTTTGTCAAGCACTGTTGGAGCATTATTAAGGCAGATTTCATTAAACTCTGTGAGGATTTCTCAGCTGGAAATAGCTCTCTGCAAAATATTAATGGGTCCTATATTACTCTTGTGCCGAAAAATCAATCTCCTGAGACTGTAAATGACTTCAGGCCCATATCCTTAACAAACACCTGCTTGAAATTCCTCACCAAGGTTATTGCCAATAGGTTTCAGAAGGAAATCACACGATGCATTCATGCCAATCAATACGGGTTCATCAAGAGCAGAACTATTCAGGACTGCTTGGCCTGGTGTTTCAAGTATCTGCATCAACGCAAACAGTCCAAGAGAAAGGTGGCGCTCTTTAAGATTGATTTTGAGAAAGCATTCGATACAATCGAGCATGATGCCATCCTAAAAATTCTTGAGCACAAAGGTTTTCCTCCGATGGTGTTAAAATGGGTAAAGGAAATCCTCTCTTCTGGATCTTCCTCTGTCTTGTTAAATGGTATTCCTGGCAGGATGTTCCATTGTAAAAGAGGAGTTCGACAGGGTGATCCATTGTCCCCTCTGTTATATGTACTTGGTGGTGATTTGCTTCAGAGCATTGTTAACTTGGCACTTGCAAATGGCAGTCTGTCGCTTCCCATTCCTGTGGGCAAGGACTACCCCATAGTTCAGTACGCTGATGACACCCTTATAATTTTACCTGCCGATCCAGCACAGCTTATGGTGTTTAGGGACTTGCTTGAGGAGTTTGCAGGGTTCACTGGTTTAAAAGTGAACTATCACAAATCTTCCATGATACCAATAAACTTGGATGATGCTGAGGCAACTAGTCTGGCTCAGATTATGAACTGTCAAAAGGCTGCAATGCCTTTCACTTATCTTGGTCTGCCTATGGGGACAACCAAGCCTTCCATCAAGGATTTTGCTCCTATCATTGATAGAATTGACAGAAGGATGTCTGCTACAGTTTCTTTCCTCTCTTATGGTGACAGTTTAGTTTTGGTGAATTCGGTGTTGTCCTCACTGCCCACTTATTTCATGCTCACTTTGGTTATTCCAAAAGGAGTCATTGAGGTCATTGATCATGCCCGAAGGAGATGCCTATGGAGAAAGGATAAAAATAAATAGAGGGTTAATTCTCTTGCCGCCTGGGACATGGTGTGCCGACCTAAAGATAAAGGTGGCCTTGGAATAATTAACCTTCATATTCAGAACCGAGCATTGCTCCTCAAACATTTGGATAAGTTCTATAACAATGCTGACTTGCCTTGGGTTCAACTTATCCGAGATTCTTACTACTATGAAACAGTTCCTCATGTTGTTTGTCTTAAGTGGATCTTTCTGGTGGCGAGGTATCCTCAATTTAGCTGATAGTTGGAGAAACATTGCCCATTGTGATATTGGAAATGGGGCAACAGCCCTCTTCTGGGAAGATGTATGGCTCTCTGTCCCCTTGGCATCAAAATTCCCCCGGCTTTTCTCCTTTGTTAAGGACAAGATTGCCTCGGTCAAAGAGATCTTTGCTCTTAATCAGTTTGCGGATGCTTTTCACCTCCCCATGTCAGTTGAGGCTTTTCAGGAATATAACTCCTTACAGGAGGATCTCAGTGAGGTTAATTTACAAGACTGTGCTGACAGATGGGTCTGTAATTTCAATAAAGGAGTTTATACTCCTAAGACGTTCTATAACCTGCACTTCTCGCAGCTGACTGATCATGGGCCTTCTAAATGGATATGGCAATCCAAATGCATGTCCAAACATAAGGTGTTTGCTTGGTTGATTGTACATGACAGATTGAACACTAAGGACATGATGCTCCATCCCCATTGGAAAGTTACAGATGACAATAACTGTGTGCTTTGTCGAGCACAAGTCCTTGAAGATTGGAGTCATCTATTCTTCAATTGTGTTTTCAGCTCTCGCATCTGGACTTACTTGCAGATTGAATGGTGATGGTCCCGAAGAGCAAGGCTTTGATACCTGCAAAAATAAACGGGATTAAGTTGAGACTCCAAGTGCAGAGTGTATAGTAAGTGGAAGACAGTTTTCCCCACGAGGGGTGACTCGAGGGTTTAATATCGAACTCTCGGGGAATCTGAAGTGGTAGATTTATCTTCTTATCCTTCTTTTGATTACCTACAAAACAAGGTTAGATGTTTTGGTCCTCAACCTCACCTGTGGTTGTCAAGCACAAGGTGTAAGAATGATATCAGGATAGTTATGCAATGCAAACAAGAAATAAATATGCAATGATGGTGGATGCAATGATAAATGATATTTTTTGGGTTTTTGAATGATGTATGCAAGATGAAAAGTATTTTTGTATTTTCGGATTTAATGATGGCTGAAAATAGAAAAGTGGTATATGGTGTTGGAAAGGTGTTTCTTATGATTAAAAATGGACTGGGGTTCATGGTTTCACAAATACACTCTCTCTTTATAAAGTGGTAGACAATGGAACACACAAAGTTAACATATGAGATTGCAACACAGGGTTTGATAACAAGTTACTTAAATATATGGGCATCACGTCCTAACATAGAGATCTTTTGGTTATTAACCTCTTTTATACTCCACCAAGATGCGAACTAAATCATAACACCTCAGTAATTAAGATAACTCAGAGTATAACATTAAGTATCATGACATGAAGTGAAAATAAGAACATGCTAGATCTAGTCATGGAGTAGTGGCAATGGTCACGCCCACATCCCCGGTAGCATGGTATTTTAGTTTATCCCTAGTGAGGCAACAAAGTAAGGTAAAGATACCAAAGTGGATCGCAGAACTTTCTCTCACGTTCACTGCACTAGCCACCCCCCGTTACTCCAACTAATGCACACGTTCCCCCACACACGCTCTCATAAACATGCTTGATCAAAACAAGTAGACAAGAACGGGGTACATAATATGCATCTATATTCATAACTGAAACAAACATTGCAATCTCAAACATATATTAACTCATAAAGATCCACCACAAAGGTATTACAACGGTGACCGTAATCATGTTCAGCAGCTCATACGGTGCTAATTAGTGAAGCTCAAGAGAGGAGAGATACATAAGTTACTTCCACAAACCCATAGTCCAGAGGTGGACTACTCCCTCTTCATCATGGAGACGGTGGAGAAGTCAATGGAGAAGATGGAGACCACGCCGGCAGCGCCCCGCCGGAGTTTTCCCCCTCCAATCTGCAGCTCCTGATCTCCGTTTCGGTGTTTCTGTGTTTGTGCGGCGCTCCTTCCAGAGAACGTCGGGAGACCTTTTTTATAGGCGTTTTTAGGTCAAGACTATGTCGGTGGAGCGAAGATCGACGTCAACGGAGCCACGAGGGCCAAACGGGTGGGCCCCACGCGGCCACAGTACCTGGCCGCGTGGGCCACCCCCGTTTGGGCCTCGGGCCTCCGCTTGTTCGCTTCCTTCGCCCGCAGGTCTTCTTCCTTCCAAATATTGACGCCCGTAAATTTACAGGTGATTTCGTTGACGTTTGGGTCCCTGAAACATTAAAATAAGAAAACGGGGTTTTCTGCCTGTGCAGGGTTAATTCCATAAAAATAGGAAATAAATGAATATTCCCAAAAATCATTATAAAACATTGATATAACCCTTATATGATGCAAATATGATTGGAATATAAGCAATTAAAGTGCAAAGTTCATGTATGCATTTTACATGCATCAAATGGTCCAGCTGCCAGATGGCTGTGTGTCTTGGTCGGGCGAAAAAATCGTTCAGTGGGCCTTGCTTCACTGAGATTGTTACCCTAGCCTGTTGGAACATCTGGAAACAACGTACTGGCTGGATTTTCAAAAATGAGAAGCCTTCCTTCAGAGGCTGGAAGGCTGGGTTTGTTTCCGATGTAACCTTGCTTAAGTTTAGGTTAAAAGCTTCTGTTCTACCCCTCCTAGAATTATGGCTTACTAACCTTCCATAAACTTGCTTTTGTAATTATGTAAATATTTGCTTTTAATAAAGGGAGAAAATGAGGCTGTGGGGGGCTCCCCTGCAGTAGAAAAGTTTCAAAAAAAATCCTTAAGCATAACTTCAAGATCAGAGGGCACACTTTTATTATTGTTGTAGGAACTACCATAAGAATTACCATAACCATTGCCACTATTAGAAGAATAAGCCCTATAATTACTATTACCAAAATTATTCCTATAGGCATTGTTGTTGAAATTATTATTTTTAATGAAGTTCACATCAACACGCTCTTCTTGGGCAACCAAAGAAGCTAAAGGAACATTATTTGGATCAACATGCACTTGACCATTTGAAAGCATAGACATAATAGTATCAACTTTATCACTCAAGGAAGAGATTTCTTCAACATAATTTACCTTCTTACCTGTCGGCGCTCTCTCGGTGTGCCACTCAGAATAATTCATCATCATATCATCAAGAAGCTTTGTTGCAGAACCTAAAGTGATGGACATAAAGTTCCCTCCAGCGGCCGAATCCACTAAATTCCTTGAAGAAAAATTTAACCCTGCATAAAAGGTTTGGATGATCATCCAAGTAGTCAGTCCATGAGTGGGACAATTCTTAACCAATGATTTCATTCTCTCCCAAGCTTGAGCAACATGTTCATTATCAAATTGCTTAAAATTCATTATGCTACTTCTCAAAGATATAATCTTAGCAGGAGGATAGTATTTTCCAATGAAAGCATCCTTGCATTTAGTCCATGAATCAATACTATTTCTAGGCAAAGATAGCAACCATTCTTTAGCACGTCCTCTCAAGGAGAAAAGAAAAAGTTTTAGTTTTATAATATCACCTTCTACTTCCTTATACTTTTGCATTTCACATAATTCAACAAATTTATTAAGGTGAGCAGCAACATCTTCAGTACTAACACCAGAAAATTGCTCTTTCATAACAAGATTTAAAAGTGCAGGTTTAATTTCATAAAACTTTCTTTAGAAGCAGGTGGAGCAATAGGTGTGCATATGAAATCATTGTTGTTTGTGCTAGTGAAGTCACACAACTTAGTGTTCTCAGCAGTACTCATTTTAGACGAAATAAAAACAAGACAAAAAATAACAACTCGAAAATAACTAGAAACGAGAAACTATTTTTTTTGTGTTTTTGATATTTAAAAGCAAACAAGATAAAATAACTAAGCAAGACAAAAACAAAATAATGAGATTGGAAGTGTCAAACTCCCCTTTCAGAAGCTCCTCTAATTCCCCGGCAATGGCGCCAGAAAACTGTCTTGATGACGTGAAAGCACACGTTCGTTGGGAGACCATAAGAGGAAGGTATGATGTAGTGCAGCAGCAGTTTTCCCTCAGTAAGAAACCAAGGTTATCGAATCCAGGAGGAATCAGAAGTGCTCCGAAGGTTGTAAGCGGCACGTGCGGCGCAACACGAGTGCTGACGTGGAACCTGCACACAACACAATCAAACTACTTTGCCCCAACGAAACAGGAAGATTGTCAATCTCCCCGGCTTGCTGAAAACAAAGGATTAAACGTATGGTGTGGAAAATAAATGTAAATGCAAAAATGGATAGCGAGCAAATGGTGATGGAACATGGTGTAAATAGTGTTTGTATCAGTGTAAAAGAATGGACCGAGGTTCACAGTTCACTAGTGGTGTCTCTCCATAAAAGATAACTAACATGCTGGGTGAACAAATTACAGCTGGGCAATTGACAAATAATGAGCGCATGACAATGCATATATATGACAAGATAATTACTATGAGATTTAATCGGGCATTACATCAAGATACATAGACCGTTATCCAACAGCATCTATGACTAATAATCCACCGCCAGGTTAACATCTGTGTCCCCGTTGGTATTAAGTTGCAAGCAACAGATAATCGCATTAAGCAAAGTTTGTAATGTAAACAACACAAATGACCGTAGACATAGCATTGTTGTTTTATCCCTAGTGGCAACAGTACATCCACAACCTTAGATGTTTCTGTCACTCACCCAGATTACTGGAGGCATGAACCCACTATCGAGCATAAATACTCCCTCTTGGAGTTAAAAGCATCTACTTGGCCAAAGCATCTACTAATAACGGAGAGCATGCAAGATCATAAACAACATATAAAGATAGATTGATAATCAACTTGATCATAGTATCAATATTCATCGGATCCCAGCAAACACAACATGTAGCATTACAATAAGATGATCTTGATCATGTTAGGCAACTCACAAGATCTAAACATGATAGCACAAAGTGAAGAGACAACCATCTAGCTACTGCTATGGACCCGTAGTCCGAGGATGAACTACTCCGCATCACTCCGGAGGCAGGCATGGTGATGTAGAGTCCTCCGGTGATGATCTCCCCTCCGGCAGGGTGCCGGGAAGAGCTTCAGGAACCCTCCCGAGTAGGGTTTGACGACGGCGGCGGCTCTGAAACTTTTCGTGAAATATGACTCGGGTACTTAGGGTTTTCGGGGCAGGGGGAATAAATAGGCAAAAGGGCGGCGTCGGAGGGCACCCGAGGGGCCCACACCACCCCACGGCGCGGCAGGAGGGGGGCCCGCGCCGGGGACTGGTAAGGGCGCCCCCTGGCGCTTCTCTGGCTCTCCTTTGGACTTTGTGGATGTGTCGGTGAAATATTGATGTCCGTTGATTTTCGTCCAATTCCAAGGATATTTCCTTAATAACTTTTCTGAAACGGAAAAACAGTAGAAAACAGGAACTGGCACTGTGGCATCTTGTTAATAGGTTAGTACCCGAAAATGCATAAAAATGCTATAAAGTGTATGCAAAACATGTATCAATAGGCATAATATCAACATGGAACATCAAAAATTATAGATATGTTTGCAACGTATCACTCGGTAGAGCAGAGGGCGCCGTCGTGGTCTTCTCTGCACGGCGTTGGCGTTGTGTGACTGGGGAAGAAGAAGAAAGAAGAAAGAAAAAGAAAGAAGAGGATATGTGCGTGGGGACAGATGAGAGAGAGGATATGTGCGTGGGGACAGATGAGAGAGAGGATATGTGCGTGGGGACAGATGAGAGAGAAGGACATGCCACGTCATCGATCCACAACAACTAGTCCCAACCAATCAGATTGCAGTATTTAGAATGACGCAGATTGTGTGTTTCTTCTCAATTGTTCAGATTTAATCAACTGTTGATAGGGGTCGAATTTTTCAAAACTATCGAAGGTTCTGTGATATAACCACTAATTGTGTACCTTAAAATTATTTTTGTAAAATTTTCAGAGCAAACTATCACACACTTGTAGTTCAAATGTGTGTTATTTTCGAAAATAGGCATAAAGTCATTTAAATAGGCGAAATTAGGTAGAAACCGATAAAATTCCTAATATTTCCAGATTATCCATCAAATATGGTCTACTTTGTGTGGGAATTAGATGGGTGCCATTTTCCACCATATTTTGTGTACTTACTTCACAAAAATGTCACTTTTGACACTTAAAAAGTAAAAAATGATATTTATAAAAATAATTTGAACAAACTCAGTTCTGCAACATTGTTTGCCATACCAAGACACACATATGTGTCAAATATGGGCGCATTATCACAAACTATGTCACAGGAATGGTCATACATAGGTCATTTGAGTCGAAATTTATACATGTTTATAGATGATTGACCTTTTTGTGAAGAAGTTTTTTGAAAATTTTGTCAAAACTCAGGTTTATCATTATTCCTATCAACTAGTATACGTAAAAGGAGTTCATGCCAAAGGATTTCTTTTTTTGAGTATTTTTTCACTTTCTTTTATTTTGTTGAAAAACGGTCAAAATGGCCGCCGTGCCTATTCATCCAAAGGTGTAGCATTTTTCAAAACTATCGATGGTTCTGTGATACAACCACTACTGGTGTATCTTAAAATGATTTTTGTAAAAAAATTAGAGAAAAATATCACACACTTGTAGTTCAAATTTGAATTACTTTCGGAAAATAGGCATAAAGTCATTTAAATAGGCGAAATTAGGTAGAAACCGAGAAAATTCCTAATATTTCCAGATTATCCATAAAATATGGTCTACTTTGTGAGGGAATTAGATGGGTTCCATTTTACACCATATTTTGTGTACTTGCTTCACAAAAAATGTCATTTTTGACACTTAAAAAATAAAAAATGATATTTATAAAAATAATTTGAAGAAACTCAATTCTGGAACATTGTTTGCCATACCAAGACACACATATGTGTCAAATATGGGCGCATTATCACAAACTATGTCACGGGAATGGTCATACATAGGTCATTTGAGTCGAAACTTATACATATTTATAGATGATTGACCTTTTTGTGATGAAGTTTTTTGGAAATTTTGTCAAAACTCAGGTTTATCATTATTCCTATCAGCTAGTACACGTAAAAGGAGTTCATGCCAAAGGATTTCTTTTTTTGAGTATTTTTTCACTTTATTTTATTTTATTGAAAAAAAGGTCAAAATGGCCGCCGTGCCTATTCATCCAAAGGTGTAGCATTTTTCAAAACTATCGATGGTTTTGTGATATAAACACTACTGGTGTATCTTAAAATGATTTTTGTATAAAAATTAGAGCAAACTATCACACACTTGTAGTTTAAATTTGAATTACTTTCGGAAAATAGGCATAAAGTCATTTAAATAGGCGAAATTAGGTAGAAACCGAGAAAATTACTAATATTGCTGGATTATCGATAAAATATGACCTACCTTGTATGAAAGTTGGATGGGTGCCATTTTGCACCATATTTTTTGTACTTGCTTCACAAAAAATATCATTTTTGACAATTAAAAAAATAAAAAATGATATTTATAAACATAATTTGAACAAACTCTGTTCTGCAACATTGTTTGTCATACCAAGACACATCTATGTGTCAAATATGGGCACATTATCACAAACTATGGCACGGGGATGATCATATCTATGTCATTTGAATCGAAACATATACATGTTTATATATGATTGACCTTTTTGTGAATAAGGATTTTGAAAATTTTGTCAAAACTCAGGTTTATCATTATTCCTGTCAACTAGTACACGTAAAAGGAGTTCATGCCAAAGGATTTCTTTTTTTAGTATTTTTTCACTTTCTTTTATTTTGTTGAAAAAAGGTCAAAATGGCCGCCATGCCTATTCATCCAAAGGTGTAGCATTTTTCAAAACTATCGATGGTTCTGTGATATAACTACTACTGGTGTATCTTAAAATGATTTTTGTAAAAAATTTATAGCAAACTATCACACACTTGTAGTTCAAATTTGAATTACTTTCGGAAAATAGGAATAAAGTCATTTAAATAGGCGAAATTAGGTAGAAACCGAGAAAATTCCTAATATTGCTGGATTATTGATAAAATATGGCCTACCTTGTGTGAAAGTTGGATGGGTGCCATTTTGCACCATATTTTTTGTACTTGCTTCACAAAAAATATCATTTTTGACAATTAAAAAATGAAAAATGATATTTATAAACATAATTTGAAAAAACTCTGTTCAGCAACATTGTTTGTCATACCAAGACACATCTATGTGTCAAATATGGGCACATTATCACAAACTATGTCACAGGGATGATCATATCTATGTCATTTGAATCGAAACTTATACATGTTTATAGATGATTGACCTTTTTGTGAATTTGTTTTTGGAAATTTTGTCAAAACTCAGGTTTATCATTATTCCTATCAACTACTACACGTAAAAGGAGTCCATGCCAAAGGATTTCTTTTTTCGAGTATTTTTTCACTTTCTTTTATTTTGTTGAAAAAATGGTCAAAATGGCTGCCGTGCCTATTCATCCAAAGGTGTAGCATTTTTCAATACTATCGATGGTTCTATGATATAACCACCACTGGTGTATCTTAAAATGATTTTTGTAAACAATTTAGAGCAAACTATCACACACAATTGTAGTTCAAATTTGAATTAATTTCAGAAAATAGGCATAAAGTCATTTAAATAGGCGAAATTAGGTAGAAACCGAGAAAATTCTTAATATTGCTGGATTATCGATAAATTATGGCCTACTTTGTGTGAAAGTTGGATGGGTGCCATTTTGCACCATATTTTTTGTACTTGCTTCACAAAAAATGTCATTTTTTACAATTAAACATTTTTATAATCGATTTAGACATTTTATACATGATGATATGGATGTCATATTTGGATTCCTCTCATTTTTCTAATCGATTTAGATATTTTATTTGTTAAATTTCGATTTACGGATTTAAAGATATGAATTATCTATTATATAATTAAAACAACAAACATTGTACGGCTAGGATTTTGTAAAAGTAAACGTATGGTTATGATTTAACGATTGGTTCCGCATAAGAGAAGTTTCTGGAAAAGAAAACGTAACCTAAGCGAACCCGGCGGCGGCCAACGATTGGTTATGATTTAACGATTGGTTATGATTTAACGGACTCTGCAGATTGCTATCTGCAGCGAGATATAATATACATGCTACAACTCGCCGGCGGCCGGCCAATTGTTGCTGCAATACCGCGCTCTGGATATCGTGGATGTGGAGGACCTGGGATACTTCTTCACGGCAGGATCCTGCTCGAGGATGAACTGCTGTCTTCCTATTGCTGCAATACCACAAGCGATCTGATCTAGAAGTCATGGAGTTGGATGCCATCAAGGATACATCTTCATGTACAGGACCCAGCTCGACGAGGAACTGCTATCCCTAATAGTCTGACGCAACTCAATCTAGCCGGGACACGTTCGATCCGGCCGCCGTCGCTGGACTTGCCCCTGATTAAATCCAGTTATGCTGATGCGTGGTGGATAGTCACATCTGCCTGCTGCAGCATCTCCGAATCATATTGATCGTGCGTATCTGCGGCAGCGTCGCAGCATCCTCGGCACTAACATGGTGCAGGCGGCAGCCATGCATCCTCCGGAGGTTTTAATGGGGGCACTGTATTTGACTCCGGCAACGCTGGCGGATCGGCTTTTCTCTCCGGTCAACTCCTGTGATGAATATTCTCTCCACTTCCCAGTCTGATCAATTTTTTTTCTTTGATGATTTGATCTGGAGAAGATGACACGCTAGGAAACTAGGTGGAAAACTTTCAGGTTTGTTCGTACATTAATGCATTGATAGAAAAAACTGTGAGGGCATGTCTAATCTGCAGTATATCCCCTTACCTGCCCGTGCAAAGTTCAGGCCAGTTTCTGCTCTCTACTCAATCCAATATGTTTCCCTGCTAGCAATTCAGTTTTTTTTTCTTCAGTTAAAGAGTAATAGTGTTGTGGATTATAAAACATTTATGCAAGGCATGTAGAAATTGACCAGAAACTTATTCGTTGATACACAAAAATATTCATATAAACATTATTTAGCTTGCCATTTGGATTCGTAAAAACTATAGCTTTATTTAGGCGCTAATGTGTGTTCCTACAATAAACACATACGCATGTGGTTCTATGAAATACGTATGAGAATAATCATTGACTCGCAGGTATACCTCAAATGTTTTTTTCTTGCGGAGTACAAACTTCTTCAAATACAAAAATTGGCCAGGTGTTGACAGTCTTGGTCCATCGGTCCCCGAACAACAGTACCTCATGGTCGCAGATTTCTGAATGATCATAAAATTAGAGCTACTTCTGCTTGCATCCTCAGCTCAGCCTGGGTTTATATATTTCATCAGGTGTAAGATATTTTCAGATAATGGGTTGTGGAATACATCACGATATAATTTCAGCCAAATCTTCTTGGAGGATGTCAGGTAACTTTTGCTTCTTCCCTTTTTGCTGTTTGCTCAAAACATAGGTTAGTTGTACGTACATATTTAGTTAATCCGGAAATGATCAGAGGGAGAAAATATTGAGACATGTACAAGGGCAAGAGCGCTAAAGCAAAATTACAAGACCAATTACATACAAACCAAAACCATTGGTCTGTATGCGACCATGACAATGTGAGAGAGAAAACCGTCAACATTTTTTTTAAGAAAAAAGACTTATCATCTACCAAAGATAGGATCTGTAACCTCAAAGATATAGCCATTTTGGTCTTTGAAAAAAGGCCGAGTTTCACGGTGCCGATGTCAACTGATTCCCAGCAATATGGACAAAAAGACCACTCGAGCTTACAGAGGGTACGGCATAATGCAACGATTATTAACTTATCAACCAATACCAGGCAAATAAAAACCTTGAGCTTAGAGAGGGTACGAGACTAATCCCACATATGCTTGAAATAAGCTGGATCATAGGGACTAATATTTTTAGAATATATGCAAGTGTTGAACACGTTTGTGCCCCCAATGGTTCCGGCAATATAATACATCAAAAAAGGAGGGGGTCTTACGGAGAGACGTTGGGGCATTTGAAGAAATCATGGGACGAACATTGACTATTGTAAGATCTGAAGAGAGGAATTTGGAGGGGACGAGCATCAGGATGTCAATCAGATATGATACGACAATAATTAGTTTTGTCCGGTCCTTGAAGCTTTCATACAAAACCCATAGAGCTTTTCATAAGCTACAACCGTGAGTTCTCTAGATTGCTAATAGTCACACACTGTTAATTAAATCATTTTTCACCAAGTTAGTAGCCTAAAAAAGATCTCATCCAGCTGGTAAATTTGTAACATACACTTAATATAAAGATTCAAAATGTTGGTGCTAGCCACGCAGTTGCGCGGGTCACCCAGCTAACCAGCATCAATTTCAGCTTTGGTACTACATAGTACCTTGCACAAGATATAGCTCTCCCATAAACACGAGAAACGATCAGAGAGAGAATTATTGTGACATTTTGTAATAAAATAATCTAAAGAAAAAGGTACAATTCTGTAATGTTGATCTCTTAAAAAAGGGGTGCAGGGCATACTACCGTAGGATACAACATTTACTCAAGTGTGTACATACTCATTTCAAAAAAAAAATTGAATTTTTTATCGTTTCATCTTTAGGGATGCACAGTTTATAGGGATGAAATAAGTGTATTCAGATATGAGAGGTAAAAGGTTTTCGTAAATTATTTTCAGAAAATAAAAAATTATGGACAACATTTTCGGACTTATGATGTCAGGTAATCTGCCGAAGTAATCATGCAAGAGATAAGCTATGAGTTTCCTTATGTTTAAACTGGCATGTAGTACTTGATTAATGGAGAAGGCACGATAACATATGCTCTCTGCGTATCAAAATATAACAAATATAAGATGTTTTAGCATAAGGATTAGGGACACACAAAAAACTTAATACATCAGTTAGTGAATTTCTACATTCATCCATAATCGTTTTTAATCTCACGTACATAATTTTAGCACAAAGAAAGGCTATTTCATATAGATATTAATTTGTTAAATTGGATGATTCTACAAGAATCAATTGGTTTCAGATCAAGAGATCAGAGGTGCACTTGCGGGCCGAGATCACGTAATGCAACCTGGACGGGCTGCTATCAGGTAATGTAACCTGTAGTCCTGGACGGGCTGCTCTCTGGATGCTGATGGATCAACCGATTATATGCTTGGGCCGACTATATCCGGTCGTCGATTATCATGTGATATAAGGTATTATGTCACTGAAACATGCTATAATCATTAATAATCCTATGTTTATTGATTGTCCTATAAAATCAAAATATATAGTATTTGTCAATTTTGTTGTATATAGTATTTGTCAAAATAAAAAAAACGTAAAAGGTTCATAAATATACTGATTATGTATATAAAGGTAAATCTGAAATAACATTCGTATACAAACCTGGGTATCTACTTAATAGTTTGAACACCAGCTGGTACATAACCAATATTTGTTAATGTTGCGTGACATGAAAAATTACTCCACCAGCGCCTAGACAATATTGATTGCTGGGATTTGAAACTACAAAAGAAGAATGGTATAGCCAACTTCTGCATAAGAAGACCTAGAAGCCTAAGAATGAAGGTATTCAGGTTTTTAACATGTACAAATATTATATCATGTAGATTGGAACACGGAAGCAATTGGCAGCTCAGTAACAGAGTATCCAAAATAATTCTTATATATTTTTGTCGATATTATTTTATAATATAGGATCCAGAATAAAAATAATACATTAGATACAAATATTTGAGTTATATCAACGCTAGCCGCGCAATTGCGCGGGTCACCCAGCTAGTTTCATATTAAATGAAAAACAGAAAGAAAAAAAAAATAGCTGTGCCGACGGCTTTGCCGTCGGCATAGCCCTGTATACCTATGCCGACGGCTATTCTATGCCGATGGCTAATTTGCTGTGAAGCCCAACTCGACCCCTATGCCGACGGCCCCGACAAAAAGCCGTCGGCATAGTGGGTGGCCGACGGCATAGTCCTGTATTCCTGTTGTGTTCAGCAGGTTTCTAATTGGTCCACGTCACATGTTTAGTTCCCGTTCAGCAAATGTTAGTATGTTTATTCCCGCGGCGAGCAATAACCCATCTAACTGCAGATGCTGTCTCCCTCTTCTTCCCTTCCCACCATATCTCTTCATATCCTAAAAATTAATCCTCTTGCAAAGTTGCAATTGGTAGCGCAGCGGTTTTCCCTATAAAAAGAAGTCAGCCGCCCGAGCTTGAGCATCGGGTTGTAGTAGGCGATATCCAGGGCGAGCATGCCGTCGTTGTAGGCCATGATCGCAAGCCAGCAGTGCGCACCAACGAAACCAGCATCCCCCCACGCGTTGCTTGGCACTTCGCCGGATTTCCTTCTCCCAGTTCTTGCCACCATACGTCGCCGCCACTAAGGACGAAGACATTAGAAGGCTCCAGCGCGATGCATGTAGCTTCGAAGTGCCGGAGGACGAGGGGCCGTCAGTGCAAGCTGAAGCAGTTGGAGAGGAGGGATGGCCGGATGGCCCTTCATAGCAGTGCTACCTAATCTACAGTATGCACTGCCGCGTCTATACCTTTGTCTCTTTGATCAGGCCAATCGGCTCCGCGGGATCCGGCTTCTCCGCCTTCAGAATTGTGGTCGACCAAGGAGCGAGGGAGGAACATGCGGCTATACTCTCTACTAACCATTAGGGTGTGTTTGGTAGACTGGGTGAGCCCAGAAATTCTCAGCCCACCCAGTTTTCGAGTGTTTGGTAGCCTGTGTTACCAGTCTGGGCCCTGCCCAGTCGATGCAAAAAAGGGCTCTCAGCCTGGTCGGGTTGCGAAGCTCAAATCGAGCTTCACAACCGAGCCTGGCCGAGCTCACCCCGAAAACTTGTCCCGCGCGACCCCGAAATTAATCCCACGCGACGCGCTGGGCCGCTAGGGCAACATGTCCTCGCACCTCGTTCCTGATTCTCTCCTCATTTCCCCCCGCATCGCTCCCAACTCAGCGCCGCCAGCATCCTCTCGCGCCGCCCCCGCCTCTCTCCCGCGCCGTCCCTGCCACCATCCTCTCACGCCGCCCCGCCTCTCTCCCGCGACGGCCCCGGCACCATCCTCTCGTGTCGCCCTGCCTCTCTCCCGCGCCACCCCCGCCACCTTCCTCCCGCGTCGCCCGGCCTCTCTCCCACGCCTCCCCTCTCTCTCTCGACGCGGACACGGGCAAGCTTCGACGACGGCCGCCCTGGAGCTCGCAAGCTTCGCCGCCGGGCCGTCTTGATCTCCAGCGAAGGCCTTCGTCCTTGCAGCGTCGACCGCGTCCCAGACCAGATCCGGCGGGCCTTCGTCTCCACATCCGGCGGGCCTTCGTCGAAGTCTACAACTTTGTCTTCTCCACCGACGGCCTTCGTCTCCACATCCGGCAGTCACCACCGCCACGGCCAAGATCTGCAACGAAAATTCCTCTTCTCCTCCAGAGTTGTTTGACCAGCGAAGGTATCACTATTTTTTACTCTCTCCATGCATTTATTTGTATTACTTTGCTGTGAATTGTGGGCAGATGGATGAAATTGTGTCAATTGTTAATATTTGTCGTTGGCTGATGGATGTTTCTGCCATATTTATTTTTGTGGATAGTGTATGTTTTTCATTGCATGAATCTGTACCAATTGTGCATATTTGTTGTGGGCAGATGGATGAAATGGCAAAAAAACGAAGGCAACTTATTGTGAAAGCAGCTGGGCTTGCTGCCGTAATGGGTGCTTATATGATGTTTATCTCAAGGCGAGTTAGGAAAACTCCAACCATAACAATAGGTCGTAGGATTGATATGGATGTAGCTAGGGAAGCAAATCTGAGATTCATATATCATTCTAGTGACACAAATTGCCTAAATCAGTTACGAATGAAAAGAGCTCCCTTTTTTGTTTGTGTACTCTATTTAGAGAGAGAGAATTATTATTGGATAGCATTCATACTTCTATCGAGGAACAAGTAGCCATGTTTCTCCTAGTAGTTGGCCACAACACAAGGTTTAGGGCTCTACAACCTATTTTCCGGAGATATATCGAAGTAATCAGTAGGTATTTTAAGGCTGCATTGTTTGTTGTTGGAGAGTTGCGAGATGAGATGATCCGGCCTCCCTCGACACAAACGCACCCTAAAATATTGGAAAACAACCGATTCAATCCCTATTTCAAGGTAATACTTTTTTTTACTTCAAAACACTAAACATTGAAATTTGTATAAAACTTGTGTATAATAGAATTATTTGTGTTTATGAACTAGGATTGTATTGGAGCAATTGATGGGACACATGTGCTTGCAAGAGTCCCAAAAAGTATCTCAGCCGCCTTTAGGGGTAGAAAAGATGGCACTACACAAAACGTCATGGCTGTGGTAGACTTTGATCTAAAGTTTACCTATGTTCTTGCTGGTTGGGAGGGGTCAGCCCATGATGCCCTCATACTTGCGGATGCGGTGGAGAGGGATGATGGGTTTTTTGACATTTTGTTGCTGAAACCTGTTATTTTAGTGCTGAAAGATGTTACTTTAGTATACTGAAATCTGTTTTTTGACATAAATTTTAGGATACTCCTAAGGATGCTGAATTACTCAACAAACCACTTGTTAACTTTGAATATATGGAAGCTTGCTTTGCCAATAAGCTAGCCACGGGAAAGTTTGCAATGGGGTTGAATGAGCCTTTGGGGAAACCTACTGCATTGAATGGCGAAGGTATTGATGCTGCTACTCCTATTGTTTTGGACTTTGATCTTGGTGGTATAGGTGCAACTATTCCTGCCACTACTCCTTCACCCACTGCCACAAATAACAAGAGGAAAAGGGTTATGAGTGAAGAAGATGAGCTTCAATGTCGCAACATGTCCGATGCATTGCGTGAGGTGGCTGGTGCTATCAATAACACTTGCCATACCGAGACGCACCCAGATTTGTGCAAGGCTGTTATGGACCTCTCTTTCGATATGGCTCAACGTTTGGCTGTTCTAGATTACTTGACAGAGCACAAGGGTAAAGGCCTTAATTTCGTGAAAATGGATGTTCAGGTTCGTGAAGCCTCGTTTAAGCGCATATTAGAAAAAAATCCTGATCTTGTTTGACTTGGAACTTGAGATGTCATCTCTTTTGTAATGCTTATTAGTACTTTTCGATGTATGCGAACTTCCTAATATGGAGTTATTCTGGATGATCATATATTGCTGGAATGTTATATTTTGCTGTTGGATTGTCTTATTTTCGTGCTGGAATTTATTATATATTGTTGAAATATCGTATTTTGGTCATGGAATTTGTTATATGCTGCTGGAATGATTATATACTGCTACAATGTCCTGTTTTGGTGTTGTCTTGTTGCTGGAATGTCATAATATTGCTGAAACGTCTTATTAATGTGCTACAAATAATGATTTCCTTCATGAAATACGTATTTTACATCTCAGCTCAGAAACAGGCTACCAAACAACATCTCAGCTCAGCTTGTCTCAACTGATGCAGGCTAACAAACAGCATCTCAGTTCATGTATCAACTGATACGGGCTACCAAACACATTGAAAAATCTCAGCTCAGCTTGTATGGAGTGGGCTTGTATGAGTAGAGATAGGCAGGGCAAGGTGGCCCGGGCTACCAAACACACCCTTAGTGTTCCCCATTTCCAACATCCAGCTGGTAATATATCTATCTGTGGTGCACTGTGAGCAAGCAACCCCATTTGATTAAATGCTCCATAGAACTATCACAACTTTCACGTTGTTGATTGATGCCTTATCATTCCACTTTATATTGTTTATGTTGCGTGTAGATTAAATGGAGATACCTGATCTGCAATCAATGGGACAGTTTTAGCAGGCCCGCAGTCACAAGTACTGTAGTGCACACATACCAGATTGTATATAATGTTTGGAGGAAGAGATGCATTAAGTTGACAGCGCTTCATCAATTACTCCCTCCGTTTAGGTTTATAAGTCCTCTACGTATCCCTAGGTCGTAAATTTGAGCAACATAATGTGATTTATATATTGTAAAAAATATATAATTAGAAAATTCAGACTTTTTTTCTAATGGTATAGTTTTTGTATTTTAATTTTTATATTATATTAGTTAAATTCACGACCTAGGGATACGTAGAGGACTTATAAACCTAAACGGAGGGAGTACATACCTGTTCTTTTCGTGTGAAGTATCAACTACAAGAATATTGTTGTAACAAGCCACTTTGGAGTTCAGAACTTCAGATGCATACTGACAAGTTAGGTTTAGAAGGATATTATCAGTCAACATCAGATGCAGTAATGCACTTCGCTCTTTGATACTCCTTAGTTGGTACCATAACCACAACTTTTCATGGATTGTTTAGGACATATTGCTTTTCCAGTCCATACCCCTCCTTCAACTCATAAATGACATGTTTAATGGATCTTTTGTAAGTTGTGGATAAACTATCTTTTGTAAGTTGTGGCCAGTCTTCCAACAATTGTCCCATCTTACATAGTAAATACTATAATCAACTTAGTCTTTATATATTAGATTTGTATGACCCACAAGCTTTGATTAATGTTTCCCTAATCATTTTAAGAGAGTTAATTTGCAAAATAACACTTTAGGAGAGTGGGCTTTCAAATTAAGACAACCCGTTCCCGCGGCAACGCGCGGGTATTCATCTAGTAAAAATAAAAAGCAAAAACAAAATTTTGACGTGTCCACATCTCTCGCATGTCAGATTGATTTCCTGGTGCTGTGGCTTCTGTGCAAGGGCTCACCCCCGCTACAAGGCTCGCCATTACAAACTTTATGTTTACACAAAAAAAATATAACAAAACTTATGAAATCAAATAGTTATACGTTGAAAATAAACTTTATCATGAATAAAATGATGCTAATTTAGTAGCATAAATGTTGTTATCGTTTCATATAAAGACGGGCATACTTTAAAAGGTTTGACTTTCCAAGTATGTTGGAGTAAGCCATCAGGCATATAGCTAATTATTCCACTCCAGACCAAGTTAGAGCATAAGGCCGTAATTTACACTATATAGAGTAACCTATGTGGTTTCATCTAACCTTGATAATATTGTACTCTAGAAACCTCCGTCAAATTAGGTTCTAGATTATTACACCCTAAAATAACATATCAAATCTTAAAAATATTTAAGAATATCGTAGAAATAATACATACACAAGCATAATGTGATAATAATGATTTTCCTTGATTTACATTGATACGTTGCATCAACGGAGTTTTCTAAACATAAAAAAGTAAATAATTTTCGTAAATAAAATCACAACTTCAATTAAGTGCTAGATAATGCATCTTAACCATAAATAAAGGAATGCTATGGCAATTATACATCTTAATGTACATAAATGTCTTTAAATCGTTAATTCAACCAGTTCATCTAAAATAGTAATGTGGTACTATATCGATAGATTTTAATTAGTAAGAATAACATAGTTTACAAAAAGCTTTTTACTAAGTAAAATAATTTAGTATAAGTAGGTAGCAGCGTTTTATCTCATTTGCCTACAAAAAGCTTAATGAATGGGAGCATGTATACAAATGATAATGCTGTGAATAAATAGAATAATAAAAAGAGAAAAAACAGATAATACATACGGTAGGCTTCCTTGTTGGGCCGGTACACCGGCCGGCAGGAAGTGGAAGTCGATCCCGGCAGCCCTGAAGATTAGGTGTCGTTAATCGGGTATCATGTCAACGTAGCCCAAACTAATCCCGAATTGTACTAGGATAACAATGGGAAAGAAATAAAATTCAGCCAGAAAAGCCGGTGCCGTATCGTACTCAATCTCGGCAGGTAGCCAGGGCCTGCTCTATATTTTACGGGGGCCTAGTGCGAAGTTGA
This sequence comes from Poa pratensis, assembly GCA_947311845.1. Taxonomy (NCBI): domain Eukaryota; kingdom Viridiplantae; phylum Streptophyta; class Magnoliopsida; order Poales; family Poaceae; genus Poa; species Poa pratensis. The sequence goes on along the minus strand of CAMZMU010000036.1, from coordinate 88,162,569 downwards.
AATATGCGCCCTAACATATGTACAAATATCTAAATGTATAGACAAAAAAAATTAAAAATTTCAACCGCACATTCTCATTCTGGGATTTCTATAAATAATTAATAAGCGACTGAGCAATGTTTTATTACGACAGAAAGGCTAAAAGAGTAACGAAATATATCAAGTTCTACTTCCTGCTGGTTTGATTACCTATAATTAGAGTCAAATTTCAATGAGTCCATCGAACAATAATATTTTAGTTCTTCACAAAAAAGTTTCTCCAGACATTTCTAGACGCAAAGTCATTGAGGACAATATCGAGATCAGTGTTGTCCAAGATATCCATCTCAATACAACACGTAGCATTTGTACCTACGGGGCCGGGCAGGCAGGGCCGCAGAGGCGACCGCGAGCGGCGAGGAGGGGTTAGAATTCAGATGATCTCCTTCTCCAGCCGGTGACAGAGGCGACAGTCGGGTCGATAGAGAAGGAGTGAATGCGAGATCGATCGAGGCGAGTGAAGACAAGGCGTCCAAGGCAAGCGAGGACAAACCGTCCAAGACATTAGATTGCTACTTCTATGTGCGTTCAAGCAAGGGTGTGCGTTTTCTCGGATATTTTTCCAGCCCAGGCGTGGGCCCCATCCAGGCGTGGGCCCTAGTGCGACGCACCTGGTCGCCTAGGGCCAGAGCCGGCCCAGGTAGCCAGCCATATAAGCATAGGCCCCCGCATAATCAGATTTACCAAACGAACAGACGAGATACCTAGCCCTAGCTGACTCTAGTCATCTGAGCGAGATCCATCGGCCGCGAAGATGGAGGGCGGCACGAGAGATGCCATCGTCGACTCTTTCATGGAGGTCACGTCGTGCGACTCCCAGTCAGTCGCCGTGCGTCACCTCGCTTATTGCGGCTGGCGTCTCGAGACCGCCATCAACCGCTACTTCACCGTCGGCCCCGCCGATCCGGCGCCCGATCATCCCGTCGTCAATCCCATCCCAGTCCGCTCCGAGGCGATGCACGAAGACACCGTGCGCGATCCCATCCCCGCGCGCTCCGACACGCTGTACCAGCACCGGGACTTCTACGGTCCCCGTACTGCCCGCGCCGCCCGATCCATATGGAGCGTGAACAGGGAGCCGCCATCAAGAACGTCGGTTTATCCGTTGCCCGTTGCCGTGGATGACGTTTCTATGCCGGCAAATAACGCGACCGGGTGGGAATCAGAAGGCGACTCGAGCACAAAGGAACATGAAGAAACTTTCATCCGCTTCGAAGAAGATGAACGAGCTAAGGAGGCCGAAGAAGATGACGGGAAGGACGACAAGGAGGCGATGGAAGAAAACGACGGCACAAAAAGCATGGAGTTGGAGGAAGAAGATGATGGCTACGAGGGCACGGATGGGGAGTACGTCGACGATGACCAAGACGACGACGACTACTTACAGGCGGCGGAGACTGACGGCATGGAGGCGTTGGAGGGGCCACCAGTGACTCGAGCTCGGGCTGACAAGACGCTGCAGGATCTGTTCCGGCCCCCATACGAGATAATGTACCCAGGGAGCTTCCACGACGCCAAGGTGCACGCGGCGAGGAAGGACCAGTGGCTGCTGATGAACGTACAGTCAAGCGGCGTGTTTACGTCGCACCTGCACAACCGGGACCTGTGGTCCAACGAGGTGGTCGTCCAGGTGATCAAGGACAACTTCGTCTTCTCGCTCCTAGAAAAGACGGGGACTCCCGGCGACGAGGCGGGCAAAGTGTGCTGCTTCTACAAGCTCGAAGATGATCAGCTCCCTGCTGTGCTTGTCCTGGACCCGATCACCGGGCAGTTGTTGGACAAGTGGTGCGGCATCGTCCAGCATCCTGACGATTTCCTCACCAGCATTGGCAAGTATACTGAGTCCAAGCCTAGCACGGTGTCGAAACCAAGGATCGTCCGACCGACGGCAACAGCAAGGCCCCAAGAACCGGTAATGACTGCCAACGCTGCCTCTGATACACAAGAACCTGAACCAGCACCAGCACCCAAGGTTGAGAAGATCGAGGCCCCTGCATCATTACCCAAGGTTGACAAGATCGAGTCTCATGCGGAGACAATCGATGATGGGAAGCCTATGGATGGAGAGACGGTCTGCAAGCTGAGGGTACGGTTCCCCACTGGTAATATGATCACCAAGGAATTTGGGAGTACGCGGAGAGTCGCGGTGCTCTTCGCATACTGCAGATCAGTTGCTCGTGACCAGGCTGGGACGGAGCAGGCCTTCCGGATCATGAGGATGGCTGGACGGGGCTTTGAGGAGCTGCGCAATGACGGCGCGTCGTTTGAAGATCTGAAGCTGAATAGAGATACCGTTACGGTTGTCATGGATACTTGAGCCGTAAAGACCATGAGTTTTTATGCTCCGTTAATTAATAAAGTAGCTTCCATATTGTATTTTTTTGTACTTCTCATCTATAGATGATTTTATGGCCATAAGTATTCACTAAATGATAACCCGTGCGTTGCTGCCGAATTGCTGGATACAATATTGTAGAAAATCGTTTGACGGAAATATATGTTATGAAATAAAGTATGCACTGTGTTTGATATTTGACATAAGTCATTCTAATGACTTGTAAGGTTAAACATCATTAGTAATTACCTTAGATCAATCCTTCGAAAGATCAGTTAGAGGCATAGTGGTAATTTTGCACGTAAATTAGAGTGACACTTATCAAACATGTGAGCTGCATCACATATGTCTACTACTTACATTGAGGATAGATAACCAATCCCTGTACGTGTTAGGATAGTTAAAAACAAACTATAGAAATCGTACATGCTTCCATCGTTAACTACACACAAGAATCTTCAACGTTTGGCAACAATAGTACTCCATCCAGAACAACTAATCGTTTCTTGAGTGAATCTGCAATGACAAAATGTAACGAATCAGTTTCCTAGCCCACCTGACACAAAAACAAATCAAACAGAAGCCTTAAAACATTCTGAAGAAAGATAAAAATTAAGAGGAATCAGCTTTCGGTTGTCCCAAGCCTCCATATTCTTGAAATTCAGTGCATCGTTACTTGAGAACTGAAACTCCGATACCATCTTAAGCTCCTTGTTAAACCACAATCTGCAAGTAATTTCTTCTGTACTCAAAATCCCTAATCTTGCTAGTCAGAAAAAGAAAATGCAACCTCGGGGGGGGGGGGGGGGGGGGGGGGGGGGGGGGGGGGGAGAGAGAGAGAGAGAGAGAGAGAGAGAGATGAGCACACATGTAGCAAGGCGGAAGCAGCGGATACATCAGACTATAGATTAGGAGGGAAGGTGAACTGATATTAGAACTAGACTGAGGACAGGGGATGCGACTCCCGTGAGGACAGTTCAAGACATGAGCGGGCTTTAAAATAGCATGAAGTCAGGAGGTAGGGAGACGAACGGCAGGGCAACACATAAGTGGTGAGTGGAGAGGGACAGATGAAGAGGCATCCACGCCAGTTTGGCGGCATTGTACCAACAACCAAGAGATTAGTAGCATTTGTGAACCCATTGCGCTAGATTATAATGCCAAAAAATAAATTTAAAATAATCTAAAAGTTTATAAGAAATATTTAGATTTGGAAGAGTCAATACTACTTTGTAAACACTAAAAACATTTTCATGTTTAAGTACATATTTTTTGTAAGTTATATGTTTTATAGTAATTTTCTTAAAAAAACTATAATTGGAGCAAATTGTACCGTAAGATTTAGAAGGGTATAAAAGGTAGATGAAAAGTTTGCTCAAATTTGGTTACCATAGAACCGGAAACACCTATTCGAGGTATATGAGACACGTGAGTGTTGCCTTCCGTAGCTCATGGGTCGAGGATTTGGTCATAACCCTAAATCTCCGCCTATTTGTTGTGCAATTGTACAAACTAAGTTTCAAGCCTTTTGTTCCTAAAGGCATAAACATTTTCTTTCAAGCCTTGTGGAACTCTTGAGAAATTTTTCTCCAATTACTGATATTTTTGTAGATGACATTTGCGTTTTGGGCGAAAATTGCTCATGTATGCTTACCTACAAATTGAGTACTTATTTCTTGAGCACTTGTATATAGAGGTTATGTACAATCGAGCTAATTTTATTTGGCAAAACTAAAAACCCTCTACTTTATTAAGGATTAGTCGGACCAAACATGCCGCACAAAGAACTACGACCCACAATTTATTTTTATTTTGACATTTACAACCCACACAATTACACGAAGGCCAAAGAGCATAATACGAAACAAAGTTGATTCTCAATTCTGTATACGAGATAAATTTGGACCTTGGTGATTTCTACGAATGATATGCAAGAGATTTTGCACGCGCGCCAACCCATTCCAACAAGAGAAAAACTAGCAAGTGAAGTATGGAAAATGAGAAGCACATAGTTGCGATCCTTTTTTTGCTTTGTTAAAAATATTTTGTTTTCATCCACTAAATTGGCTTGCTCAAACCGCTCCGAGTGTGGAGCGAGGAACCGCTTCGAGTCGCGATCTCCATGTACAATTTACCTTGAGTCGATTGTCAGCTGGTCCACGCCGGTGGCATCATGATCACGGCTAATCGAAAAAACAGTAGTACACACGAATCATGTATCCTTGCAGATTACTTTTTCGAAATGAGGATTTTGCCCCGGCCTCTGCATCAAACTGATGCACACATCGTTTATTTAAATTTAAACGTAATTCAAAGAGTACATATTAGTATCAATCATTGATCACAAAAAAAAAACAATGATTAACTAAAAGAAGAAAAATTGGTGCCGGTGCTCCAAATAATTTCTTGTAATATTCAGAAATGAAAACTTTATATTTGGTTCCCAACAATTGTCCCTTCATCTTGTTGAAACTAAAATATCCTTTTCTTCCTATGTTTTCCATTTGCGAATAGATGAAAGTACTTTGTACTACCACTTCCTTGTCTAATGTGTTTAACCTTAGCGCGTTAAGCCCACTTTGACTCTCCCGCACAACTTAGATTTGCTAGAAATTCAACGGCATCCTGCTTTGCAGCCCTAGCTTTGATGTCCAATTCATCAATAAGAAGGAGGAAATTTTCTTTTCTAAATATAAGATCTTTTTTTTTTTCAGATTCAAATGTACTTATCTAGACACATTATAGTGTGGTCTATTCACTAATTTCAGTTCCATCTTGTCAATACGTGAACCACTTAAAACATTTTATATTTAAAAACAGGGGAGATTTGAAGGGTATAACACCTTGTTTAATTGAATCGATATATTTCGACATTACAATCACTTCTAAAGATTATTTTCCAGATGCCCATTGAGCCAATCCATCGGGTCTCGACTCGGATGACACAAAGAAGGAAGATGATACCACCAGAAGATCCAATATCGCATATCCCGTCGATACTAGGTATTTACTCAAGGTCTAATTTTTGGTTTATGTATCACCAAAATCTAACATCACCACGATTGCGATATTTCACCGGCGACTTGTAATTCTGCATTGTCTTCCACTGCTCAGGGGTCGCTACTGCATCGGTAACACTTTGACTTATCATCCGTCGATGATGCGGCTGTGTGTGACTGTACACAACCACACAAATGAACTTCAATTTCGGGGAGAAAGACAGGGTACCACTTTACGGGAACCAAGCAAAGAAGAGCGCCCGCGAGAGACCGACCGGCGATCGACGAACGCCGGCGACGTGTACACACGGTGGTGGCGACCGGTGGATCCCCGTCCGGCCTGCCGTCGCCGTGCGCGCGCTGCAACCACGCATATAACGGGCGGCGCCCAGTGGCCGGACGACGGAGGTATTTGATGGGTTGATGGCCTCAATCGATGGAATGATAATGGCACCGTATATGTCTATCCATCGATGCTAGCTAGGATCTGTTTGCTCACCGTTTGGTGTTTGGAGCGATTGGTGCCCAGTGTGTGCGCCACTTCGTGCAATTAAGCGTAAATTTCCAGTTAATTTTCGATGCAATTATAGCACTGATGTCTGATGATACACGGACATGTAGTACTAGCTACCCATTTTGCGTGACTAACAAAACAAGTGCTTCAAGGATACGGGGACCTTTGCTTGTACAGCGAAAAAAGCCTCGTGCACTAATAACCAGGAATAGTGTATTTCTCGTCAACTAGGTGTATATGTATGACCTACTTTTGGTCCATATACAAACTCTAAAACCAAACAGAGTGAATCATCAACTTTGAAGACAGATAGATTTGATCATCGGCCGGTTAAAACCGGTTTGACGAATGACTTAGGACTCGTTCGTGGCAACACATGCAACAAGAGAAGAAACTAGGACACGAAAAGTAAGGTATGGAAGATGGAAAATCAATATCAGGAAAGTCTAGTTAAGAGATGATAAAATTTTGAAACAGTAATCAAATCTCAAGATGTTTATAGAAAAGTACTATAAAAATATAGCATTGAAAAAAAACATATAACAATAGTGATACAATATCATTTTTGCATTTTTTTTGTTCCTGCTCTCTCTTTTATTTCAGAGCCTATCTTTCATTTTAAATATTCAAACATTTTTTAGTTTCACTTTGTATACAAAACTGGGTTATTAGTGAATTTAATATAATTTATACTTTATATATAAATGATAAAACATGATCTATAAATTTAAGTTCTTAAAAATAATTTCTTAATATTTCAAGTTCTGATTATTTTTTCATTAATTATTAACCATATGTCATTTATATACAGATTTAGTTCATTGCATAGACCAATCGCTATCTTGTGTGGAACAATGACAAGTTTAAACGAGGTTACCTACTTATACTAAATATTTATACTTTACATAATTGTTTTTGTACTTACTAATCAAAGTATTTCAGTATACTTGATATTAACATTATTGAGATAAAACTAGCAGAATAATGATTTAAAGATACCCATGTAGATTAAGATAAATATATTCCATTACATTCTATTATTTTTGGATATAAATGTATTATCTAGTGCTTAACTGAAACAATACTTCTTGACGGAAAGCCTATACTTACTTTGGATGTTTAAGATGCACCTTAGATATGGTGTATGTCAATATAAATCAAGGAAAAGCATTATTACCCCATTATGTGTATGTATGTATTTTGTGATATAGTATTCTTAAATATTTACATAACTTATTAGATTGTGTAAGTGTAAGAATCAAGCAAATAATTTTTCAAGGCTTAGATGAAAGTAAATAGATAACTCTAGAATGTTTGAATTTCTAACTATTAGTTATTTCCCGAATCATATCTTATGTTCTCAATTGTTGGGAGTGGAATAGTTAGGTTGCGGCACATGTTGCGTTGTGATGCATTGTAAACACATATGTTCATTATAAAATTTTATTAACATATTTTTAGTAAGAGGTCTAGTTTACAAAATTTTATTAACATATTTTTAGTAAGACTGTTGCTGGAAATGACCTGCGCACGTCCAAGCGAACGTTAATAGTCACGGCACTCTTTTCGGATCGGAGGTAGTACTATATAGATCAAAGAAGTTATGGATATCGACACATTTTTGCTGTAAATCCAGTCACACTTAGAGAAGTTTAACTTAGGATAACCATATAACGTTTTTGGAAAGAATGAGTACTTGCAAAAAATAGGACACCAGTCAAGACTCAGGGTAATTGGCCATTTTGACATGATGCTGCGAGAGTTTCAGTCAACTCCATGCTGGACGCACTAGCTGCCTTGCAGCCTACGCTTGGAGAATTGATGCTTTTTGTTAATATCTTCAGAATATGCAACGTGGCCTTTTCTCCCATTGATCAATTTTCTCCGAGTAAGTGGTGAAAGCGATCAATCAACCATGTTTCCTAACCCGCAGTTACACTGACGTTTCCTTTCCGATTGAGCTGAGCTGATTGGCAGCCTCGCTAGCCCCTTGTGCAGAAAGCTGAGTTTTGTCCAGGAGTACTATCTTGGCTAGCAAGTTCGTGTCTTATATTGACCAACAAAGTAGAGTCTTGTCCAGGTGTGTAGAGAGAGCTCGCGCCATTAACCTTGGTCTCCAAGCAAATAAACACAGTTAATACTACATCACGAGATGCTATATAAACCCTTGCGGCAGAAGCTCATCGGTACAAGAACACAGTAGTACTAATGAGACCAAACGTGAAGGGTAGATCAGTTTAGTTTACACCATACCACACACTGGTTCGCACGTTCTTCTTCGAAGTGGGGATTAGTCCGATCTCTGTATCGACTGATACATACTAGTTCCCTCATGGGGGGCGGTAAGAAATCCGGCTCTGGTTTCTGGTCGGTGATGTTGTCTTGGTTCGCGTGCTTTGGCTCGCCGAAGGCAGCAAACACTGGCTACCGGGTCCGGGGTACCTATGATCCAGCCGGCGAGATGGTGGCAGCAGGCAATCACTTCTCCAGTGCCCACAAGATAAACTTTGGCTAATATTGTTGTACTGGTGGGTGATGGGTCGTATGGTTGTACATAGCTACATGATTGTATTTTAAACTATATTTCAAGCCTCATAGTCAATGATGTCTGTTGGGACCATAACTGTTGTTGTTGTTACCGAGCAAAGGGTTCATGAATAAGTTTGATGCCTTATTTCTATTAGTGGTCATTTCAAAAGAAGAATGGGGGCAAATAGACAATGGCTATACTCTACCCCCACAAGTTCCACAAAAGTTGTTGTTTTAGACATAGCCATGCTCTTCAAGACACGCCTTTCTCCACTAATTTTTGTTACAATATATATAATCGAGTGAACTCCGCCTATGTCTTCTAGGCATAGCTGGCCGCAAGCCCGGGTAAAGGAGGAGGGCTGTGATAGGCTTGACGAGTCAACGCAAAAACTATCCAGTCCCATGGGTATGAAACCCATATGTGCGAGAGTAGTACTAGGATGGATTACCTCCTGGGAAGTCCTCGTGAAAGGGTTTCATATCTAGCCTACCCCAACTTGTTTGGGACAAAAGGCTTAAGAAGAAGAAAAAGAATATATATAATCGAGTGAAACTACACATCATGAAGGTACTTTCTGAGAAAAAAAATCACGCAAAACATTTCATGTATATGTAATGTAAACTCGTGTAAAACCTTGATAACAATCAACATTTCAAATGTTTGACTCAAACAACGGACCGACAACTATAGGGGAATGCGAGTGCATATTTTGACCAATTTGGCTTCTTAATTGACTAGTGTAGCATGCCGATGTGTTGTCTCATCTTGTCAGCCATCAGGCATCATGGCCCAAGAAAGTGTTGATATGGTAGGAGGCAATCAAACATTTGTTTCTTGATTAACTGTCTACAAGACTTTTTGGAGGGTAGTATCATTTGTAGCTTTTATCATCCCCTACAAGTAACTTGTTTGGGAACTGGTTACAAGGAATTTGTAGACAACATAAACTCAAATCTGATTGAGGTGTGTCAATAGCGAGCTATTTGAAATGAACAAAATTTTTTTTTTTTAAAGGAACGAGTTTTTCCAGTTTCCGTCAGGTTATTTTTATAAACGATAGCAAATAAACGACGAAGAGCAGAACGATCAAACCAAAGGGGACACGAGATTTTAATGTGGAAAACCTCTCCAAACAAAGGAGAGGAAAAAACCACGGGCGCCAGCCAGCAATACTTCACTATATCGGGGTGTGGTTACAAACGCCGGGGATTTACACAATGCGACTTGTCCCAGCCGGCGGCTTACAAGATGTATATATAGTGGTAAAACCCTAGGTCAACTGCAGTCCGACCCGGAAACAACTCGTACCGTACGCTCCGCTCTCCTCGTCACAAGTCGGCCTTTATCAGTATATACGAATTTGGATCACCACAAAATAACATTATTCATATGAATTTCCATTAGATCCATACGTGGGGCTCTTTGATGAGTGCATGCGCGGGATTCTACTCAACCGCTTTGGTTGCTAGTCTGACAATAAGACTAGTCATGCATGTGTTCTTTATGTAATCCATGTTGTTGACCGAGAGATTTATCCTTTTCCATGTATGACTTAAAACCTTGGTAATAAAGATGTCGATGTGCATCAAAACAATTGCATAGGCTTGGGCATTCTCCTTTCCAACGTTTTTTTGTCATCTTGGTCCTATAGCGTCCATCTTTGTTTGGTCACTTATTTTTTTTATTGTGGATCGTTTGTCGCAAGTACCATTGAATATTAGTTTCAGCTTGGGTGAACTTAGTAGAGAGATTGGTAGGAGTTGATCTCATACACATGCATGCTGGATAACTTTACATGTGGTTCTAACTAATTCGAGGTTGTTCTTGGTTAAATCTATGTGTGCGGATTTAATAGAGTCATATTCCATTTTCAAGGAAATATTTGTGGAAACTTAAGGTACCTCTCAAAATAAAGATTTTTATGTGGTACCTCAGTAGTAAAGTTTTGCTTACCAAAAATAATTTGGTAAAGAGGCGTTGGGATGGGTGAACCAAATGTGTTTTTTTAGGATTCACATGAGTATATTGAGCATATATTTGTTCATGTCTTATTCTTTTGCAGGCCGTGTTTGGAGAGTAGTTTAATTTGCTTTCAACATTACACCACCAAACAATGTGACCAATATGTTTGGGAAGTTATTAACAGGGTGAATAAGAATCTTAAGTCACAAATTCAGGTGAGAGTTTGTGTTTTTCTTTGGGCAATCTGGAATTGTTGAAATGATGTTGTTTTTAACAAATCTAGATATGCAATCTTTTGCAGGTTACTAGGTATCTGAGCGCGGCAAATGCCGAGCGCCCGTGCTTGTAAATTCTAATTTGAAAATGGCGATGTTTTAAAGTTGTCTAAGCTTGGAAATAATTGAAATTGGGAAAAAAATCGCTTTAAAAATAGTCGGATTTCGGAGACAGCTCAAATTTGAAAATGGTTGTAATTCAAAAAGAGTGGAAATGCCGCGCGCATGTGTGGCAAAATTAAAATTTGGAATTGCCGGCATTTTTAAATTGTGGGAAGTTGAAAATTGTTGAAATAGAAAGCAAGTATATGTTTAAAGAATTAGTGAGTTTTTTAAAATTGTTCGAACTGAGAGGTTTTTAATTTTTGAGTTCTTTTCACGGCTATTAAACGATCAGATTTGAAAGGCATTCAAAATTTTAGAATATCGAAATTCGAATGTTGATCATATGCCATAAATAGTCAGCGTTCATTTTTGTGTTCGCACGCCATAAATAGTCAGTGTTCATTTTTGTGTTCGTGGTGATATTTGTAAATACCGTGGTGTGAAGAATTCAAATGCTGTTTATTTTTTTGTGTTTATGCTAATATTTTTGTCATGTTTTCCTGACGGACAGATTTGAGGTTTTTGTTATACTTCGCGTTTGACGTTTCTCATATCTTTTTATTTTGCTCAATTAGTACTCCAAATATTTGTGTTTTTTTTAGACAAATGACGTCGCTATTATAAATTGGAACATTACTTGTAGTTTTTAGATAAATGACTATTATTAAGAGAGACGTGAAACGCTATTATTAAGAGAGCTGTGAAACGTTTCGAGTACTGTAAAAAATGACTTCATTACCATTTGTTTGAGCAATTGGAACATTGGGTAAACAATACTTTCCTTTTCCTCTTTTTTCTTTTGTGTAAACAAAACTTAGAATATTTCATATGTTTCAGCTTTTCTAGATCATAAAAAATATTCGTTGAAATTAAGCAAAAGCAGATCTTATTTTCCATCACTTAGCAAACTCCTATCGGGATGTTGGGATTTAAAATGTTAAAATTCGTCGCAATTTGTCGTCTCGAGCATCTCCATTTTTTTAGCAAATTTAAATGGTCAAATATGATTATAGTTTGATATAGATATTTATTTGATGTACAAAATCAGTAGGAATACACTATGTAATTATTTTGCAAATTCAAATCCATTTATTTAGATGGAATACATTTAGGCTTTGTCTAAATATTTGCCAAGTTGAAAATACACTATGTAAGTATTTTTGCAAATTCAAATCTATTTATTTAGATGGAATGCATTTAGGTTTTGTCTAAATATTTGCCAAGTTGAAATGTTGAAAAATGTTACATTTGAAGGATGTTCAGTTTTTGAAGATTGTTCAAATTTGGGAATTATTCGGATTTGAATTCAACGTTTACGAAATGGGCAAATCCGAAGGGCACTCAAAATTTTGAAATTTCAAATTTGAATTTTTATCGGAGGACACAAATAGTCGGCATTTATTTTTATTTGCCCACTTTGATATATTTGTTGAATTTTCCTAATAGATATATTTACATGTATTGATTTTGTAGCATTTTACATTTTTCAAAAAAACAATTTAAAAAAAAGAAAAAGAAAAAAATCTGATGTGTGGGGTCGTCACAGTGGCCACAACCGGCCGGAGGCTCCCGCGGCGGCGTCGGGCTCGCCGGCGGCGCGTCGCCGTGCTCCCGGACACGCGCGTGGGCGCGCTGGATGCGCCCGGAGCCGGGCGACCCGCACGTGGCGGCGCCGCCCCTCCTGGGTCGCCGGAGCGGCCGTGGCGGCGTCCGGACGCGGCCGAGGACGGCGGGACAGGCGGCGGCGATTCTGGCGCTTGGGCGGCGTCCTGGCGACCGAATCGCGGCGAGGAGGGCGAGGCGGTGACGGCGGAGCCCGTGGTGGGCTCCGATTTGAGCGGGGAGGGACGGCGCAGCGGCGCAAGGCGTCGGCGGCGCCGCCGAGTGCGGGCTCGCGCGGGGAGAGAGGAAGAGGAGGACCGTGTGGTGCTGGCGTTTTTACACGGAGATCCCTGATGTTTCCGAAAATTGCGTTTGTGTCCTTTGCGGGCGGTTTTCTGCAAAATGGCGCGCTGGAGGCGACGTGGTAGCGCGCGATTGGTAGAAATCCAACTGCCACAGTGTTACTGTAGCTCGCACGAAAATTGACGCGGTCTGGATTGTCGATTGCTACGATCGGACGGCTGAGGGAAAAAAGGCGACGTGGACAGCGGGAGGAGGTGCGAATCGCACGAACTTTTATATATAGTAGGATGCAGAGCTACCCGCTGGATCCATATGTGGTCATATCTCCTCCCTATCGATCGGAGGGATGTTTTGGATACATAATGCAGTTGGTTGATGGCGGTCTTTCGGGTAGCAGGGTGGTTGCAGGCTCTCTAAAGACTACAAGAGCAGGGCGGTTGCATAGAGTCTCTTTGTTGGACACGGCGTTTTGGGTCATAGGTGCAGATGCACCCATTATGTAAAACATTTTTTATTTTTTTTCAAAATATCAAAAAATTTCAGAAAATAATACAGATATACATCAGGGCATTTTGTTTTAGCGTAAAAAGTTTCATGGAGAAAAACATTATTTTGTGACCTGTGCAAAAAAGACAAAAAAATGTCTGTACAAAATCATTTTGGAGCGCCCGGATTTGTCTTTTTTACACAGGTCACATAAAATATCTTTTCTTCGCGAAACTTTTTATGCTAACATAAAATGTCTTGAGCTATATCCGAAATTTTTATTTTGTATTTTTTGACATTTTAAAAATTATTTTTTGAGCAGTGGGTGCATCTGCACCTATGACCCGTTATGGATTTCCGCTCTTTGTAGTTGTTTTTTCGTTGGCTTATTCGTGTTGCCACTCTAAGCAACCCATGATATGCAAAACTTATATATGAAACTAAGCAATAATGAAAGATTGAGTGCATCAGTTCGATGCGGAATATGCTCCCCTTTTCGCGGGGGGGGGGGTGGGGGTCACAAGAATCTTGTAAACATATGCCATAGTATCGTCACCACTTTTCTTAGCTCCTTGTCTGATGGGCACATGGCCTACTTGCCACAGTTCAAACAAATGCATGTGTACACAATTGGTATGGTGGCATGGAAACATTGCAGCAAATTTTTTTTTTGTTCCACGAAATCAATATAGTGGTATGTATACAATATGGACGAGTTTACTATCGAAAACTTTAAGTTGGTATTTTGCCGCGGTATGGTGATATGGATATTAGTCAGTCTCGAAAATTGAAATCGTTCGATTTGTGTTTCAAGTTTATTACGGATGGAAGCAGGTACCTCATGTATACTAGATCTGCCGGGACACTCATGTCTCCTCATTTTGCGGGTAATTTTTTGATCTCCTTTACTCGGAGTCAGAGATGATTTTAATTTGCACTGCTTTATATGAATATAAGGTTGTTTGCTTCAAGTTTTGTGCCTAACGTACTGGACTTCTATTGTTTCTCAAAGATTACACACGTGCATCTAATCCAATTAGCAACACTATCAATGGGTGGTTTTGTGCGTATTTCCAGGGCCAAGAAGGTGATAGTGAGAGTTCGGCATGCCTTTTGGTGGTTACTTACAAGAAACAAAACACCGGTCAAGACTAGGCGTAACTGGGGATATTGACATGGACATGGTTCCTGCATCTGAAAGAGTCAAAGTCACAGCATGCTACAAGCTTGGTAACTAGCTGCGTTGTTTCCTCAGCAATTAGGCAACGTGGTCTTTTGACCGATCGATTGATTGCTCAATCTACCAGGAGTGTATGTTGTGGAAGCGATGAATCGGTCAACAGTTTTTCTTGGCCAATGCCCATTCACCTTGGCCGCCAAGCAAGTTTAGTCGTACTAGTTCTATATAAAGCCTTGTGCCAGCAAACTCACCGGTACCAGAACACAACTGCTGCTAAAGAGACCAAAGTGAAGACTGGCGATCGAGATTTAGTTAGTTACATTACTAGTTCGCTCATGGGAGATCATAAGAAATCTGGCTCCGGTTTCCGGTCGGTGATGGCGTCTTGGTTCGTGTTCTTTCGCTCAGAAAAGGCAGCAAGCACCAGCTACCGGGGTACGACCCACGAGATGGTCGCAGCGGCCAAACACTTCTCCGGTGCTCATAAGATACACTTGGGCTAGCTGTTATGGTTCTCAGCCTGAGTGAAGACCTTGTATTGTCTTTTTTTATAAGACATTTTGGCAAGTCAATTTGGCTTTGACAAAACGCCTTGTAAAAAGGGACACAGGAAGTAGTATTCTCCTTCTGGCTGAGATGCTCTTACAAAGTTTATTGTTACACACAAACATGTCTTGTTGGGAATGACGGCCGAAGATCGATGAGTCAACTGCCGCTAGTTAGTTCGAGCAGGGTGTCCAGTTAGTTTAGTTCCGTCGAAATCTGAACGGGAGCATCTGTTGGGTTTCGCCCACGGGAGCATCTGAGCGTGTCGCACCCGTTCTTTTTTCTAACACCCCGGGGCAAGCGTGCAGCAGCCGTGTATATATATACCCGGCCAACCGACCCAAAAACACCTAGACCTACTCGTACTGGACACAGCTAAGCAAACCGACTCAAACCTTCCTAATTAGCTAACATAGTCCAGACCGGACTAGACTCACACATGCCTAACTCAGGTACTACTACTACCAGGACTATGATACGATCGCACCAGTATGCAAGCCGGCCGAACATAGTATCATCTAGCCTAATTAGACTCTCACGTGATTAAGGCAAGATTATTTTCCAACAGCATCGCATCGAAATCGTCAATACCATCATACGGTTTTTCGCACATGTACTTTTTCAAGGAAAGAATGATTACTTTCGATACAACAGCTCGCTGCTGAAGTTCATACATTATCTGTTGCTGGTACCTCGATATGGCAACCACCTGGTAAAACAATTTTACTGCCCGCAATATACTAGCTAGCGGCGAAGAGCAGTCAATATCGGCGGATCAGCGTAAGGACACGACCTGGCCACCAAGCTCTGCATCTCCGAGGGACGACGACGCACGAGGGGAGGAGGGCGACGACATCACCTCTCCTCACGTCCCCATCGGTGTTCCGCGTTCAAGGCCACGGCCCCGTCCGCCTTCTGCACCGCCGGCCAACCCTAGCTCCTTGCTTGTACCCGGCCTGCTGCTGTCGGCGTCCAACCGGAGCAAAATCCGGCGTCTTCCCCGACCACCACTCCGACCTGCTGCTGCCGAGCTACTGGACTGTAAGTTACTCTGCCCTTATGACCAACTACGAAGATTAGGCACGCCGCGCCCGTGTGATTGTAGATTTGTAGTGAATGGGGGATCTCCCTCTTTCGCAGTGGTAGCTTGGTAACAGGGGAGGAAATCCCAGGCACACAAAAAGAGCTTAAAATGATGTAGTAGTAGTACCACATTTGCAAAGTGCACACACCGAAAATACTAAATATCACCTCAACTATTTCCCTGTCCAGAATGATAACAACCATTACAACTAATATCGTTGCATCATTTCTCAAATACGTAGGTTACGCTTCAAAAAAAAAATGTAGGTTACAAATATTAGAACTGCACTTCTTTATCTTCTCAGCCTGCTATACGTGTTGAATGGTTTGAATCTCTTTCGATATTTCGTATCAAAAAGAAAATATTTGATAAGGAGGTGCAGATTGAAAAAGCAAGATGGGTGTGTTACCGAGAGAAATTGTTCTTCTAATGAGTAGAGTGTCACACATAAATTAGATGGACACCTTCTCTCCTGAAAAGCTAGAAACATGAAAAAGTTGATCTAATAAAAGAGCTAGAAACAGGAAATGGTTTACTGAATTAAGCAACTTCATCAACTGAATCGACATGCAAAATATAGAAAATACTTATTAGCACTAAGCAACTAAGAGGAAATGTCCTACAGTGTACACTTATTTTCTGTATCAAAAAAGGGAAAACATCACTTCCATGTCCTCCAAAACTGAAGGTGGTCAATAGAAAACACACATGCACTACTCATGCAGCAAGTAGCAAGTACCCTGACAAACATAAGACCGTTGTATTTTTCAGTTAAAATGTAATGTTTATCTGGCTGGAGTCTTGAGTGCTGAAATACGTGTGATCTGAACTTTTGTTTTCAGATATAGTACCAACTTTAAAATCATTGAAAGTAAAGTAAAGAATGTGTTTTACTAATTAATAATAAAATGCAGCTCACACATCCGTGTTTTGAGACCAAGAAGCAAACTGAAATGTACATAGTTTCCATGTACCGCAATCTGAATGTCTCAACACTTACATTCATCCGAATATTCATGGGACGGTTTTATCTTTCATGGTTGCTAGCTTACTTACAAAAATGTTTCTTATTCTGACATGATGCATAGTTAGCTTAGTTGGCAATTCTTAAATATGAAGCTCCTGAAAAGAAAACTCGAGCAGAAGCAATTCTGAACTATTTTTCTACTATCCAAATAAGTTTACGCTGCTATTTTTTGAACTATTTTTTCTACTATCTTATTCTGAACTATTTTTTGAGGCTGTGCGATGGCGCAGTGGTGGGTGCTGCTGGTGAGCACCCCACCGGCCCGGGTTCGATCCGCAGGGATCGAATTTCTGGTTCCTCAATGCTTTCTTAAAGCAGGGCTTTCAGGCCTATTTTTAAAAAAAAAAATTAAGTTTACGCTTTATTGTTTTGTATGTGCCCCCTTCAGAAGAGTGGGCTCTCGATTGCTTTGAATGCCAGAATTTTAGTGTACCTATACATTATGAACCACTCAGAATCACTGTCGTGCTATTACTATTGTTTTCTACACTTCCATAAATACTGGTTTCAATTTCATTTTTCATTTTTTCCTCTTTTTACCATGTAGATTATTAATACTGGTATCGTTTTATAGCACTATTATGTGTATTGTTTTTACCAACTAGTAGCGCAAGTACCTTATATTCCTATTACATGAAAATCTGCTATTTAGTAAACAAAATCAAATTGACCACATATACAGTGCCGTCCACCACCAAAAGTAACATGAGTCAAAATTTCCACCACTAAACCAGATGGGTTTCGCGACATCTACAGTACCTCCATCGCTAGAATCACGAGAAGTTACTCAACTTTAATATAGTGTATAATTCCTTTTGTTGCTGCATTGACGCAAAATGCCATGTGCAGGGAGCTCGTCATCCCCCGTCCGCATCAAGCAGGGTGCATGGAGCTGGACAAGGGAGCAGCGCCGCTGGTTCAAGGCTGCAGCCTGCAGCTGGTTGAGTCTTAGAGTGTGGCCTGGAGAGTCTTAAGTGTGGCCTGGAGAAGCAGGGCATGTCAGGCATTGTCGGGGGGATGTCTCGCTCTCGCGCCGTGGTAAGAACAGAACGACACTCTCACTGGGCTACACTGCCGTGCTTGTATTGAAATACAGGATCGATGCATTTTTCGTGATTTGTTAGCGATAACGGTTATCTCGCGACATAATGGCATGCTTTTCTTACTGGGTCTTATTTGTTCTCTACATTGTGAAAGCGGAAATGCCAACTAAATTTGAACAGGGGTTCTGTTTTTGGTTCGGCGCTTTTCACAGCTCAATGTCTGATTGCTATGTTAATATGTACGTACTGTATTTCAACTTGTGCTCTTGAACAATATTTGCCTACTAGATGTCATGTTCAGCAAACACTCTCAACTTTTGTTGGTGTCAAAAATTTAGAATGGTGTTCCAGATTACCATCCGTGTAGGTGCATAGATATATGACACTGTTTCCCATGCGCACTGTCATGTTCAGCAAATTCACTGTTTTCTGGTTTGCATTTTCTATAAGTTTCATTAGGTTGTAGGATCAGAGATCATATATGATATTTAGCGTTGTTTTGCAACTGAAGTTTGGCTATAAATGTTCTTAGCTTGGTTGCTATGTGCCACCTTCCATGCAAAGTGTTTTCCTTTTAATCGTCGGTAGAATTGTTCTGTACTTGTTTCCACGGTGTAAACTTTGTACTTTTCTTGGCATTAAATAGGACCTGGGTTAGAACACCAAGTTAAATAGGATTTGGGTTGCGAATCAATCTATAATGGCATAGTCCTGCCATTTCCTCTGTTGATCGTGGTCTTTAACTTTTCTTCTGTAGTGTGACAAGTTCCAGTCGCCAATAGTAACATGGATATCTGTTTCTTAAGAGCTATGTGATATTTTTTTCATGCTGCTATCCATCTTAAAGTTTGATTCTGACCACATAATCTTCTTAAGAGGGAGCTAGCGGTGCTCGATCCTCCGGCTGCTCATGATAGGTCGAGGAAGA
The DNA here is from genome assembly GCA_947311845.1 of Poa pratensis. Classification (NCBI taxonomy): domain Eukaryota; kingdom Viridiplantae; phylum Streptophyta; class Magnoliopsida; order Poales; family Poaceae; genus Poa; species Poa pratensis. The sequence goes on along the minus strand of CAMZMU010000036.1, from coordinate 88,143,608 downwards.
AGAAGCTAGCGGCGCTGGATGCTGTGGAGGCTCCCAATACCGGAGCCGGAATGGAGGGCCAAGAACCGCCGCTGTCTGGAGTGGATGGAGGCCCCAGCGACCGTATCAGCCAGCTCCCGGACGGCATCCTCGGGGACATCATTTCGCTCCTCCCCACCATTGAAGGCGCCCGCACCCAGATCCTCGCCTCCCGATGGCGCCTCCTCTGGCGTTCTGCCCCTCTGAACCTCGACCATCGCTGGCTCTGCGAAGACTGGAAGGACCTCGACTCCTTCGTGTCGCGCATCCTCTCTGCCCACCCAGGCCCTGGCCGCCGCTTCTGCGTGCCCGTGTACCACCTCGTCGGCAACCAAGCCGCCACCGCTGACACTTGGCTCCGGTCCCCCGCCCTCAACAATCTCAAGGAGCTTGAGTTGTGCAGCTTCGGACATAGGTTACCGGATCCACCTGCAATGCCGCAGCCGCTGCCGGCAGCCGCTTTACACTTCTATGACACCCTCTGTGTTGCCATTATCGGATATTGCCAAATCCCTGACAGCACTGCCCAAGTGTTTCACTTTCCTAAGCTTAAGAAGCTCGCTCTTGAACGGGTCAGCATCTCTGATTCCTCGCTGCACACCATGATTGCTGGTTGCCTTGCTTTGGAGTGCTTGCTGATTATGTATTGCTCTGGCTTTCGTTGTGTCCGGATCAACTCCAATAGCATTAGAAGCATAGGCGTGGAAGGTTTTGCTCCTCATGGTGCGCTCCGATCTGCGACATTCATCATCGAGAATGTCCCTAGTCTTGAGAGGTTGCTCCAACTTGGTACAATCCAGAATACATCAGTGATCTCCGCGCCTAAACTCGTGACCGTAGGCTGCCTTTCTTCTAGTTGTCATAGCAGAATCACATTTGACCCCACACCGTTTGACTCGACAATTATTCAGGTAGCTATGTGGCCTTGCTATCCTTCAAGAGAATTCTTGGCCGCGTTTCTATTTGCTTATGACTTGCATATTATCTGCACTTATTGATGGCCTAATGTTGTATTCCATTCTTCCTGAAGGTATTGCATGTTCATAGCCTAACATCAGCGGTGCGCACTGTCAAGATTTTAGCTATTGATATGTGTGCTCTTTTTCTGGATGGTGTTATTAACTTAACTAGCTGGGTGACCCGCGCAATTGCGCGGCTAGCGTTGATATAACTCAAATATTTGTATCTAATGTATTATTTTTATTCTGGATCCTATATTATAAAATAATATCGACAAAAATATATAAGAATTATTTTGGATACTCTGTTACTGAGCTGCCAATTGCTTCCGTGTTCCAATCTACATGATATAATATTTGTACATGTTAAAAACCTGAATACCTTCATTCTTAGGCTTCTAGGTCTTCTTATGCAGAAGTTGGCTATACCATTCTTCTTTTGTAGTTTCAAATCCCAGCAATCAATATTGTCTAGGCGCTGGTGGAGTAATTTTTCATGTCACGCAACATTAACAAATATTGGTTATGTACCAGCTGGTGTTCAAACTATTAAGTAGATACCCAGGTTTGTATACGAATGTTATTTCAGATTTACCTTTATATACATAATCAGTATATTTATGAACCTTTTACGGTTTTTTTTATTTTGACAAATACTATATACAACAAAATTGACAAATACTATATATTTTGATTTTATAGGACAATCAATAAACATAGGATTATTAATGATTATAGCATGTTTCAGTGACATAATACCTTATATCACATGATAATCGACGACCGGATATAGTCGGCCCAAGCATATAATCGGTTGATCCATCAGCATCCAGAGAGCAGCCCGTCCAGGACTACAGGTTACATTACCTGATAGCAGCCCGTCCAGGTTGCATTACGTGATCTCGGCCCGCAAGTGCACCTCTGATCTCTTGATCTGAAACCAATTGATTCTTGTAGAATCATCCAATTTAACAAATTAATATCTATATGAAATAGCCTTTCTTTGTGCTAAAATTATGTACGTGAGATTAAAAACGATTATGGATGAATGTAGAAATTCACTAACTGATGTATTAAGTTTTTTGTGTGTCCCTAATCCTTATGCTAAAACATCTTATATTTGTTATATTTTGATACGCAGAGAGCATATGTTATCGTGCCTTCTCCATTAATCAAGTACTACATGCCAGTTTAAACATAAGGAAACTCATAGCTTATCTCTTGCATGATTACTTCGGCAGATTACCTGACATCATAAGTCCGAAAATGTTGTCCATAATTTTTTATTTTCTGAGAATAATTTACGAAAACCTTTTACCTCTCATATCTGAATACACTTATTTCATCCCTATAAACTGTGCATCCCTAAAGATGAAACGATAAAAAATTCAATTTTTTTTTTGAAATGAGTATGTACACACTTGAGTAAATGTTGTATCCTACGGTAGTATGCCCTGCACCCCTTTTTTAAGAGATCAACATTACAGAATTGTACCTTTTTCTTTAGATTATTTTATTACAAAATGTCACAATAATTCTCTCTCTGATCGTTTCTCGTGTTTATGGGAGAGCTATATCTTGTGCAAGGTACTATGTAGTACCAAAGCTGAAATTGATGCTGGTTAGCTGGGTGACCCGCGCAACTGCGTGGCTAGCACCAACATTTTGAATCTTTATATTAAGTGTATGTTACAAATTTACCAGCTGGATGAGATCTTTTTTAGGCTACTAACTTGGTGAAAAATGATTTAATTAACAGTGTGTGACTATTAGCAATCTAGAGAACTCACGGTTGTAGCTTATGAAAAGCTCTATGGGTTTTGTATGAAAGCTTCAAGGACCGGACAAAACTAATTATTGTCGTATCATATCTGATTGACATCCTGATGCTCGTCCCCTCCAAATTCCTCTCTTCAGATCTTACAATAGTCAATGTTCGTCCCATGATTTCTTCAAATGCCCCAACGTCTCTCCGTAAGACCCCCTCCTTTTTTGATGTATTATATTGCCGGAACCATTGGGGGCACAAACGTGTTCAACACTTGCATATATTCTAAAAATATTAGTCCCTATGATCCAGCTTATTTCAAGCATATGTGGGATTAGTCTCGTACCCTCTCTAAGCTCAAGGTTTTTATTTGCCTGGTATTGGTTGATAAGTTAATAATCGTTGCATTATGCCGTACCCTCTGTAAGCTCGAGTGGTCTTTTTGTCCATATTGCTGGGAATCAGTTGACATCGGCACCGTGAAACTCGGCCTTTTTTCAAAGACCAAAATGGCTATATCTTTGAGGTTACAGATCCTATCTTTGGTAGATGATAAGTCTTTTTTCTTAAAAAAAATGTTGACGGTTTTCTCTCTCACATTGTCATGGTCGCATACAGACCAATGGTTTTGGTTTGTATGTAATTGGTCTTGTAATTTTGCTTTAGCGCTCTTGCCCTTGTACATGTCTCAATATTTTCTCCCTCTGATCATTTCCGGATTAACTAAATATGTACGTACAACTAACCTATGTTTTGAGCAAACAGCAAAAAGGGAAGAAGCAAAAGTTACCTGACATCCTCCAAGAAGATTTGGCTGAAATTATATCGTGATGTATTCCACAACCCATTATCTGAAAATATCTTACACCTGATGAAATATATAAACCCAGGCTGAGCTGAGGATGCAAGCAGAAGTAGCTCTAATTTTATGATCATTCAGAAATCTGCGACCATGAGGTACTGTTGTTCGGGGACCGATGGACCAAGACTGTCAACACCTGGCCAATTTTTGTATTTGAAGAAGTTTGTACTCCGCAAGAAAAAAACATTTGAGGTATACCTGCGAGTCAATGATTATTCTCATACGTATTTCATAGAACCACATGCGTATGTGTTTATTGTAGGAACACACATTAGCGCCTAAATAAAGCTATAGTTTTTACGAATCCAAATGGCAAGCTAAATAATGTTTATATGAATATTTTTGTGTATCAACGAATAAGTTTCTGGTCAATTTCTACATGCCTTGCATAAATGTTTTATAATCCACAACACTATTACTCTTTAACTGAAGAAAAAAAAACTGAATTGCTAGCAGGGAAACATATTGGATTGAGTAGAGAGCAGAAACTGGCCTGAACTTTGCACGGGCAGGTAAGGGGATATACTGCAGATTAGACATGCCCTCACAGTTTTTTCTATCAATGCATTAATGTACGAACAAACCTGAAAGTTTTCCACCTAGTTTCCTAGCGTGTCATCTTCTCCAGATCAAATCATCAAAGAAAAAAAATTGATCAGACTGGGAAGTGGAGAGAATATTCATCACAGGAGTTGACCGGAGAGAAAAGCCGATCCGCCAGCGTTGCCGGAGTCAAATACAGTGCCCCCATTAAAACCTCCGGAGGATGCATGGCTGCCGCCTGCACCATGTTAGTGCCGAGGATGCTGCGACGCTGCCGCAGATACGCACGATCAATATGATTCGGAGATGCTGCAGCAGGCAGATGTGACTATCCACCACGCATCAGCATAACTGGATTTAATCAGGGGCAAGTCCAGCGACGGCGGCCGGATCGAACGTGTCCCGGCTAGATTGAGTTGCGTCAGACTATTAGGGATAGCAGTTCCTCGTCGAGCTGGGTCCTGTACATGAAGATGTATCCTTGATGGCATCCAACTCCATGACTTCTAGATCAGATCGCTTGTGGTATTGCAGCAATAGGAAGACAGCAGTTCATCCTCGAGCAGGATCCTGCCGTGAAGAAGTATCCCAGGTCCTCCACATCCACGATATCCAGAGCGCGGTATTGCAGCAACAATTGGCCGGCCGCCGGCGAGTTGTAGCATGTATATTATATCTCGCTGCAGATAGCAATCTGCAGAGTCCGTTAAATCATAACCAATCGTTAAATCATAACCAATCGTTGGCCGCCGCCGGGTTCGCTTAGGTTACGTTTTCTTTTCCAGAAACTTCTCTTATGCGGAACCAATCGTTAAATCATAACCATACGTTTACTTTTACAAAATCCTAGCCGTACAATGTTTGTTGTTTTAATTATATAATAGATAGATGAGGTGCTTTCCGTGCTTGGAATCGCTGTACATCGAGGTGACAATTCTTTTTTTTCCGGTGCTGTCTTGATCTACTTGTTGCTCTGAAATGGTTTGTTTTTAATTGTCTATTATCTTTTTCAGTCAATGTGGCCCTCGCAAATGCGAGGGCATCATCTGTAGCTAGGTAAAGGCCACATTTAATATTAGTAATTATCTTGTTTTAATGTTTCTTCGATAGTCAAAATTAGAGAAGTACGAATCTAAGTTCACCGGACTCTTAACTTATTCTGATCTTCATTCAATGCGAAAATCCAATTTGGTGCCCGAGCACAGATGCACCTGAAATCTTCCTACGTTTGCGTCGAGATCTGTTCCCACTGTTCCCTTCAGAGGAATTTTACCGTAGTAAGAAACCAGGCCAGTGGCCCACTAGACGCAGTCATTTATTGTTTTGTTCCTACCGGCACAGATGGAAGAGAACGGGACTGCTGTTCTATACCTAGATCTTTCCCCAACTCATCTTCAACCTTCGTACCCGATCCCCATCTTCTTTTTGAGCTTCCTGATCCCCATCTTCGTCCACTGATCACTGATGGCACAGCTCCAAGTAAAACCAATCAGGAAAAATAGTCCATCACAACTCTCGTTTATGGCTAAGCGCCGCCTTCCACTTGGAGGCCAGATCCTCCAGCGCCCGGTGCGACGACCCATCCGGCGACAACGTGCGCACTGCAGCAAGTGCAGTTCCTCAGCCCCGCGCCAAGCGGCGCGCCCCTTCTCTTCCTCCTTGAGCTCCTTCACAGCGGCCGCAACCTCCTCGCGTGCCACCACACCGCCGTCATCCAGCGCGCGGGGCCGCAGCGCCACTGCGAGGCTCCTTTCCAGCAGGAGGGCGTCCATCCTCTGCTCCGTGTGGGCAGCGGCCACGCGAGCACCGGCACGGCGGCCACTGCGCTCTCTAGCGTCGAGTTCCACCCGCAGTGCGACACGAAGGCCGCCGTCACCGGATGCGACAGCACGCGCACCTGAGGCGCTCACGCCGCCACGGCGGCACCGCGAGCCCCCTACCCTCGGGAAGGCACGCTAGTGGAGCGTCGTTGTCGACGCGGTCCCCGAATGCGCTGGCGCGACCATCCAGGCTCGGCATCCACACCACCCACAGGAACCTGTGGCCGCTCGCCTCTAGCCCCGTGGCGAGCTCGGCCGTCTGCTCCACGAACAGCGCTCCGCCGCTTCCGAACGAGACGCACACCACCGATCTTGCCGGCTCGCGGTCCAGCCACTCTAGCAAGGGCGACGCGCCTGCAGCAGCTTCTTCGTTGGAGTTTGACCAGACCAGCGGCCCCACGGGGAACACCAGCGGGAACGCCCCTCGGTCCGCCATCTGCTTGACCGCTTCCACGTCGGCAGGTTCCATCTCGTAGAAGGTACAGGGAAGCCATGGGTAAGGCGGTATAGCGGCCTAACGCGAGCAGTCGCGCGTATAAAGGCGTTTTGTGGGAGTGTTGGTCCGATGACGGCTGAATAAAATTGTCATTTATGTGTACTCAACAATATAAATAATGTACTTAGTGCATCTAATGTCGTGATGTCATTAATTTTAAATTTCACGACTGCGACTAATGTTGTGACTTCATTAACTTTAAAATTCCACGACTTCGAACTTCAGCTGACGTTTTGTGCGTACTTTGGTTAAATATGATGGTAGTCAAATAAAATTTTCATTTATGTGTACTCAATCATAGAAACTACATAGTCCCTTCATTCACAACAAACCTGTGTTTTAAATTTAGTCAAAATCAAACATTATAAATTTTGACCAAATATATAGTGAAAAATTGTAATGTTGTGATTTCATTAATATTAAAATTCCACGACTCCGAAAGGCATTTTGTGAGAGTATTGGCCCGATGGTTGTTCAATAAAATTGTCATTTGTGTGTACTCAACAATAGAAATAATGAACTTAGTGCGACTAATGGCGTGATGTCACTAATTTTAAATTTTCTATACTGCGACTAATGTCGTGACTTCATTAATTTTAAAATTCCATGACTCCGAACTTCAGCAAACGATTTGTGAGTACTTTGGTTAAATATGATGGTAGTCGAATAAAATTTCATTTATGTGTACTCAATCATAGAAACAATGTAGTCCCTTCGTTCACAACAACACTATGTTTTAAATTTAGTCAACATCGAACATTATAAAATTTGACCAAATATATAGGAAAAATGTCAACATTTGAAATATAAAGCCCTTATTTTTAGAATCATCGTAAAATGTATTTTCGTATTATCTGAACTTATTTAGGAATTTATATTTAATTATTGATACATCTTTGGTCAAACTTTAAAAACTGACTCTAGACTAAACACATAATCAGGATAAATAAAACAGAGGAACTTTTATTATTTTGCGTCGAAAAATAGAGAAATTTCTTACCGATTAGTTTAGCTTTTTTTAAACTGTCCATATTCTACAATCTCCTACCATTGTCACCACGTACAGTATTCTTTTTTTGCTTCTAGGTAGCACGTTCCAGGAAGGTGTATGTAGTTTGGGATAGTTTGCTGGCGTACGGTTTTTTTTTCGCTATCGTTCCAGCCAAGATAGGGTAATCCTATCAGGTCGTACCCCTTTGCCACCACGCTACAGCATGTCTTTTTTTTCTTGGAGCTATCCTTTAAAAAAAAACTCTTGGGCACGGATGGGTTTTTTTAAACGGACGCATGTACGTACCATATCCGACAATGTGTTATCGTGTCAAACATGTTATGTAACTACTAATATTTCATTAAATCTTAACCACACATTTTATATCTAACTACTAAAATTAATTTAGATGATGTGGATTAACGTGGTGGCTCTATTAGACATCCTTATTTTGCTTTTAGTATATAATAGATAGATTGGACCAGAGGATAAAAACTCGTGGCGTAAAAAACACCGAGATCTTATAAGATCCTTTGACATCCACCTGAAGAAAATCTCATTGCGGTACTATCGCGGTACCAAGTCACATGTTGACTTTGCCATATTCTTTGTACTAAACGCCAAAGGGCTAGAGTTAATGACTCTTGAGGTTCATCAGAATGATTACAGTGAGGAGTTTGTTGCAAAACAACGTAAGAAGCTTCAGCTCGATAGCAAGGCCTCAGGAGTTGCTCGGTTTCATATCACGCAAGATAGTTGTCATCGCTGCGCTTCGGATTTTCGTGTCCATGATTTGGATCTAGCTAATCCCTTTGAGAGAAAAGATGCTTACCCGTTTTTTGATTTGTCCTAACTTTGTTAGTCATCACATCTTTGTTCCATGCTATTCATGTTGTTAGTTCTAGTGTAAATCAGTTTGTGCTGATGTGCACTGGTGTGACGAGAAAGTACAGATATGTGGTTCGTCTGAATATCAGATGTGGTGTCTATCTTTTAAGTCAGTTTTATGAAGCCATGCAAACTGATGATGCTCTCTCAGATCATACTAGTGCGGAAGCTTGCACCGGCGAGAATTGGTTCTGTGCGTATACAACTTTGTCTTGTCTGTACATGCTACTATCGACTGAATGTATTGCAAGCCTGCAATGGTTTCTTCAGGGCTGCACTAGGACTTTTGGGCAGCACCTCGATGCATGTGTCAGTTAGTCTCAGTTTATTAGGCAGGCCCAGGTTTGTGCTAATCTTTGCATTCCACGTCAGGCAGATTTGTAGCAGTTGCGTCTGCGAGATTAGCAGTTTGAGTAATTACAGTAAACAGCAAACAAGGCGACCTCTTGCCTTGTATTGATACATGATAGGCTACAGTCCTGCCTGAGATTTCTTGCTCCACCTACAGACCCAAGAGTTTGATTGTCTGTCAGGAAGTGAACATCCTGAAGATCGAGTTAAGAGTCGCCATTTTTCATTCGATTGTCATACGTCCTGGAACGGCATAATTTGATTAGAGTTTGTTCCCGTGTAGTATGATGTAAACGCTGAGGATGGGCCATTTCAAACTTGTAACTGAATCGAGTATGCACGTTTGAATCAATAGTAACATGGCTTCTATCTACAACTAGAAAGATACTGTGGACAGTGGCCGGTCGTTCAAAGGCGCATACGTCTGACCTAGTCCAGGCAGTTGGAAGTATGTCTATACTACTATTATTAAAAGAACAAACTTGTATTGAGTTGTGTTGATACATTAAATATGTGTCGTTCAATATTTGATCAACTATCCAGATCGTTCAAATGTTTGATAGCTCAACACACTCTTTCGTTTTCTTAGTAATTACAAGATATTGCCACCGACAAACAAATCTTGCCCTTTCTTCCAATATATCCCGAGAGACTAGCGAAATAGAACCCCCACGAAGACCGACACTCCACTCTATTTCTGGAACTCCTCCCTCGCTACAGTGCTCAGAGGCGATTTGGGGGCGACCCCGGCTCGACCAGCGGCCGCCGGCGTATCTGGGGATTCCTCACCCTCCGCCGGCCGCTCCGGCGGCGGGAGGGTGGGGAATCCCCCGATCTGCGTTCCGGTGTTGTAGATAGGGCTGCGGGCGGCGCGGACATGGCGGGAAGGCCGGCGCCATTGCGCTTTTGGAGCTCTGCGGCTTCCCCTCCTCGGCGTCGTCTTCGGCGTTGCCGTTGGGCTGCAGGTGCATTTCTGCTTCGCCGGCGTTCTCTCCGGCGTCGGCGGGCAGCTTTTGTGGGGTGTACAGGAGGCTCGAGATCCAGATCTTCAAGGTCCTCTTCGGCGTTGATGGAGTCGTGGGCTGGTGGGAGGTGGTTGTGGCGGCGGGAGGGGGCGCTGGTCGAGCCCGTTCATCGTTCCAGGTGCCGTCACGGGGTGGCGGACGAGTCTTGCGACCATCTTCATGCGAGGAGGTGCTCTCCGGTTGTGGGCTGCTGGAGGTTCGGCTTCTTCTTCGTCGTCGCCGTCGGTGGCCTTGCTCTCTGGATCTTCGATTTCTGCGTGTGTTCGTGTTCGTGTTTGTTCTCTAGGGTTCTTGTACTTGTACTTGTACTTGTACTCTGTCTCTGATGAATACATACGCAGCCTCAAAAAAAAAATAGAACCCCCACGATACACATCCATCGTTTTGCCCAAATAGAGACCTGCACACCGTCAAGCTTGCCCAAGCCATCGACCCGCCCGCCACGCACGCCGCCGCACTACACTGAGTTGCGCGCCCGGCCAACCCGTACTGCGCGCCCCCGCTGCACTGCCCACGTTGTCCTGCTCGACGGCTGTACTCCAAGTGTTGTTCGACCGTGTCCTGTCCCACCGTCAGAGCGAACTTGAGCCGCCGCCCCTGTCTAATTTCTGCACACACTAGTAGGAAAAAGCTTTTCTATGGATCCCTATTCTGTGGCGCACGAAACAAGCCGTGCGCCACAAAACAAATTCTGTGGCGCATCTGTCACAGTGCGCCACAGAAATGTAACAATTCTGTGGCGCACTGCAAGCATGGTGCGCCACAGAATGTCCCTATTCTGTGGCGCACCAATAGGGGTGCGCCATAGAAAGTGTGCGGGCCCCACACCCACCACAGGTCAGCCACTTTTGGGCCCATTCTGTGGCGCACGTGTCAGATGCGCCACAGAATTAGCATATTCTGTGGCGCATCCGTGAAGGTGCGCCACAGAATTCCAACACTTAGGCATATTTCGCGTCCCCGCCAGTTACGTTTCTTTCTCTTCTTCTTCCTCGACCCACTCGTCGCCGTCGACCTCGAGCCGCCGCCGACGCCCCCGCCTCGGCCTCGCCCACCTCGCGCCCGTGCCGCCTCGGCCTCGCCCACCTCGCGCCCGTGCCGCCTCGGCCTCGCCCACCTCGCGCCCGACGACCTCGCCCGCCCCAATTCGTCGCCGTCGACCTCGAGCCGCCGCCGACGCCCCCGCCTCGGCCTCGCCCACCTCACGCCCGTGCCGCCTCGGCCTCGCCCACCTCGCGCCCGTGCCGCCTCGGCCTCGCCCACCTCGCGCCCGTGCCACCGACGACCTCGCCGCCACCGCCTGGACACGGCGCACCGCCCTCGACACCGCCGCCGACCACCTCCTCTCCCTCCTAGCACCGAAGGTGACCCCTCCTCCTCCCCTGGTCTCCTCTCCCTCCTAGTACCGATGGGGTTTGTCAAAATGCCTACACTAAAATTCTTGTACGAATTTGATAATTTCAGTTGCTATTAGGTTAGTTGTTAGTTTAGGTTAGTTTGTTGCTTGCTTGCTTGTGCTTTAGGTTAGTTTAGGCTGTTAGGTTAGTTGTTAGTTTAGGTTAGTTAGTTGATAATTTTACTTGTTAGTTTAGGTTAGTTTAGTTGCTGTTAGGTGTGTTGCTGTTAGTTGTTGCTTGCTGTTAGGTTAGTGTTAGGTTAGTTGCTACTAGCTAGGTTAGTGCTTGCTAGTTGTTAGTTGCTACTAGCTAGGTTAGTGTTAGGTTAGTGCTAAGTTTTTGCTAGTTGTTAGTGCTTGCTGTTAATTAGTTGCTGCTTGTTAGTTGATGTTAGTTGCTGCTCCTAGTGCTAGCTAGGTTAGTTTCTAGTTGTGTTGCTAGGTTAGTGCTGCTGCTGTTAGGTTAGTTTTACTTGTATTTTTGAAATGCATTTCATTTGTAAACTAATATATTGTTTTTCCGTATGCAGGAAGTTGGGAAGAAGCACCGCGTTCTTTCAGGTGAGATGTGGGATGTGGCGATGCCGGCCATCTCCGGCCGGACATGTGGATTTTTTTTTTTGGAGATGTGGATGTGGCTCCGACCATCGTGTCGTGGAGTTGGGTGTTTGTGCTTGTGCTCCGACCATCGTGTCGTGGAGATGTCGGCCGGAGATGTGTTTTTTTAGTGAAATATATGCAGGTACCCCGAGACCCTTGAGATTGCCGGAACGTCGATTAACTTCCGTTCCGGCAATTTCGGGTACTCCATATGTCCCTTTTTTAGCAAAGGTCATGCCGATTTTTTTCGTGAAATTTGGCATGACTTTGCTAAAAATAGGACATATGGTGTATTGTGCTTGTGCTCCGGCCATCGTGTCGTGGAGATGCCGGCCGGAGATGCCGGCCAGAGATGTGTTTTTTTGGTTGGAAATGCTTGCAGGTACCCCGAGAGGCCCTTGAGATTGCCGGAACGTCGATTAACTTCCGTTCCGGCAAATTCGAGTACTCCATATGTCCCTTTTTTAGCAAAGGTCATGCCGAATTTTTTCGTGAAATTTGGCATGACTTTGCTAAAAATAGGACATATGGGGTATTGCGACTAATGCATGGGCCGGGGTATCTTAGTACTTAGTTAGGTGATTTTTTTTCTCTTATATTTGTTATACTAACTTTTTGCCTCTTTTTAATGCAGTTCAAACATGTCGGGCGACGCTTCTAAGCGCATGAGCGTCGAAGAGCAAGCAAGAGAACACAACAAGGACTTCTGGGAAAAACATATGGGGGATGCCGCGGCCACTAGTGGCCCCCAGGCTGAGCAGCAAGAGGTACGGGAGTCCGACCCCGAATACAACGAAGAAGGTGGTGAGGATGACACCTCAGGAGATGGTGGCGACCACACGGATGGCCCCACCACTGGCGATGACCGCACGGATGGTCCCACCGATGGCGGCGACCAAACGGAACCCGGCTGCAGCAACCCGGCCGCTCAGAACAAGAAGAAGCGGAGGCCAAGGACCAAACCGCGGAAAGTGCAGTCGGTGGACAATGTCACGGACGTGATCACGGAGGTCAGTTTAAGTGGCGCACCATTGATGCCTAAGAAAGTTGCACGAGGGTACAGCATGCAACTAGGGTGCATCCTCCGAGAAGGCGTGTCGATCAACACGACTGACCTCAGAAGCGACGATAATGCGGCTTTGGTCGAACACCTCGTCAGGAGGGTTCACAAACGATACACGTTCCCGAACCCGCTCCCCAAAAATGTGGATAATTACGCCATCACGAAGATGAGCACCGCCTTGAGCAGCTGGAAAAGCCGGGTGAAGGCGAAGATTCAGAAGAAAAAGAGCTGGGAGGATATTAGTATACAAGAGCCTCACATCACCTTAGAAGAGTTCGAGGAATTTAAGGAGTTTTTAAAATCTGAGGTGTGTGCAAAATGGACCAAGTGGGGGAAGGAAATGCGGGCGCTGAACTTAGGAAACCACCATTTGGGAAGCGGCGGTTACAAAGGGAAACAACCCACTTGGGAAAAGGAGGATAGGGAAATAGCACGTCGTAATCTGGAAAACCCATGGGATAAAATCTTAGACGAGCAGACCAGGAACTTTGTCCGGTCTCGCTACTATCTCGACTGGGTGACTGGGGAGTTCGTTACCAAGTACGACGATGTGAAGAAATTCCAAGAAAAGCTGGTAAGGGACAGATATCTCAAAGTCCATTGCGTTGATCTCAAATTTCTAAGTGTGTTCACCTTTGTGTGCAGGAGGAAGAGTTGAAGGCTGAGGCTGAGGCCGGCCCGTCGTCCCAGGGTTCGAGGGAAGTGTGGGACACTACTTTCAACCGGGCGATGAACTCTTTCAGGGAAAGGGACAAGTCGGCACCGCCGACATCAGCTGGCCGTGTGACGGGCTATGGTACGAGCATGAAGTTCACAGAGTACTACAGCTCGGACGGCGCCGGCGAGACGAAAAAGAGGAGGAGGACGTCCAAGCAGGATAAAGCCGAGGTTCAGCAGCTAAGGGCGGAGCTGGAGAACTGAAGAAGAACACCGTGGATGCCAGCACGGTGGAAAAGCTAGTCCAAGATAGGCTCCAACAGATCCTTCCCCCGCAGTTAATGGAGGGGATAGCTGCCTGGGCTGCGGGAGGTCATCAGGGGTCGATACACGTGCCCAGCTTCTCCGGCAGCAACTCCATCATGAACCAGCAGCACCGGTCGCCGGACGACATGGTGACCCCGCCGCCCATGGCCCCTTTGGTCACACCGGCGCTGCGTACGGTACCGGCACCCGAGAAGAATACTCCAGCCGCCGCCGGCACCGGCGCCCTTGTCTCGACGGAAGCCTAGCTGGACGCCGTCACCAAGGTAACTAATTAGTTAGTCCGCGTCGTCTTCTCTATAACTATGCCTGCTTCGATCGATGACTGCCATCTCATGCATGATTAATCACAAATGCATATGGTGCTTAATTTCACTCTAGGAAACGCCTTGCATACTCCTGCATAGGGTAGAGGCCGGCGGCGAGTTGAAGGAAGTTGCTTCGGGCCTTGTCCTACAAACAGGCAGCACACAAATGCACCACGCTCCAATGGACAAGGCTTTTATGAAGGTCAAGGTAGTCACGGTACCGAGGGCGTATTACAACATTGACCCCCCGTTCAACCTCCGGGATCCGACAAACACTTGGTCCTTGGAAAGTGCTCCGAATGGATCACGCCATGGCCGAAGACCCAGATTCGTCTTGGGGGGGGTATTATTGATGAGGGCCCAAGACGCAACACCGGCGCCACCTCAAAGTTCCGGCGGGACGCCCCGATCCGTCCCACGAAGCCCCCGAGGAAGCCTGCAGCCGTCGCCACTACCACCAACCGCCAGAAGCAACTGTTGGTAGGCTCTGAACCACAACCTTTGCAATTAGGCTCTGAACCACAACCGGTGCAATTAGGCAACGCCTCTGCACCTCAACTTATTGATGGCAACGACGACGACGATGATGATCCTATGGACATCAATGCCTTCATCAACACTGGCGCCGAAGACCACGACGCATTCATGCCTCCTGTGGATCACGAACCACCCTTCCGTGCCCACGCCGATCAACCTGCTCGTCTCAATGCAGTCACGCAGCGCCTGGACTTCCAGGGTTTATCTCAAGAGACACCTCCAGCAGCCGGCGCTGCAGCTCAAGACAAACTGGCTACCGGCGTTTTCTCCCCTGGCACGATTGCGAAATCGGTTGCAGAGGGGCTTGTAGGGCAGCCACGGAGCAGTAAGCCCAGGAAGCCCCCCAACAAGATATCAAAGGGATCAAAGGGCGCCTCTACGAGCCAGCCACCTCCTATGATTATCCAGGGTCGTGAAGACACCATACCACCCCGTCCGGACAAATCGGCGCACATGGTTCATGAAGCTGGAAAACCGATATTGCCTCCGGAGATGGTCCGCCTCGCAACTCCGCCAATGATCTCTTTGAACCAGTCTATCCTTATGCTAGAGGGCCTTCTTCTTAAAGACAGGGATCCAAATTACCCGGTGTGCACTGCCCAAGTGCCAATGGAAGATGGCGGGTTGGTAGTCGTCCGTGAAGACCCCGCGGATCTGTTCTTCATAGCATACGATGACTTGTTCAATCTATTTCACCAGAAGCGGCTCAACTATAACTTGGTCCGCCTATACGCGCTCAATGAGGCAATGACTATCCACAGAGATAATATCCCGCACGTCGCGGTAGCGGATCCCTACTACATGCGTGACAGCCAGCTCGTGGAAGGATCAGTGACACGGACCAGGGCTGTTGAGTACCTCGAGAGGTTCATGCTGCAAAACCAGCAAAAGAATAGCCTTCTTGTGCCTTTCTTTCCCGAGTAAGTACACATCCGCTCGCCACCGTCTTGTGCCTTTCTGAGTTCAATGCCTGTTTCTGATCATCATCATTTAAATTGTGTTGAGCAGGGACAAGTACTGCGTCCTCATCATCCAAAACCCGAGCTATTCCTATGCCACTTATTTTGACTCAGGTAGTAGTACTAAGAAACGCTATGCCAACATAATTGCTGTCCTCAATCAAGCTCTTCAGGGCTACGCCCAAAAGGGAGGCGTCTTCGACAAGAAAGCGAGCATTTTTGTCAATCCTCAAAACAAGTTGCACCATTTCAAGCATGTCACCCAGTTCTCTTGCCTCAAGGAGCAGCCGGGCAGCGTGATGGATGCCTTCTACGCCCTCCGTCATATTAACATGTTAATCCGAGATGCAGCACAATTGATTTTGCCATCTGCTTTGCAAACATGGGTCGAATATGACAAAGGCCACTCCGATAAGGATCTTAGAAAAGACTTCCAACGCATCAAGACCAGGTTATCGGAAGTCATCCTCGAAGATGTCATCAAAGTAGAGGGGACCTTCAATTGCCGCCGAGGTATCTAGGATGTATTATAAAAGAAAGCCTTACACATGCATACATACATACTCTATTTATCCACTTAGATGAATAAATCATGCATGCATACTCTATTGATATTATTAACCAATATATATATCTACCTCCATCTACAGGGTTGCATCGGAGGGAAATCGAAGAACGCCTAGAGTTGCAGAAGGACGACAGGGCGTGGATGACGAAAGACGCGTGCAAACCGTTCCCGGCGCCGCTCCCGAAGAAGAAGGCTAAATGAGATCGTCGTGCTCCCGCTCTTGCTCACCATCAACACGCCGAGATGTGTAATCTATTTGATCCTAGTGTAGGCGGTGAACACTTCATTTGTAACGTGTGCAACGATCGATGAACTTTTGTATATATCTCAACACTTGGGTAAAACTTCCGCACTTTTGTATCAACTTGCGATGACATTAGTAATGTGTTTGTTTTTATATACCTGTGAAAATATATCTCTGTTTCTGTTATATCTGTGTAAATATGAAATATACATGTATTCTGGTATTATACGGGTATTTGTATTCTGGTATTGTATGGTACAATACTGCATAGGAATTCTGTGGCGCATCCAAAATATTTCTGTGGCGCACCCTATTCTGTGGCGCACGCTTAGGGGGTGCGCCACAGATAGTTATTCTGTGGCGCACTAGGTGGGATGCGCCACAGACAATTCTGTGGCGCACGGAGTGGTGCGCCACAGAATTTACAATTTAGTGGCGAGTATTCTGTGGCGCACCCCCCATGCGCCACAGAATAGCTTTAGGGGTGCGCCACAGAATGGCTTTTTCCTACTAGTGACACCGACGCGTTCTGTCTTGGTCTGGGAACGATTAGGCTTTTTTCACGGGCCTGGAAAACCACCACTCCACCAGCGCATCCTGCTCCCATGTGCTTGAGTATGGCCTCTCTTCAATCTTCATACACCACCGGCTGTTCTTCAGACGACAACTAAATAAACATCATGCAGTAGGAGGCCATGCACAGTTAATTAGATTAGCTAGCAAAGAATGATTAGTGGTAGAAACTCACGTAATCATGCATGGGAGAGACCCGCCGCCTGGCTCTTTGTAACGAAAACTCGGTACATGTTCTACTCCCTATCTTCTTGAAAAAAAATAGTACCGTGATTAGCTAATTTATTTATGCCGAACTAACATCGGCGTCGCAATATTAACCTATGGGAGTACCTTTGGGTGCTAATTTCGATCTGTTCATTTTGATTTTTCTCCTTACATCTTTGTGCTGAAAAGGTCCTATTGCATCTATCGAGAGATTAGACATTTTCTTTTCACGGGTGAAACTTATACTCCTAGGTTGGCGAAGGAATTTTTTATCATTGTTGAGAAAAGACATCCAAAGGCCGGCGAAGGATTTTGATTCAGATGGTCTATTTTTAAATCAACTAGCTGTCCTAACTCCTGAGGGTAACCTGCTTAACCCTCATAAGGTTTTGTTCAAGCTTCGTCACTGCCAGATTCAAAGGTATCTTCGAAAACTGTTGGCAAACATATGATTATTTTTCTTACTCAAAATAATTTGTATACATGAGCATTTGCTTGATAATTACACAAGAGATAAATACGTGCGTTGCACGTGCAACATTACTAGTACTCGTAAAAGCCCCAAAGATACGATCACCTAGCCTCCCCACAGTGGCATGCCTGCTTTTTTTTACGTATCAGCCTTTTTTTTCCTTTTCTAACGCTAATAATAAGAGCAACCAAAAAATTAGGGAACGACTATGTGTAAGGCGCCTTACATTTGGCAAAAGTGTAAACACTAAGATAAAAACATGTCCCGCCAACAACATGCGTGCCCGTCATCATTTTTTTGATCCGAACCGAGCCATCATCAAGCAAATATGCATGCATGCACTAAATGACAGAATTGCTGACATCATCCCGCATTAAATGCGTAATTTGAAATTCAAAATATTTTTTAGCACAAACCGTTTATCCGATTTAAGATCCGTTTTCACAATTGGACTAGTCGCGACGAGATATTCAAAACTAGATCCCATGTCGATATGTTTCGACGAAAAAAAAATTTGGCACAAAAGTTACCACCCCCGTAACATATAGGTTACTCAGGCTTGATTACGTAAGTTACCCACCATATTAACGATTAGTTTTCGGGTTGAAATAGAACCATTTTTGTTGTTATTTTCGATTTTTTACGAGTTTTAAAGTTACCACATCACTTTGAGATGGTAAATTTATCGTGCGTAAGTATTAGAATGGTAAATGTCGATTTCATAGTGACAACTTCATAACTACTGAGTGGGTAACTCCATCAGTATTGGATGGGTACTATTGTCGAGAGAGTATGATAACTAAATTTATTTCGTATTGGATAACTACATCATGAAAACACATGGGTAACTTTATCAGTAATGGGTGGTTCAATCCATCAGTATTGGGTGGTAACTATTACCGAGAGAGTATGTTAACTACAACGATTTTGTGGTGGATAACTACACATAAAAAAACATGGGTAACTTTATCTGTATTGGATGGGTAACTTTATCAGTATTGTTGAACCAATAGTTGCCATTTCCCTGCGCGGTTCCTTGTCGGGGCAGGCCATCTTCAAACTTGATAGTGTATCGAGTATGCACGTGTGGATCAATAGTATGTGGCGTAGAATGAAATGAAGTGTGAGAAAGGAGAAGCACTTATCGCTTTACTGAATTGTCGATCGTGCAATGGGCAGTGTAGTAGAGGCAGTAGGAAGGGAAGACAGACTTACACAGCAGCACAGGCAACTCAGGCTGACGGCCGCCGTCGTCAGGAGAAAGAGGAGCAGGAAGGGCTAACGAGGAATCTTGAATTCCGACGTGCCCTTCCATGGGCGAGCCGGAGACGGTGACGCAACTAACGGTCACGTGCGGTGGCAGGAGGTTGCCGGCCACCGTTTCTACGTAGCTGCCGTTGCCGAGGCAGCACGACACGTCGGCGACGCTGAGGCTGCTGCTATTGAGGACACTATGCCATAGCTCGGCGTCAGGGCGGGACCTCAGGAGCGCGCCCACTATCTTCCCGCCCAAGAAGGAACCGCGCAGCCTCTTGGCGATGGCCTGCCCTGCCGCCACCAGCCGCGGGTCCGCCTCGGCGGCGCCGCTGCCAAATGCGTGCGCCCTGAAGAAGAACCAGTACTCCTCCCGCGGCAGAGGACGCAGTTCGATCGGCTCCGCCGTGCCGAGGCCAGCGACGGGATCGGCGTCGGTGCTCGTGACGATGACCCTGCTCCCTCGCGTGCCAGCGCGCCGCAGGGTCGGCATGATCGCGTCCACCACCTGCCTCCTGCGCGCGTCCACGTTGTCGAACACGGCGAGGAACCTCTCCCCGTGCAGCTTCCGCTCGAGAAGACCCAGCTTGTCGCCGCCGTCGCGGGAGAGGGCGCTCGGCGCGAACAAGGAGCGCAGGAACAGCGCTGTCTCGCCGGTGGCCATGAGACTCATGCAGTGGAAGTCCAGCATCATGACCAGGGAGAAGCGGCGGCGCACCGCAGGGTCCTCGCAGACGTGCTGTACGAGCGTGGTCCTCCCGAGGCCGGCAGCACCGATGATGGGAAGGATGCCTAGCTCTGCTGTCACCGGCGGCTCAGTTCCGCCTTCACCATCTTGCAGCAAGAAGTCCAGAACGCGGCGTCTCTCGGCATGCCGGCCGAACATATAGCTGTCCGCGTAGATACCCGTGGTGGGCAGTGGCTGGTGCGGCGCCGGCGGGCACATCTGCAGCAGCATGATGAACTCCGTGAGGCCGCTGGCGACTCTTTCCAGGTTCGCGAGGACGCCGTCCAGCTCGTTGGTGTCACCGAGCAGCAGCCTCCTGGCCGCGACGCGGAGGCGCTTAGAGGGTTTGAACGAACTAGGCAGGGAGAAAGACCGCGCCGGCAGGAGCTTGCCATGGCCTTCGTCCTGGCCTGCGTCCCCGCTCGGGAGCGCGTCGAGGAGGTAGCGCCCCCGGCACGCGCCGTCGACGAGGTCCGCGAGCCAGGCGAGCAACGCGTGGCTCGTGATCCGCCTCGCTCCAGCCGCCTCGGCGACGCTCTCGACCCTGACTAGCAGGTGCCGTAGCCTTGGCAGCTTGGCCTCGGTGCTCCGCTCCGGCTGCTGGTCCAGGAGATGGCCGACGAGGAGGGACAGCGCTCTGCCGACCATGTCCGCCACGACACCGGAGACGATTGCCTCGCCGGCCATGGTTGCTTGCTTGCACCCGATCGATGCTGAGGCAAAATCCGTGGTTGGCTTGCTCAGTCGGGTGATTCTTGAGGAGCTAGCTCTATCTTCCTTCCTCAGGTTATCATGGTCGCTCGTGTATCCATCGATCGTGCCAGAAATAGGTACGGGTGAATACGACACATAGAAATGCAGGACCAGGCGTACATCATCAGGAACAAATGTAGTTAGCCCCACAATTCCTGTCAATACACTGTGCTTAATTGACTGGTGCTACGGAGGGGTACTGTACTCCTGGCAGTTGCCAACAATGGGAGACCTCGTCATCGGATTTCATGGCAACCTCTCGTTTCCCGGTGACTTCTTCTCTGTCTTTCCATTTCTCTTGACACCTCCGTGACCACGTGTAAGATAGCAGGCAGTGGCTCTTCCTAATCGATTGTACGGAGGAGGCCGCCAAATTTCAGGATATTTTATACTTACATGGGTCTCTCTGGTTCCAAAAAGTGTTCATGGTTATGTTTAGAATTTGCATAATGTTCACGGGTTTAAAAAGTGCTAATGCTCACGATTCAAAAATATGCTTACCCGTTTAAAAAAATGTTCACAAAGTTCAAAATTACTTTCACGGGATTCAAAAAACACGTTCATGTGTTAAAAAATGTTCATTTGGTGTTTGAAAAAAATGTTAATGGGAATGCTCGTGATTCAACCCGTTTCGAAAAAATAGTTTGCCTGATTCGAAAAATCATCACGGGGTTAAGTAAAGGTGATTCGAAAAAATGTTCACATATATGTTTCAGCTAATACCTTCATGTGATTAAAAAAAAACTTGTTCATGGGTTCAAAATATGTCCGCTTGGTGTTTGACAAAATATTCACGGAGGTTCTAAAATGATCACGTAACAAACTCGTGTTTCACCCATTTTGGAAAAACAAATTCGCCCGGATTAAATAAATTGTTCACAGGTTTGAAAAGGTTTTTTCGGTGGTTTCGGAAAAATGTTCGCGATGTTCAAAAAATAATTTCATGGGATTGCAACACACATGTCAATGGTTCAATAAATGTTCCCGCCTATCTCCCACATCTAGCGCCGATGATTACGAAGGAAGCTACGGCCACCACGTGCCTCCTTCGAAGAACCTGGGCTCAAGATCCTATGATCTGCCCCCCCCCCCCCCCCCCAGACGCCGCCACAAGGAGCCACCTCCAGACCAGTCATCCCTGACGGAAGGGACTCCGTCACGGCCATGTTCAGAGCAGCTGCTCCAGGATCCTTGTGCCGTGGGATGGTCTACTCTCCCTGCCGAGGCCGCCCTCCACGCCGCGCCGTCAGGAGAATTACCCTTAGGAGGATGTGTCGCCGATCCAATCTGCAGCCAAGCGCGGCCCTTCCAAACCACGCCATGTCCGCGAGACGCCAGGCCCCGCCGTCCCCTTCATCGGTGGGGCGTGGGTTTTCCGACGACCACCTCTAGGGACGACGAGGGGAGAGAGTGGTGGGAGGGGATGGCGGCGCGGGGCGGCTAGGGTTTCTCCCCCCGTCGCCTTGGCGGAGGTTACGCGAGGAAGATAATTTCCGTCATGTCGATACGGACAGAAATATCATAGCAATACCGCGAGGGCCAGGTCCAGATACGGACCGACTGATAATCGCTACAGTGATAACATGATCAGTGCTGCTAAGTGCCACAAACAATTTTCACGAAATAGTCAAATAGTGCACTACTTTTTCCCTTGTTTAAACAGGAGATTGAAAGAGAGGGAGTTGGAGTTTTTGGGCACATGCAATAAGTGAACTACTACTTTCGGAAACGACTCGTTCCTTATTTTTTGCTTTACTCTATGTGATTCAAACTGTAACAAGGGATACAGCCGGCGGCTCCATGGGTGAGTCACATCATTAGACTGATGAACTTTTGGCGAAGGACGAGTTTGCTGGCGTATGTCAAAGATAAGATATTTTTTTAAGTGCGCTTTGCCAGGCAAGTGAAGAAAAAGTAAGAGCAACCCATAAAATAATTGAGCACTACAGAATAAATAATGTGGATATATTCGCTCTGTTTATAAAACGACCGAGAGAGCACCAGCCGATGAAGGAGGAGAAAGCAATGAGCAGATAGGGATGGGAGCTCCAGTCGACATGGCGGAAATCAAATCCCCTTAAGATAGATGGTGACGTGCCCTCAAAAAAAAAAAAGATTGATGGCGACAGGTTTCGGAGTTAGATTTTGGGCTCGATATTATTTTGTCGATAGTGGTTAACGCTAGTGCTAAGTGGTTATATTTCCTCGAATCGATGCCTGTTACGAACATGCGCACTTCTTCCCGTTCTTCCGTGAAACACAAGTGTTTTAGTACGTCCAACATTTCTTGTGTCCGAACAGCAAAACTGCATTCAGTTAAGATCGGCAAACATAGTGCTATTCGTGAGTCGTGCCTCCAATGATAATTTACATATGCCTCTCACAAAAAAATTAAGGAACTTTACTAGTAGTTCTTCATATCGCATAGCGATGGAAACAATATATAGTCTTATGATTGGAGATGAGTATCGGCATCGCTGTTTCTTAGATCGTCAGCATGAATTCCGAATCCATATGCTGTTGTACCCTTGGAATGATCTTTTACAGCTGCAAAATGGGAAACACAGTTGTGGCAGTTCATCGGTGACGGTGGGCATTTGCTACAATGTCGTTTCAGTTAAAATAGATACTTTCGGACGTGGAGATTTCTTATTGGCAGCCTTATTAATAACAGTCCTGTTATTATTACCATGTCTTACTTTCGTCTAATTCACTAATATGCATTCCCACTTATCAAACGCAGAAGGTCCCATAAATACACAATTTGAAGAAGATGTGAAATTCTTTCCTTTTTTTCAGTTGATCAGAAGTACAAAGTATTGTTATTGCAAACAAAACTATATCTAGGAATGAGAAGGTTTACATACCTGTAACGCAATAATCCAGGGAAATTAATGGACAAAATCTTGAAATTGACAACAGAAACGGAAAAAAATATGTACTTGGCTGAGGAGGATACGGTTGCGATCAGATTGACGTGAGGATCTTCCAGCATCTTCAGCATGACCCCGGCGTTGACTGTGCCGGCTTGATCGAAGTGGTCGTTGAACAGGCCGCGCAGCGCGGGCTTCCCGAACAATAGATCGTACCCCGGCAGCAGCATCCTGCACGCATGCTCAAGACCGCGAACGATCAATTAGCAATGCCATGATGCGATTCAGATGAGTTTTTTTATGAGAGTGGCGGATGGAGGGGCACCTGGTGCGGGCGGCGCAGGCGGGGGAGTCGAAGAGGGGCGGCACCAGCACCGGCTCCGGTTTCGGCTCAGGCTCCGGCTCCGGCCACCGTTCGGGCGCTCGCACCGGCTTGCTGCGGGAAGTCCCCATTAGTATGCGCGCGATCGATCTCCTCCCTCTCGGATCAAACCCTCGCTCGAAGATCGCAGCTCGATTGGCGAATTAGGTCGAAACCTCGGGTGGTTTTTCCCTTGGCGCATTTTTAACTCTTTTCTTGAGAAATAAGTCTGAAGCCGTTTGTCTCGAAACTTGTTCAGTTCAGACACCTGCAGAGTTCCTGACATGACACCGTAACAGAAGGATACAAATTCCTGATACAATCCGTGCTCTCTCAAATTCCTTGTACCTGCTTGTGGTTAGATTCTGTCATCAAAAATATCAAATTTAGCGGTTGCCTTTTACTCTGTTCTGATTAATAGCATATCAGTTTTATCCATTGATTCCACAGATAGAGCTGATTCACCAAAAGGGGCTAAAACCCTTTGATGACTGGCATTGCATCAGCAGGCCAACAAAACTGCCAAACAAAATTATAGACAGATATCTATCTGTCAAGGAATGATGGAGAGCCAAGAAGACCCTGCAGAAGGAACCATTGATCATAATGTTAACAGGGCCACATCTGGAAACAGGAACCAAACTCCTTGCTCCTCCCATTCATGCTGGAACACAAAATGAACTGGAGTTTGGTGTTCCAATTGAGCGCGATGGTTTCATAATCCAAAAAGGTTTTATGTCAATTGGAGACATCACAGGGCATTCGAAACGTGCAGCTACACCACATAAAACTTCCATTTGGGCAAGAAAAAAAACAGAATTACCAGTACATTCAGGCCTACACACAAAAAGACAAACCTCAGGGAGTGCTGGTATACGTTGTGCAAGAAATTACCACAGTGATACTTTACTCCGAGAATATTTACGGGAAAAATAATTTGGGCTGAGATGGAGCATTACACACCAGATGTAGCCATAAGGATACACAGTGCATGCCATCAATTCACATGGCTTCATAAAAAGACTTAACTGATAACAATAAATTTCGTATTCAGACACCAAAAAAATCTGTACTTTCTCATCATATAAGTGGACATCAGCACAGGTTGATTTAAAAAGTGCTAACAGCATGATATATCATGTTTTAAACGCCGTAAGGTCCCAAGATAATACCAGCGCAGAACTACTGTAGTCAGGCCATAGTAGAAATTTGGTATGGTTCCTTCCTTTCAAAGGGATCAGCTAGGTCCAAATCATGGACGCGAAAATACCAAGCGCAGCGGTGAGACCAATTTGGTGTGAAACGAAACTGAGCACCTCCCGAGGCCTTGCTATCCAGCTGAAGCTTCTTACGTTGTTGTGCAATGAACTCCTCACTGTAATCATCCTTGTGAACCTCAAGAGTCA
This sequence comes from Poa pratensis, assembly GCA_947311845.1. Taxonomy (NCBI): domain Eukaryota; kingdom Viridiplantae; phylum Streptophyta; class Magnoliopsida; order Poales; family Poaceae; genus Poa; species Poa pratensis. The sequence continues at coordinate 88,118,605 of CAMZMU010000036.1, read as the reverse complement.
TTAACTGCAGAACTTTGGCGTTCAGTACAAAGAATGTGGCGAAGTCAACATGTGACTTGATACCCCGATAATACCGCCAGGAAATTGTCTTCAGACGGATGTCGAGCGATCTTATAACATCTCGGTGTTTACGACGCCACAAGTTGATTTCCCCTCGTCCACTTGACTGACAAGGAACATAGTCAAAAAAAGACGAAACATTTCAGATCAGTAAGTAGAACAAGTGAGCACCACAAAGTATGACCATCAAGGAAAATTCGTCACCTCAATGTACAACTTCTCCAAGCACGGAAAACATCTCATCAAGTTAATAATCACGTTCAGACTAAGAGTACACATATTGACAGCTAAAATCTTGACAGTGCACACCGATGTTGTCAGGCTATCAACACGCAATCCCTTCATCAACATAGAAGATAACATTAGAACATCTACCAGTACAGATAATATGCAATATATCAGTGGATAAAAATGCCAATAAGGCGACTTGGGAAGACAAGTGAGAAGACTGTAGCTACCTGAATAATTGTGGAGCCAAACACGAGTGTGATGGGGATGAAATTACTACCAGAAAGGCAGCCTAAGGTCTCCAGTTTAGGCGCACAGATTACTGATATACGTAGCCCCATTGTTGTACCAAGTTGGAGGAGCCTTTCAAGACACGGCGCATTCTGGATGATGAGTTCCCCAAAATGGATCCCTCTCCTCTCAAGGGAAGCACGCAGGCCTATGCCTTTAAGGGTAACGGAGTTGATTCGGAGACAACGAAAGCCAAAGCTGTGTTGAATCAGCAAGCACTCGAGAACGGGGCAACTGGCGATCATGCTGTGCAGCGAGCATTCTGAAATGCTAACCCGTTTAAGTGTGAGCTGCTTAAGCTTGGGGAAGTGAAGCGCTTGGGCGGTGCTGTCTGTGATGTGGCAGTCTCCGAAGACGGCACCACGGAGGGTTTCAGAGAAGCGGAAGGCGGCCGCCGGCGGAGGCAGCGGCATCGTTGGCGGGTAGGGAAATCTTTCTCCGTAGCTGCACAGTGATAGACCCGTAGGATTTCTAGGGTAGATCATTACCGGTAGAATAGAGAGATGGAGGAGGAGGATCATCACCTTGTCCTTGTGTGGAGGCGCTCTGGGCTCCGGCCATGGTGGACGGAGGCGGTGATGCCAGTAGTTAGCAGTGGCGGCGGTGGTGCTTCGCGTGAGCACTGCGGGCTCCCTAGATCGGTAGGGGTGTCAGTGGAGATTCTGGCACAGCGGCTAACCTCGTGACGCGTGCTGCCAGTCCCCCACCTCTTTATATAGCCGCAGGTCACAGGGGCCCACCAACCATTAAGGGTCGGGCGCCCCCGATCAGGGCGCTAATCAAGGAGTTGATCGAGCCGTTGGACTCGGTCAATTGAGATCAATCTAACACACAGCTCAAGCTTATGCAGATTGTCGAGGGCGGGCGATCGGAGCCAGGCGTCGGCGGTGGCGGCTCGGTCGCCGTGGAGGTGGTACACGGGCGCGCAAAAGCGGCGGCCGGGGCAGGGGTGGTCGGAGAGGATGCCGGTGACCACCGCATCGAGGTCATCCGGGCGGCAGAGCCAATGGTGGTCGAGGTTGAGCGGGGCGGAGCGCCAGAGGTGGCGCCACCGGGAGGCGAGGACCTGCGTGCGGGCGCCTTCCTTGGTGGGGAGGAGCGATATGATGTCCCCGAGGACACCGTCGGGAAGTGATAACCCACAAGTATAGGGGATCGCGTGTAGCCTTTTCGATAAGTAAGAGTGTCGAACCCAACGAGGAGCTAAAGGTAGGATAAGTATTCTCTCAAGTTCTATCAACCACTGATACAACTCTACGCACACTAAACGTTTATTATCTAGGAAATAATACTAGACTACAATACGGGTATGAGAGATAGTTTGCAGATAATAAATGCAAGAAAGTAAATGTTAGTGCTGCAGCAATAAAGTACACTAAGTAACCATATACTAACAGTACCATGAGTGTGGAAAAGTGGTGGTAATTGTGGTGGCTTTGTCCAAGATTAATTAGTGAAGGTACTTGGTTCATTGTCTTCGATGCAGTTTTCTATGTGGGAGAGGCTAAATATACATGCACTCCACTACTTGGGATTACAAGTACTATATGATTGGATTGTTAGCATCCGCAAATACTAACAATGCATTAAGGTTTCCCCAACCATAGCCTTAAGTTCAAGGTCCTCTTACTCCCATACGTGCAACTAATCGGTTCGCGTTCTCAGGTTTCTGTCACTCCGGCAGAACTTCCCCCGCTTCGTTACAAATACTACCAACCCTAGGGTGTTTGATCCATGCGCGCACAAGTATAATGGACACCAAAGGACAGCACCATATAGACATACAACTCTAATGAACCTCATGCATTCAATTAAGCAATCAAAAGACAAATAAACTACGGAAACATGATGTAAATCATAGGATAAATATTATAGCATCAAACACCATGTTTACATAGGACGGTACAGAGGTTTGTGGGAGGATGAACCACTGAATACAAGGAGGAGATGGTGATGGAGATGGCGGTGAAGACGGCGGAGAGGGGCAGCGCAGGCGGCGGCGCCGGCGGTGCGGGGAACTCCTTTCCCCGCCGCCGGCAAGCTTGGGGAGCGCCGCCCCTTAGCCTCCCTCCTTCATGGCTTCTTGGGAGCCCTCCCCCATGGAGATGGGATCCATGGGGGAGGCAAAAACGTGGCTTTTGGTGGCTGAAATTCGTGGGTGGAGGAGTCCTCCACGAATTAGGTTTCCTCCCTTTATATATCTTCTCGGATTTCCGTCACCCCCTTTTAGGGTTCCACCAAAACGGGCCTACAGGCCGCGTCCGAACTCCGATTGGGCTGATCTCGGGCTTAAAATCTTCGTATGGAAAATTGTGACAACTTTCGTAACAGCCAGGTCTCCATATAACGTCATCTTCGAGGGTCAAACTGGCAATCTTCGTAAAAAGTTCTCAGACAGATTTCAGGAAAGTCCCAATTCGACTCCAACAAGGTTTCCTCTTGTATTCTTGATAATTTCTACACATCAAAGAGTAAAACAAGAACATTGTGCACTTTTGCAACTATTAGTAGGTTAGTCCAAATAAATAATAAACTTAATATAAAACAAGTGCTAAAAGCATAAAAATGGCATGAAACAATCAAAAATTATAGATACGTTTTGGACGTATCAACATCCCCAAGCTTAATTCCTGCTCGTCCTCGAGTAGGTAAATGATAACAAAATAATTTTTGATTGTAAATGCTATGATCAGGTCTTTAACAATTGCATGATGTATGGATAATAAAACTTAGCAATCATGTTTCCTAATGAAAAGTATCAACGAACTAAGAGCTTATAACATGAAATTTATAAACATCAACAAGATTGTAATGACCATAATAAAGCATGATAGAGTGGTATCTCGCTTGCCCTTAATTGTGGAGCAAAACATAAATGCCAAGGCACCTCTGAAGTTCAAGTGAAGACTAGATATAGAGATATCAAAGATAAAAGCATCATGGTTATACCTCAATTAATCGTATTCTGGGACAAGCACATTACACTAAGAACGACAGCTATGCTCTCGAAGAAGTGCTCAAAGAAAGGATGGTGACTCAACATAAAAATAAAAGATTGGCCCTTCGCAGAGGGAAGCAGGGATTAACACGTGCTAGAGCTTTTTTTTTAAAAACAGAGGTAAAAATGTTTTGAGAGGTGTTTGTTAATTGTCAACGAATGGTAGCGGGTGAGAACAGTATTCTACCTGTCAAACGGACTTTTAAGAGCGGCTCCCATGAAGGACGTTATTTCTACCAGCAAGGCAGATCATCCCTCTTTCTCTTTGGTTTACACACATTCAGGTATTTCACTGTTTGTCATTGCTTACTGATGAATCAGGGCAAAAGTGTGAAGAGAATTAATTGGTTAAAGTTGTAATTAATTGGGACTGGGCACCCCGTTGCCAGCTCTTTTTGCAAGTTATTGGATAAGCGGATGTATATGCCACTAGTCCAGGTGTAAAAGTCCATTTGACAAATAGAATAAAGAATAACCACACTAATTCCTCATGAGCTAGTAAACATTGACACAAAAAGAGAAATATTTTGAAGGTTTTAAAGGTAGCACATGCAAATTTACTTGGAATGGCTTGAAATACCATGCATAGGAATTTTTTGGTGGACTCTTTGGGATAACTTGGTTTTAAGGATTTGGATGCACGAGCAGCATTCCCGCTCAGTACAAGTGAAGGCTAGCAATAGACTGGGAAGCGACAACCACGAGAGCGATAACGGTCATAATCATGCTTGCGACAAAATAAAATTAACGGAGGCATAAAAACGATACTAAAACTCTGAGGCAAAATAGATCATCAAGGCTTAATTGACTTTTATTTTTCAGTCATAACATGTGTGAGCATGTGCCAAGTCGATTCAAGTGAATTATTCAGAGGAGGATACCACAATACCATACCATCTTATGAACAGGACAATGCATGTTGATATCAAAATAACATAATATGCACTATTAGCTAGTTGAGACTAACCATAAGAAAACATAAACTACTAAACAGTATTATTCACACATCATTTTTAAGTTTCAACAAGTAATCCATTAACCAAGTAAACATTGAAAACAGAGGATAAATAAAATATGTGACGATCCACTTATTAATGTAACTGGTGTTTGATGCTAAGATAAATAGATAATAAAATACAGCCGCTTCAAGTTTAGTTAAGTTCCTATGTTGCTCAAAAAACAAAGTTTAAAGGTTTGCAAACCGTGGGGTTATTGATGAAGAGGGATGCGGGGACATCCCCAAGCTTATGACTTTGGTAATTCTTCAATATTCCATAGTTTGGTGTTCCTTCATTCTCTGTGAAAAAACTTCAACACAAAAACTTTCCCATTCTTTTCTGCGGTTAGACATTAGTACAATAGATAATATTTCCCAAGTGCTACTATTAAACCAAATAAAATTTTGTTTTTAAGTTACAGAAAGGTTGCTTAAATGGCCAACTTATAAATGAAAGGTAAGAACCATTAAAAATCAAATGAAAACGAAAAGAGGCCACTCTTGCAACAAAAGTCAGAATCTGTCCAGAAAAACAGCAGCTGGAAAACGCAATTTTTAGGTGCACTTAAACATGCCCGAAATTTTAGCCAATTTTTGTACATGCAGAGGATTAGGTGCTACAACATCAGTAATTTTTCGTGATTTTTAGAGCTTCCAGTAAAATATGAAAAATCGCGCAATAAGCAGTAGATACCGAAAACAGAAAATCACTTTTTACATATGTATCAACTAAGCTAAATGGATAAAACTTGGTACTTTATTTTTGATAAACTAAGAAACCAGAGGCTAAGCAAGACCTAAACATGCTAGCTACAGCAAGGAAAACTCTAAATAAAAATCAAAAGTAAAACCCAAATAAAATTAAAATAAAGAACCAAACAAAGAAGCAAAACAAAAGAAAATATTTTTGTTATTTTGAATTTATAAGTGAAAGTAAAGAAGCAATCGAAACCAAATAAGGAGCCTAATAAAACTAAAGAAGGTAAAACCAAGACATATAAAAGCAATTATAATACAAGTTAAGACAATACATATCATGTGGACGGGTAATATAGAGTATGAACGAGACAACCTCATGTTAGTTGATGAATAGGGGGATGACTCGGGCATCCCCAAGCTTAGATGATTGTATCTTCTTGAATATGTTCTTGGGATGCACCTACACATCCCCAAGCTTGAGCTCTTGCGTCTTCTTATTCATCTCATATCACCATATTGATTAGATCTTATAAGCTACATCCACATAAAACTTCACAAAACTCATTAGTAGGGTTAGTACTCATTAAATAAAATCCACTCATGTTCAAGCATTGACAAGTTTTATAATTTTTACTCAACATTAGCCACTGTATATACTAAGGTGTTCATGATTTCCGTTGTCCGTCGAAAAACTAATGAAACTAACAACACCAAGTACAATATTGAATAAACAAAGAAATCTGTCAAAACTGAACAGTCCGTAAAGATGGCATTCAACGAGATAGTTAAGTAGCTCAAATCGAAAAACTTTAGTCTAATGAAAGAAAGATAATAATCTCAGGTTTATGCACAAAAATTTTCAAGTCAAAATACTATTCTGAGATTTATCACGATTTTATTTACAGAGAAGCACAAAATCTGTCTAAACAGAACAGTCAGTAAAGATCGAATTTTTCGACCTATCTACGTACCTTAAATCAGAAAAAGTTAGTCTAATGAAAGAAAGCTAATAAGCATCACTTTGCACTCAAGAAATTTCAGATCAAGATCACGTTCTGGTGATTTTAAACATTTAATACGGTGGAGCACAGAAAATCTGTTTCTGGACAGCAAAGTAAAACTATCAACTTTCAATTAACTAAAGACTATAATTAGCATTTTATTTTTATGTACAGAGGTATATACACAATATTTACAATATTTACATGTTTTTAATGAAAAGCTTCCATGGAAAGATTTGTTTTGGTTTCATAGGCATGAACACAAGTGTTCAAGGTCGACCCCCATTTAACCATTACTCATCTTTCCAATCACTTTTCTTTTTGAAAACGTTTTTAGATAACAACTACACCTAATTTTTTTTGTAATTCGCATTCCCTATCCATAGTAAGATAAAGAACAACTTAATACTGAAAATAAAAACTACTTAGAGATAAAGCAAACAAGTGCACACAAGAACATTAACCTACGCTATGGCTCCCCGGCAACGGCGCCAGAAAAGGTCTTGATAACCCACAAGTATAGGGGATCGCGTGTAGCCTTTTCGATAAGTAAGAGTGTCGAACCCAACGAGGAGCTAAAGGTAGGATAAGTATTCTCTCAAGTTCTATCAACCACTGATACAACTCTACGCACACTAAACGTTTGCATTATCTAGAAATAAAACTACTAGCAATACGGGTATGAGAGGTAGTTTTGCAAGATAATAAATACAAGAAAGTAAATGTTAGTGCTGCAGCAATAAAATACACTAAGTAACCATATACTAACAGTACCATGAGTGTGGAAAAGTGGTGGTAATTGTGGTGGCTTTGTCCAAGATTAATTAGTGAAGGTACTTGGTTCATTGTCTTCGATGCAGTTTTCTATGTGGGAGAGGCTAAATATACATGCACTCCACTACTTGGGATTACAAGTACTATATGATTGGATTGTTAGAAAGCATCCGCAAATACTAACAATGCATTAAGGTTTCCCCAACCATAGCCTTAAGTTCAAGGTCCTCTTACTCCCATACGTGCAACTAATCGGTTCGCGTTCTCAGGTTTCTGTCACTCCGGCAGAACTTCCCCCGCTTCGTTACAAATACTACCAACCCTAGGGTGTTTGATCCATGCGCGCACAAATATAATGGACACCAAAGGACAGCACCATATAGACATACAACTCTAATGAACCTCATGCATTCAATTAAGCAATCAAAAGACAAATAAACTACGGAAACATGATGTAAATCATAGGATAAATATTATAGCATCAAACACCATGTTTACATAGGACGGTACAGAGGTTTGTGGGAGGATGAACCACTGAATACAAGGAGGAGATGGTGATGGAGATGGCGGTGAAGACGGCGGAGAGGGCAGCGCGCGGCGCAGGGCGGCGGCGGCGCCGGCGGTGCGGGGAACTCCTTTCCCCGCCGCCGGCAAGCTTGGGGAGCGCCGCCCCTTAGCCTCCCTCCTTCATGGCTTCTTGGGAGCCCTCCCCCATGGAGATGGGATCCATGGGGGAGGCAAAAACGTGGCTTTTGGTGGCTGAAATTCGTGGGTGGAGGAGTCCTCCACGAATTAGGTTTCCTCCCTTTATATATCTTCTCGGATTTCCGTCACCCCCTTTTAGGGTTCCACCAAAACGGGCCTACAGGCCGCGTCCGAACTCCGATTGGGCTGATCTCGGGCTTAAAATCTTCGTATGGAAAATTGTGACAACTTTCGTAACAGCCAGGTCTCCATATAACGTCATCTTCGAGGGTCAAACTGGCAATTTCGTAAAAAGTTCTCAGACAGATTTCAGGAAAGTCCCAATTCGACTCCAACAAGGTTTCCTCTTGTATTCTTGATAATTTCTACACATCAAAGAGTAAGGGCTCATTTGATTCATAGGATAGGAAAAGTGTAGGAATAGGAAACACATAGGATTGGAATGTCATGTCTAGTTGAATCCTATAGGAAGAGTACTTTGTGTTTGATGGGCAAAGGAATTGTAAAAAGAGGTTGGAGTGAATGCTAGAATTCCTATGGGATGTAGTACAAAGATTTCTATGGGAAAAATTCCTATAGGAACTAATCCTACGAATCAAACGACTAACATAGGAAAATTTCCTGTAGGATAAAATCCTTCAAGAATCCTATGATTTTCCTTTGAATCAAAGGAGCCCTAAAACTAGAACATTGTGCACTTTTGCAACTATTAGTAGGTTAGTCCAAATAAATAATAAACTTAATATAAAACAAGTGCTAAAAGCATAAAAATGGCATGAAACAATCAAAAATTATAGATACGTTTTGGACGTATCAGGAAGCTCGCTGATACGGTCGCCGGCGCCTCCATCTGCTCCAGGCAGCTGCGGCGCCGGGCAGCGGACGGCGTCGGGGGGTTGGAAGATGTGGTCACCGGCGCCTCCTTGTTCCCCGTCCACTCCGGGCAGCGGCGGCTCCTGGTCCTGCATTTCAGCGTCGGGATTGGGCGCCTCCGCAGCAGCCTCCGTCTCGAGCGCCGCTAGCCTCCTCTTCCTCGAGCCAGAACGGCCACCCTCCAGCTCCTTGGCCGACGGCGTCCTGCGCGTAGGACAAGCGCACCTTCACTCCAGTTTAGAGGCTAGGTTTTGGTCGCCATCGCCGGAGCAGAGGTGCGCGGCGGCGGTTTGGGATTTGGGAGAGAAGCAAGCGTGTGACCATGAAAATGAAATCGTAAAGCCCAGCAAGGCCCGGTCCTGGACTAAAGTGGGCTCACAGGCGATACGTTTCACTAACAGGCATGTCATTGGCAGGAGTACTGATACATTCAACTGGTTAACATATCTTTGGACTTAGAGCATCTTTAACCGGCCCCTTAAGGGTGTGTTTGGTTGGGTGGCTAGCCACCAGGTGGTTAGTGGTAGCCACTTTTTAGTTGGTTAGCCCCTGTTTGGTTTGTGGTGTTGGGTGTGTGGAGGTAACCACATTTCCAAAATGTGGTTGAGCTCAACCACCAAAAAAGTGGTGGTTGAGTCCAACCACCCACGGCGGGCTCGCTAAAATCACCCGTGAATCAGTTTTCGGTTGCTCACCTCCCTCGAAAAGCCCGCGAACGATGACCTTATCTGTTTCCCTTGTTTCTTTTCCCCTCCCATATGTTGCTGAACTGAGTTATTTTATGTATAATACTTGCTGAAATGAGTTCTTTTATGCCAAATACTTGTTGGACTAATTCATCTTTTTGGAAACCGAGCTACATATAGTGTCGTCGTATCGGCATCTGAGATAGGAGACGGGGGTCCTCTAGCCGATAGTAGAACGTGGGGTAGAAGGTGGTGTAGAGTTAATCCTCTAAAAAAATGTCGTTTCTAACAGAACCCTTAAACTTAACCCCAAATTAAATTAATAAAAAATTCTTTATTTGGGGACTATGGAGTAGATTTTGTGCTCCTCTAAAAACTATAGGGTATGGTTAGGTACTTAGGTGCGGTTTAGAGGGAAATAATTTCACTTTTAATCTGAACTCTTCCGTGGCCAGATGATCGGCAGGCTGAAACGCCAAGCGCCAGGTCACGGGTTCGAGTCACACTTCTACCTTAATGACAAGCCGGGATGGCATCTCCCCCTTCGGTCTTGTTAATCATCTAACCGAATATAATAGATCGGCTAGAGATGCCTTGCAAGTAGTGTCTGATATATACCCCTTTGAGCGACGGCTGAAGCATTTTTCTAGTAGTTGTTGATAAAAGCCACGTACTATTGATCCACACCACACGTGCGTACTCTGATCTCTACTATATTAAAGCAGTCTCGGTGGTGTCCGTGTTCCGTGATACGTCCTACCGTCCCGCATCTCGCACAGTCGAACAGGCAAAAAGAAAAACCGCACACGTAAAGAAAACCAGAAAAACCAGCCGAACTGTCCCGCAAACAAACGAGCAAAAAACCAGTCCCCATCCCTCGAGTCCTAGACCACGACCTTCAGCCGTCCGCCGCCTCCCCTATCAGCATGTTGTGTCGCCGGCCGCCGCCGGCTTCGAACCCCGTCGATCTGGCCAACCGGCCCTAGCCCCCTCGCGCAGCAGCTCAAGCACTAGACCCGCCGCCGGATCAGTCCTCCAAGCCCGAAACAACATATCTCGGCGACAAAGCGTCAAATCTCAAGTGGGGATCAGATGTGCCTAAACACACAATATGATAGAAGATGATCTAAACACTTGGAGTCGATACAAAAGATTGCCTATGAAGCCAAACTGAGATCGTTCATCCACCGACAACACAGATTCGATATTGCTGCATTGCAATCATAAAACGCCTCCATCGTGCTCCATACCAGTTGATGCCCCGCGGGTGACTCTCCCGACAGTCTATCCGGCATATGTACTATGGGCTGAGGAGGATTGAGCTGAAGATTTTGATGACCCATCACTGAGCTCAATCGAAACGATCCTCCACCGTTAAATCTGGGGATCAACGACAGAGGTGTTGTCGTCCATCTCTGATGACACAGCCGGAACAATGGAAGGACAACATCTGCAACAAGGTGATCATCTACCAAATAGAACAGCGTGCCTTTTGAACTATCCCGCACCGTACCCCAATAGCATTACTACTGATGATAGTCTTTCAAGCAGAGGCAACACCAAGATGTTTGTTGTCCATGAAACTCATTTATTGTGTGAGAGCATAGCAGATGTTTCAAAATTAAGCCAATTATATTGGCTTAGCTCCATAAGCTCCAATTCTGACATAGCAAACCTTGAGCAACAAAAACCACAGGTCGGAAACATATATCCGGGATCTCTAAAGGTAGAACTAGATAAAAGCTTGACTTAGTGTAGCAAAGTTGGAGACCAATATTAGTTTGGTGGCACTCGCAAAAAAATATTAGTTTGGTGGCGACTTCAAATGGCAGATCGAGAAAAACTTGGAGTAGTCGCTGCACCATATGAAGGTGTACGACCTCATAACCATATCTTGGGCATAATCATCATCCTCATAGACATGCATTTGTATCAATGAACGGTAGACAATGGCTTGCTTAGTGGACTTTCTTATCATTTGTTGGAAAAAGGCGTATTGATCCTGCAGTACGTGGACGACACGATCCTTCTTCTGCAAGACAACTTGGAACAAGCAAGAAATCTGAAATTTATTCTATATCTTTTCAAATAAATGTTTGGCCTCAAAATAAATTTCCACAAAAGCGAGGTTTATTGTACTGGGGCTGCGTTGTCTAGGAAAGAAACTTTGAGGCAACTTCCTATGTGTTTACCTTGGTGTACCCATTGATGAAGTGAGACTGAAGAACAGTGATTGGGACTTCCTTGGTGAGAAATTAGGGAAGAAATTGGGGTGTTGGAATGGGGAAAATCTCTCCAGTGGAGGGAGAACCCTTCTCATTAACACCTCTTTTTCTAGTGTTCTATTGCATATGCTATCCTTTTATAGGATACCTGTTGAGAACAGAGTTTGTTTTGATAAACAGATATCGGGTTTTCTTTGGAGTGACCAGATAGAAAAAAGGAAATATCACCTGGTCAAATGGAAGACAGTGTGTCAACCAAAGGACCAGGGGGTCTGGGATTTTGAAATCTGGAAGTGATGAATATTGCGCTTTTTAGCTAAATGGCTCTGGAAACAATTTAATGAAAAAGGGATGAAGTAGACTCTGTTGAAGAACAAATACCAGAAGAACACTACTTTAGGACAATGTTCTAAAAAAAATGGAGACTCCCACTTCTGGCAGGGTTTAATGGAAATTAAACCCTTGTTTCTCTCTTGTTGTAAATTCAAAATTAGAAATGGGGCTAAGAAAAGATTCTGGGAAGACAATTGGTATTGAGATACTTGCTTGCTGAGCAATTTCCCAGGTTATATGCGGTTTCAAATAATCAGAATATCACTGTGCAGAAAGTTCTCTGTGCTGGGATAAACTCTCTGAATTTTTGAAGAAATTTAGTGGGAATAAAACTTGAAGAGTGGAATAAACTAAAAAACTGTTGTGAAATGGTGGTCCTTTCTGAGGACGAAGATAAATTGGTCTGGCTTTTATCATCCTCCAAGCAATTTACTGTGAAGTCATTTTACTCGGCGATGCAAAGTGTTGGCAAAGTGCCATACAGGTTCATGTGGAGAGTGAAGATTCCACTGCCAGTCAAAACGTTAATTTGGTTGGTTCTGAAAAAAAGTATCCTAACGACAGATGTGTTAAGGAAAAGAGGTGGTGTATGCGAAAAAAACTGTCTCTTCTGTGGACAAGAACAAAGCATAAATCACCTTTTCTTCACGTGTCCTCTGGCTAGATACGTGTGGAATACTGTCAGCATCGCGAACGGACTAAAATGTTCGGACGCACAATTCTGCTTGACTAGCTGGCTTAATTTGGGTGTATAGGTTTCTGGCCACCGAGGCATTTTTATCATCACCCTCCACCATTTTTCCCCGCACTTTTTTCCATAAACAAATATATAATTTTTTTAAACATAATAATATGAAAGATAAAAGAATATGAAAAACCCCCCACACTCTACAAACAGTACGCTATTATGTTTGCCAAGTGCCGCGAGCGCCACCCTTTTGCCGTGTGTCGCACTCGGCAACGTGCATGCCGAGTGCGGCACCTAAAACACTTGGCAAGAAAATTTAGATAAAAGGGCTCTCACCCTGATTTCATTAACGAAACCAGCCTACAAATTAACACTTGGACAATGAGTTGTTTTGTCGAGTGCCTTCTCTTTGCAGTGCCCGATAAAATGCACTCGGCAAACTTCTGGGCACTCGGCAAGAACGCCGATTTCGTTAGTGCTTGCTTTCAAGTTGAAACCACCATTTTTTGTTCAGGCTTAAGTGAGACGTCACACAACTTTCCGAATATGCAACTAACTAGTACTTTCCACACATATCTTGTCACTGGGCAAAGGAAAACGATGACTGGCAAGACATGGTTATACCAAAGCAATGACCTTAGTAATGCATTGATCTGAGAGATCGAGCACGCACCGTCCCAATTGATTTGCATGGTTTTCTTCAAAGACACGTCTATTGCCGCAGGAACCGACTATACTTGTGCAGTTGGTGTCGCACACGGACTCCAAGTCCCCGTCCGTCCTCCAAGACAACAGGTCCGGTGCCGGACTTGTAATCCCGATCCATCTCTTCTTATTTCGATCGGCCGGCCAATATATGCTTTTCCCGACACCTAGCTAGGTATTTCCAAATCTCGTCTCGATCCCCAATGACGCCGGCCCCAAGAAGCTCGTCGGTCTCCCGACACGACATGGGCGTTGCCGTGCAGTCGAAGCCGACCCCGGCGGATCCTAGAGATGGGAGCGTCGCCGGCGACACGGACTCGCGCCGCCAGCTGCTTGACATCGAGGAATCGCTCTTGCCGCTAAAGAAGAGGGCGACCAGCGGTTCTAGTAGCGGCGGTGCCACCGACGATTCATTCGTGATTCCACCCAAGAAGAGACAGGTCGTCGATACAGGGATTACACTTCAGACCCACCGGTACGACACACCCAAACCGTCCAATTCGTCGAAGGCGATCACGACGTCCAAACAGACGCTGCAGCAGAAGAAACTCTTGCACGGCGCCATAGGGAGCGGAGGCGTCGGATGTCACTTCTCACATGCTCTGGCCACGCGCAACGGGATCATGGAGGCCGCCGAGACGTCGGTGGCCGGGCCGGCACGAGCGAAGAAGAAAACGAACAGGAACGGGAACAGAAACAAGAGGCCGCGGCAGACGGCGAGGGAGAACGTCCCGTTGGTCCACAAGACGCTGCCTCGCCTCGGCACGGAGCTGAGCGACCGCCTGCAGATGCTCGGCGCCACGGCCACGGACACGTCCCCGCCGAGGTTCGTCTGCAAGAAGACGCTCCATAAGAGCGACGTGGAAAAGAACCAGAACCGGCTGCTCTTCTCGTGCAAGCCCGAGGTCCTCGCGCGCCACCCCATCACCGCCCTCTACGCCGGGAACGACAAGGAGGCGTACTTGGTCCATGAGTGCAAGCTAGGGCTGGCCGTCACCGCCTTCGACGGCCATGGCGGGGAGTTCGACGTCAGGCTCAGATATCTCTCCTCCAACGGTGGTTTCCGTTTTATCGCCGGGTGGAACGCCTTCGTGGAGGCGAACGAGCTGCGCAAGGCGTGGAAGAAGGGTCGCCGTGTCGACGTGGAGGTGTGGGCGTTCCGGTCCAAGAAGCTGCCCCCGCTGAAAGATCAAGACGACAAGCAGTGGGTAGTCGACGGACCCAAGGATCATCCCCAGGGCACCCTCGGGATACTCTTCCTACCTTACGTCGACGGCGAGGCGCCGTCCAGAAGAAACGTCGACGGCCCCGAGGAAGAGTGGGAGCATGAGAGGACGGTGGTGCGAGAAGATGTACCGCGTGCGAATCTGCAGGGCAAAGCGGCTGTGGAGCGCCAGATGACGTTCGACGAGGTGGTTGCGGCGGTTGGACCGGAAGAGGCGGAGCCGTTAGTTGGGTTCTTGATGCTCCTATCATCTTGTCGCTCCACCGTTCCGATGCTTCATCCTACACATAGAATATATGAGTAGTAGCACCACGCACGATGTGTGAACATTTTGTGTCGATCATCAGCGTGTATATATATAAGAAAATGCAAATCTTTTTTATGGTACATCAAATCATTTTATAGACTACTTAATTTCCTAACGGTCCATATGACTGATATTTTGGGTAGTTCACTAATACAAGTTCCCCAGCAAGATTTGTGGTAGTAGGAACGGGTGAATAGCTCCTATGCGACGTTTTTCTCAGCAATTGGACAAAGAGCGACATCGTTGGCTGTAATAGCTCTGCTGCGACATCTCTGAGAGCCCTAATTGCCTTGATGCGACATGGCAATTAATTTATTTTCCCCACGCGGTCAATCCCGTTTGACCGTTAAGTGGATGAGTTTAATACGAATGGGACCTCACGCGTGCCTGCACTGTAGCGACCCCTGCATCTGTTCGACCATCTCTGCCACGCGCCGGCGTCGCTTGGAGCCCACTCTCCTGTCATGTCATCTCGGCTTCTCCGGGCTGGAGGAAATCAATCCTGGCAATGGCGGTAGATGGAGCGGGCGAGTCGAGCGGCGGCGCGAGAAGAGAAGCGGCAGGCTCTAGTCCGGAAGTCTGGTGAATTTTGTTAGCTGCCTGAAACTATTTCAAGCAGTGAATTTTGTTAGCTGCCCAGCGCTGGGAGCGTGTGGGGAGTACTTTTGAGAACTGGCCATGTAATCACTATGTCGAACACCTTGGGGGCGTGCTCTGGACATGCCGATGTTGGCATTCGCATGTTCCGGTAGGTGAAACCTTGTCAACAAGAGGAACATATAGCTCACTTTGCATTATTCTTGTGTTCCTTGTTATTGATAGTTGTGTGAGGCAACATATAGCTATCTTTGGCGAACTGTCGAACACCTTTGGGTGCGCGCTCTGGACACGCCCGATTGTGGCATTCGCAAATGGCACTGCTCTGTTGATTTTTTTCTTAAGTTGAAACCTTATCAACTAGGTAGAGGCTTATAAAAGATGTCATCTATAGACAATGATTTACTTCTTTATTTACCAGGTGGTAAATAAAGTGCCATTTGTCACTCTTACCAAGTGGAAGATTTGTAACAATTAGATCCTAATGGTGGTAGATTTGTCGCAAACATTGGCATAGCCTAGTGGCAAAGGGTAGATGACTCCCTTTGCCCACCCACGTTTAAGTCCACATGCTCGCAATTTAGGTGTCACATATATTCCCTGTCCAGTAGTTTCGTGGGTCTGGCATTAAATCTATAATAGTGAGTTGTCCTATCCATAAAGATACTGCACTGGGACAATTTTTTTGAATTTTTTAAATAATCTAAAAATTATTTATTTTCTTTTGATTTTTTGAATTCAACTTTGAACCAAAATTTAAATTTACATGTTATTTGTGCTAGGCTTGGATGTTGCAATGATTTCATACTATTATGCACTTGTTTAATCTAACTTGGACAATTGTTTGAATTAACCTTCATATTATTTATTTTCAAATTTGAACCAAATTTCAAATTTCACCTTGTCACTCTAGTGTTGCTATTGTTCTAGTGGTGGTAGAATTGTAACTATTACCTCCTAATGGTGGTAGATTTGTCGCAAACATAGGCATAGCCTAGTGGCAAAGGGTTGATGTCTCCCTTTGCCCACCCAAGTTCGAGTCCCCATGCTCGCAATTTAGGTGTTGCACATTATTCCCGGTCCAGTAGCTTCGTGGGTCGGGCAACTTATTATTATAGATTAATCTATAATAACGAGTTGTCCCATCCATTAAGATGGTGCACCGGGACAATTTTTTTGAATTTTTTAAATAATATGAAAATTATTTATTTTCTTTTGATTTTTTGAATTCAACTTTGAACCAAAATTCAAATTTACATTTATTTGTACTAGGCTTGGATGTTTCAATGATTTCATACTATTATGTAGTTGTTTGATCTAACTTGGTCATCGAACCGAGCCTTTTGCTAAGTCTTGAACCAAAAGTGTTTCAAATGAGCTCTAAAGCTATGGTAAACGGCTCCATTCCTAAGCAAGATTTTTTTCGACCTTGTCTAAATCAGCTTAATAACTTGGAGTTGTTAGTACATGACAAACTAAGAACATATGCACTGGTTTTTTTTTTTTTGATGTTTCGTGAATATTTTATGCTTATTTCAAATTCGGTCAAACCCAAGTTTGACCAACATTTAAACAAGTTTGAAACATGAAATTGAAAATCCAAGCTTGGATCTTTCTTAGTCACACCAAAATGAAGTTTTGGTGAGTTTTTTGAAAATTTCATGTTGCAAATCCCAAACCACCTCTATTCACACATGAGAGTTCATAGTTTGAGATTTGAGATTTCACACCACATTGAAGCATATTTTTGTTTAATTATATCTAGACCTTGTTTATCAGTTGGAGTTGTTAGTATATGACAAACTAAGAACATGTGCACTGGTTTTTTATTTATTTGATGTTTTGTGAATATTTTATGCTTATTTCAAATTCGGTCATACCCAAGTTTGACCAACATTTAATCAAGTTTGAAACATGAAATTGAAAATCCAAGCTTGGATACTTCTTAGTCACACCAAAATGAAGCTTTGGTGAGTTTTTTGAAAATTTCATGTTGCAAATCCCAAACCACCTCTCTTCACACATGAGAGTTCATAGTTTGAGATTTCACACCACATTGAAGCATATTTTGTTTAATTATATCTAGACCTTGTTTATCAATTGGAGTTGTTAGTACATGACAAACTAAGAACATGTGCACTGGTTTTTTATTTTTTTGATGTTTTGTGAATATTTTATGCTTATTTCAAATTCGGTCAGACCCAAGTTTGACCAACATTTAAACAAGTTTGAAACATGAAATTGAAAATCCAAGTTTGGATACTTCTTAGTCACACCAAAATGAAGCTTTTGTGAGTTTTTTGAAAATTTCATGTTGCAAATCCCAAACCACCTCTCATCACACATGAGAGTTCATAGTTTGAGATTTGAGATTTCACACCACATTGAAGCATATTTTGTTTAATTATATCTAGACCTTGTTTATCAATTGGAGTTGTTAGTACATGACAAACTAAGAACATGTGCACTGGTTTTTTATTTTTTGATGTTTTGTGAATATTTTACGCTTATTTCAAATTCGGTCAAACCCAAGTTTGACCAACATTTAAACGAGTTTGAAACATGAAATTGAAAATCCAAGCTTGGATACTTCTTAGTCACACCAAAATGAAGCTTCTGTGAGTTTTGGACAATTTTCATTTTCAAAAACTTTAAACCCACCTCCTCTCTCCCTTGAAATCCATACTAATGTGTTCTACATAACACATTTGGGTGAACACATTTTCGTGGAAATGTATGTAAGTCACATCTATATTTTTTTAGTTACTGTATGACACAAGAAGACTGTATGCGAAGGTTTCATGTTTTTATGATTTTTTTTGAATTAGTTATGCTCATTTGAAAGTTTTTGAGATCTCACACATGATTTGAGTCTTTTTCGTACAAATGTATGTAAACCATATCTATATTTTTTTAAGTTACTGTATGACCTTATAAGACTATGCGCGAAGGTTTCATAGTTTTTTGATTTTGTTTGAATTTTTTATGCTCATTTGAAAGTGTTTGAGGTCTCACACATGATTTAAGCCGTCCGATCAGACCTTCTAGAAGAAAACCCGGAGTCGATCTGCGGCACTCTAGTTCTGCGCTGTGATTGGCTAGCATGTTTTTTTCCTGCAGTTTTAGTTATTTCCGGTGGGCTGTATCTCACTACACGGCCCAACTAATGCTGGCGTGTTTTTTTGGCTGCAGTGTTTAGTTATTTACCGGTGGGCCTTATCTCGTGCAACGGCCCAACTCGCGCTCCATTTCGCCACGGCCCACCGCTCACCGGACACGTTGACTCGTTCCCCTTCTTATCCACTCAAATGCGTCGCATCCTAGCTATTCCCCACTATTTTAGATCTCGCCCACTCGCCGCCGGCGGCGCAAACCAGCCCATCCGCGTACAAATCCAGCACCGCCGGCCGACGATGATGAAGCGTGGGGGTTCGAGCTCACGCGGTGGCTATTCCGGCGGTGGAAACCGCTTCGACGAGTAGCGGAACGGCCGGAAGCGGCGCCCGGCTGACCCCGCTCGGGCGCGCTGCGCAACTTCCGACGCCGGTACACCAACTACGGCGTCTCGGCGCCGCCTGCGTTCGCCCGCCGCGAGGTGGTCGAGTATGACCGCCGTATGGAGTTTGCGGCCGCCTTCGGCCGCAGCCGCTACGAGCACGGAAGCTCCTCCGGCGCGGGGAGCTCCTCCATGGCGGCACAGCTGCCGCCGCCGAAGAGGGAGGAGGAGGAGCAGCAGGACCGCGCAACGTGCCACGGCCTCCTCCCCGGGGACTTCGCCGACGAGCAAGATCTGCCCTGGAACACGGAGGAGGTGATCCAGCGCAGCTTGGAGGAGGAGCGGCAGGTCGGCGCGCGCCGTGTCATGGAGGAGGAGCTCGATGAACTCCGCCTCCAGTACGCTATCGCGGCGTCCCGCAACGACGGCGCGGACTCCGACTCCTCCTTTGACTACGGCTTCTCCGACTCCGACTGAGCGGCGCCGCCGCACCCTTGGGGCTCCGGTGGGAGCCCAATTTTGGGTCCTAGGTTGGGGTTAGAGCGGCGACGGAACCCCCCCGCCCCCCCTTT
Organism: Poa pratensis; assembly: GCA_947311845.1. Classification (NCBI taxonomy): domain Eukaryota; kingdom Viridiplantae; phylum Streptophyta; class Magnoliopsida; order Poales; family Poaceae; genus Poa; species Poa pratensis. The sequence goes on along the minus strand of CAMZMU010000036.1, from coordinate 88,099,145 downwards.
AGCTATGTAATTAGGTTTATTCAGCCTGCGGCCGCCTGCGTGTGGCTTTTGATCAGATGATCGCCATGATGTGTATGCCCGCCATGGAATTGGCTATGTAATCAACGGTAATCAACTCATGTTTTAGTTAAAATTTAGTTCGTTGTATGTCCGCTTCAGTTGAGTTCAATTGGGGTCAGATTCAGTTGAGAAAAGCTCGCCGGCGTTGCCGCGCTGCGTCGCCGGAGAAGAAGAAGAAGAAGAAGAAGAAGAAGAAGAGGATGCACGCGCAGGGGAAGAGGAGCTAACGGTCGTCGCTGCTGACGTGGATAGTTGTGGGTCCCACCCTGCTCCCCTTAACCCTAATAGATTGCGATTAAGAGCCATGTCGCAGTAGAGCAATTTGTGCTCGCCACGTTGTCGCACCAGAGCTATTCAAGCCAACGATGTCGCCGTCCGTCGATTAGCTAGGAAAGATGTCGCACGGGAGCTATTTGCCCAGTAGGAACAACCTTGGCCCCACGTCTAGCACACTGATCGTAATTAACAGGTCTCCGTAGCCGTGCACACACAAACATGAACGAGCTGGGTGAGCCGCGACGACTGCGGGCAGCAAGTTTGAAATGCTCCAACTTCAGCATTTACATCAGCACAGGAACAACCTTACCTTTGTTTGCCTATGCATTTCAAGGAACTCTGACAACAAATGAAAAGAAAAGTGCGATCCAAACTCAAACTTTCCTGACAGGCAGGAAAATCACCATGACACCGCTCAATCCATCCACAGCTTGATAATTTCTACAAGCTAATATGATACTCTGCTTCTGATGAAATATATATTTGTCCAAAACAAAAAAGGTCAGTCGATCAGCGACTAAGCAGCCAGCACCATTTATGCTGGAAACAAAAATAGTCCCATGCTTCCAAGATGAATGTTGTGATAGATCAGCAAATTCACTTCCTGTGTCAAGAGTCAAAACAGACTAGGTCAAGCATGAAAATATCCATGCCAAAATTTTCAAAACAGACTAGGTCAAGCAAATTCACTTCCTGTGTCAAAGAGTCCTGTGATAGATCAGCAAATTCTCAATCTGTCCCCAGCTTGATGATTCCTACACAATTTTCTTGCAAAAACAAGAAGAAGACATTTAAGACATGTTTACACCAAAGCAATCACCACAGTAGTCCCTTGATCTGGGAGAACATAATCAGTACGCATGGCTTCATCAAACAGCTCAGCAGATATACATCACATTTGATGTTCAGGAACCACATAGCCCTGTAATTTCTCATCGTGCACATCAGCACAGATTGGTTTAGGCAGAACTAACAACATGAATACCAAGGTTCTAAGATAATAGGAACTTACAAAACTACAGTTGTGAGAACTAGCATAGTTATCACAGATCATGAAACTCGCGAGGATAAATTTCAAAGGGATCTGCTAGATCCAAATGATCGACACGAAAAATTGTAGCGTCACGGTGAGAGTCATCTGGTACAAACCGAAACCGAGCACCTGTTGAGGCCTTGCTGTCTAGCTGAAGCACCTTACGTTGCTGTGTTTTAGCTCTGATTAGACAAAATACATACTCCTCAACCCAAGAAAAAATGTCAGGCGCCGGCTGCAACTGTGTAAAAAAAAAGAGATCAGTACATACGACACTAATTTCCTATCTAAGCTGGCTTGCAAAATCGATTCTAGCTAGTTCTCTCAGTGCCTGCAGCACTAATTTATTAGCTAGCTCTCTCATGTGTGTGCTAGTCGCTGCCACACGGGCACCTCAGGCCAGCGCCTAGCACGCTCGTGTTCATCCGCCGTCACAGAAGCAGCAGAGAGACAGAGGTTGAGAGGAGCGGAGAGAGGATGGAAAGGTGCATATAACCAACCCACCCATAGCCGGTCTAACTGCTGAGAGAAAAAAGTGCTTTTCTTTCCCTAAGAGTCCTCGAGTACACACAGCTATTGCTGATCCTTTGCGAGATCAGGATGAGACCCTTAAGAATTGAGAATGAACGGTTCGCAAGATAGGAGCGACGACCAGCCCGTCCGGCGCCGTTCCGTGCCGCCGGCCCATCTCGCCGTTCTCCTACCCAAGCCGAGATAGGGACAGAGCATCTCCGCCGCCGACTGAGAAGGAGAGAGGAGAGTACATGTGCAGCCTCCGCCGGCACCGTCCGGGATGAATCCGTTTCTTTCCAAGGTGGAGGCGCCACTCCTGTCACCCGATTTGCCGCCGCCGATCTGGTTATTCGAGGGAGAGAGAGGAGAGCAACAGGGGAATAGATAGGTTCTGAAAGATTTTTTTTCTCTGTCCATCGAGGTGAGTCTAGCGCGAGCCAGAAGTGGTTGCGCTCATCCGGCACTTATTTCGGGCGGACGAGCTCAGCCACCGTTTCGGAGCATATTTCCTAGATTTTGGATAATTATCCCTATCCATACAACGCTCTAAACTAAACATAGGGCAACCACAAAAAAGTGGCTATCCCTAACCATTTAGGGGGTAGCCACCAAACCAAACACACCTTAAGGGCTGTCGGACGGGTGTGCCGAGCATGTTATTCCAACTAAAGATCTTTTCCCTAATTTCTTTTGCAAATCTGTGGCTCAGGTACTCGTTCTGTGTGTATCAGTGTATTCTCTACGTGAATCTATGTCTCCGGGTACGGAAATGGCTGTGCCAAGGTGAACATCATATTGGCCAAAGATACAGTGGCACCCACCACCGAACACCCCCCCCCCCCCCCCCCCCCCACCCACACCCCACACACACACACACAAAAAAAAAAAAAGGCACCTAATTTTACCGGTCGTGCAACGTTAGTCCAACTTTGTGACCCACTTGTCATTGTTGCAGCCAACCTCCAAATGTTGATTTTACCGTTGCACTACAGCCGGTTAGCTACAAATGAGCATCACCAATCACGCCATTGCTCTATCTTCGAGTAGACTACGTCATTCAGCTAAGCTGCACAGACATTTTATTTGCAAAATATTTTACTAAATTAATAAATTAATACGAGGTTTCTCTTTTAATTATAAAATCGGTGTAATAACGTGAAAAGTTGTCCATAAGTAATCTTACATTTATCCTTGCTTGCAGGAATCCTACCTATCATGCTTTGCAACGAAAGAACCCTTGATTTAGTTTGACACATTTGTCCATTTTTGTCTACACTTTGTTTTCTGCCTGTTAGGTTTATAATTTGCGTTGCGACAGTCGCTTTTTGTTAGCGGACAAAGTTGGTGTAGTGATGCCATACAGTCTAACGCCTTGTCCACGACACTCTTCACCTGGAAGACCCTATGTTCTTGCTCCAACTTGTCACCGTTGTAGATTATCTTTCGCTCTTACTACATGTGTAGCTTTGTAGGACACACAAGCAAGCCATCCCTAATTAAGCATTGAGATATCAAACTCCAAAATGGTTTATGCACTGAACTAGAAAGTGTAATTGCATACTAATTCTGCTTCAGTTTCATGGTACAAATTAGTCGTTGTACAAGAAAAGTATATTATCATTAATGAAGGATTCATACCCCCTTTTTTGGCTTCTCAAGCAGGTGGACGATACATTTTAGGTAATTGGATTTGTAAACAATTAAAATTGCCAATATCAAGTTTGATATATTAATATTTGTTTTACCAATAATTTCTTGAATCAATAAAATTTATCTCTACTATATAATACGGCTTTAGGTGGTGATGGTCACCGATGGTAGGTCGCGGCAGAAAAAAGAAAAAAAAACGCATGCAACTGAGGAGCCGGCACCAATCCAAATCGAGTCCAACATGAAGTGTGTAGGGTATACGTATATGATTCGAACCAATCTCTTGTTCGTGTACGCAAGCACGATCAGGAAAAAACCAACTCACGACCAATGTAAACTAGCCCTGCATGTAAATTTCGTGTCAAACCCAGTTATCTGACACGTCGTAAACACATATAGAAAGAAATATTTAAGGCACGTCGGACCTGCGTGCATTAACGTGTCACACTCACACCCATGTTACCTCACACAGCGTAAAACAAATATTTAAATATGGAAAGACTTAGAAATTAAGGCAGCTCCACTATACCCAGATTAGATGATCTTAGTCTTAATTAGCACAAAATAGTATATAGGGAAATCTTAAGGAAAAGGCTTAGGATCACCCGGGGATCGAGCGCATCCATCCTCCAGCTCGAGCGTGCGACAGGCGTCTCCACTCGCGCGGAAAACGTGGCGGGACCCACCCTTGACTGGTCGCCCTTATCTTCTTCCTCCTCCTTACTTCACAATCGTTCCCCTCTCGTCTCCCTCCAGCCATCGCTACTCCTCTCAACGCCATGAAATCAGCGATTCTACACGCTCTGGTCCTTGCGCTGCCGCCGGCGAGCAAGCCCATGGCCGATCCGCGCGGCGAGGCTTCGGCTCCATCCGCGACGAGCTTGACCCAGCGCCATGGTCGGCCGAACTCCTCCGCGTCGAGCTCCACGACCCTGCTCGCCTGCGCAGCGCTGCCGCCTCCCCTCGGTCCGCCTCGAGCCTCAGCGTCGTCCCGTCGTCCCCCGAACCGCCCCAGCGTTTCCTCCTCGCGTGTTGCGCGGACGCCGGCGATAGCCCCGCCTCCGTCTTCCCAAACTCCGGCGAGCTCTACCCCGACGAGCATCCTCGTGCCAGCGAACTCCTCGCCAACACGCCCACATCCCCGTGCTATGCTGATGCTGCATAGGAAAAGCGGCGGTGCTACCATCAGCCAGGGGTGATGCTACCATAGGTCGACGGTGCTGCTACCGTCGGTCAACGGTGGTGCTACCCTCTGTGGCAGATGTGCTACCAATGGCGGCCAAAGTTGGGCGAGCACCGGAGCAGCAAGGGCAAGCCGTCCGTAGCCGGAGTTTCCGCTATCAACAGCCGTCGACGATACTACCGGCGGAAGAAGGCCGGTGCAGCTGCAAAATTTGGCTACTGATGCATCATATGAAGGAGTTTTTGCTACTGCAGTTTTGTTGTTTTGCATCATAGGAAGAAATTTTTTGCTACCACCGTTCTTTTTTTTTTGCATCATAGGAGATGAAATTTGCTAATTTCATTTTGCATTATTAGATGGAGACTTTTGCTACAGCAGTTGTTCTGTTTTGCATTATTATACGGAGATTTTTGCTACGATAGGTGTTCTGTTTTGTATGAAGAATTTTTTTGCTACCACTATTTTTCTTTCTTATCATTGGAAGGGGATATTTTTTGCTACAGACGTAATTTCGTTTTTGCATCATTTGATGGATATTTTTGCTACTACCATTCGTCTGTTGCTTCCTCCCCTGCCCACGGTGCTACGAGGGGCATGACGGAGTTGCTGTCGGCGGCGTTGCTTCCTCCCCTGCCCATGGTGCTACCAGGGGCACAGCGGAGCTGCTGCCGACCGGAGGCGTCGTGCTACCAAAGTGGATGCATGGTGCTCCTTGGGCACAACGGCGTTGCCTTCATGGTGGAGGCGTGATGCTTTCATGGCGACGCCGCTGAGCAGTGCCGGTGACAGCCAGACTTGGATGCTGCAACTCGATGCCGGCGGTGCTGCGGGCGATGCTACCTGTCGGAGTCGAGGCTGCTATGGCGATGGGTGGCGGTTCTGGCAATCGAATCGCGCTGCCCAGGGGAAGCAGTGGTCGGTGATGGTGACTCGACGAGTTCTCGCCAGAGCTCTAATGGCGAGCAGCAGGCAGCAGGGGAGAGTCCAGGAGCAGGACGGCGGCGTTGCTTTATTCCGTGCGCGTAGTGGACTTTTTGTGCTGTCAGGAATCCAGGGGTATAAGGGTGCACGTGCATAACAAGCTGGCTCTTTTGTTTTTGATCGAACGGTTTTAGACGAGCTGATCGGACAGCTGGCGACCCGGGGGATCGGACGGAAAGATCCCCAGGGGATGCCTAGTCCTGTCCAAATCTTAATCTTCATTAGCACAAAATAGTATATATGGGTAAAATTGAGGAAATTAAGCTTTTTTCAATCGTTAATCCTTCCTGCTAATGAAGACCGATCAGATCTATAAGGTTGAGGCGACAAAACCCATTTACAAGGTTGCGGTGTGCGCCTAGGAAAACTGAAGACCGATGCGGCAACACCTCATAATGGAAAAAATACCATCACGAGGAACTGAAGACCGAGACGACAAAGAATCCCGACTGAAAATAATTCGGTGGTGTGTTCGATCACGTTTCGCTGTTCGCTGATAGTTGTTGTCTTGGTGAAACATAACATCCCGAATGTTATAAAAATTATTTGTTTCCCGTTGCAACGCACGGGTATTTAGCTAGTGATTGTAATACTTGATGGCGATTTGTTTCTTTTACTACGGAGGTACGTATCCGGTAGTTGATTTTCTTCAATAATTTGTTTATATATGTCATAACATTATACATGCGTTGCACGTGCACTTTTATTAGTCGTCTACAAACATGTCAGAACGCAGCAAGATAAATCTCTACACAAAACTTGCAATTGTAATCACGACTCCAATGGCAGAGCGCCTGCCTTGATCCTAAAACAATTGTAATCACGACGATGATCATAGGCTTCCTTAATTAAATCCTTGCCTGGCAAGAAAGAATGGAGACGTATAAATAGCAGCCGCGGACGAGGACAATAACCCCCTACCCCCAAACCGTCTAGCTAGCTTGAGATATCGACCGTCATCCGCAGCGAACATCTTTCAATCGATACATCGAGCAGGAAGGATCGATGGCAGATTCATCGGAGAAGCCGCCGCCGCGGCCGATGGATCGCGTGGTGCCGCCTCTCTCTGACTTCCCAAGCCCCACCGCCGCCCGCGCCAGGTCCGGCCATCTCCTCTCCTCTCCGTCGTCCTAGCTAATTTCATGTGAATTACTACTCTTTAGTACATATATAGCACCCGAACGTCCGCCTGGTTGCCGCTAACGTGTACAGTATTTCTCTGCAGGATGTCGGTGCCGGCGTACGAGATCCTGTTCGGGAAGCTCCAGCGCCGCAGCCTGTTCGACGACTACTTCCATCAGCCGGGCAGCATCGACGCCGGCATTGTCTTGAAGACGCCCGAAGACCCCACTGTTCAACTCAGCGCGGCCGTATCCATCATCTACTCTAGGAAATATATATCATGCTTGTTTGTTTCAGCTTAATATATGTATATAGCTTATTAGTTCCTGAGTTACCGAAAGAGAAGGGAACTGTTTCTCCCTAACTTGAAATTCACTAGATGTCTGCAGCTGGTGAGGGGGAGGCCATGTTTCGGTGGCAGAGGTGGTTTACTTTCATATGCTTTACCAAACCTGCATATATATATATATATATATATATATATATATATATATATCTCCTGTTATTCGTGACATGATGCATGGACCCCCTTGCTGTACTCTAAGCACAAAATGTATTTCCTATTTTCTTTCCGTTTGGCAGGAATTTGGATAATCCTCACACATATGTGGACTTGCTTGCCTCGACTGCAAAACCGTAAGTTGTTTCTCGCTGGATCAGCCTTCCGATCTAGGGCCAATTAATCATAGAAACATTTAATTTTAGATATTGTGAGAGTATTGTTAAGGAGTATTAGTATTAGTCTAGGAGTCTGTATTAGACTAGATTTACTTTCGTGTCCCCAAGTCATTTGTACTATATATTGTGGCCATTGGCCCCGTGGAATACAAGTTGCATATTCATAACATGATGGAAAGGGTTAGGCTTTATATTTTAACAAGTATATCGATAGTGCTGATTTGGATTAATTGTGATTTGTTCGTGCAGCTTATTGCAATTGAAAACATGCGCTTACGATCCAAAGTATGGTGTCGGTGCCTTTGGAACGTTCCCCTTGATTATGGCAAACAGGTAGGCTAGCTGCTTGTGTTATTTGCTTGCATAGCTTAATTTATGCTAGCTCGAATGCTACTTCATCTTATGAAAAAATCATGATTTGGTAAAACGTTTTCATGGTATTGATTCTCTCTATGATTGAGCACCATAAGAGAATTGACTAATTAAGTTGAGTTTTCTGCCCTGCAGGGGGGAGGGCAAAGAAGATTATGGTGTAATGGGTTTGAGATATGGTTCCAAGAATCTGTCGGTTGGAGCGTCCTTCGTGCCATTTGCTTGTACGCTACTTCAATATATATTTGTAATTGTAGTTGGAACTTCGAAATATAGTTGAAGAACGAAAATAATTTCAACCCAATTAAGTAGATGCTGATCTTAGTTTTTTATTACTTTAATTGGCATATACCTTTAATTACATGCCCTGATATTGATGTACTGATGTCACTTCTCTTTGTAGCATCAGGTGAGCTGCCCTATGGTGCATGGTTGGTTACGAGGAAAGGAAGCACTAGTAGAAAAAGGACCTTTCGTCCGAAGTCCTGTTTGCCATTAGCCCCGGTTCAGGCAAAAACCGGGACCAGTGCCTGGCACTGGTCCCGGTTCGATTTGCCAGGGCCCCGTGGGGCATTGGTCCCGGTTCGGTTGGGGGCATTGGTCCCGGTTCTTGGAAGAACCGGGACCAAAGCTCCAGAGCCAGCCACGTGGCGTGGCGCGGAGCTTTGGTCCCGGTTCTTACCAAGAACCGGGACCAATACCTCCCCTGCCTATATATAACCCCCACCCCCCTCTTCTCTCCTCTGTTTTTTTTCTGGTTGGATTGGTGGGAAGTGGGTGCTAGTTTTTTTTCTTTGCCACGCACAAGATGTGTTCGATGAAATGCCCGAGCCACACTTAAGTTCGCACAAGATGATATCCTCGGCCGAGGTTAGCAACTTATCCTTTTCATCTGTAATTGATACAGAAATATTGCACGTGTCGATGTACGGTGGTCATTTCACTATTCAAGATGTTATTGTAATGGTATTTGATAAACTTAATTATATATATGATGCAGATGGATGCACGGATGCGATGGATGTACGGCGAACGACGCAGTTCCGAGTTTATTGCAGGCCTGCATAAATTTCTCGATGTGGCTGAGGCAAACAAAGTGAATAATTTTATGCCTTGTCCATGTGAGAAGTGTCGGAACGTCAGGGAGTACTCTGACCCGAGAACCATTCAAGACCACGTGATTCGGAAAGGTTTCATGCCCAGCTATAATTGTTGGACCAAGCACGGAGAAAGAGGGGTTACGATGGAAGACAATGAAGAAGAGGAGGATGATGACAACTATCCTATGTTCCCTGAGGAATGCGGTGATACTGTTATGGAAGACGTTGAAGAAGAAAGAGGTGAACATCGGGCATCAGATGAGCCCGCTGATGGTCTTGGTGGGGTCATTTCTGATGCAAAGCGAGAATGCGATACAGAAAAGGAGAAGCTAAAGTTGGAGGCCATGCTTGAGGATCACAAAAAGTTGCTGTACCCAAACTGCGAAGATGGCAGCACAAAGCTCGGTACCACACTGGAACTGCTGAAATGGAAGGCAGAGACTGGTTGTTCTGACAAGGGATTTGAGAAGTTACTGAAAATAATGAAGCCGAAGCTTCCAAAGGATAACGAATTGCCCGAGACTACATACGAAGCAAAGAAGGCTATCTGCCCTCTAGGATTAGATGTGCAGAAGATACATGCATGCATTAATGACTGCATCCTGTACCGCGGTGAGTACGAGAACATGGATAAATGCCCGGTATGCAATGCACTGCGGTACAAGATAAGACAAGATGACCCTGGTGATGTTGAGGGCGATGACGAGCCCCCCCGGAAGAGGGTTCCTGCTAAGGTGATGTGGTATGCTCCTATAATACCACGGTTGAAACGTCTGTTCAGAAACAAAGAGCATGCCAGGTTGTTGCGATGGCACAAAGAAGAGCGTAAGAAAGACGGGAAGTTGAGACACCCCGCCGATGGGTCCCAGTGGAGAAAAATCGACAGAGAGTTCCCGACATTTTCAGATGACGCAAGGAACTTAAGATTTGGTCTAAGTACAGATGGCTTTAATCCTTTTGGGGAGCAGAGCTCCAGTCATAGCACTTGGCCCGTGACTCTATGTATCTACAACCTTCCTCCTTGGTTGTGCATGAAGCGGAAGTTCATTATGATGCCAGTGCTCATCCAAGGCCCGAAGCAACCCGGCAACGACATTGATGTGTACCTACGGCCATTAGTTGATGAACTTTTGCAGTTGTGGTCCGAACCAGGTGTACGTGTGTGGGATGAGCACAAACAACAGGAATTTGACCTACGAGCGTTGCTGTTCGTAACCATCAATGATTGGCCTGCTCTTAGTAACATTTCAGGACAGTCAAACAAGGGATACAATGCATGCACGCACTGTTTAGATAAGACTGAAAGTATACATTTGGGAAACAAGAATGTGTACCTGGGGCATCGTCGATTTCTTCCGAACGGTCATGCCGTAAGAAAGCCCGGCAAGCATTTCAACGGTGAGGCAGATCGCCGGAAGAAGCCTAACCTCCCTGATGGTGATGTTATATATGACATGGTCAAGGATTTAGAAGTAATCTTTGGAAAGGGTCCTGGCAGTCTATCTGTTCCGAATGACGCTGACAACCACGTACCCATATGGAAGAAGTGCTCTATATTCTGGGAGCTACCCTATTGGAAAGTCCTAGAGGTCCGGTCTTCAATCGACGTGATGCACGTGACGAAGAATCTTTGCGTGAACCTGCTAGGCTTCCTGGGCGTGTATGGGAAGACAAAAGATACACCGGAAGCACGGGCAGACCAGCAACGTATGAAAGACCCATACAACAAGCAGACGGATAAAGGGCGTCAATACTTAAGCAGATACGCTCTTACCAAAGCAGAGAAGGAAATCTTTTTTGAATGCCTGAGCAGTATCAAGGTCCCGGCTGGCTTCTCGTCAAATATAAAGGGAATAATAAATATGGCAAAGAAAAAATTCCAGAACCTGAAGTCTCATGATTGCCACGTGATTATGACGCAGTTGCTTCCGGTTGCATTGAGGGGGCTTCTACCGGAAAATGTTCGAGTACCCATTGTGAAGCTATGTGCATTCCTCAATGCAATATCTCAGAAGGTCATCGATCCAGTAACTCTACCAAGTTTACAGAAGGCTGTGGTCCAATGTCTTGTCAGCTTCGAGTTGGTGTTCCCCCCATCATTCTTCAATATTATGACGCATCTCCTGGTTCACCTAGTCGACGAGATTGCCATTCTCGGTCCTGTATTTCTACACAATATGTTCCCCTTCGAGAGGTTCATGGGAGTCTTGAAGAAATATGTTCATAACCGTGCTAGGCCAGAAGGAAGCATCTCAAGGGGCTATGGAACAGAAGAGGTCATTGAGTTCTGTGTTGACTTTATTCCTGACCTTAAGCCGATTGGTGTTCCTGAATCGCGGCATGAGGGGAGACTGAGTGGAAAAGGCACGCTAGGAAAGAAAGCACTGATATGTAGGGACGGGCATTCTTTAACTCAAGCACACTACACAGTTCTACAAAGTTCCACCTTCGTGGCTCCGTATATCGAGGAACACAAGAATTATGTACGCTCCAAGAACCCGGGGAAGGATGACTCCTGGATTAAAGAAAAACACATGGAGACCTTCGGCAGTTGGTTGCGATTACAGCTCATGAATGACACCACTGTCGGAGATCAGCTCTACTTGTTGGCCGCGTCACCATCTTCGACTGTATTGAATTTCCAAGGGTACGAGATAAATGGGAATACATTTTACACGATCGCCCAAGATAAAAAGAGCACCAACCAGAACAGTGGTGTCCGCTTTGATGCAACAAACGACGATGGGCAAAAGGACACATACTATGGTCGCATAGAGGAGATATGGGAACTTGACTATGGACCTACTTTTAAGGTCCCTTTGTTTCGGTGCAGTTGGGTCAACATGAATGGAGAAGGGATAAAGGTAGACCAGCTGTACGGGATGACAACAGTGGATCTCAAGAATCTTGGTTGTTACAAGAACGAACCATTCGTCCTAGCCAATGATGTGGCTCAGGTTTTCTATGTGAAGGACATGTCCTCCAGACCGAAAAAAAGAAAAAACAAGCAAACGAATACCGAAAAAAAGAAAAAACAAGCAAACGAATACGATGAGCCAAAGCGTCACGTAGTTCTTTCAGGGAAAAGAAACATCGTGGGAGTCGAGGACAAGACAGACATGTCAGCAGATTATGATAAGTTTGATGAAATTCCGCCCTTCACAGTGAGAACTGACCCAAGCATCCCGTTAAATAATGAAGATGCTCCATGGTTACGGCTGAAGCGATCATAGGCCAGGGACATACGCGAAGAAGGGTTCATGGCTTTTATGTAAATCAATGTAATGTATTAAACCTTTATGTGATGTGTAGTAATGTATTAAACCTTTATGTGGTGAAACACGCGTGGTAGGTGGTTGTCGGCTCCCACACCTCCCGTGGGAACCTCTCAAACCTCAGCTTCGACCGTCCAAACACAGTTCCCCCTGCATACAGCCCGACGGTGGCTCGTGAGTTTGAGCGCCACTTCGATCCAAGCAGCGGTAAGACGTCTCTGATGATCTACAACCGTCCGGCAAGACGTCTCTGATGATCTGCAACCGTTTGGAACGGTCGCAGGTCATCAGAGACGTCTTGCCACTGGTTGCCCAAAGATGCCTCTCCGAGTGACGCTGGAATGTTTTGTGTTTGAGCACCACTTCGATCCAAGCAGCGGCAAGACGTCTCTGATGATCTACAACCGTCCGGCAACACATCTCTGATGATCTGCAACCGTTTGGAACGGTCGCAGGTCATCAGAGACGTCTTGCCGCTGGTTGCCCAAAGATGCCTCTCCGAGTGACGCTGGAATGTTTTGTGTGAGTGAGTAACTTGTCTGAGGAGGGCGGCTATATATAGGGTACGTGTGCTTCTTTAGTCCCGGTTGGTAACACCAACCGGGTCATGTGGCTCACGAAGTGGTCGTGATACTGCTGATCCAACAGCTCACAATCCCTCAAAAGAAACACACCCCTGATCCAACGTCTCACAAGCGCTTGAAAGAAACACACGATCCGTGTGCTTCTTTAGTCCGGTTGGTAACACCAACCGGGTCATGTGGCTCACGAAGTGGTCGTGATACTGCTGATCCAACAGCTCACAATCCCTCAAAAGAAACACACCCCTGATCCAACGCTCACAAGCGCTTGAAAGAAACACACGATCGTGTGCTTCTTTAGTCCCGGTTGGTAACACCAACCGGGTCATGTGGCTCACGAAGTGGTCGTGATACTGCTGATCCAACAGCTCACAATCCCTCAAAAGAAACACACCCCTGATCCAACGGCTCACAAGCGATTGAAAGAAACACACGATCTGTGTGCTTCTTTAGTCCCGGTTGGCAACACCAACCGGGACTAAAGACGGGCTTTGCGGTCACGACACGTGTCCTCCCCAGCGCTTCCCTGGGCACGTGTCCTCCCCCAGCGCTGCCCTGGAGGTCTTTATATATTGTCGCCGACGGGGTAAACCCTAATCCACCATTCCTAGCCACGAACGCATCGTCTCCACGAGATGGATCCGCCACGCCCGCCGCAACGCCTTCTGGACGAGGTCGAGCGTGCTCGGCAGAGCGCGCTTGGGCGCAACCGCGGGAGTCTATCCCGCCGTATGCCCACGAGCCCGGCGTGGAGAGGAATGCCCAGCTACCGGCCTCCTGCTCCACCAGGTGCCGGCGCACCTTCACCTGGCGCCGCTGCACCTCCACCAGGCGTCGCCGCTCCTCCCGCGGAGGAGGAGGAGGACGACGACTTCGACTGGAGCGACGACGGGGAAGAAGGTTGTGGGTTGCAGATACAGGAGGCCATGGAAGCCTCCTTCCAGTCTGTCCGCGACTACCCTGTCCAGTGAGCCAAGACTTCCTACCAGCTCAAGGCGAAGGAGGCTTCCGATCTGGATTGGGCGCTGAAAGACTCATCCTCCATGGATCTTGCCCTCCGCCGCAAACGTGCGCGCGAGAACCGGGCGGCCGCCCACGGGGCTGGCTCCTCCCGCCGTTCCCCCTAATCCTACGGCCTTCGAGCCAGCAAGTCCGTTTATGTAGAATAATGTTGGTGATGTTGGATCAGGGGTGTGTTTCTTTCAAGCGCTTGTGAGACGTTGTATCATGTGTAATAATATATTAAACCTTTTATATAATGCATTAAGATAAATGAATTAATAATTTTTATCTGCTTTCTTCTGCATTTTACAACACCAAACATTCATCTTACAAATATAGGTTTTCTGAAATTGTTCTGCATTTACTTCTGCTTACGGATTATTTGTCGAATTTCGACTTACGGATTTAAAGATATGAATTTATCCATATTAAATTGAAAATGACAATAATAATGTAAAATTGATTTTGGATTATTTATACAAATTCAAACACTTTTCACGTTGAAAGTTTTGTCAATTCAAAATATGCAATAAAGTTAATGCATTTTTAATTGAAAATGGCAAAATGGTTAATAGTTTGTATAGTTAGAATAATTATTTTAGAAAACAGAAAATGGTTTTGGATTATTTATTCAAATTTAAAAACTTTTCATGTTGAAAGTCTTTTCAGATTCAAAACCATTTGAAATTCATATCCAAACACCTAAATAAGAAAAAAAAAAGGCGGGAACAAAATTTCAGAACTGAAAAGTTCGAAATAAGTTTGAAAAAGGACTCTTTGGTCCCGGTTTCTACCAAGAACCGGGACCAAAGATCCTTGGACGCGCGCAGCGATCTGGCATTAAATGACGCACTCTTTGGTCCCGGTTGCTGGCAAGAACCGGGACCAAAGATGCATTGGTCCCGGTTCTTTGAAGCAACCGGGACCAATGGCCCCCTGCTACTTAACCCCCAGCCTCTTCTTCTTCCCCATTCTCACGCACAGACGGTTTTCATCGAGACGAGCAGGAGCAAGAAGGGCGCCGCGCATCAACGCCGTCAGGCTGCCCCGCCGCCGACTCCACGCGCCGCCCCGCCGCCTCCCCGCGCGCACGCCGCCCCGACGCGGCCGGCCTCCTCCCCGTACACGCCACGACGTGGCCGGCCTCCTCCCCGCACAGCCACGCGCCCGGCCCGACGCGCCGGCCTCCTCCCCGCACGCGTACGCCGCCCAGACGCCGGCCTGACCCCGCCCTCCTCTCCACGCACACCTCCCGTGCCTCCACGCCGCCGTCCCCGCGCCCAGCGCCACCGCCGTCCCACCGCCGCCCGCACCGGCCGCTTCTCGATCGGTGAGTTAGAATTTTAGGATTTTAGGATTTTTTTTGTATAGGAAATGTTAGTGTTAGGATTTTTTTGTTTTGTATAGGAAAATGTTAGTGTTAGGAAAAAAAATTGTTAGGAAAATGTTAGTGTTAGGATTTTTTTTGTATAGGAAATGTTAGTGTTAGGATTTTTTTATTTTGTATATAGGAAAATGTTAGTGTTAGGAAAATGTTAGTGTTAGGAAAAAAATTTGTTAGGAAAATGTTAGTGTTAGGATTTTTTTTGTATACGAAATGTTAGTGTTAGGATTTTTTTGTTTTGTATAGGAAAATGTTAGTGTTAGGAAAATGTAGTGTTAGGAAATTTTTTGTTAGTGTTAGGATTTTTTGTTAGTGTATAGGAAAATTTTGTTAGTGTTAGGATTTTTTTGTATAGGAAAATTTTGTTAGTGTTAGGATTTTTTGTTAGTGTATAGGAAAATTTTGTTAGTGTTAGGATTTTTTGTATAGGAAAATTTTGTTAGTGTTAGGATTTTTTTGTATAGGAAAATTTTGTTAGTCCTAATTTGTGCTTGTCCTAATTCAATAACATTTCAAACATGATTTAGAGTTCCATGTCAATGCATTAAATTGATCATGCATACATATTGCGCATTGCATCAATGCCATGTATTGATTGTGTTCTTGTCCGGTATTTGTTCTTCCCGGTAGATCGTGGTTCGGAAGTTGACCCGGTAAATTGTGTTAGATATGCAAAGATGCAAATTTACGGGTTTACGGGTTTACGATACGAGTTTAGATACGAGTTTACGGGTTTACGATACGAGTTTACGAGTTTACGGGTTTACGATACGAGTTTACGGGTTTACGATACGAGTTTACGGGTTTACGATACGAGTTTACGGGTTTACGATACGAGTTTACGGGTTTACGATACGAGTTTACGGTTTACGATACGAGTTTACGGGTTTACGATACGAGTTTACGGGTTTATGATATTGTAGATGTATCTTGACATATGGAACAAGTTACCCAACTAAAGTTTTGTGCATTGTTCTTAATTTGCAGAAACTATGGAACGAGACGAAGATCAGGAAAATATCCTCCAGGATATAATCCGCGGGCCGGAAGATATTGTCGATGTCACCACGGAGTTTTTGAACAACTCCGGTGAGGGAGATGAGTCTCTCAACCGAAGAGACGGCTCCGGTGAGGTAGAACCCGACGGCCGGGGTGAGGGAGAAGTCAGCGAGGGAGAAGCCGACGAGGGAGAAGCCGAAGGCTCCGGTGGAACATTAAACTCCGGCGAGGTGCATATACATATATTAATGAAGCCGAAGATTGTATTAATTAAGTCTCTGATGTCTATATACATATATTAACGCTCTTTCTTCTTTTAGCCCTCCGGATCGAGCAAATCTTCTGTAAGGACAAAACGAGGCCCAGCCAAAAAGTTGGGCGACCAAGAAAGGTACACGATCGAAAGAGTCGCTGAAGACGGCACACCGACTGCTCCCCCTGGTGTTAAAAATAAAATGGTAAAGCAATGCGGAGTTCTTGTTAGGGACTTCATCCCGATCACCGTTCGAGAATGGCATCGGCCAAACGAGAAAGGACAGCTATATGTCAGCGATGAGGGCAAAGAAAGACTTTGGAGAAAGCTCATGGTTAATTTCACCCTGCCGGCGCCAGAGGTGGATTCAGATGAGGAGGATCCAGATGAGGCAGAAAAGATTGCCCGGAAAATCATGGAGCAAAAAGTCAAGGACTGGGCACTTAAGAAGATGGCCGAGCTATTCAAGAACTGGAAGAAAAGATTGAACAAACTGTTTGTCAAGAAAAATAAGACTCCAGACTTCGATAAAGGGTATGAGAAGATAAAGGACTACTGGGAAGAATTTGTGGCGTACAAGAAATCAGAGGAAGCTCTGGAAAAGTCTGCAAAAAATGCGGCAAATGCTGCTCTAAAGATGTACCACCATACTATGGGGCCTGGTGGCTACGCTGGTAGCATGCCTAAGTGGGAGAAACTTGAGGCGGACCTGCTGGCTAATGGGATCACTCCAGAGCCACTCAAGTGGATCGAACGGGCAAGAAATTGGTTTTACGGGCATGGGGGCACGTTGGACGCAGAAGGGAAGTGCATATATAACAGAAGACACAAAGATAATCCCCTACTACCCATCCAAGAAATTAGAAAAGCAGTAAAGGATGTTGAAGAGGGACGGTTCATTCCCGATAGAGAGGATGACGAGCTCACACGCGCCCTTGGGAATAAGGAACACGACGGACGGTTACGAGGCGTACCTGGCTCCAAGCCCAAGACAATTGCGATTCCCGAGCACAGGAAGAAATTTCCTGATAGAAGCCATCAGAGGAGAAAGGAAAGGGAGGCAATGGAAGCACGCGCTGCTGCAGACCGGCTGCTTAATATAGAAGAAGAATTAAAGCGGCAGAAGGAACAAATTGCCGTGCTTAGCCAGCAAGGTACTAGCGGCCAATCTCAACGGCACATGGTAGAAGCTGCATGCGATGGTACCGGTGGCCCATCGAATCGGAAAAGCAGCGTGGCTTCCACGGAGCTCCAGGATGGTAATGATGATGCAGTGGCTCCACTTCGTCGCTACCCAGTGGATGATATCACGGAGAGCACACCTTGTGAGATGCATGTGAAAGTTTTTAACTTAACCGTGAAGGTGGCGGTCGGCTATGTCGTACCAATTGGACCTAATCCAACTTACCATTTCTCTCCGGTTCCAAATGGCTACGCTGTTGTCGCGGTGGATGAAGTGATGAAAGATTATGAGGAGCTGAAGCTGCAACACCCTGCAGGTGAAGATGGGGAGGTGCTTGAACTTGGAGAAGCCAAGAAAGCGACCATTCTATGGCCAAAGGAATTCATCGTGCTTCCGAACTGGCAGCCAAGGCCATCGACTCCTCACCAGTCTCCAGCGCAACAGTCCTCTTCACCGCCTCAGCATTCTCCAGCGCAACAGTCCTCTTCACCGCCTCACCAGTCTCCAGCGCAGCCGTCTCCGCCGCCGCGTCAGCCGTTTCCGCCCACCGCTCGTACTATGAGGGGTAAGCGATCACCGAAACGTAAAAGGTCGCCCCTCCCAACAGTACCTCATAAGAATCTTCCCATTAGACCTTATGACAGGACTGTAGCGGAAAACGCCGCGGAGGTGGCTGCCTACAATAAGGCTTTTTTTGCACCAAAAAAGCCCGAGCAGAAGCCGGTATACGATGAAAAATCCAAAAAGTGGAGAAAGTCCTTCCTTGAGCAGCCATCCCAGATATCGATGAATCTGCCATCTGACTATGGTCGTGAACTTACTAAGCTAGCACGTGCCCAGTCTGAGCAGAACAAGGGAAGAAGTGCAAAAAGCGGGAAACAAATTGCCCAGCTCGGACAGCAGAAAAATCAATCGGTCCCCCCGCTCATAGTGTGTTCCGATGTCGACAAGGACTTCAGAGTCGCTATGGATAAAGACCTGGAATTATTGGACCCCAGAGCCATAGCTGCTGCTAAAGAACTTGGTGTCACTGTATCTCAGGCCAAGGAACAGGCTACCGCCTTGGGTATGAGCCTTGGTCAACTTTTAGGCTATGAACATGCGCCAATGTTAGAGATGGCACGGAAATATGTCCAAGGGGAGCCTATGGTCAGTAATGAGGAGATGACGGGTCTATCAACACATATGCGAAATCTGCATACCTGGTACCTGGTGCACACATCAAAGAAGGACGCGAAAGAGTGGTTTCCGCTGGACGTTAGAGTGGAGCATTTCTTCAAACGTTACACTATACAGGTTCAACTGACTGAACTGTTCCAGTTATTCCAAAAGCGCGCCCTCGACAAATCTATCCTCTCTTGCTATTGTCTGTAAGTGATTTATTTTCGTAATTAAGTCTCTAGCTCAGCTCGTTCATTGCCTGTATTATATTATCCTGCCTATATATATATCCTTTTGTACGCTATTATGCAGAATGAAGATGCTGGAATGCAAAAGATCTAAAGTTTTTGAGGTTGGGTTCGTTGACCCATATATCGTGAATTCACATACGTTAGTCAATCACCCCAAAGACGTGGAGCATGACCTGACCACCTTTTTAACCATGCAACATTTCTGTACGGAAATACTATTTCCTTACAACTTCAGGTGAGTGTTTCTGTCTTGTACATATTTTTATTTGGCTTTCTCGATGTTAAGTGTAATTGATGAGCTATGCATGTCTGCTTTATGTAAACGTCCGCAGGTTCCACTGGATTCTGCTAAGCATTCAACCTGACAAGTCCACAGTTGAAGTCCACGACTCATTAAGTTGGGACCAAGCGTTGTGGTCCGACATGAAAGAAATGCTCAACAAGTAATTTCAATCATTATCGCATTATATCGCCCTCTTTCGTTCGTTCCCTGATGTCAAGTAATTAATAACTCCTTTGTTCATTTTCTTTGCCAAAGCAGGTGTTGGACAATTTTCAAACAGAAGGTAGAAGGTCCATTCAAAGATGAGCTAACTTATAAAACGGTGGAAAGTCCGCAGCAGCCACCGGGGAGTAATTTATGTGGATTCTACGTTTGCGAGTTCATTCGCGAGTTGACCACTGAGCGGAGAACAACTGCTTTCAGCAAAATGCGGGAGAAGATCGACCCAGAACTGCGCGTAGGAGCAATTCAAGAGGAATTGGCGGGATTTCTGCTTAGGGAGGTCATCGATGAAAGGGGAGAACATTATGCTTCGGACGATGAACTACATATGCCTTGATGGCTTGATCTATCTCCATGTAATTAAATAGTTGTATTCTCGCAAGAGATCGAATATTAATTATATATGCATCAACATGTACTGTGTATATAGTAGAGCGTATAATATGCGTACGGAAACGATGGAGAGCACGTCGGCGATGCGAAGAAGGGGGAGACGACGGAGGCACCGGCGAGAGGGAGAGGGGGCACCGGCGAGAGGGAGAGGAGGCACCGGCGAGAAGGAGAGGGGGCACCGGCGAGAGGGGGCACCGGCGAGAAGGAGAGGGGGCACCGGCGAGAGGGGGCACCGGCGAGAGGAGAGGGGGCACCGGCGAGAGGGGGCACCGGCGAGAGGGAGAGGGGCACCGGCGAGAGGGAGACCCTAAACCCTAAATACCAAAAAAAAAAAGCACTCATTGGTCCCGGTTCGTAACAAGAACCGGGACCAATGAGTCTCTCCCCACGCCCAGCCAGAACTGGCCACGTGGCCACACATTGGTCCCGGTTCGTGGCCCAACCGGGACTAGCATTAGTCCCGATTGGCCAGTCCCGGTTGGGCAACCGGGACTGATGGCCCAACCGAACCGGGACCATAGGCCCATTTTCTACTAGTGAAGATTAAGTGCAGTGGTACAATACAATAAGCCACTCGGTGAGTGTTACTACTTATTAAATCTTGGCTTACCATCATGAAAACTATCTTTTACTCAACATGAAGATTAATGACCGTCATCAAGGCCCTTAACTATTCACATCTGTAGTTACAAATTGCCTTCATATATACAAAGGTGTATGTATATTGTTTATTTCCTATATGTTCTTAGTCTCAGTCAGTAGTGAAGCCAAGTGGAAAATATAAGCAAAAGAGCCTCGATCACATATCTTCTAGCTTATCTCTAGTTTGGGCATCAAGAATTTAGTCCTCATTTTGTGTTTATAATATTTCAGCAGGTCCAGAAGGTGAAAGCAAGAATCCTATGCCTTTTAATGACTTAAAGAACTGGAATTGTGCAATCAGTTATGGCACAGGATCAACTAGCCTACTCAGCCCTTCATACATTTTTGCTCTAGAGCTTCTTAGAAGTACACAGGTTTGTTGTGGTTTCCTTATCACCCTATAAGGGACACGCATAGTTTGTTAGCTTGTAACCCTAAGGACTTTCGAGAAGATTACAAGTACAGTAATAACTCTATGATGCATGCTTGAAACATAAATTAAGTTGTTGTTGTTTTTCAAGACGAACATGATTTCTCTGTTGATCTTTTTGAATTCAGCTTTCACTTCTAGTTTAAACACTAGGAATAGAGTGTACAAGTTTCTACATGCACAATATGTTCTTCTTTGATTAAATTGTCTGGTTTTCACTTAGAATAAAGGATTCAATGATCCTTCACAGTGCAACATGACATGTATGCATTATGTTTGTTTCCCTCTTCATTTCCTTCTGAGGTAGGGCAGAATACTCATATATTTTTCTTTAAAATGGACCCTTAGCTTACCAATCCAAAAACATAATTACATCTTAAGCTAGTTTAACTTTTATTAAATATCACATACAAATAAATTTAGTTTTACTGATTCTTAATTTTGTTTTCTTTGATGTGCAGTTGGTCGCATCATTTTATAGGCGCCATGTTATCGACAGCAGGGTAAGTGTAGTTATATTTTTACTATTATTTCCTCCCGTCGTTTTATTAACGTACATGTAACTCTGTCATTCCTCATACTTCAACTGACTAATTCTTAAAAATATACCATGTCATTTTGTCAGGGATAGACTTACTTGTCCTATCTAAATCGTAGTATGAAACTACATTATTTTACGATCTAGTCGTAGCCAAGAAACTCTATATATTTGATTGAATTTATGCCTTGGCCCTACATACCTGCAGGAAATAAAAGAAGATTGCCCTCTTTTTGGAACCAAGGGCTACATTGATTTTGGACTTGAGCTGGCTAGAAGGTAATTAATTCTCAAATGAAGAATATCCCTTGGTTTCTTATCGATGCACTTGAGTAAACTCTGTTCCACATGATCTATATAGCTTGGATAAAGACAAGCCAGCAGAAAATAACGTGGACAATTCCTTGTTCCAGGTAGCTGCAAGTTGGCAGCCTAATCCATGTTTATTAATGAAGGTCAGTTTCAACTCTCTTTATTAATTATGCCTTCATGGTCAAATGTGTTGTTTGTCCCTTGCATTATCATGTGGGTAAAAAAAAAGTGTGTATACATATGTATATACATCCCTTCGATTTTAATATAGGTCTTAGCATGGCCTTAGATAAATTATCACTCATGTTTCACTAACATGTGGGGCTATTAAAAGCAAAACTAAAACATGGCATTTGAAGAAACTATCCATTAGAATATGGAATTTAAAGCTGAAACGGTGGGGAAAAGTCCCACTAATTGTTTAATATATTAAAAAATATGTAATGCATGTAGAGGTAACAAAATTGAAAAGGAAAAAAGTACGGGATTATTATAAGTAGGCCGTTATATCTAGTTATCAATTTATTTATTTGAGATGTGAAATTCATGTTGTTTCCTAAACAGGGGAAGGTAGGTCCCTCCAAATCGTCCGTTGCTTTGGTGTGCAATTCTTGGTGGAAACCCTTCTTAACATTTAGCATCACAGGTTTGCGTCCTTCAAATTCCGAGAAAATAATTATTTCAAATATCTTGTTATAATTCTGCAGAAAGGCTACTACCAAACCTATTTTCATAAATTTATTGTTTTGATGTCCGTAGCCATCATTTTTTATATTCTTCAATTTTGTACGCAGAAAATTCAAGTTTCCCACATCGCCACTTTGGCTAGGCTAGTGAGAGATTTTTATGTCTTAGCACTCTGAGTAGCACAATTAAGCTAAATTTCCCTAAAGATTGCATACTTTATAATGAGTACTTGATCACTTGCTCAACATTTTTCCTTCGTGTTATGGTTGAATACGGTTTATTTGTAGGTAGACCACACAAATATGCTTATATGAATAACAAATTGCCAATAGTTAGTTCAAGATAAAATATGGTTACTCTTCGCAGTACATATGGAATTGTTTGGAGTGCACCGAACATCTTAACAAAGTTTTCATACTTTGTAGTGGAAAATGATCACCAAAAGGGTACTCGAGCATATGGAGTTGGATTTCGTGTCGAAGATATATGATCAGAATCCAGGTCAGTTGTTTATTTAACTATGTTACCTGCTGAACAAATAAGATTTATTTCATCACGGATTCTTGATAATTTTATGCTTAATACGACTATTTTCCAATTTTATTGGATTGCAGTTACCAAGAGGCCGATTCAATCAAACAAGAAAGATTACCACTAGATCATCTCACCGAAAATGGGAAAAAGACCAATAGTCAACTTTTACCATTTACAGATAGAGATCAAAGCTACACATAGGATTTTTTTCTTACAAAGAACTATTATGTTTCTTTTGTCGTATCTCCCGGCATTGTGAAAGTTAGTCAACCAGTATATTTTTTTATGTTCATATAAACTACCGGCGAGCTTGCCACAGCTCCATCTTGTTCATCCACGATTATGATACACGTTTAGTTCTTTTGAAACATGGATCCATATTAAACTAGCACATTAGCAAAATTCATGTTTATCCAATATAGTATAGTTTTTCATGTGGAGAGAAATATGAGAATCTTTAACCACAAGCGCCTCACCTACATCAAAGTAGATCACATTGTGTAGGAAGACATTCGGCACATGGCTCTAGCTTTTGGGGCCACTCCCCCAATGATTGACTAGTTAATTGTTTCTATTCCTCTAGGTTTTCTCAGAATGACATCTTGGTTGGCGGCGGTGTCGTCAACTCAATGGTGCATGACCCAAAGGCAGGTGTGCTTTGTAGATGTTTTGAAAACCGGAGAGGGTGGCTCTAGAGTTTTGTATGCACTACCGGATTTGAGTTCTTTGACGAGTTTGCGTGGAACTTGACAAAAGGAGAAAAACACTCACATGTACTTTTCCGCATAAGATTGGTCGGCATAGACATATTTGTTGAGTGTCTGACACATGTCACCCTATGCCTAGTTTTTTTTGTTTGAACTCGGCAATCAATGCACTCATGAAAAGAAAGCGATGAAGATGACCGTTTGACGACTCTCGCAGTGCCGGATACACTGGTAAACTGGTACTCCCTCTGTTTTTTTATACAAGGCCATTTTTTTTTTTGCGAAACACAGTACAACGCAAGCGCTCATATACACGCGCACACACTCACCCCTATGAACGCACGCACGCACACCCTACCCCTATGAGCACCTCCGAGAGACTGAGTCGGCGGGTCGAGTCTTGAGATTGACGAAGTCACCACGGGCGCCTCGTTGTCGACGGGAACGTCGCCTCCCACTGAAGAATATTCCGCCTTAAATGAGAAACACCAGCGTCAAACCTGGGGTTTGAACTCTGATGGGCTTAGGGTACAACCACCCACCTAACCATCTTGCCACAGGCAAGTTCTCTATACAAGGCCACAAAGTCCAATTCCGGATACCAAGACAGAAAATCAAACTAATTAATGCTTGATTAACTAGTTGGCAAAGCTAGTCATGTTTTACTCGATTGAGGCAATAACTCATCGTTTTAGGGGCTAATTATTGCTTTGCATGACATCTTTCATCCGGGCACATCATGCAGACCAATAGTAGTAACGCATGGTCAAATGCATGCATGTAGCAAATAATGTGAGTAATTAATGATGAGAACATTTATGCAGCGTGGGGAGCCTACGAGGGAAAAATGCCATCAATTTTTCTCGTTTAACGATAGTGGCCTGGTATAGAAGAAAATCGTATATTTGATAGTGGCCTTGTATATAAAAACGGAGGGAGTACTAGCATTCTGCAATGGCGCGTAGACAGCCACGTGTTTTCATAAAAAAACATTTTGGTAACTCGGGAAATGAAACCCATAAGTCGGAAACTTCTTTTGGTACTACTCAAAATAAAAAAAAATCAAAAGTTTGCACTTTAAAATCAAAATATAAGATGTTTTATCATGTTTGGGTCCAACATGTACATAGACATGTTTTAGTGCAAGATTCACATGTCTAGGTACATGTTGGACTCAAACATGCTAAAACATCTTATATTTTGATACGGAGTGAGTATATGCATAATATTTTGTTTTACTTATTCCTGAGTGTTTTTCGTAAAACATTCGGCAAAACTGACCCCATCGCCCATCAATCGCCACCACCTAAAGCTTAGTATGCTGAATGCTTATTGTTTGTCGGTTGCAACACTCGGCAAACCGACTAAGTATGACAAGTGTTTCTTATTTGCAGCATGGGCAAACCGTTGAATATGTCGAGTGTGTGATTTTTACCGAGTGTTTATGGAAATGGAAGTCAGAAATTGGCACTCAACAACGAGTCTGATTCCCGTAGTGATGGCGGTTTTCGGCCCGTGTTCTTTATTAACATGATAATTCTTCTTCTGCTTAATGTACCTAGCGTAATCTAAGCACGCATGCATAAAACAACCTTTTTGCAGGTTTGTTTGGCAAGAAAGAATGGAGTCCTTCCTCTCTAGAAGAGGAAAAAAAGGTAGAAGATTTTATTCATTATTAGTGAGAAAAAACAAACTCTTGTAGTCTTGTTAGCTAGGTTGGTTTGTTGCGATCTTGGTCGTTTCATCTTCTGGTTCGGGAGACACGAGATCGAGAGCGGCAGAGCAGGACCGATGGGAGGTCCCCAGAGCAAGCCGAAGTCGAAGCCGGCGGCGATGATCCTGGTGATGAAGCCCTTTGACTTCCCTCCCGCCGCCGCCCGCACCAGGTGAGCGTCGTCGGACCGTCGGCTGGACTTCGATCTATAGCTAGCTACCTTTTTTTTTAGAAAAGGGAATTTTATTAATCCCAGCCTCTGCATCGATTGATGCACACAGCCGATTATTACAAAGTTCAAGAGTATCTTATTTTGCTACCATCTCCCAAAAGAGTATAAGTCGAGACATGCCTCAACCAAACAATGACACACAAAAAAGAAAGACTACGAAAGCCGACTAATATGTTGCCACGTATGCCGGGAGAAAAAATCCTGTGCCACGCGCAGCAGTCGCGTGCACCCAGCCACCATAAGGTCCCGCTGATCCGAAGGCAGCAGGAAAGCCCATAACTGTATCCAGTGAACCGCCCTGTGAATAACCTGTAAGACATGAAAATTATCCTTTCTGTTAAACACAATATCATTTCGACAGTTCCAAATAGACCAACAAATACCAGAAACGCCGATACGAATCCTATCCTTGGTCTTTTTGTCTATCCCCCTCAACCAATTCCCAAACATGTTTGTGACATTAGTAGGGGGAGGGATATTATAAGTACAAAAGACAACACGCCATACAAGTTTTGCAAAAGGGCAAGCAATAAAAAGGTGATCAATACTCTCATCATTCCCACAAAAAGAACAATGTGAGCTACCTTTCCAATTCTTCTTAGCTAGATTATCTTTAGTTAACAAAGCTTTTCGATGAAGGAACCACATAAAAATTTTAATCTTTTGCGGTATTTTTAATTTCCAAAGATACTTCTGTAAATAAGTTGTGTGACCATTCATGAGGTCCTCATACATTGATTTAACTGTGAATTGTCCATTTTGGTTTAGATTCCATTTAAAATAGTCAGGAACATTATTCAGTGTTACTTGCATCAATCTAAGGCACAGATGAGGCCACATGTCCCATTTGTTCCCCACTAAGGCTCTTCGAAATCCTATATTCAGTGGGGGTGCATTGTGCAACACATCATGGACCGAAACATTTTGGTGCTGCACAATATTGTACAATAACGGATATTGGTTCATCAATGGAGATTTACCTAACCAAGTGCCCTCCCAAAACCTTGTGGTTTCTCCATTACCAACAACAAATGATCCTCTACTAAAGAAATCATCTTTGACTCTCATCAATCCCTTCCAAAAGGGGGAGTCAGTAGGTTGAGCCTCTACTTGAGCTAAAGTTTTACTTTGGAGGTATTTGTTTTGTAACAGCTCCTGCCACACACCCTCCTCATTCAAAAGTTTGAAAAGCCACTTGCTAAGCAAACATTTGTTCTTTAATTCAAGTACTTCGACTCCTAAACCTCCCTGATCCTTTGGTCTACATATAATGTTCCATTTTGTCAATCTATATTTCCTCTTATTCTCGTCACTTTGCCAGAAAAATCGAGATCGATAGAAGTCCAACCTTTTCCTCACCCCTTTAGGTAATTCTAAAAAGGATAGCATGAACATCGGAAGGCTTGTTAAAACCGAATTCACAAGTACCAACCGATCCCCATAGGACAACATCTTCCCTTCCAGCAACCGAGTTTGCCTTCGAAACGACATTCCACCGGTTGCCATTCATCGTTTCGGAGTCTCCGATAATGAATCGGAACTCCCAAATATTTAAAAGGTAGAGACCCCGACTCACATCCGAAGATTTGTCGGTACTGCTCTTCTACCTCTTTCGCCTTCCCAAAACAAAAGATCTCACTTTTGTGAAAGTTTATTTTCAGCCCCGAAAGCTGTTCGAAAATGCATAAGATCAGTTTTAGATTTACCGCTTTCTCAAGATTATGGTCCAAAAATAATATAGTGTCATCCGCGTATTGTAAAATAGATAACCCTCCCTCAACTAAATGAGGTATGAGTCCATCTATTTGGTCATCTTCCTTCGCCGTGCGATTAAGATGGCGAGCATATCTGCCACTATACTAAACAACATAGGAGACAACGGATCCCCCTGTCGTAACCCTTTTTTGGTTTGGAAATAATGACCGATGTCATCATTCACCCGAACCCCGACACTTCCCCCTGAACAAATTGCATAATCCAATTACACCATTCTTGTGCAAAACCTTTCATACGCAACGCTTGTTGGAGGAAGGGCCATTTTACTTTGGCATATGCTTTCTCAAAATCGATTTTAAAGATAACTCCATCCATTTTCTTCCTATGAAGCTCATGAATGGTTTCATGTAGAACGACGACACCTTCTAAAATGTGTCTCCCTGGCATGAAAGCCGACTGCGTCGGCCTAATTATCTTTTGTGCAATTTCGGTAATACGATTAGTACCTACTTTTGTGAAGATCTTGAAGCTGACATTAAGCAAGCATATAGGTCTATATTGTTGAATCTGAACCGCATTCTCTTTTTTCGGTAACAGCGTGATGACACCAAAATTTAATTTAAACAAGGACAAATTTCCTTGCTTCAATTGTACAAAGAGAGCCATAAGATCATTTCGAATTATCTCCCAAAATGTCTTATAAAACTCCGCAGGAAAACCATCAGGCCCCGGCGCCTTATTGAGTTCCATTTGAGATATTGCTTCATACACTTCTTTCACTAAGAAATCAGCTGTAAGAATTTTGTTCTCCTCTTGTGTAAGTTGCGGAATATCATGGACCATATCTTCCTTCATGGTGACACCATTTGGGTCGGATTCCCCAAAGAGTTTTTTATAATATTCTGAAATATAAATTTTCAGATTCGAATCTCCTACTATGGTTCCTTCATCTTGTTCTAATTGGAAAATTTTCTTCTTCCTATGTTTTCCATTTGCAATAAGATGAAAATACTTCGTATTATTTCCACCTTCCTGAATATGTTTAACTTTTGCCCTTTGTGCCCATTTTGTTTCCTCATCTCTTCGAAGACAACAAATTTTATCATTAGCTTCTCTTAATGCCTCTCGCTCACCCACACTAAGAGGTGTGCTTTCAGCTTTAATATCTAGCTCATCGATAATTTTTAACAAACGTTCTTTCTCTTTCTTATACTTTCCGCTTTGATTTTTTGCCCATCCCTTTAGGTATCTTCTCAAATGTCTAATTTTATTTTGCCAAACTTCAATAGGGGAGTCCCCTTTAACATAATTGTTCCACTCCGCCGCTACCATCTCATAGAACCCTTCTATTCTAAGCCAAGAAAGTTCAAAAGAGAAACGCGCTGTATTATCTAAGTGAGCTTGTACCCCCGAATCCACGAAGAGGGGAGTATGGTCAGACCCTGCCCGAGTCAAGGCCTGAACCGAAACTAAAGGGAATTTTTGTTCCCACTCAGTTGTAGCTACACCCTGTCCAATTTTTGATAAGTAGGTGTTTCTCTCCTATTCGCCCAAGTATATTGTCTACCCGAAAGTTCAATTTCTTTCAACTCAAGGCTCTGTAAGATAGCATTAAACATTATTGGCCAGCGTGCGTTGTAATTAGCATTGCTCTTTTCTTCAGGTTTCCGTAGAATGTTAAAATCCCCACCCACCAACATCGGTAATGGTTCATTTTCACATAAGCGGACTAACTCTGATAAGAACATTGGTTTGTGCTCGTCTTGTGCCGCCCCATAGACCGACACCAAAACCCACTCAAAACCATCACATCTAGATTTAACATACAACTTGACACAAAAGTCTCCAACATCCACATTTTTTACTTGAATCGTTGTCGTATTAACCCCAATCAACATACCCCCCGACCTCCCTCTCGGTGGTAAACAAAACCAACTGAAATCCTGACCAGCCGCTAAGTGTGTTAAGAAAGGAGTGTCAAAATTAGATCTACCCGTCTCTGACAAGGCGATAAAATCTAATTTTCTCTCACTAATGGATTCTTGCACAAACAGATGCTTACCGGGGTCACGAAAACCCTCGCTATTCCAGAAAATTCCTTTTAAATTATGCATTGTTTTTTCTTGTTTGAAGCTTAATCCTAGCACTCCTACGCTTGTTGCTACTCGAATAAACCCTTTTTTTCCTTGTTCTTTTGTCCTTCTCAGATTGTATCGAGAAATCCGTCCTGTCTTCCAAAGATCTTGAAATATCATCTTCTTCTAGATCTTCGGTAAGGCACGAAGCCTTGTTAAGAATTAAACTATGCGGATGGTCATCATAATTATCTTTTAGATTATGTTGCAACATAGTAGCCGACCTTTCTAACTCATATTGTTTGATTAAAGAGGCTGAAACACTAGCAGATAAATCATTTGGTCCTAAAGACACCCCCAACTTAGACGCTCTATCAACGATCTCTTTATCCGAAAAAGACAAAATGGAAAAACGTGCATTTAAATTCGTACCTGGCAAGGAGTGACGCCTCTCAGCATGTGCCTTTGCCTGCTCCATCTGAGTGGCATCCGCATTGTGCTGAGCTCGAATCCGACCGCTAGAGCGCAGCCCCAACGCCTCCACGTTAGGGATGCCGCCAAAGTCGATGACGAGCTGGTTCGACGCCATCTTTTCGTCATCACCCGTACGGTTAATCGGAAAAGATGGCATCGTCGGAGAGACGATAGGCGCTGGAGATCGCTGCTGCCCTGTCTCTCTCGGACTAACACCCCCACCTGGGGTACCAGGAGAAAGACAAGCAACCCCACCATCTATGGGACTCACGATTGCTGCCTCCCGCTGGGCGACGGCCCCAGCGTATACCGGCGCACGCTGCCGCGGCTGCGAGTCCGGCTGAACCTCTACCACAGCAACTCCCGCCGTCGATATCGAAGGGGGCACAGGCCGGCCGACCTTGCCCTGCCCTGAAGCAGCGGCGTTGGTCACCTCCTCGTCCCCTCCGAGCTCAGCTCCGTCAGCCATCCCCACCACATTCTGTCCAACCTCCTTGCCAGCCATTAGCCCACGAATTTCCTCCATTGCACTATCAAAAGCTCTACGAACCTGTGGAGAAAACACCACCCCTGCCTTCACCTCCGAAACAGGTGTCTGCGTGTTGGAACTATCCCCCTTATCTGTCGCATTAGAGGCCTCGGTTGTTTTCTCCGCACTCCCTTTTTGTTCAGAATACCCAAGTTTCGCCACAGCAACCGCAAAGTCATCTCCTAGTCCCTCATCATCATCCTCATACTCATCATCAGCTCCTTTCATCTTCACATCATCATCAACAGGTGGCTCGAGACCTTCAACCACGAAGGATAGATCACAAAAACCATCTTTGATAAAAAGTGGAAAACGCCTAGGGATCTTCTTAGGGTTCAAACAACCTATCCGGATCCTGAGGATATCATGTTCCCTAGTGAATGCCATATCAATCTCCAGTGTCATACCGAACATGTCACCCACAGCCCAAAGAGCAAGGAAATCACCAATGTGAGGCCTCGGAATGCCCGACACCTGCAGCCACACTTCCGGTAAGGAGTTCATCGGTTGTGGGTTTTGAGCCCAAGTATCGAACGTGAGCTCAAAAGTGGTATTGGGTACCCGACATAACCCAAAAACCCCCAGCCTGTCCAAATCACTCCTATTTGGGAACTGCACCTGATACCGATTGTGTCCCATCCGGCGGACCTCCCAGACATACTGCTCTGTTGGAACTAGCCGCTGCAACTGTGCCACAATACTCGGAATGTCCATCTCACCTCCTGACACTACCAACAAAGCTAGTCGGACATTTTCCATCTTGGGTTTGTACGACGCCGTGCATGGGTAGGCAAAGAACAGCAGCTCCTCATGTGCATATCCATAGACCAACACCCTCGGCTTCGGAGCTGTCAACAAATGGCAGCTCCTATCTCCATGCGCCCGGCCCTTCACAAATCACACATATGTCCACTGTGCAATCAACAGAACGGTGTCCAGACACTCCACACCTATAGCATCGTTTTCCCTTTTTCGGAGCTGCCGTCGCTAGCGCCGCGGCCAGCTGATCAGCCGAAACCGTCGGTCCGCCGTTAGCCGGGGCAGCAAGGACCGGCGCCGCCTGCACCGGCCCAGCCCTCGCAGCTTGAGGAACTGCCACCATTGCTCCCGGGGCCGCCGCAGCAACAACCGCAGGAACCACGGGAGGCGCGTTCACCACCGGCGCCGGCTGCACGGGTGCCGCCACATGCGGTACCATTGCCGCAGCATGGGGCGCCGCTGCAGCCAGGGGCACCATCGCCGCCGCCGCAGCTTGGGGAATCACCGCCGCTGCCGGCGGCGCGGTGGGCTGCACGAAAGCAGTAGGACGACCGCCCCAGTTGCCGTATCCACCGTCGCCATAGCGACCCCGAACACCTCGATCATAGCCGCGTCCGCGGCCGGCATCGTAACCGAACTGATCACCGTATCCTCCCTCACGCCCATAGCCTCCATCATCGTGATGCCCGTAACCGTGAGCCGCGTAGCCACGGCCGTGATCACCGTAGCCATAGCCCCGGCCATTGTCGTCGAAACGACGACCACGCTCACCGGCGCCAGCATGGAAACCGCTACGCCGCCCGCGCGGCACGAAGCCAGCGCCCGCGTGGAAACCTCCCCGAAACCCTTGTTGATCATGTCGCGGCGCCGCCGTGCCGCTTGGGCCGCCCACCTCGAAGGTGCTGGCGCGTCCAGCGCCCGGGAACCCGCCTCGGCCCGGCGGTGCACCACCACCGCGGCCAACATCTCTTCCTCCACCAGCGCCGCCGCCGCGATACGCCATCTCTCTCTCGCCGCCGCCACCAGCAGCTAACGCAGAGTAGCGCTTCCAGAAGAACCCAAAAACGGCGCGGAGACGAACTCCTGGCGTATTAGGGTTGCGATTTTTTTTCCTTTCCTCAGCCTTTTGGGCCACCGAAGGGCTTGCATTCATGTTGGGCCAGGCCGGACCGAAGCCCACCTGGTCCCGTCGAGCTCGATTTTTGAATTTCGATCCGAACTTCGTGGATCGCAACTCCGGCGAACTCACCTTGGTCCTCGCTGAACTCCGTCGCCGGCAGACCTTGATCCAGTCGCCAGCTCCGTCGTCGTCGGTGAAGAAAGATGCCGGCAACACCGGCACCTTCAACGCTCTCACCTTCTGCACGCACGTCGAGGTGGTCGCCGTTGTCCTCTTCACGAACGTCGGCCTCGAAGCTCCGTTTATCGTCTTCACCGGGTACCTGCATTCTCCGGTCCTTTCGACAGAAAATCTAGATGAGCTAACCTTTGTTGCCGGCGTTTCTCGAGCCGTCGCTCCATCCGCGATCCCGAGGTAACCGCTGATCTGCCGGAGACAGACGCCGGCGTTCGACACTCCTCCTCCATCGAGGAGGCCAGGTATCGCCGTCTTCCCGGCGACGCCATCTCGCCTTCTTCATCAGCTCCGTCCTCTTCTGAATCCGACACGGCGAGGCACCAGAAACGGCCGCCGATGGATTGCACCGTCGGGGACACCGACACGTGCTCCTCCGACCGCCGCCCCGGCGTCAAGTCCTCCACGCCGCATTCCACCGCGCTCAGCAGAACCTTGGCCGCCGCCACGATCTCCGCAGCGCCCTTATCCCGTCCAACGTCAGCAGGCGGCGAAAGCCCGGCCGACGCCGCGATCTCCTCCTCTAGCGAACCGTAGACAACCGCCGGCGAGGCCACGGGCGGGACCGAGGCCGCCGCCGTAGTCGCCTCTCCGTCCTCTAAACGCTAGATTACTTGCTGCATGCTGATCGATAATCATCTGCATGTGGATGGATGCAGGATGGCGGTGCCGGCGTACGACCTCATGCATGTTCGGGAAGCTCTCGCTGCGCCGCCTGTTCGACGACTACTACCCGCGGCAGCCCGGGTTGAACGTTGACGCACGGGTTCTGTTCAAGCCGCCGCCGCAGCGAGATCCTCACGTCGATCCTACCGCCACTGTATCCAAACGTTAAAGCTTGCCTGCTTGTATACATCATGATGAGTTCTCCCGTTTCCGTTTTAGCTTGTTCTTCGTGAAAATGAGGATCATACAGTATTTGGTTTTAAGTTTTTCTCCGTGCTCATTATTAAATTGTTCCGTCTGAAAATTCTGGTCCCCGTTTTTTCCTCAGTTTTGCAACAAAATTAAGTTGTTTATTCCTAACTGAATTTCTCTAGATGTCTAAAGATAGCGGGGAGGCTACGTTTCGGTGGCAGAGGTGATTAGACGAAAGATATTCTCCTTTTTTTTTCTTATGCGCCTCTTTGTAACTATACTCTAAACGAAAACGGCATTGCTGGAATTTTGTAGGGATTTGGATGATCCTCATACCTTTGTGGACCTTCTTCTGTCGCCCTCCAAACCGTAGGGGCGCTTACTTGTTGGATGTCCTAATCAAACACAGGAAATTATTATACACATATACATATAAACATAATGCTGATTTTGATTTATAACTTGTATATCCAGCATGTTGAAGCTGAGGTCATGTGCTTACTATCCTAAGTATGGTATCGGCGCTTTTGGGACGTTCCCTTTGGTTATGGCAAACAGGTAGGCTACTTGTGCTTCATTGCATGTGTTCCATATGGTTGTTACATAGTTTTCCACTAACTTGTATCATGCTATTACTTATTAGAAATAATTTCATGGCCCGGTATATATATACACTAGTAGAAAAAGGGCCTATAGTCCCGGTTGGGAAGGGTCTTTAGTCCCGGTTTGCCAACCGGGACTGCCAAATCGGGACTAAAGCCCTTTCGATGAATAGTCATGGTGGCCATTTTGACCGTTTTTTGAAGAAAAAAAAAGCAAATAAAGTGAAAAAACCTCAAAAAGGATATCCTCTGGCATGAAGTCCTTTTATGTGCACTAGTTGCTATGAAAAATGATAAACTTGATTTTTGACAAATTGTTCAAAAAAATCTTCACAAAAAGGTCTATCATGTATAAACATCTATAAGTTTCAAGTCAAATGACCAAGTTCTGACAATTCCCACGGCATATTTTGTGATAAAGTTCTCAAATTCGACAAATAGGTATATCTTGGTATAGGAAGCAATGGTTTCGAAAGGATTTTTCAAATTATTTTTATAAATATCATTTTCTTTTTCTAAGTGGTAAAAAATGGCTTGTTTTGTGAACCAAGTACAAAAAATATGGTGCAAAATGACACCCATCTAATTCTCACAAAGAGTAGTCCAGATTTGATGGATAATCCCCAAGTATTAGGAATTTTCTTAATTTCTATCTAATTTCGGCTAGTTAAATGAGTTTATGCTGATTTTCCGAAAGTAATCCAAATTTGAACTATAAGTATTTGAAAGTTTGGTCTGAATTATTTTTAAAAATCATTTTAAGATATACAACTAGTGGTTATATCACAGAAACATCGATAGTTTTAGAAAATTTGATCTCTTTCGATGAATACTCATGGTGGCCATTTTGATCGTTTTTTGAAAAAAAAGCAAAT
Organism: Poa pratensis; assembly: GCA_947311845.1. NCBI lineage: Eukaryota > Viridiplantae > Streptophyta > Magnoliopsida > Poales > Poaceae > Poa > Poa pratensis. The sequence goes on along the minus strand of CAMZMU010000036.1, from coordinate 88,064,152 downwards.
AAAGTGAAAAAACCTCAAAAAAGATATCCTCTGGCATGGAGTCCTTTTATTTGTACTAGTTGCTATGAAAAATGATAAACTTTATTTTTGACAAATTGTTCAAAAAAATCTTCACAAAAAGGTCTATCATGTATAAACATCTATAAGTTTCAAGCCAAATGACCAAGTTACGGCAATTCCATGGCATAGTTTGTGATAAAGTTCTCATATTCGATGAATAGGTGTATCTTGGTTTAGTAAACAATGGTTCTGCAGTGATTTTTCAAATTATTTTTATAAATATCATTTTCCTTTTTCTAAGTGGCAAAAATGACTTTTTTATGAACCAAGTACAAAATATAATTGCAAAATGGCACCCATCTAATTCTCACAAAGAGTAGTCCACATTTGATGGATAATACCCAAGTATTAGGAATTTTCTTGATTTCTATCTAATTTTGCCTAGTTAAATGAGTTTATGTTGATTTTCTGAAAGTAATCCAAATTTGAACTACAAGTGTTTGATAGTTTGGTCTGGATTTTTTTTAAATCATTTTAAGATACACAACTAGTGGTTATATACTTATATCACAAAAACATCGATCGTTTTAGAAAATTTGACCTCTTTCGAGGAGGGTCATGGTGGCCATTTTGACCGCTTTTTGAAAAAAATCAAATAAAATAAAAAACCTCCAAAAAAGATATGGTGCAAAATGGCACCCATCTAATTTCACAAAGAGTAATCCACATTTTATGAATAATCCCCAAGTATTAGGAATTTTCTTGATTTCTAGCTAATTTCGCCTAGTTAAATGAGTTTATGCCGATTTTTTGAAAGTAATTTTGCCTATTTAAATGAGTTTTTGTGATTCAAAAGATGATATAGTTGTCATATTTGGATTCCTATCATTTTTCTAATTGATTTAGACATTTTATTTGTTAAATTTTGATTTACGGATTTAAAGATATGAATTATTCCATATTAAATGAAAAATTCCGACGGCTTTAGTCCCGGTTGGTGTCTCCAACCGGGACTAAAGGTCTATCTTTAGTCCCGGTTGGACATTCCAACCGGGACTAAATGTCTCCACCCTGCCGCAACCCCTTTAGTCGAAGGTCCCGTTTGAACCGGGACTAAAGCCGTGCGGCGTCCTAGACGTTTGAACCGGGACTAATGCTCACATTAGTCCCGGTTTCAAACATGGACGGGACTAAAGATGCGAACGGAAGGTCTGTTTTCTACTAGTGATAACTAAGATCTAATCTTTATTTAAATTCTCTAAGCTACATGACAATGTGTAAGACAGTTACAAAGTTAACCCTTTTATGTTTTGCAGGGTGTGTTCAGAGGACTGCGGTGTCATGGGTTTAAGATATGTTTCAGAGAATCTATCAATTGGAGCGTCATTTGTGCCATTTCCATATATGGAACATAATATATAATTGAAACTATTTAATTTACTATAAAAATACTCGAGTAATGGTCGATCTTAATTTTAAATCATATTACATATGATACTCCGGAGTTGATAATATTCTAGATTTTGGTCATGTTATGATATGCTTGATTATATTTATTTTCATTTGCAGCGCCCAATGAAGTACCATATGGTGGATGGTTGGTTGGGTGAAAAGGGAGGTTAAGTGCAGGGCTACAATACAAGCCACTTAGTGAGTTGCTAAACCTTCACTTGTCATCAAACAAAAAATATATTAATCTCATAATGTTTTAGCCTTTTATATTTGTGTTACGGAGAAGGTCTACTATATTATTTTCTTTCAACATGCTGGTCTATTATTTGTAGGATTTGTGTTTACAGTTTCTTACTCAACACTTAAAAGACCATACCCATGCACACGTGTTCTTAGAAAATTTTCTTTCAGATAAAGGCTTATAACTTTACAATTTCCTTTTTACAAGTAAATGGAAAATACTGGAATTATCAAGTCCGCTCCCATTCTTCAAGTTGTAGTGAAGATACGCCTAAATGATAAAAGAGATACCTAGTATATATATAATGCATATAGTTCAACTTTAAATTTCTAGACTTTCAAAGACACTAGAAATGAACTAGGAGGTCTCTACACGGTTAGAGAAGGAGGCAAGAAATATTTTTATCCCTCATAGATGGCAGCGTAGCTTACAGATAGGCCCTCGTCTCCTTAGACGAGCTAGGTCTCCACATACTGTATTGCGATTTTTTTTGTTGTATTTTGTTGTGACTGTGTGCATGCTAGCTATCCTGAAGCAGGCTGTGAGATCTTATGAATCGTATTAACATGATGCTAAATTTTTAGTTTAATAAAGCGCTCTTTATTTAAAATTACATGTGCACCCTCACTTTGAATATTCGGAGTCTTTCTTCTGGTAAAAGTATACATATTACATAATCAAATACATAACCATGATGTGTTTATTTGCATGTACAATTAATTTGTTTTATTTCGTTGTATAAAATTAATTTGGGCACTCAATTTGAGTCCATATATTTTGTGTCCATGTGATGCTCAATAGATGGAAGCATACATCCTATGCCTTTTATAGACTTGAAGAACTGGAATTGTGCGATCAGTTATGTTATGGGCTCAACTAGCCCACTCAGTAGTTCACTCATTTGTACCCTAGAGCTTATCAGAAGCAGCGAGGTATGTTGTGGTTGTTCCTTATTATTCCATATGAAATCATAATCTTGTTTGTTACCTACCTTGCAATCCCTTAGATTATTTGGTAAGAGTGAGTAGGGAATTACAATCTTAATAGCAAAAAAAAATGAGTTTCTAGTGTTGATTTTGTTTGTGAATTAATATGTTTTTATTTTAATCATATTAGATTGTAAAACAAGGGATTATTCTATTCATATTTTAATATTTAACTATCCAATTATGCCAAAAACAATTAGTACGTGCACAATATGTGCTTCTTTGTAAAATTCTCAGGTTCCCACTTAGGATTAAACTTAATGATCAATCACACTGAAACAACATGTAGAATTTTTTCTTTTTTTTCCAAAGGAAAAAACTTCATATATTGACATTGGTTCACCTTTCTCGAGACTAATCAATATGCTACAAAAGCATTATCTTGATCGTCTCTCATTCATTGCAATTCTTTTCATTGCTGTGTGCAGCTGGCCGGTTGCATCAGCCTATCAACGTCATGTACTTCATAAGAGGGTAAGGCACATACATATACATATTTGAGTTGATCAGTAAGTGTTGCTTCTCATCTTATCAACTTATAACTATAACTGAAACTTCAAAGATATTTTTCCTTTATAATATGATATTTAAGGTATTTGTCCTCATATAAGTGTGTGAGATTTACTGACTGGCTATGCTTGGATGTTAAGGATATCACTGTTTGTCTTGTCGGAATAGTATCTGGGTCCAATATATAGTTTTACAGTTTACGCATTACGCTGGCAGTAATTATCTTCCTTGGATAGCTTCATATCCAGGCAAGTGCATAATGGTTATGCAATGCACATAGTATATGTACTCTAAAGAACCATTTGTGTGCCTTTGCAGCTTATTTAACTTGAAAGCTTCTTATGGTGTTCAATGCATTCATTGTACTTATTTATTTATTCCAAATTACAGATTTTGTTTTTGGATTAATACCGAGAGTTAGTGAATCGGAGTCGAAATATAAATCTCAACATAATTAACCAAGTAATATTCAAATGCCCAAAAAGTGTAATACCTTGTTGACTCTGCACCATGTATGTGTATTAGGGAGATGACCCTCGTCTTGGCTACTTTGACTTTGGGCTTGAGGTGGCGACAAGGTACGTTACATAAAACTTAACTATAGGGACATATTTCTCTATTTTGCATCTATTAGGTTTACCACAATTTTGTTTTGTGTGATCTTTAGGTTGGATAAAGACAAACCAGCAGATAGTGCTGATAAATCATTGTTTCAGTTAGCTGCAAGTTGTCAACCTGATTCGAACATAATACTAAGGTAAGTTGCTACCATCCGTCGCAGAATTCCTACAAATTTTAAAAGATAAAAAAGTTATAAGTTAAGAGGGATGTCATCATAGTCCAAAGATCGAAGACTAGCTAGCCTATACAATGAATATATATAACTTGTGACTTTTGCCTTCCTTCAAATACAGACTTTCTTAAATCCCTTATTCATGTCTTCATATTTTTTGTGATTGGTTACTTTTATTTCCTTGATAGGGGAAGTTAGGTCCCTCCAAATATTCTGCAGCTTTGGCGTGGAAGCTTCCACCCTACTTCACACTAAGTGCCACAGGTTTGCAATGCTACAAATTTCTTGGCATAATTTATTTCCCAAAAGTAGCATTGTCATAGTTTTGGAAAAAAGCTACTACATAAGAATGCTCTAACCCATCTATTTTGACGTGCTCATTTTGAAGTTTGCTCTCGTTTATGCCCTTCTCATCGAAAAGCTGTCAACTTTCCCAATACTATTTGAGCAACGATAGTAGAGAAATATTTTAACACTGGAAAAGCAACAAAATGTAATTCATTATGTCTCTAGGAGTTTAAAATATATATATCAAGTAATATGTCTTTTTTATAGGGTGATATGATATCCTATGTACACTGCATCCCCGTATCTATGCATCGAACCCATGTTTATTACACCATGAAAAAAAATACCACAATCTAAAAAGTGTGGCTGGACACACGAGTAAGGTATCAAGCACTTAGCATCCTATTACCTAGCTTGTGCAATATTAATATTATATTGTGTAGTCCTAATTTAATCACAATATTATATTCGTATGAATTATAATCATAGTATTATGTTCAAGTTTTCACGCATTGCTTTCTATTTGCAGTTGAAAATGATCGATCCAAGGGCGCATCGTATGGATTTGGAATTTGTGTCGAAGAGAACTTGGACCGCTGGTTCGTTATTAATCTTCTATCACCGATAATATGATTACTTTATAAATTATTCCATTTTGAAATTTGGCAATATGGACTAACTTTATTCTGCAACTATACACATCCAAAGTCTTCTATATAGATGTTGCATTAATATGACAATATTACCATGTTTTAATGAACTATGGTATGTCGTATGTAGTTACCAAACAATCAATTCAGACGGGACAATCTTGACGGAAATCAAAGAGAACACCGATGGAGAGAAGAAGAAGCGGACGTTCGAATGTGACATTGATGCGGGGGAATTTGATAATTTACCAACGGGGATGAAACCGATTGACAAAATATTGTAACCCTGGGTTCTTGGACTCATCATCTAAACCTTGGTCAAAAGCCTCGTGGAATAGAGGGTCTTTTATTTTGTAAGTTACCATAAATAGTATTCAACACGTTCCATTCTAGTTGTCGCTTGTACTAAATCAGTGATAACTAATATGGAACGGTGGGAATATATGTTTTTTTTTGTGGTAGAGCTCCAATGTTTCTCGAACCATGAACTTTATGATACGGTGAAAGTCAACTGTAATTAATGATAAGGGTCTATGGTTAATTATTTGACCAATTTTTTTTGGTCGGGAATGGACAATATTCTCGACATGGATGATGAGATAACGTGTATTAACTTCAACAGACAATGATATCATATGAATGCAGGGAGTAAGGATGGCAATGGGTAGGGTATGGGGTGGGTAGAGCAATACCATACCCATACCCGTGTAGTCAATGGGTACGAAACTCTACCCGTACCCGTATCCACGGGTATGAAACTTTACCTGTACCCATACCCGTTGGGTACCCAACGGTAGATCGAATAGTAAAGATGTTATAGATAATTTTACATTCATCGCTAACACGTTGATAAAAGAAAAACATTAATCTCAACTCAATAACATATATTTGAGTACATGACAATTATCTCAACTCAAATTGCAATTGATGACAACTTTACCATAGGTTCACAAGGTCACGAGAATGAATGTTGGACCTTCATGGGTAAGGTATATAAACGGGCAGGGTATGGGTATACCCATGGGTACGAGATTATACCTGTGCCCTACCCACGACTTAACAGGTAGGGTACGGGTACTAACCATGGGCATAAAATTGTGCACATACCCTACCCATGCGGGTACGGTACCCGCGGGTACCCGTACCCGTGGGTAAAGGATGTCTTGCAAGAACACTAATATATTGTGAGCTGGGGATAAACTGTAGGCACTGATTAGGTCACGGTTATTTGAACAGTAGTTAGTTCAGCACCTTAATTCCCTCTAGTTAGCCAAATATCATGTAGTGTTGTGGCAAATATGATAACCTAACACATACGGAGAAATTGGGCCTACTTAACCACATTTCACTTGAAATTAGCTGCTCTGGAGGTGGACCTGACTGCTTTGATTTCTTCAGGTGCTGCATCCATTCAACCACAAGCCTTTTGAACTTAATCTGAAACTAATCGACAGACTGGTGTTGTTTCCCCTCCGTTCCAATTTAATTGATCTCATGAAAATCATCTTTCACGAGATCAATTAAATTGGAACGGAGGGAGTATATTTCATAAAACCTAAGCACTCATAGGCTGTTGTAAGCTTGTTAACAACTATCGGTTCATCTTTCACGAGAGGCCCATGGTAGGCTTGTAGCCTTTTTTTTTTGAGAGGAATGGTACGCTTGTAGCCGATCCAACAATAAGATTGGTTCTCGAAATCGCATCGGGCCAGCCCACCGCGCGACGCGACCGTATTCACCGCCCTATGCAACGCCAACGTCGCGCTTCACGGAACAATCCAATGTCGCCCTTCAATTAACAACAGCCAAAACGGACTGTTCTTTTCTTTCTTTCTTCTTCTTCTTCCCCAAGTTCATCCTCTCTCCCCAATCCCAAACACAACACAGATCACCTCTCCATCCGCCGCCGCCGCCCCGACGATGGGCGTCCTGTCGAGCAGCCTCTGGGGAAAGTCGGAGCCGCCGCCGCCTCCGCCGCCGATGGTGCTGGTGCCGCCGCTCTTCGATTACCCGCCCATCGCCGCCCGCACCAGGTCCCTCCACCGTCTCCCCTCCCCTCCTCCTACCTTCCCTCTCCAACAAGTCGGGAGCAAGGGCCGACGGCCCACCGCGCCTTGCGCAGTGCGATTCAGTGGCGAGGGTTTCTGATTTTCCATTAATCACATGATTAGACTACATGACCGTGATTAGCGGTTCCCGTCTTCGAAATCGCTCCTCGTCGTTTCCGTAGTCTCAAACGAAGCTGTGGATCGCTGATTATTTTTTTTCTGCCGTGCCACTAGCTCCTGTTGAAACCATTGGGTGATAGATACAGTCAGTGATTTTCAGTTCCGACAGGCAGCAATATGCATATGTGAACAAACTGAAGCGGAAAATAACTCGTGTCCTACATTGTGATTTTACTCAAGTGGTTTTCCTCTTGAACGCGCAGGATGTCGGTCCCGGCATACGAGGTGATGTTCGGAAAGCTCCCGCGACGCTGCCTGTTCGAGGACTACTTCGATCACGCGGGGAGCATGACCTCAAGGATCATGCTGAAGCCGCTGGAAGACCCTCACGTTGATCTGGTCGCAAACGTATCCTCTGAAACGTGATTCATCATTACCACATTTTATTATATTCTGCTGCATCAGTTCTTTCAGTACTACTTTTTTTTCTAAGTTTGATGGGATATGAGGATGAGTCGATCTCCAATTGTTCCATCCTATAGCTGTTCTTCTATGTCACCTGATGGCAATAGCATTTGTTTTTGCTTGTTCTGTCAATTATGATAACATTGTGTTGCCATTTTGGATGTTACCTTCTGGTGCAAACCAATCATCATTGGGTAACCTCTTCGACGCTATGCACAAGTAGCTAATTTAAGATTGCCCGCAGTGGTTGATACTACCTTGGTGCATGTTACAAAACCGTTAACCCTTCATTCTTGACTTACCATAATAACATGGTTATATGTCGTGTAATTGAAGTGTCAATAGTTTTTTTTTTTTTTTGAAAGCCTGCGTACACCAGATTGCACTACACACAAAGATGAAGTACAAATCGAAGAACAGAAATCCGACGCAGGGGAACAGAGCAAGAACAAGCACCAACAACAACGCCGGCGAAGAAGACGAAGATCGACGACCACCTTCGAACCACTGCCTGAGGGCACCTCCTACCTTGTAGAGCGCCGCAGAGCCCGTCCGCCGCGCAGCGGCGGAGCTTCAGCCGATGAACGTGCACGGCGAGCACCCTCCCTCTCCAGCCGCACCACCTTGCCGCATCCATCTTCGTCCCAACGCCAGCAGAAGCCGCGAGCCTCGCCTGGCCCTGAGTTCCAGCCTCCGAGTCCTCCCTCGTAGCTGCACCGCGTGGAGGCCGACCTCCCCGCCGGCCGGCAAGGAGGAGGAAGATCCGGAGGGAAACCGGCAGATCCGGAGATCCCCGGCCACCAAAAGCCGCGCGCGCCACGCCGGAGCTCCGAGGAGCGCCGCCGCAGAAGGGGAACGCGCCGACCCCCACCTAGCCACCGACGCCATCGCCACCTCCACGACGCCGCGGCGGGATCCCTACCGCACCCTACACTATGTACAGGCCGGGATCCGGGGATCCCCCACCCTCCCGCCGCCGGAGCGACGCCGGAGAGGGGAGGATCCCGCGGATCGCCGGCGAGCGAGGTGGATGGACGGGGAAAGCTCAAAAATCGCCTCTCTGGCTACTGTAGCGAGAGAGGAGAGCTCGGCCGGTCGCTCGTGACTGAGTTGTCTGAAGTGTCAATAGCTTTTATTCATATGCAATATATTTTGTGGATTGACATCTAGTTATTGTAAGAGAAGTCTTTTGCATACCTTAATATTACTAGGTATCTGCAGCCGCCGATAAAGATTGCGGAACAGAAGTAAAAGCAGACGCCCTATTCGCTGGCAGAAGTAATTTTTTCCATAATTTACCAGCGATTCATATTTATGCAGTCTTTTTATATTCTAACATAAGAAATGTTTTCCTGTTTTTTTTTATAGAGAGTTGTACGATCCCCATACCTTTGTGGAACTTCTTGCGTCGACTTCAGACCCGTACGTTTCTTGTTTGATGGATAATATTATTACTGCATTAATTATTGCCTGTTTTGAACATTGAAAAGATGATGCTATTTTGTTTCATACTTGTTTATCCAGCCTGTTGAAGCTGAGGTCATGTGCTTACTACCCTGAGTATCATGTTGGCGCGTTTGGGACACTCCCTTTGCTAATGGGAAACAGGTAAACTATATCTTCCTGTTGCAAATCATGGAAGCCATTGTTACTTAGCTTTCCACTAGTATTCTTGTTGACCTTATTGAGAAATGTTCCCAAATACAAAGTTAGACGTTTTCTTTATCAATTTCAGTTGGTGTAGTTAGAAACTGTCAGTGAAGAAGTTATGTTTTTCAGGGTGTCTTCTGAGGACTATGGTATCCTGGGTGTAAGGTATGGTTCAGAGAATCTATCATTTGGAGCGTCCTTCGTGCCAATGCCTGGTATGTGTCATTTATATTTCTCATGTACTTTGTTGAATTGTGTGTAAAGATTATGCGTAACAAATTAGACACCCATTTTAATTTGAATCCATATAAAGGACTAGCATTATTGCCAAGTAATAAGCTTTGAATTCAATCTTTGTAAGCTTCTGTTCAGTTCAATTCCTTATATTATTTGCTGGTATTCTAATAAAAACAATAATACTTGCTGGCATTACTTCTGTTTGCAGCATCTGGTGAGGTACCATATGGAGCATGGTTTGTTGGGAGAAAAGGAGGTTTAACTGCAGGAGCACAGTATAAGCCACTTAGTGAGTGTTATTCTCAGAAATTGCAATTTACTATCATTAGGAAAAAATCCTTAAGAAATAGAGATGGAGCAGTTCATCGGCCTGTAAAATCCCAACACCTTAGTTTATAAGGTAGAAACTGGAATACAAAAGAAAAATAATGTATCTCTATAATATGATGTTGAGTTACATTAAAATTGATGGTAGTTTTGGGGTTCTATTTGAAGTCAAACATAGTAGCATGGTAAACAGTTGCAGCACTAGGTTTTCATCTTGAGAAGCTGCTCATATTTTCTTCTACGTGGATTTTAAAACTCTCTTGTATATAGATGCATGTATATCCCCTAAAGTTGTGAATTCTGATGATTTGCATTTGCTTCCTTTTGTTCACCACCAAAGGATGCAGTGGCCTTTTAGATCAAGCTATATAACATGTAGCTTCTTTTTTTCACGAAATCATGAGACTAGAAGCACTTCGCAATTCTGAATATTTTCTATTTCTATTCTGTTTTCCAACATATTTGTCCTTTGTTCTAATAATTGACTGAACGCAATTTCTGTAATGTTATGACCTGTGCAGTTAGTATCTGCTTTCATGGCAGTTGGTTTTTCTTCTCCAGCCATGCAAACAAGCAGATGCGGATATTCAGTTGTTTATCAGTTTATATATATGCACCTTTATGAGTTTTTTAATTCAGTGCTCTTATTCCATTCTGCAATAGGTGGAAACAAAGATCCTATGCCATGTATTGACCCGAAGAACTGGAATTATGCAATCAGTTATGGTGTTGGCTCAACAAGCCCTCTTAGCCCTTCATTCATTTGTTCCCTAGAGCTTGCCAGAAATACACAGGTTTGTTGTAGTTTTTTCTGTTTCTCCGGTTGGAAAGTTAGCTTGCAATTGCCAGGAATTTTTTGATAAGGCTGTCCGTGCAATTTTAATATGAATTTAAGAAGTAGCTATATGCATGTTTAGATGTCTTTTTTCTAAGGAAATCTTGATCGCCGGACATCATTATATATGTTCATCTGGATATATGGGGCAACTGTGTATAAACACACAGGAATGGACATATGCATGAGTACCTCCCTGGACACATCACCAAGGGGAAATTTTGAATACTGTTGTTGTTAAGAGGTGCACACGCGATAGTTAGCGTTGAACTAGTATTTAGAAATGGTGGGAGTACAATACATAATGCTTGACGAAACATGTTTCTTTGTAAAAAAGATATTTACCTAAATATCAAAGAACTCTACCATCAATTCTCCCGTGACACATCACCAAGGGACAATTTTCAACACTATGTTAAGAGTTACACACAAGATAGTTGGAGTTGGACTAGTATTTAGAAATGAAGGAGTACAATACATGCTGCTTGATGATGCATGTTTCTTTGTTAATAAACAAGTCTACCATCAATCACATAGCAGTATGCCATGAAACAGCTGGTCTCATACATTTTATTGTTCTTTCTTTTATGGAGCAATGGTGTATCTCTTCATAAACAAACTACATAAATTAAATAATCAGTAATTATGTTAGTTAAAGAAAACCTTGATATTTCTAACACTGACTATGTTTTCCTTCACCGAGTCTCATGGGCAATACATCTTTGTTTTTCCTTGATGTGCAGCTTATTGCATCATTCTATCAGCACCTGGTTGTTCAAAGAAGGGTAAGGACTGTTCTCTTTGATTTGTAATTCGCTGATTCGAAAAGAGTTATTTCTATTTCAAGAATGCCCATCGTTTTAGTAAGAAGAGGACAGGGTTGCAAGCTCATATGAAACAGAGTCGTCCGTGCTATTTGCCTGCCGTTACCAACACCAGTATTTACTTAGATTATACAACATGCATACATATACAATTACCAATAAATATAGCAGCATCCCTACACACTAGTGTAGATATTACCACTCTATTTATGTTAGTGGGTAAAAAGGAATGTTGAAGATATGTGCTCAGTAATGAATTTAAACTCCGCCATGCTTTGACTGAAACTGAAGATGTCAGTATGTCACAATGCATTCAGATGATGTTCCATGCTATTATTGGTAATTGCTGCTTAAACATTTGTGTGTCACTAAAGAGGCTATATGCACAAGCACTCTGTTGATTACTTTATTAGAGGGAGATATGTTTTGTTCTCGTTTTTCTTTGTTTGCTTCTTATTTCCTGGTTTATTGAACAATGTTTTTCTTGTGTTAATTTCAACATGTTATCCAAGCTTGTTGAGAGCTGTCTATGCTGCTTTTATCTATCAGGTCAAAAATCCTTTTGAAAATGATCAGGTTGTTGCCATCACAAACTACATAGATCTGGGGCTTGAGTTGTCTCAAGGGTAAGCCTTAGAGAAGAAGCATAAACATAACTTTGTTTCATCATGAATTCAGCTGATAACTCCATTTTCACACTTTGTTAGGATTGATAAGCATAAACAACAGAGAGCACCACCAACAACTCCTTGTTTCAGTTAGCTGCAAGCTGGCAGGCTAACAAGAACTTCATGTTAAAGGTTAAGTAGACCCATTCATCAATTCGGTCCTTTAAACTAGTCTTATATAGCTTCATCTGTTTCTGACTACCATTGGTCTGTTCTTCTCAACAGGGAAAGCTAGGTCCTTCCAAGTCGTCCGTAGCTCTGGCATTCAAGTCATGGTGGAGACCGTCCTTTACACTTAGCGTCACAGGTGTGCAAGCCTGTCTTAATACTTTTACATACAAACAAGAGCGAATAACCCATCTTTCTAATGCAAAACACTCGCATCTAGTACTAAAACCAAATCTACAATACATGTTCAATTGTGATATTTCTAGGTCGATGTATTCTGATGAAGTAGAAAAACTGAATCCATAATAAAACATGAAAAAGGAAAAGCATTTATAAGATTGCTGCAAATTATCGACAGTGGACGTAATAGTACTTTGAGTTGACACTTGCCTGCATTGATTCATGTCTACAGCCGTGAATGATCATACAAGGGGACGACGTCGTACGGCTTTGGAATCCGCGTCGAGGATCTCAGGAAGGCCAGGTACTGTCTCTGCTGGATTATGTTTCTATTTGTAATGTCGTATCGGCTACTGAGAGAAAATGCATGCTTTGTTGGACGAAATTTGCAGCTACGAGAAGGCCGACGCGAACTACGTGATGCTGACGCCGACCAAGCAGCACCTGGCGCCGGCCATCATGTTCAAGACCGGGGAGCGGCCCATGTTCCAGGCGGACGTGGACTCGGGCAACTTCGACCACCTGCCCGCGGAGATGAGGCCCATCGGCAATATACTCTAGCCGGTGTCTCCTCTCTAACAGTAGTTGTGCAACGGAGGACCTTCAGCAGAGTTCGTCAGAAAAAAAGCCTTGTAGATTTCAGACCGGTTCGAAATCCACGAGAGCGTAGCTCATTTCCCGTAGTCGTTCCATTTAGCGTAGTGCGTAGAGAAATTTTGGTGCTGAGGAATATGGACGCCATGTTGATGGAATAGGAGGATGTTGGCAGTCAACTTGAAGCCCTTACTGGGAGCGTTTTAATCAGTTTAACAGATGGTTTGCCCGTGATGTTGAGTAGTACGTTTAAAGCGAGACCAGGGCCATTTGGGTAGCCATGTGGTGCGTTTTGCGTTTCGTTTAACTAGCTCTAGATTTTTGTGTGATTTGTGGTCGATGTCACTCTCATCATATCTTGGGTAGATAACCATGGAAGATGCCACGGCACCTAGGAAGATCCCATCGTGGAGCAAAGTGTCCATCGTTGATTCTCGAGTCCTTGAGCACGTAAACAAATCAACCGGCACGTCGTTTAACACGGCCTAATCTCTGTCGTTTTTCTCTTGGAAATTAGTCCCAGCACACTGAACCAGCAGCAGTCAACAAGGAAGCTGCTCGTCGTGCACTGATGGCCAGATATACACTGAACCAGTAGTCAACAAAAGGGAAGTGCCACGTACTACTTGTCAGCCTCGAAGTGACGACTTGAACATTCCGGCACAGGTCCGTCAAGTAGAGATCGATGCTGACCTGCATGATGCATTGGCCGGTCTCGCTCTTCCGCATTTTGACAACACACGTGATGTCACATGGAGGGTAGGATGAAGTCCAAGTTCACGCCGTAGTTTTTCTCAATGGAGACAAATCAACGTGCTGTGCTGGACCAGCGTGTGCTAGAAGGGTTATCACGTTATATATTATCGGTGTCGGGCAAACAAGGCTCACAGGAACAAATCTCCAAACCCGTGGGCAGAGAGCTATCGGGGATCAGTCGAGCGAAACCACAATGATGGGCATCCGCTACAATGTGTTATCTAGAAATTAAGAGCAAGTTGTAAGTACAATGCGTTAGTGTTGCCCCTAGCAAATTAACATCCACGAACTCGTTTGACACCTCTCATTTCATTTTATTTGATAAAGAAGAAAATGAAAGGACACCGATGCCATCATTTCATTTGACCAATTTGAAATTTCAATATGAAAATTCATGTTTGACTAGTAGTGAAATAAAATTACTCCGAGAAAAATGAAAGGGTAAGGGACAGGAAGTGACTTAACAGACCGTTCCGATTCGCTGCATTTTTCAACCGAAATGATGGTTCCAATTATATGCATGTCGGGTATGAAATCTCGATTGAATCACACAATCCTAATAAAATGATGGGCGCTAAACGAGGTCTTAGACAGTTACTATATTGTCGGAAGGTAAGGAGGAGAAAAGAAAAAAAAAGGTTTTGTCTTAACGCCAATGAAGAAACCATCTTAGAAGACAATTTTTGTTCAGCTTATATCACTTTGGCCATCTCATATTTTATGTATAAAATAATATTTATACTATATATAGTAAACCATCTTCGAAATAATTTTTTATATACCATGGTAAATAAAACGTCCTACTCCTAGAAAATAACGGTCGATAATCTCCACCAATCCCCACAAAAACTGTAGAAACAAACAGAGCCTTAAAGTTTTGTCTTAACGCCAATGAAACCATTTTAGAAGACAATTTTCGACTCATATCACTTTGACCATCGCCTATTTTCTCGATACAAGAATATTTATACTATAGTATACCATCTTAGAAATCATTTCTTATATACCATAGTAAATTATTACTGTGATGGAGTGAAAAGACCGTCCTAGAAAATAACGGTCGATAAAAGAAAAACCAGTTGGCTACCACGGTGGTCATTCTCTCTCGCGTTTCGCTCGGGCACGTGATAACGAACGGTCCCATGGACGGCGAAGTGCTTACGGTGATTTCGTCGGTGTCTGCTTAAAAAGTTGAGAAAGCCCTATCCACTCTCTGAATCCCACAGCACCGATAACACCTCGGCATGCGAGAAGGGAAACGCGGCGTGATCCGGTGAATAAAATCCCGCAGAGTCAATCCACCTCTCCTCTCTCTCCGTTGGGCCCCCGCCGCGCGACTCGACATCTCCCCTGCCATCCGGCGGCAGACAAAACAACCCATGTGGTGTGCTCACATGCCCGCCGACCCTCCCTGCTCCTCCAACACCTAGCCACCACCTAGCACACCACAGCCATACTCCACACTCAGCAGTTCGCGCTCGAGGTCTCGTCTCACACGGAGATGAAGGAGGGAGGCGGCGGAGATGGCGGGGGTGGCGACGGGGCGGGTTCGTGCGGGCGGACCAGATCGACCTCAAGACCCTGGACGAGCAGCTGGAGCGCCACCTCGCCCGCGCATGGACCATGGAGAAGCCTTCGCCGCGCGGCAAGGAGGAGGAGCCCAGGCGCGGCAAGGAGCCCTGGGAGGCCGACCCCTCCAAGCTCGTCGTCCGCGGCGTCATCGCCCGCGGCACCTTCGGCACCGTCCACCGCGGCTCCTACGACGGCCTCGACGTCGCCGGTCCGTATTCTTCCATACACCCCTCCCCTCCGCCCCAGTCCAGTTCAGTCCCCCGTTCACTGCTAGACTCGCCCGCTGTGGCTGTGTCTTCGGCGCGCGCGCGCGCGCACGCACACATGCTGTTCGACGAAACGTCCGCGCCGGCGACGGGACGCCGCCGCCGACCTGTCTGCGTTAGGGTGTTCCTTTATTTGCCCCTTTTAGCAAGTTGCGGGAGTTAATGGCGCCACCCTTTTCCGGCATGGGGTTGGTTCTTCCCCGTGACATCAGACACATCTTGGATAGGCATAGGCCGGCCGGCTGCTTTCGGTGCGTGTGACCTCGGCTCCACTCATGTGAATCTCGGTCGTTATCATCGGCCTACTTATTCCTGTGATCCAGTTGGGAGGTTGGAGGAAAAGAGAACAGCAATAGGCTAGCCGGCGGTTTGTGGGTAGTGCAACCAGAGTTTTAAGTTCGGTTCAGAGTTAGCCAAATGCCTCAGCGTTTTACTATGACGTGATGCAATCTAGACTATGTTGATTGAGTTTATCCGCTGATGCAGTTTGCGCGACGTGGCCACAGAGCCATCTATCTGGCCCATTAGCCACTTGTGATTAGTACTCTGTTAAGGAGCTGTTGTTCCGCATGCACACCACCCTGTTAGGAACACAGACCCATGCCCGCCAGTCAGGCATATCATCACAGGTTTTCATCTTGCAACCCCAAGATGTTTATATGCACTGTCCAGAAAAAGAAACCAATTTAGCACCCTACGAAGAAAATTTTGACTGTGTATAAGCTTGAAAAGAAAATGCATGTGTTATCCTGCAAGGCTGGAACCAGATTTAGAAGAGAGGGTATTTTGATACCAGAAAATGGTATCCCATTACTCCATTAGCCTAGACAGGGCAATAGGTGGTATGCTGTTGTGGATCCATTTCCTAGGACAGGGAATACAAATTTTCTGTAGCGGATAGCCTTTCCCTCCTCTTCTTGCTGTCTCTCTCTCAATCCTGGCACCAGACTTTCGCGATAGCTTTTAGTTCCAAATTTCAGACGATAGTTTATTGCGTAAGTGGAAACCTTTTACTGTAACTGTCAATTTTAGACATGGATGGTTGACACTAGTTATGTTTCAGTGAAATTGCTTGACTGGGGGGAGGATGGTCATAGGTCAGAACAAGAAATAACGTCAATAAGAGCATCCTTTTCACAAGAAGTCTCCGTCTGGCACAAGCTTGACCATCCCAATGTGACTAAGGTATTATTTGGCTTGGCAAGTTATTGTCAGTTTTATTTAGTTAACCTGCTTTTCCGTTTTGACATGCATGGCTTCCTCAAGTTAGATCTCTAGTAAATTAAAAAGTTGCTGGTGAGTCATACGAAATTACAATAGCAGCCTTATTTTGTCAAAGCAGACTGAATATAAATTTCATATGTACCAGTGCTTTCACTCCTCTTTTCACTTGTCAGTTGCCATGATGTTACGCACTTTATATGCTGTGTAATTGCTATGTCAGAATTGAAATGGAACATCCAATGTTTGAACCGTATCTTACCACACTTATCTAGTAATAGTTATATCATTTTATAGGTATATTCATTTCTGTCTTATTAAGATAATTCGCAAGTATTGCCTTGTACCGTGCTATTAAACATGAACATTTTCCCTAACAATAATTTTGATTGTCCTGTACAGTTTATAGGGGCTATAATGGGTGCTAGAGATCTGAATATCCAGACAGAAAATGGAAACATTGGCATGCCAAGTAATGTCTGCTGTGTTGTTGTGGAGTACCTTGCTGGAGGCACACTAAAACAGTTTCTCATCAAAAATAGGAGAAGGAAGTTAGCTTTTAAAGTTGTGGTCCAAATAGCTCTTGACCTTGCCAGGGGGTAAGTAGTTACTGATTTTCATCAGTTCTGATATTCTACTTTTGATTCCCAGTAGCTTTCCGTAGTTCACATTGATTTGTTACGAGTAACGACCTTTAAGTCTTTCACAGATTAAGTTACCTTCACTCGAAGAAAATTGTTCATCGTGACGTGAAGACTGAAAATATGCTTCTGGACAAAACAAGAACTATAAAAATTGCAGATTTTGGTGTTGCTCGCCATGAGGCTGCAAACCCCAGTGACATGACGGGCGAAACAGGCACCCTCGGTTACATGGCACCTGAGGTACCATTTCTTGGACTGTAACGGGTCTCTCTGTAGTCCTCATAGTTGCTCTTCTATTCCATCTTGTCGTTATGTGTCTAGTTTCATCACAAACTGATCTAATGCTGTTTAGCATTAAACAGCCCCTTGCGCCTGCTAGCCATCTTGCATGTTATATGCCTTACTTATATGGGCATCTGATGTGCAGGTTCTCAACGGCAACCCTTACAACAGGAAATGCGATGTGTATAGCTATGGGATCTGCTTATGGGAGGTGTACTGCTGTGACATGCCTTACGCGGATTTGAGCTTCTCGGAGGTCACTTCCGCAGTCGTTCGTCAGGTACAAATCTGCATTTCCACCATACATGTTTTTGGCTTCTGAACTTATAGTGGACGCTTGACAATATATACAATCTCTGATTTGTAGAACCTGAGGCCGGAGATACCGCGCTGCTGTCCGAGTTCCTTCGCGAACGTGATGAAGCGTTGCTGGGACGCGAGCCCCGACAAGCGGCCCGAGATGGCGGAGGTGGTGTCCATGCTGGAGGCGATCGACACGTCCAAGGGCGGGGGCATGATCCCCGTGGATCAGCGGACGGGCCTCGGCTGCCTCTCGTGCTTCAGGCCGCACAGGGGCCCCTGAACCCTTTGGATCACGCCGCAGAGGGTGAGCATTGTTAATTCCTTCTGCTCGCAGATGGAGCGTCTTATCTCAGCGTAAGTCGATTGCATTTGGTTTAGTTTTAAGGTAAGGAAACTGGTCAAAGGAGCTAAGCTAGTGTGGCTGTGATCCTCGGTAGCCCCTCTGAATGTAAATTCCTTTGTCTAACCCTTGTGTTTGTCAATGAAAGAATCGTCTCGTTTGTCAATGCTTTTCTGTGATGGTGTCTGGTCAGGATGTGCTAATAGTCTTCTTCAGCTGTCATGATAAGATTAGTGTTCCCCAGGCTTGACCTTAACAGAAATTAAGAACAAAAGAAAGCCAAAAGTAACCAAGACTTGGAAAGAGAAATCAGGATGCTGTCAACATGAAAACGTCTCACCGTTGACAAGATCACAAGATGCACACCCCCACCCACTAGGCCACTACTGATTGTTGAGTTGACGCGGCGAAATTTCGTAAAAAGAATAGGCAGAAATATCAAGTGAAAACGATAGTCCGATGGATGCTAGTGCCTCACTGCCCAGACCAAATCTTAGGATATGAATTCGATGATTCGACCAAGAGATCAGGGCCACCGCGTTCTCATCCCTAACCGCCGACCTCAAGATCACTGTCAGTGTACCTATCAAAGACTGGATCGATAATCATGAAATATCCTGCATGAACATTAAGAAAAAGCATTTCTGGTTGGTTTGCTTATGTAAATATGCAGCTGCCTTCGTATTTTTGGATCGAGGCAGAACGAATAACGACGCGTACATTCCGTGCGTCTTCCTAGGCTTAGCTGGTGCGGTGCTTGCTGCTACAGTAGGTGGTCTCTGACTGACTGAAAAATCATTTCCTTTCTTCCCGTGGGCTGTCCATGGATCATCTTTTTTGTCCTGCAAGCTGAAGAAGAACACGCTGGCACCGGCACGCCTGGGTGCACAAGTACGCGCCAGACAATAACGGACGACCACACGGCATTTCTTCCGTGAAAACGCCGTCGTTGGTATGTATCGGGCTAGTACGATCGAAAGCAGTTTCAGATGGCAGAGTCGACGGAGCGAGTCAGGCAGATCAATGGAGCAAGTCAAAATTTGAATATACTCCCTCCGTCCAGTAATAACTGTATTAGATTTGTCAAAAAATGGATGTATCTAGACATGAAACATGTATAGATACACCACTTTTGTACAAACTTAAGACACTTATTTTAGGACGGAGGGAGTACTATTTTTCCTTAATTCTCTGAGTAAACAATAAAACAACACCAATGGCATAAGATAAGATCAATGTACTTGTCTTCTTGAGGCTTGACCTTATCGTACATGAAAACGTTGACAAGATCGCAAGATGGACCCCAACCCACCAACTAATGATTATTAAGAACTGGGAGGATTTCAAAATTAGGCAGAAACATCAAGTGATAATTAAAGAGAGCCTGATGCTAGTGCTCACTGCCCGGCAGGGCCTAAATATAAGACAAAAATTTGATAGTACGATTTGACCGAAAGATCTTACCCATCATCCTTAGGATCACTATCAATGGACCCATCAAGACTCAAGAGTGACTGGATCGATCATCGTTAAACATTCCAGAGTTAACATTAGGAAACATTTCTTGTTGGTTTTGCAGAATTAATTATACGTGACCAGATTAACAACCCATCCTAACTGTAAGATTCTCTTTCGCTGATTATGTTGATTCTTCGAGGCAGAAATGGATGATTCGTAGGTACATTCTGTGCCTCTTCCGCCTCCGCCTCCGGGTCCGGTCGGTGACGGCGCACATCGACACATGGATGGAAGGTGCGATGGACTTGCTCGACACTGAGGCGGATCTCACGACCATATGAAAATTCCTCGGCCAATATACAAGCTGAAGCAGCTAGCAAGGACAAAACCAAATGACATAACGAGTCGGACAAATCGATCAACCAAATCAAGATTTATAGAAAATTCTCAGAGTTAAAATGTAAAATATTCCAGGGATCTCAACACTAAAACGATGGCTCCCTCCATCGTCTCGGAACTAAGAAATTCTATGAAGACTATGAACTACATAAACTAAACTAAGCCGGGATCGTACCGCTTCGCCTCCAAAGCCAGGAGAGACAACTGGATCTTCTCTTCTCCCGTCGGCGCCGCCGCAGGTCTGCCGCGCCTCTGTGGCCTTCGGGCCATGGAGGCGCGATGGTTCTCGTCGGCGGGAGGGCTCCGTTTTTCTGATCTTAGTGTTCAATTTTGCTGCCCCTGATGAGTTAATTTATTTTGTACTAAACTTTTTGACCTTCCACAACTAAATATAAGCATTTTTATTGTTAAATACATTGATGTATTATCTTAAAATATATCACTTCAAGATTTACTAGTGGGATCTTTAAGTTTGTATGTAACAAAATACATATTCGCTATATTTTAATATTTTATCATTTCATTTTTTTTGTTTTACACTGAAAATACATTATCGCAATTTTTTTATTGGTATAGTTCATGATATTTAAGATTTATTTATATACAATGGCTTTACCATTAATCAAAACATACCAAATAATTGTTGTCGTCTACATATTAATTTTTGCTTCTTAATGTATTATATATAGTACATTTACATATGTCATGTTCATAATATCCTTAATATCGATTGAATTTTTTTATAATGTCTTACATGTATAAATACAAATAGCTTACATTACATCGATGTAAGGGCGTGTCTCAAGTTGGATATGCTAGGCACAGGGACAGCCTGATCAGAGGTAGCTAATCAAGCAAACCCCGATCACACCAACAGCACTAGCCGTCCTCAGCTCCCATGTTAGTTACAAGCTGGCCTAAAAATAAAAAAGAGAGGTTACCGGCACGGCGCAACCAGGCAGAAGAACCAAGAATCCTTCTGTTATTTTCACGCGCATGCAGGGCGTACCCACCGGC
Source organism: Poa pratensis (assembly GCA_947311845.1). Lineage (NCBI taxonomy): Eukaryota > Viridiplantae > Streptophyta > Magnoliopsida > Poales > Poaceae > Poa > Poa pratensis. The sequence continues at coordinate 88,042,858 of CAMZMU010000036.1, read as the reverse complement.
AGTCTCCTCTCCTTCCATTTCTGCCATGCATGCACCCACCGACCCGGTCACCGCCGCGACGCGTCTTCTTCTTCCCGCCGGTAATCTCTCTCCCGGTCTCCCCTCTCCATAAATATACAAAGTCTTCCTAAACCAGTGATGGATTGAGGAAGAAAATGAGCTCTGCTGCATGTATTGATGGACGCGACCACGTGTTTTTATACAGACAAGAATGATGTTGATCATGGTGTGCGAAGAAGTGAGAACTTCATTGAAGAGAAGAGTCTTTTTGTCTGCTTCAAATTATCGCCCCGTCGGAACACGGGTAATGAATATGAAGGAATAGTCCAAAACGTTGGAATAGGATAGGAAAGCACTTGCAAAACTAAGGATTGGGATGTACAGGAAAAATCTTCACAAACTAGTCCAAAATTGGGGGCCGTGCAATGCATATGTAGGATCTTAATCAAATGCGCGGAAGCACATGAAGTATGTACGCACACTGACTCAAAAAAAATGTTGGGATGATTGTTGTTTGCATAAAGGAAAAGGAAAGGCTTGGCTTCAGTTTGGGCTGATTCTTTGTTTGCGACAAATCGAGTGTGGGATAGATATATATGTGTCTTTGAAGCAATGAACAGGCCCGCGGCGGCGGCAGTACAGGGCGAGGAGCGGAGGGGAGGGCGCGTTGTGGGGGGAGCAAAGACGACGTGTGGGGAATGGAATTGGGTGTTAGGTTTTCACCTCGTTTTGTCCAGCAACCAGGCACATAATCCAACGGTGATAAACCGCTGTCGGGTGATATGGCACCAGATCGGACGGTCCAGAGAGTGCGTCCCTGTGGATGCTCTCGTTGCCCAACTAATGCTCTAACATTCATAGAAGTAATGGACGTACTAGGAGAACATTCTCATTAACATCAGAAAGAGCATAATCACACGGCATTTCCTCCGTGAACATGTCGTAGTTTTGGGGCATGATCGATGGCAGTTTCGGATGGCATAATCGACAGAACGAGACATATTATAACACATCAATCGACCGAATCAAAAATCACAGATATCTTTTACATATCGATCCGTTTAATTTCCTTTAGTTCCGTTACACCGATCAATCGAGCGATTCCTAGTAAGCAAGAAGATGGGTCGATTCTAATCAATCAGAACCTGGCCGTAAGTCGATTGCATTTGTTTTTAGTATATAAGGGTAAGCGAACTGGTTAATGGAGTTTTTTTTATGGAGCTAAGCTAGTGTGTCTGTGAGCCCCTCCGCTCTAAATTCCTTTGTATACCCCTTCTGTTTTTATCAATGAAAGAACCGGCTCGTTCGTCAATGCTTTTTCTGTCTGTTGATATAAGAAGATTAGAGGTTCTTGACTCTTGAGGCATCAGCCTTGACAAAAGTTTTTTTTAATTTTGATTTGAAACAAAACGAACAGAGAGGAATCAAGCAAGAGGCTGTACTGTACATGAAAACGTCTCACCGTTGACAAGATCGCAGAATGCACCCCGCCCACTAATGAGTATATTTTGTAGCTGACCTGGCAGATTTTTTCTTTTGGAGATTGTTGGCAGATTTTCTTTTCAAACGGGGGCAAAAACTTTGCCCATTCAATTAATTAAAAAAGAGTTTGTTTTTTACAAAAAAAAAAAGCGTGGAAGAAACCACACACTCACACCATTACACATAGAAATTTCTACTCTCCCGGCAATATTTCACTCAAACATTTTGCACCGGCGATGATCCAAAGCCTAGCCTCCTTCTTGATCTTGTCAAAGATGACGAAAGAAGGGATGGAGTTGTTGCGAAAAACACACACGTTTCGCTCTTCCAAAGTTCCTACGACAAAGGTGGACCACTAGCCAAGCGGAAGCACCATTCCTTCCTTAGGGCATCTCCAGCCGTGCTCCCAGGAGCACCCCAGGACACCTTTTGGGTCACTTTTTGGCTAAATAGCGTCGAAAATCTTCCAGTCGTGCCCCCAGGACGCCAAATAGCGCCGTTTTGGCTAAAAATAGCGCCGGCGCCCGCAGGCCAAACCCATCGCGCTGGGTTCGGCCTGGGGGCACCGTTGCATGCAAAAAGGCCCACTGTCAGCGTCTCATCCTCCTCTCTCTCTCTCTTTTACTGCCAGGCCCACCATGTGCCTCTCTCTCTCCTCTGCCTCTTCAACTCCCACCCCCACCTCCTGATCCCGTCCTCCCCACGCAATCTCCGGCGCCGCCCCGACTCAGCTCGCCGCGCGGCCTTCCTCCGACGACGCCCCGGCTCAGCTCCATCTGCGCCCTGCCTCCAGCGCCGCCCGGAATCGCCTCGTCGCCCGTGTCGCCCGGGATTCCGGCCATGGCGGCGGCCTAGGCGGGGTCGGACTCGGGCCTCGCGCCTAGCTCGCCCGGCCCCCGTGCCTCGCGCGGCGTCGCCGCCTGGCTGGCTCTCCGCCGCCCGGCCCTCGCGCCTAACTCGCGCGGCCGCCCGGCCTCGTCCGCATCATCCTCGAGCGCCGCCGCGGCGGCTCGCGGCAGGGCCACGCCGAGCCGGAGCTCGCGGTCGGGGTCTCCTGCTGGTGGCTGGTGGCAAAGGGCTTGGAGGCGACGGCGGCGCCTTGCCAAGCTCGTTTCCTTTTTTTTTTGACTTTTTATCTCATCTTTTCATCTTGGGTGGGGGTGTGGCTTGGAAAATTGCCCCCCCCCCCCCCCCAGGAATTCGTTTTGCGACGGCGGTACAATCCCCCCCCCCCCCCCCCCCCCCCCCCCCCCAAAGTCTCCATTTTCATCCTGGGTTTGCGCAACGGCTGGAGATGCCCTTAGTGTTGAGGCTGGCAGAATTTTGAAAATCGGCAGAAACATCAAGTTGATAAGGACAGTGATGGCTGTGCTCACTGCCAGCGGGCGTCCTGAGTCCTGATCTAGGATCTGAACGTGATGATTTGACCAAAAGGTCAGTGTCAACTGCGTTCTCATCCTGTCATCCATAGCCACCATTAACATAGCCACTATCCTTGATATCATTGTCAACCGAGCCATCAGGACCGGATCGATCATCATCCCAGCATTAACACTAGAAAGCATTCCTGCTTTGTTTTGCCGGATTATACGTGACCGGATTAACAACCCATCCTAGCAGCTGTGAGATTCTCTTTTGCAGATTATGTTGGCTCTCCGTTTCCTGGATCGAGGCAGGAAGGGATGATTGATGCGTACATTCCGTGCATCTTCCTAGGGTTAGCTGGTGCGGTGCTTCCTGCCACTAGCTAGGTGGTGTGCAAGTGCAGCCAACGTCTCACTGACTGAAAAATCAATTTTCCCCCTTGATGTGGATCATCTTCTAGTCCTGTAACCGCAAGCAAGTCCGAAGATAACCTCGTTTGCTTCACGGTTTCCAAGCTTAATTAGCAAGAACAAAACCACACGGTTGACATCTCTTCTACGAACGAATCAAACAGATCAATCAATTCAAAATTTATGTACACATTTTCCCCATCGATCCGTTAATTCCGCGAGTTTAATTTTTTTGTTACATCGATCTGAAAGATCCCACTACGGATCACGATCCTAAATAATCAGAGCCGGCCGGCCGGCCGACCGACCGTCAGGTGAGCAGCAGCTAGCAAGGGACGCCGAGGAAGTCGAGGGCGGACCTGGCCATGATCCCGGCGAACTCCCTGAAGCTGATCACGCCATCGCCATCGGCGTCCGCGTCCCGCATCATCGTCTGCAGCTCCTCGAACGTGAGCGGCTGGCCCAGCTTGGCCATGGACCGCGCCAGCTCGGCGGCGGAGATGTACCCGTTGCCGTCGCGGTCGAAGGCGCGGAACACCTCGAGCAGCTGCGCCTGGTCGACGAGCCTGTGCGCGTGGGCGGTCAGCACGGGCGCGATGGCGCGCGCCAGCTCGTCGAACTCCACGGTGCCGCTGCCGTCGGCGTCGATGGCCAGGAGCAGAGCGCGGGAGTCCTCGCCCGTGGGGCGCAGGCCCAGCGAGCGGAGGAGGGCGGCCAGCTCGAGCTGGGTGAGCGAGCCGTCGCTGTCGAGGTCGAAGCGGGCGAAGAGCGCGCGGAGCTGCTTCAGCTGGCTGCCGCGGAGGGTCGTTGGGGCCGCCGGCGATGGCGAGGGCTTCGTCGTCATCGATCGAGACTCGGTGCTGGTGGATGGATGAAGGTTGGATGTTTGACTTGTTCGGGCGTGGTAGAGATGCCGAAGAGGAGGAGGAAAGGGAGACTGGGTTTGCTCGCCGGAGACTTTGCTGTTATTTATGGAGGAGGAAGACGCGTCGGGTGACTAGGTCGGTGGGTGCGTGCATGTGCATGGCGGAAAATGGACGGGGTGGGTGCGCCGTGCGCGTAAAAAACAGAAGATAACAGAAGGGTTCTTGCTTTATTTTTAGGCCATGAAAACTTGACACACTGCGTAGATCAGATGTACGCTGCACCTGCAGATACGCGTGACAGGCTTTACAAACGGTGCAGACTCCGTTCATTCCACACATACCGTGTCACGAGCTGACGGCGTTATTTTCCCCCAAGAATTTCAGAAGGGTTCTTTGTTTATATCATCACCGTAGGATTTGGGTTCAATTTTATGGACTCCTGATGGCTATGAGGGAATGTGGTTCGTTTGACAAATTGCTACCTCTATATCAATTTATGAGATGTTTAGTTTATGAAAACTCCATAAACATGCATAAGAGAAATGATATCCCCACTCCGATCAAGACAAAACTTTTACCAAGAGTTTATTATGATCTTTTTGTTAAAATAACAATTAAGGTGAAATAGGGTCAGGAACAATAAATATCTTATGATAAATAGAGCCGCAGGCGCCAAATTTTATCAAGCTAAAAAAATAGTGTGCTATGATAAAATAGGGCAACCCTTAGCTATAGTGAAGATATATCACGCTATAGCGAACGACTGTACATGCATAACATTTAGTGAGACATTGCTCACGACGATATATTTTTACCAATTTCATTCAACTCATAGACATTGTACAGCATGGACTGCATAGCCCTGAAACTGTAAAGATGAATGTCATTCATCTCATAGACATTGTATAGCCCTGAAACTTTTAAAATTGAAGCATACAGATGATGGGGCAGAGAGCTGAACTAGAGCTGAAATCTGACCTGGAACTTCTCTTGACATCCTTTACGGGACAAACAGACGGTCCATGGGCAGCCCAAAAGGAAGGGAGCGCAAGGATTTTTTATTTGCTCCCGTCAGTCGTTCGTTACACAGTACACAGTACCCAGTACACCAGCTAGGCTAGGAAGATGCAGGGAATCTGCGGATCTATCCATTTTCCAGCCAGCCATTCCTATACGCCTTACGCTGCCTCGAACCAAAAAAACAGGTCAAGATTATCAAGCTCAGCAGAGAATCTTACAGCTGCCTTGTCGACCATAAACGTGTTGTAGATGGTTAACCTACTATTCCTAGTGAGACAAAAACAGATGGTAACATGCATACTATATAAACAAAAAATGATGTGTCGAGTAACTAAAATGAGAGAGACAAATGAGTGCAGAATTGGTGCACCCAAGCACCATTGTGCCCTGGTGCAATTTTTTTTTTGAAAATTTGAAATTTGAGTTCGAAAAAAATATAAAAAAATTGTATGATATATATGCATGTTTTCTATGTATTTGCTAACTTTTAGTGCAAAAAATGTTGTACTCCGAGCTATATAAAAATGACAAAAATCTGGACAAAAAAGAAGGAAAATAGTACATTTAATTTGACAGAAATTTCTTTTTTGTGTAGCCTAAAATATAAGGTTTTTTTGGACAAAACTTCTACGCTCATAATATGTATATGTACTTGTGTGCAAAGTTTCATATTTTTCTGAAACCTAAAAGTATGGTTTTAAATTTTCTTAGAAATGGGCACGTTGGTGCTCGGAAGCCAGTACCGATTTTCGGAGACAAATGAAGTAACATACTAATATGTTACCACCACATAGCACTTTCCAATAAAAATGACTTTACAAAAATAATAAACGAAGCTGTCTATATTACCACACCTATGACACTAGGTTAACGATCTACACACGTTTATTAACATTTTTATCTAAAAAATAAAAATATTAACATAGACTACTAACATATGCATGTTACTAGTCTAAATTATTCGCCACTGTGATCAAGCTAAGGATGGGTTGCTAATGCTAGAATATTACAGCCCAAACACAGTCGAAATACTTTTATATAAATGATGGAAATCATCAGTGTCATAGATCATGTCTTGAACAGGCGCGATCTCCGTAGTCGACGAAGATGCCGGTGTTATAGTCGAAGCAGGCGCGATCTCCGTAGTCCACGAAGATGCCGGTGTTGTAGTCGAAGCAGGCGCGATCTCCATAGTCGACGAAGATGCCGGTGTTGTAGTCGAAACAGGCGCGATCTCCGTAGTCGACGAAGATGCCGGTGTTGTAGTCGAAGCAGGCGTGATCTCCATAGTCGACGAAGATGCTTGTTCTGCGAGCAGTGCGCGGTCGGAAGGTCGAAACGTCCCATACTTGTTCACATGAATTTGCATGTTACCAAATACAAGCCACATACCTCCGTAGAGATCATCATATACCGATCGAGTCGCCGGTGGGTGCGGGTTGTAGTCGAAGGAGCCGAAGCGGATCGGCCCCGTGATCATCGGCGTGTCGATGTTCATCGCGGATGGAGCCGGTGCAACCATGATTTCAGCACTCTTCTTTCCCACAGACGGCGCCAGTTGACGTGGGGTGGCCACGGCAAGTCCCAGGGTCGAGTACCCCAGGTTGATTGAGAGGGAGAGAGTTGGAGTGCTGGTAGTTACCACGGCTGACAAGCAAGGCGAGTTTACCTGGTTCAGGCTCCCGGAGGATAATACCCTACTTCCAGCTTGTCTGTTATTAATCTTTTTTGAGGTGTTACAATGGCAATCCCGGCGAGATGTCGATCTCGCTAGGGTTTCGGGTGGCGGTGTATGGCTAGCTCTGAGTTGTTCCCGATCGGTGTCCCCTCCCAGCCTTTATATGGGAGGCTGGGTCTCGGGTGATCGTAACCGAGTAGGTTTACATGTTTTGGTAAGTCTATACCGACATTGGTTTGCCTAACTTGGAGCGTACTCTAGTATTTTCGAGTTTCCTTCATGGGCTTTAGTCGCCATATTCTAGTAGGCCTCCTTGTTGGGCCCTAGTCTTGGCGTGCACCAGGTGTATCATAGTGGGACGACACCCGAAAGGTAGGACCACGTCATGGTCCGAAGTTACTGCAGTCAAGTGAGTAAGGTTCGCCATCGGATATAAGTTGCTCCATGACGGTGTTGCAAGAGCCCGATCCAGCCGCACTCTACAAAAGGAGCCTCCTGCTACCTTCTTTTCAAATGTCCAATCCAAACCTGTGTACCCCAAATCAGCGAGGCCACACACATCAACAGTTTCACGAAAAGCATCAATTTGCTGCTGGCTGCGCTCATTGACACCCATATGTTCCTCCCTATGGAGTACCTCGTTGAAATCTCCAATGCACAACCATGGCAACGGAGATGACGACTTGATAAATTTAAGAGTGTCCCAAGTCTTGAACCTCTCTGACTTGGGCTTCCCCATACACACACGTGAGACGCCATGGTTCACCATCAGGGAAAACATAGGCATCAATGTGATACTGTGTGTACGGTAAAATATCAATCTTTATTGAATTATTCCAAAAGATACCTAGACCACCACTGCGGCCCGAGCTAGCAACTGCAAAGGCTTGATCAAAACCCAGAGTTTTAGCTAAACCTTCTACCCTCTCCTTACTAATTTGTGTCTCGGCAATACATAAGATAGAAGGGGCAAAATCCTTCGCTAAATCACGAAGCTCTTTAACTGTCGAGGCATTGCCAGCTCCTCGACAGTTGAGGAACAAGACACTCATTGCTGCTTGCGGCCCTCCACCTGGGAGGCCGCTTCATTGCTCGGCTCATTGTCAGTCACTTTAGAAGCCTGTGACGTCTTGGTTTTCTTCGTCTCTCTAGTTTTCACATAAGTAGGAGGCAGAGGAGGGACACTATCCACCAGATCTGAAGAAGACAATCCTTTCTCTCCCATAGTCAGGAACAACTTTTTGGAGGCATCAGAACCTGACACCTTCTCAGGGACCGTGACAATCTTTTGAGGACTCACCAGTCCAGCTTCAGCTGACGAGCGTTTCCGCAGTGCCAGCTCATTTGGCTCCATTGGCCTGTATTCCTTGTTCACAGACGTCTTCCTCGTTCTGGTTTGAGGCTGAACCAGTTTCAGTGGTACGGCCTCCTCTACTAGCTTGTGGACCTCCCCCTCGTCCTCCACGGGCACCATGACGTCCACCACGACTCCCTGCATGGCCTTGAGAACCATGCCCCGTCGGAGGTTTAACATACCAGTCCTCTATAGGCGCCACCATCCAGTCGCCATACTGCTTGGCTCCAGCTTCATGTACTCCGTCACCGCATTCCACAGTCACATGGCCCATCACACCACACACTTCACAGAACCGTGGAACTTTCTCATACTTCACTTGAAACATCAACCTTGGTTGCCCTCCCGGGGACAGCCCAACCACCCTAGTCAGTGGGGCAGCCACTTTAAGTTTCACCCTCACCCTGACGAAATCTGCACCTGTGAACGACCTAGCCGCCATGTCCACACTCATCACCTTGCCCACACGCTTCGCCAGGTCCTCTACCACTGCTTTGTTGCGAAACACTGGTGGTATCTTGTGGATCTGAATCCACACTGCCAAGCTGTCAATAGCAATAGACTCAGGCTGCACAACCCCATCAAAAGGCTCTATAAGCACTCCCTGCTGCCGAAAAAGCCAGGGTCCTTCCTCTATAACACGGAGCCAGTCCCCTAGGCAAAACATCTGTATTACAAACAGATTCACATCCACCGCTCTGAAGGAGAAGCCCCTGGTTAAACCCCACACATTCATCATCTTGTCATGGAAAGAGATGTCACTGAAGGGCTTCATGGTGTGGACCTTCGCCACCGCCATCCACCTCATGTTCTGCTTCATGGACGCCACCTCTTCCGATCCAATATGGACATCATCAATCTCGCTATCCTTTAGATCAAGGTTCTTCATCAACTCCTGCAGGTCAATCTTCGGACTCTTTCCCTTGTCCCTGATTGCTTCAGATCCGAAGCCGCCATTGCTGCTCGGCGCTTAACCGATCTCGATCACTGCCGTCCCCACACCAAACATGAAACCTACCAAGGCCGGGAAGACGGGCTAGCCGTCCCCTTGATCAGCCCGAGCAGATCAGTGGAGAGGGACAGAGGCGGTGGCAAGACCGTGAGAGAAATCACAGCCGGCGGTAGCGTCGCCGGTGAGATCGCCTCAAAACCCTAGCCCTAGGAGCCAGGTACTTTTCTAAATCCCATTTAAGTCAAATGTCTTACCGGGCCCAATAGTCCTCCTAGCCAGCTCCCCCATGGCCGCATGCTAAATAAAAGCCAGATATCTGGCTTAAGTGGCTGAAACCTACCAGCCAGCCCAAGGGCAATTTCTGTTCGTCCCCGTTTGTTTTTTCCCGACGTGAGGCACTGTTTAGTGCCGGGTGCCGTCCGCTGTCTGCACGATCTCCGACTGCCACGAAGCGCCCTTGCGTCGGTGCAATGCAACAGCACGCCATCTCCGAGAGGCTGTAGGCGAGTCAACTCCTTTTTTTTCAAATGAGAATATATGATGCTTAATTTACATTGATTGATTGCGTCATCTAAAATTAATAAACACTTACTGATGTACACAATGATACCTAGTTTTAATTTTCTCCTCTTTTACAACATAAATTTTCGAGTTATTGGACACGTTGTGACTACTATGAACAATTTGTAGATTTGTTCCTACTATTATATGAACTTTCTTATTTTTCATTCGTGCTGAAAAAAAGTCAGTGACTTCGAATAGCCAATATGTAAATCCTGACTCCACCACTAACCGGAGTAGTACTTGTTTTTTTTGTTTTTTGGAAGGGACAACTACTTGCTTGCTTGTGCTACCGGCCTACCGGAAAAGTATAGTAGTCACCCGGGGGATCCGAGCTTCCCATCCTCCGGGTTCCCTACCAACCACGTGTCCCCTCTTTCTGTCCACAATCCCGCATTTGCTACGGTAGCAAAAAAATATCACAATTTTTGCTACATGTAGCAAAAACTTTTCGGTCCAAAAAATAGTCTCCCAGAGCCCGTTTTTGCTACGGTAGCAAAAAAAAAGTCTCATTTTTTGCCACATGTAGCAATATAACTTTATTTTTGCTATTATTGTTATCTGGTTTTGCTACAATAGATCAAAAAATTTGCTACTATATCTCCGGCGAGGTCTCCGGCGATGTCTCCGGCGAGAGTCTCCGGCGAAGTTGATTTTGCTACAATCAAACTTTTTTGTTGCTACAATAGCATAAACTTTTTGCTACCACGTGTCCGGCGAGGTATCCGGTGAGGTCTCCGGCGAGGCCAGAATTTTCCTTTCATGTTTTGTGTACGAACCTTTTTTGCTACAATGCAGCAAAAGCGGGACGATTTGTAACAAAAACGAGAGTTTTGTAGCAAAAGCGGGATTAGCCTATTTTTAGAGGACACGTGTCGGGCTGGCGACCCGGGGGATCGGACGGAAAGATCCCCCGGGGGACGCCTAGTCCTGTCCTTTCGTTTTTCAGTCTAGAGCTGATACAGATAGTACCCACTTGCGCTATACTACTATCCCGCCTAGTTGTTGCGCTCGGTCTGAATTCATCACCTCTTCCTTGCTCGTCTGATACATCCATCCTCACACTTCCCTCCCAAAGAAGGTAGTACATACACATCAGGCGTAATGCAGCGACGTTTCGCGGGGGAGTTTAGAGTGCTCAATTTCCCTAAGAACGCACATGCAATCCATACTTGCCCGGGGGGAGTCGGGTACCGTGACTCTATACAGAAGATCGTTGGCGTCTCCGTCGCGGCCACCAGCGCTTCCCTCGTCTTCCCATCCAGCGGCTGCAGCACTGCTTCATCTGCATCTCTTTCCTCGGCGGGCTCGGAGGTTCCCACTCTAAGCTCCGGAGGCGGCAGCTACAAGATCCTGTGCGTGGAGGCGTTCCAGGACCTCACGGAGATCGCAAGCCTCATGGTCAACGATGGGTACACAGGGGGCCTGATAACGGAGTTCGCCCGGGGACAGCGCGGGAGCGGTGGCGACGCGATACTTGGGACGTGGTTCTCCGATCTCGGTGTTGAGTGGGTTCTTGGAGTCAACGAGATGAGCCTGCGGGAGTTGCCATGGAGCGCCGTCGAAGAGCTGATAAAGAAGTGGGTCGTCGCACTCATCGTCATGTGGCTGATGAAGCCCTCCGGCTGACAGGGTCTGGGCTTTGCAGCGATGGCGGGTCTGATGATGGCGTTCCACTGCTTTCCAAGAAGAACCATAGAGTACACGGATCTGCACCGGCCGGCGCGGCGCCTGTCTCAACAGCTGTAAGTTCTGCTGCCTCGTCAGATCCCGACCAAGAAAGTCCTGGGGGTCATCCCCATCCAACTAGCAGCTTTGATGTTGCTACTGTCAAGGAAGCCATAGTAGCGTATTCCCTGGCGGAAAAAGGGCATGGCTTCAACTTTGATGTGTTCAGCCTGGTAGCAGGGATTTAATCCCAATTTTCTGTGTTCGCCGAGGCAAGCTTGATGAGTATGCTGGAATTCCCGGTCGCTGTCGCGACCCTGGAGAGTTCACCGGAGATGATCCTGCGCATGATCGACATGTACTCCTTGGTCAACGACATCTCTCCGGATCTCCTGGTGCTACTCGCCGGAGAGTCCAAGGACCAGGTTTCTGACAGAATCGCTCGAGACCATGGGCCACGCGGTGAGGCGCATCCTAAACAATCTCATCCGTCTCATCCAGAAAGAGGAATCGTGGAAGTCGACCGTGCCGCCACAGCTGGATAGCCTGGATGACATCCACCCGGTCACCCAGTACGTGATGACTTACATAAACCTGCTGCTGGAGAACAGCACGGTGCTCAACGGCCTCAACCTGATGCATGGAGATGGGGAGGACGAGGAGGAGGAGGAGGAGGAGCAGGTCCAGGAGACCATGTTCGCCATGGAAGGCCTGTACCACTACTCTGACCCGTTCGCGACCGAGGAATCGAGGTGGCTCACAAAAATCGTCGGTGACCTGATCAAATCGCTGGATGCCATGCTCAAGGACAGGTCCAAAGCGTACGCGGCCGGCGGGCGGAGGTTCATCTTTTTGCTGAACAACGCGAACTTCGTCCTGCAGCAAGGGGAGACTTTGGTGCAGGACTTCTTGGGCGTTTACTGGGTTGAGCATCGCAAGCGGAGGATGGAATACCACATCTGGAGCTACCTCAACGCAGCCTGGGAACCTGTCGTCTCGTGCCTGGCTTGTACCAAAAGCAACAACATCCAGCGCCTCAAGAATTCCGTGCTCCGTAAGGTCTATGTGCTGGTGGAGTTCAACTCTTTGTTGCAGATAACCTACCGCACAGAGAAGCTTTGGAAAATCAAGAGCCCTCAGCTGCGAAGTACGCTGCGCAAATCTGTGTCCGGGAAGGTAATCTCTGCTTACAAAAGCTACTTGGAGAGTCATGCCGAACTCAAAAGGTCAGCCACATATGCCCCCGAAGACCTGGAAGATATGCTCCAAGATCTATTTGAGGGATGACCGCCACACGTAGATCCGTTGCCTCTTTGTCTGTGTCTATTGCCTAATGCCTTCTCCCACCTCTCCCGCCTCCTGTCCGGCAGTGTACAGGTGAGCAAATTTAGTGCAAGCTGACCGGCCGGCCGGCGACATCGGCCTCGTCGACGGGCGTTGTTGCCGCTGCTGCGGGTCTTTTAACAGCAATCAAGAGTGCTGAGTGCTACTTCTGTCAGTTATGTAACAAGCATTTTTTTGGCACCAAGTCTCTTTCTAATTAGGTCCATTTGATTGCATTGGACGGTAGATTTTCTAAGTACTATATGTCGTACAGTAATACTTGAACTGCAGAAGAGCCGAGCCCGGGCCTGGGAAATCTCCCAACACCAGATTTTCCCTACACCATGTCCACATATCCGGTTCAGAAAAGAAAAACAGAATTAACTTCTTCAGCCACCAAGACGAAGAGCTCTTCCAGGGTTCATAAAAACCACACGACGTTCTGCACAAGTTTTCTTTGCCGAGCAACGATCCTGGACACCCAACATTACCCTGGCTACCCACCAGCAGCAGGACCTTCGGTGCTTAGGAGGCGCCCCTTTCTCGTGGGAAGAGATCCTGAACGCCATCCCTCGTCTTACTCAATTCTCTACGCTTCTGCTGTCGATCGGGTTCGCCGGCAACTGTCGCCTCGCAAATGCAGGACGGGCTTTGGCAACTGATTAGCTTTCACTTTCAGGGACTGCACAAGAACAGCTAGACAATATGCTTCTGTCCCTCGTCCAGGCTAATGTGCTGCTCAGCGGGGAAGAGGATAGGTGCCAGACGATCATCTCCGACAATGCTTAAACCAGCCCCCATAAGGTAGAGGTAGACTGGTAGAGAGTCCTCTACCTTAAGTTCACCCACCGAATAAATTCCACCAGCACCATGTACTCTCTTCTTGGCATCCAACTTTGAATCCAACATATGATCTCCTATGGACAACCCTTTCAAGTATAACTCAATACAAATATGGATTCTAATTAATTATTATCAAAACAACACATTAGCACATTCTCCCTCTGTTACTTGATATAAGGTGTCTAAGGTTTTGGCACTGATATTAAGACGCTAGTATTTTGCATGCGGTGCACTAATTTTCTACTGAAGAAAATGAGAGAAAGAGTCCCTATTAGCCACAAACTGAAAATAATTCATCAAAATACTCCGTTCTGGATCGCGACTCGTTTTTGGATTGATAAAATTGTCTATAAATCACAATACACCTTATATTTTGAATTTTTTCTCAAAAACTTAGACACCTTATATCATGAAACGGAGGGAGTATCATATAATGTCATCATACGTAAAATCACTACGGGAGAGCTGGACTTTGCCGTGTGCCTGGCTCTTTGCCGTGTGCTAGATGTCGGGCACACGGCAAAGAAATCTTTGCCGTGTGTCGACACACGGCGAAGAAAAGCACACGGCAAAGACAAAAATAAACACACGGCAAAGAAATACACACGGCAAAGTCAAAGCAAAACACACGGCAAAGATAGGTACACGGCAAATAAAATGGAGCCAAACGGAAGAGCGAACGGCGCGGTCACGGGAGTTCTTTGCCGTGTGTTTGCACACGGCAAAGATTTAACCATTGCCGTGTGTTTGCACACGGCAAAGAATATTTTTTTTTTGACCAAAATAAAAAAAATGAAATTCGAACTTTGCCGTGTGCCAACACACGGCAAAGACCATTTTTTTTCTTTTTTTTCACCATTACTTTTATCTACTTGTAACAACGGTAACACCATTCCCGTGGCATAGTTTGTGATAAATTGTCCATATTTTACACATGGGTGTGTCTTGGTATGGAAAACAATGTTGCCAAAAAGAGTTTTCAAAATATTTTTATAAATATTATTTTTATTTTTTAAGTGTCAAAAGTGACATTTTTTGTGAAGCAAGTACAACAAATATGGTGCAAAATGGCACCCATACAATATCCACACAAAGTAGACCATATTTGATGGATGATACAGAAATATTAGGATTTTTCTCGGTTTCTACCTAATTTCGCCTATTTAAACGACTTTATGCCGATTTTCCGAAAGTAATTCAAATTTGAACTACAAGTGTGTGATAGTTTGCACTGAAATTTTTACAAAAAACATTTTACGGTACACAAGTAGTGGTTATATCATAAAACCGTCAATATTTTTGCAAAATTCGACCCCTTTCATTGAATAGACACGGCGGCCATTTTGACCGTTTTTCAAAAAAAATAAAAGAAAGTGAAAAAATACTCAAAAAAAGAAATCCTTTGTCATGGAATCCTTTGATGTGTATTAGTTGGTTGCAAAAATGATAAACTTGAATTTTGATGAAATTTCCAAAAAATTCTTTCACAAAAAGGTCTATCGTCTGCAAACATGTTTAAGTTTCGAGACAAATGACCAAGAAATGACCATTCCGTGGCATAGTTTGTGATAATGTGACCATATTTGACACATGTGTGTGTCTTGGTATTGCAAACAATGTTGCAGAACTGAGTTTGTTCAAAATATTTTTATAAATATCATTTTTTATTTTTTAAGTGCCAAAAATGATATTTTTTGTGAAGCAAGTACAACAAATATGGTGCAAAATGGCACCCATACAATATCCACACAAAGTAGACCATATTTGATGGATAATACAGAAATATTAGGATTTTTCTCGGTTTCTACCTAATTTCGCCTATTTAAACGACTTTATGCCGATTTTCCGAAAGTAATTCAAATTTGAACTACAAGTGTGTGATAGTTTGCTCTGAAATTTTTAGAAAAAACATTTTACGGTACACAAGTAGTGGTTATATCATAGAACCGTCAATATTTTTGAAAAATTCGACCCCTTTCATTGAATAGACACGGCGGCCATTTTGACCGTTTTTCAAAAAAAATAAAAGAAAGTGAAAAAATACTCAAAAAAAGAAATCCTTTGGCATGGAATCCTTTGATGTGTATTAGTTGGTAGGAAAAATGATAAACTTGAGTTTTGACGAAATTTCCAAAAAATTCTTTCACAAAAAGGTCTATCGTCTGCAAACATGTTTAAGTTTCGAGACAAATGACCAAGATATGACCATTCCCGTGGCATAGTTTGTGATAATGTGAACATATTTGACACATGGGTGTGTCTTGGTATTGCAAACAATGTTGCAGAACTGAGTTTGTTCAAAATATTTTTATAAATATCATTTTTTATTTTTTAAGTGCCAAAAATGATATTTTTTATGAAGCAAGTACAACAAATATGGTGCAAAATGGCACCCATACAATATCCACACAAAGTAGACCATATTTGATGGATAATACAGAAATATTAGGATTTTTCTCGGTTTCTACCTAATTTCGCCTATTTAAACGACTTTATGCCGATTTTCCGAAAGTAATTCAAATTTGAACTACAAGTGTGTGATAATTTGCTCTGAAATTTTTACAAAAAACATTTTATGGTACACAAGTAGTGGTTATATCATAGAACCGTCAATAGTTTTGAAAAATTCTTGTGTGCCTTTTAATGAGTATCCATGCTTGTCATTTTGACATTTTTTCAAAACCTCAAAAAAAATGAAAAAAATATCAGACAAATAAATACAAAAAGAAAATAAAGTGCTCATATTTAGCATAGTGTAAGGCACACAAGAATTATTATATGTAATATTCACGGCTAAATACTCAAACAAAATAAGAAAAGATAAAAGCAAAAACATCTTTGCCGTGTGTATGCACACGGTAAAGAAACTACGCGTTCTGATTGGCTAACAGAGTTTCACGCGGATCACACCTATTAGCCGTTGGATGTTTGATCTGCAGGATCCAATGGTTCCCAGATGCTCAAAAGAAGCACACAATCCATGTATTCCTTTTTGATTGGTCCAGGACGGGAGGCAGCTGGATGCACACACGAGTCCTTATCCTCTCGTTCTAAATAAAAAATCAACGAGCCCTTATCATCTGCTCGGTCCTTCCTGCCGCTCCTCTCCTCTCGCTCCCGCCGCTCCTCTCCTCTGCCGACCTCCACTGCGTCGCTGCCGGCTGCCCCCTCGTCCGCCATGGCGGCTGTTCGCGGCGAGCGGCGCCACGGTGGTGGTCGCGGACATCCAGGACGCGCTGGAACGAGGCCGTGGCGGCCTCCATCGGCCCGCCCTGCACGTACGCGCGGTGGCCACAGTGGGCGCGGCGGTGGCGGCGCACGGCCGCCTCGACGTCATGCTCAGCAACGCCGGCGTGCTGCTCCTTTCGAACCTCGACCGCGTCATGGCCGTCAACTTCCGCGGCGCCGCCGCCTGCATCAAGCACGCGGCCAGGGCCATGGTGGCGGCCGGCACGTGCGGCGCCATCGTGTGTACGGGGAGCGTGGCGTGCGTGCAGGGCGGGTACGGCCCCGCGTCGTACACGGCGTCCAAGCACGCGCTGCTGGGCCTGGTCCGCGCCGCGGCCGGGGAGCTGGGACGGCACGGCGTGCGCGTCAACCTCGTGTCCCCCGGGGCCGTCGCGACGCCGCTCAGCCTCGCGGTGGCGCCCGGGATGGGCGCCGAGCAGTTGGAGGCCATGACGGAGGCCATGAGCCCGCTGCGCGGGAAGGTGCTGCGAGCCTCCTGCCGGCGCTCAGGTCGTGCGAGCCTCCCTGCTGGGCGAGGCCAGCACGCCTCTCCTCAACAAGTGGAGCCGGAGGTCGACGCGGTCAAGGGGTTCTGCACGCCTGGTGCTCGCGTTGCCGGCACTGGCCGTCGGCGCCTCGCCGGCTAGTCCCCGCCGCCAGCTCGTCCACCTCCGGCTCTTGCCGTCGACGTCGTTCTCGTGCCTCGTCCCGCTGGGACGGGTTTTTTTTTTTTGACCACGTCATGCCTCTTCGCCGTGTGCTTGCACACGGTAAAGGGAAGCGGCTTTGCCGTGTGTTTGCACACGGCAAAGAGCGACTGGCGGGACCCGCTTGTCAGGAGCCCGCCGTCACCGTCCGTCGTCGGCGTCAAGTGGCTATGGGGCCCACCTGTGAGCTTTGCCGTGCGCACGATATTTGCAAAGAGCTCTTTGCCGTGCTGTTTCTTGCCGTGTGCTCTTTGCCGTGTGCTACACACGGCAAAGCCTTTACCGTGTGTTTTTCGGGCTTTGCCGTGTGCTTTTGGCACACGGCAAAGTGCAGCTCTCCCGTAGTGAATAGACTATCCGTTGATTATTGTGATCAGTGATATTTCAATAGGACAAAGCATTCATGTAATTTCAACTTATCACCACACCCAACTTGCAAGGCTGTTAACGATTTTTGAGTTTATACTCTAGAAGTTTATATAATTGTGCCTAATAGGAGAAACCACTATTAATATATTTACTCATTGGACCATTTAGAGATCTCTACCATGATATTAAGCATAATAAAATAGACTTAACACTATAATTTATGCAAATATGAAAACATGGAGATTCTCTTGGAAAAAAATATTTTTCTTATGGCAGAAATTTTTATTGTTAGACATTGGAATAATATAACAAAGAATGATATAATTAACATTAGACACTCAGTTGTGGTTAAATATAAGAACTATGCAGTTGTTAAGATTATAGTTTGATAAAAATAATTCACAAATAAGTATAAGATTTTAGTATAAACAATTTATTTTAATTCGTCGTGGGTCTAGAATAAGTTAGGGCGAGAAGTTGAACAAGATCATTATTGTCCTCCGCAAACTCGATTCGCACATCGTCGCAATGGTGACCCATGTCAACCTCCTGCTCACCATCACTGGCAGCGACAAAGAGGTTGGAGGCGGCACTGGCCTAGTCGGAACTGGAGAAGGCAGCCATCAAGACGAAGACTAAGGCTCCCAAGTCCGACGACGAACTCCTGTAACGATGCTCGTCTCCGCGCCTTCAAGGCAAGGACTCCGTAGCTCATGGCCCTGCGCTCCATGTCCCAGAAGGCAGGCGTCGCTTGAAGGTGGGTACGGTGCTGGAGTGCAAACTTCTCGCCTTACATAAGAGCATCGCCAAGATGGTGGCCTTCATCCTCACGGTCAACGCACTATGCAGTGGTACATCAGGTTCCTCGAGCGGCTTAACGAGGTGGAAATCCTCATGCTCCATGACTCCGTGGTACAGGTGTAGATTCCAGATGGATGTGTGTGTGATCCCACAGTTGCCTAATCATGTCTGTTTCGCTAGACCAGTAGTGGTTTAATGTAATGATTGACCAGAATCGATGGGGGATGAATCGTGGGACCTGTTGCCGGAAGAAACGGAAATATATGACGTGAATGGTGTTGTTAGCATCCGTTTTTGGCAGATTGCCAGTTTCAGGTTCAAGAAAGGTTTGGCGGCTTGAAGAAGACGTCAAAGAAGGCTAAAATGGTGATCTGGGAAGCTTTCCATGAAAGGCGGCCAAAAGTAGGCGGCAAATAATCCGGCAACACTGGAACAAGGCGGAAGCTGGATTCGGAAGTGCAATCTAACAAGCTAAGTCAAAAGAAGGCAATAAAGGCGGCAGAAAAGAAGCCAACTTGTCAAGACAAGGCGAAAAAGCCAACTTTGTCAAGACAAGGCGGAAAAGAAGCCAACTTTGTCAAAACAAGCTGGCAGAGGAGAAATCAACTTTGTCAATACAAGCCGACAAGAAGACAACTTTCCAAGATCAAGATTGGAAAATTGAAGGCAACTTTCTAAAAGAAGCCGGAAGGATGCTGAAGTCTGGGTCCAATACGAAGCCGATCAAGATATCACATCTCTAAAAAGAAGGCAAGTTTGAATCCAATATGGAAAAGAAAAGGCAACTTTCCAAAATAGTCAGCAGGTTTGAAACCAACACGAAGGATGAAAGACAACTTTCTAAAGAAGCCTGCCGGCCAAGAAGTTGCCTATTTTAGAGATGGATTCGACTTAGACTACGATTTGTAAGCCTTGTAGAAGTCCAATACTTGTACGGGAAGTCCAGCCACCTCATACATATGTGAGAGGTGATGGCCGACTGAAATTAAGCAAACAATCGACAACCTATCAATACAACCTACTTTTTTTTCCCTCAAACCCTTGTTCATGCTTCCGTTGTTCGGCGATTTCACGTAGATCTCACCGGATATCGAAAACCGAGATAAGAGCGGCCAAATCCGGCTTAGTTCAGCCAATCGTCGCCGACTTTCCTCAAATGGGGCTTCCCGAGGGGCTGAGGCGTCTGATGTCAAAAGCGCATGCTTGCTGTCTTGCTTATCGCGCTGGAAGCAGACCTCCCGCGGGGCGAGTTACGGAGTATCTCCTCCGGCACCGCGGGTACACAAGGACGTGTTTGTGTGACGCGTTTCGAGCGCAACAGGTGTTGTGAACTTGTATTTCTGGATCCCATTTTGTTTAGCGTTCTCTTCCAGGTTCTGTCGACGACAGCGGTGGCCATGGAGCACCGCCTGCGCATGCCCGTCTCGCGCTCCAGTGCCAGGACACGGCCCGCCGGTACGAGCTCTCCGTCTCCGAACTTGCCAGCGTCGCGCCATGCCCTGGCCAAGCAGCTACGACTAGGAACAGCGGCAACGGCAAGAATCGCGTGACAAACCGGTGAACGTCGGCTCGGTGAGACCTAAGCCCAACCCCTCTTCCATTGCGACTCAATTGTGCGGTGCTGTGCGTTTGCAATCCGTGACGCTCACATGTTCGATCATTTTTTTGGTTGTCTCGATGCAATGCGAGAGCAGCAGTGCCTGTTCGTGGCGTGGACGGCGCGACGCCAGAGGAGCAGATCTGTTTGAGATTTATGGTGGGTTTTCGTTCGAATTTTTTCCTGACATTTCGATCGGTTCCGGCTGCAGCCTGCAGGGACCAGTTGATCACGGAGGAGCCTGGGATCAGCCATCGTCAGGGCGTATCATGCGTGCGTGGGCGGATCATGGATGGTGACTGATGACACCGGCCACACTGAGATCGGTAGAGATTTTTTGTTTGAGGTTGTGGATGCTGGTAGTAGCAGTTTGTCTGACGCGCGTACTAGATATTTACGAGGGGTTTTTGTTCGAAATACTTCCTGACATTTCGATCGATTTCGGCTGCAGGGATCAGTTGATTCGCGGAGCGGAGTGGGAATTCAACAAGGGAGCCGCCGGCCGCCATCCAGGAAGCTTTCATCCCCCTGGGCTTCGGCGATCGCCGCCTCTGCTCCCTGTCGGCGACGGCCGCTTCTACGGCGGCTGCTACACCCCCTTCATGCCGAACACCATGGCATCCCCGCACGGCTACGACGGCTACACCCTCTTCACCCCGAGCCCCAGTGCGTCCCCGCGCCGCGCCACCTCGCCCTCAACCGCCTCCCGCGTGGGCGGCGATGCAGCGGCGGCGGCCTCGGAGCATCGCATGCACATGGCCCGCCTCGCGCTGCAGTATCAGGACCCCGCCACCCACTACCAGCTCTACCTCTCCTAGCTCGCCGATGCCGCGCGCAAGGCCGCCGCGCTCCGCCTTGAGAACTCCGAGCTCCGCGTCGCCAACAACCACCTCGCCGGTCGCTTCGTCATTCTTGGCGGTAACCAGGGGTGCCGCCGTCGCACTGACCGGGCAGCTCTGCCGCCTCCACCTCGGGCAGATGCAGGCCGTGCCGGGTCGTCCGGTGCTGCCCATGGCGCATCCAGCCTCCCCGGCTCTTCCGATGCTGCCCATGGTGCGTCCCGCCTCCCAGGCTCCTCCGATGCTGCGGCCCATGGCGTGTCCCGCCTCCCCGGCCGAGAAGCTCGCGGTGCTGCCCAAGAGCATCTCCATCCGCTCCACCGGCTACATGAAGCTGACTAGGAACGCCAAGGATCGCGTGACGAATAAGGATGGCAATGGGTAGGGTATGGGGCGGGTAGAGTAATACCATACCCATACCCGTGTAGTCAATGGGTACAAAATTCTACCCATACCCGTACCCACGGTACGAAACTTACCCGTACCCATACCCGACGGGAACCCATACCCATTGAGTACCCAACGGGTAGATCAAATAGTACACAAGTTATTGATAACTTTACATTCCTTAATAACACATTTCATAAAAGAAAAACATTTATCTCAACTCAATAACATATATTTAGTAAGTGACAATTATCTCAACTAAAATTGACAATTGATGACAATTTAACATAGGTTCACAAACTCACAAGAATAAATTTTGGAACTCCACGGGTAAGATATATAAACGGGCAGGATATGAGTATACCCACGGGTACGAGATTGTACCCGTGCCCTACCCGTGACTTAACGGGTAGGGCACGAGTACAACCCATGGGTATAAAATTCTGCCCATATCCTACCCATGCGGGTACGGTACCCGCGGGTACCCGTACCCATGGGTAAAATTGCCATCCTTAGTGACGAACCCACTGAACCTCGGCTCGGTGAGACCAATACCCAACCCCTCCTCCATTGCGACTCAATCGTGCGTTTGCAATCCATGGCGCTCACCTGTTTGATCATTTATCTGCTGGTGTCGATGCAATGCGAGAGTAGCAGTGCGTGTTCGTGGGCATGGACGGTGGCGCCAAGCCGGAAGAGCAGTTAAGAAAGAGGAAATTCTTGGAATAATTCTGTAAACATGTCTGTTATTTGAGTACATCACCGATGTTATTTTGGGTACTTCTGGGAATTGTATGCAAGAGACTTCAGACTTTTGTAGTGTTGTTTCTGGACAGCTGGAAAAGTGAGCTATATGATTTTGTAGCGACATGTCAAAGCACACAGCTGCCGCATTATTTGTGTCCAGTTTCTGCTGCTCTGATTAATCCAGATATTTGATCTTTGATTCTGCTGTTCCAGTTCCAGCTGCAGTCTGTCAGTCTAGCACTTCAGTCTTACTGTTTCTGGACAGTTCGAGAAATACGATCATAGCTTGTGAGGAACATGTGAAGCATATTGTTGTTCCAGTTCCAACTGTAGTCTGTCAGCTCCTTTCTAGGAGAGGATCTACTTGTGCCAGCATCTTCTCTCGCAGTGCAGTTGCTTCTATCCTTTCATTACCATACATGTCATGTTGCCAACCATGTGATGAGCATGCATAATAGAGGTAGTGAGAGTTGCACAGGGTAATGTGTGAAATTAGTAATATATCACTATATCCGCCTCAGGGTTTAAAATACAAAGACAGTGTAATCTCAAAGAAAACCAAATAAAACAAATGCAACAAATAAAACAAAATTATTTGGATCGAAATTTCAACAAAAACATGCAAGTACCTTGAAAAGGCGGAGGAATTCGAGTTATTAAAGTTATCATCATCCTTCACTTCTTGGTTGGCGTAACCATCACGGTGCTGTTGCTTTCCTAATCTGATATCTACAGTTGGAGAGGGGCCAGACTCGGCATGGCCTATTGCAGCACCCTTTAAATTTTCACGAAGAATATTTTCCGCGACAGAGCTGACAGCATTATATTCTTTGTTACTGGAGAATGGAGATTTGCATTTTTTTTTCCAGTTGCTGGTGGGACAGTAATCACAAGATCTTTGCCAGGATCACTTGGGCGACATGAACTTGCATCAGCAATCCTCAAGGCATTATCCATTATCTGTCCAGCAACCTTTGCTGAAGTAATACCATGAAGATACTTGGAACGCACATTCTTCTCAGCTGAAAACACTTGCGGCTTACTTGTGCCACATGCATTTATACTTGAAACATCTACACAAAAACACCAGGTATATCATAATGACTTATCAGATGTGCAATGTACACACTTGCTGGCCAGTAGCAGAGCTACATGAAAATAAAATGTCAGAGAACCATGTGTAGATTTCTTACCATCAGTGCCCTTCAATGCATGTGCCTTTGTGTCTATTCTATCAAAAGGTCCATTCTGTATTTTAAGTTCTCTGGATGTGTTTGCGCCGTTATATTTCACAATCTCAGGTAATTTCTCAATGCTCTGAATTTCAGTCTCCTTCTTGCTACCTGAGCTCTGATCATGTTAAAAGAACACCAATAGTATTAGGTGCAGAAGAACTCCAATAAGTTAATGCAATAGAAGAAACCGCAACTTTGTAAAGATCAGTCATGATGAACTAAGGTTTCAGTAAACAGTGCTGGCTACATTTTATTGGTAGTCACAAGAACAAAAGGACGTAGAAAAAAGGTCCAGCTTTCACAGTTTGCTTGCTTGGCTTTGTCAACCCGAGTTAGTGTGATGCAATTCTACTCATACTTGGATATCAGTTTACAGTTAGCAAATAAGGTATAAGCCAGTCAGTTGCTCACCTGAGCATCACTTTCCTCATCGGTGTTTTCTCCTGCCTTTGACCCGTTACCAGAATTAACACTTACATGGTTGCTGGCCGCATTGTTTCCTGATGCATTTAATTGGCTATTCATTTGCAATGGAATTCACATGGCATAATTATACCTCAGAAAACGAGAATAAACAAGAAATACTGATATTCGCAAACAGCTTACACGACCACGTCAACAATATGGCACTCATATCCTTGGACAACCAAAATTAACGCACATCATACATGGCACTCGATAGAATTATGGTTGGCAGCGGCATTACTAATTCTAAACATAAACCATGTATAAAAAGTCAGTTCTTGCTTCCAACATCGCAACACCAGCAATAAACCAGCACTATTTCTTCTATCTACTTGAATAACATGTAACCAAGGGAAGCTCCCAGAAGGACAGCTAGCACCGTGTTACATGAAAATATGTGCAGAAAAGGAGGCCTAGGATCATTGTCAGATACACGATGGTAATAAGTAATCTGAAGACACAAAAAGAAAATTTTCCTACCTTGCCAAATGCCGACAAGGAAATTACTAATTCTATTGAACATAAGAAAGAAGCAAAGATGGATAGAACTATATAGTGTCAGCTTCGTAATGAACACTTCTTTTGAGAATGCCCAAGAAGATGACACCGGCCACACTGAACGATCCGTTTCGGCCGCTTCAAGCTTTCCATCTTGAGAATCTTCATTTTGGGACGGCCAGGAGGCCTCCGGATCCTGGGTGGGCGAAGTACAACGTCTGATTTGTAGCATAGGCCTGGCCCAGAGGACGAATTGCTCCAGTGGATTCGGTCTGGAATTGGATAGATCCGCTGAGAGTAGGTTTCTCTATACTTCATTACACTGAAACAGTCATGTGCATACTGGCGAGGATCTTCACCACATGAAAGTAGTGCAGCAGCAGCATGTGCACATGGAATGCCATAAATTTGCCACCGACGGCACGAACAGAACCTGGTTTCAGTATCCACAATGTTTGTTCGCTCAGATGACACGATCTCAAACTCCACCTTGTTTGCTCGGAGTACTTGATAACATTGTGAATCAGAAATGGATTCCGAAATTAGTTTCTCAGCAGATGGAACAAGAACTGACTTTTGGGATAGTGCCAAGTTGTGACGTTCACTAAACCAGCAGGTCAGTTGGTTCCTGATGTACTCAATGGTTTGCACAAGGGGAAGCTCATGACACTCCAGGGCCCAGTTATATAATATTTCCGTTATCCCAAGATTGAAATGGCCATATCGCATACCCTCAAAGTAAGAAACTGCCCAGAGATTTGGTGGAAAATGCTGGAACCATGGCATGACATCCTGAACTTGCATCATATCTTTTACCTTTGAATCAAATTCTGTGGTTGTGAGAGCATAGAAAGCGCTCCAAAAAAGGTTCAGAAGTTTAGGACTCTTGAACTCTTCACGAAAATTCTCACTCACGTATCTCAAGCAAAATCCATGAAATGAAGTAGGGAAGTTGAGCTCGACAGCTTCAACCACCTGTGGTTGTCTCTCAGAGATTATTGTTAAAACGGGCATCTTATCTGTGTTAACTCCAAGCATCTTCCTCAATTCTGAGATAAACCACATCCAATTCTCATCACTCTCAGAATCGACAACAGCAAATGCTACAGGGAACATCATATGATCAGCATCAACAGCTGAAGCACATAGCAATGTCCCAAGATACTTCCCCTTTAGTTCTGCCTTGTCAATTTCCAAAAGAGGTCTACACGCACTCAAGAAACCATAAATAGATGCGTGGAACGAAACAAAGAGCCGCTGAAAGGAATTGTCCATCCCAGACCCTTTATATACCGCAACGCTGCCAGGATTTGTATTTACGATCTGCTCACAGTATGCAGGAAGGAGACGATATCCGTCCTCAAGGGTACCGTGAACAGCAGCCATGCTTCTCTCCTTTCCTCGCCATGCCTGCATATAAGACACAGCAACCCCATGCTGGTCCCGGATATCCTGCAATATCTCCTTGGGCTTAATCTGTGGATTATCTCTTAGCCTTGCCTCAACAGACCTAGCCACCCAGTTAACAGTGGCCTGCTGATGATGTAGGTCTTGGACACCCTCACATGTGTGCTCTGCATGTAATGTCCGGACAGTGAAAGTCGGAACATCGTGGCACTTGGCCACATGCACACGCCACGGGCATCCGTCTGTGTTGCATTTGGCAATGAATCGGCTACGGTCAGATTTCACGACACGGAGCTGGAAATGCAAAGCAATGGCCATGTCCTTGATCGCCCTACGGCAGGTGTCGACATTGCTAAACTCTTGGCCGATGACAAGGAATCGCTCCCGCTGTACAAGGTCCTGCTCTGCCTCGAGGTAAATCTGGTCATCGTCCGATTCAACTAAAACCTGGTCGTCTTCCGTCTCAACAAATACCTGGCCGTCTTCTGCATGAACTACCACCTGGCTGTCCGACTCAACTATATCCTGGCTGTCTTGCGGCTGAGGTACAGCGTGGCTGTATAGTGGCTGAGCTACAATCTGG
Organism: Poa pratensis; assembly: GCA_947311845.1. NCBI lineage: Eukaryota > Viridiplantae > Streptophyta > Magnoliopsida > Poales > Poaceae > Poa > Poa pratensis. The sequence goes on along the minus strand of CAMZMU010000036.1, from coordinate 88,016,473 downwards.
TTGTCTTGCGCCTGGACTACAGCCTGGTCGTCATCCGACAGAACAACCTGGCTGTCTTGCGCCTGAACTAAAGCCTGGCTGTCTTCCATCACTGAGCAGCTCGGCTGAATAGAATCACTTTCTTCTGACTCACAGAAAACATCAGACAACCCGCTAGCGACGGAAGAAAGTTTGCCCTACACCTTCCGAAGCACTGCCCTGTAAACATAAGCAGAAACGCATAGCTATTAACACGAGAAAGAAGCCATTCCAATGGAACACAAATTACCAATACAGTGCAGCACCGGGCCGATACGGATACGGAAATAGGGTATTTTGAAACAGCGGCAATACAGGGATACGTTTTAATATGCAGTATTTTAAATCAAAAAATTAATATATGTACAGAGAGATAGAATGTTAGTTAACACTCAACTGAACTGTAAGTTTGTAACTTGTATAACGAATGGCAGCAACACTTGACATTTTCTTCCACGTTGAAACTTGAAAGAAAGCAAGCCATGAACAACACCTAATGACCTAACAGAACTACAGAAGACAATTTCAACTAGCCAGCCAGCAAATCAACAACCCAACAAACAAACACAAACAAGTTCAAATATTACATAGGACTATATGAGTGGCAGTTCAAATACAACAAACGGGCTTGCGCTCTAGAGTAGCTATCTATGCCAACATGATCACAGAAATTACACTTCCATTTGGTACTGCCCCCCTAAATTAGTAACACGACTCCATAGCGATAGATAGTGGAGCCTTAATAAGGTTTGCAGGTTGCTCTGCTGCGGTGCTGCCATTAGATGATAGTCAACATGAGAGGAGGAACTGAGGAAGGAGTGTACCTTGCTTCCTGCCGTAGTGTTGCTGGTTGGGTCGCCGCCGCCGTGGAGATGAGATACTGAGCTAGGTGGGGTGGGTCGAGGGGTCGCCACCGCCGGCTGCTCGATCTGGCGGCGATGCTCGGGAGGGAGCCTCGGCTGGGTCGGGTGAGAAGGCTGGCTGGTGCTGGGGTTGAGGGGAAGGCGAGGACCTAGGGAGCCGGCGCGCTGCTGCTTCCTGCCGGCGAGATGCTGGGTCCCCACCGCTGATGCGGATGGGAACAGAGGTGGGGCGGAGAGGTCGTGACTCGCCGCCGGCTGCTGGATCTGGTGGCGCCGCCCTAGAGGGAGCCGGCGACTGGGTCGGTCTGGGATGGGTCTGGGTCGGGGGAGGGTTTTTTTTTTTTTTGAGAATTAGTAACGGGAGAGGAAAAGGGAACCTCGTAGGCCGGGCCGGGTTTCGGGCTGGGCTTGAAAAGCCCGACCAACGCTCAAAAAAGAAAAGCCCGACCATAAAAATGAAGCCCGAGGCCCGAAATTTACGCGAAAATCAAGCTCGAGCCCAGCCCGAGGCAAAGCCCAAAGCCCGCCCTGGAGCCCGACAATTGCCGTTGCATTGTCATTACAATGTTAGAACAGAACATTACAAGATAATGACAACATGAACGCCACTTATTTCAATAAAACGACATATTTTTCAGCATAATAACATGACAGATGTCAACAAAATATAGTTTTCCCTTTCGACAACATATCAGCATAATGACAATGGCAGCAAGCCAGCAATGTAAATTCCAGGCTTCATCAACATAATGGTCTAAAATGTGAGTCCCAACTCACCCCACGCAAAAGTCTAAAGTCTGAATAGAGGTCTCAATATTACAATTAAGTCATCAAGTCTCTCACTAGTGCATGAGAAAAACAAAGAAAGTATGTGGTGGCTCCTCTGTGGAGAGTCTCCAAACTAAGAAAGTATGTGGTGGCTCCTCTGACTCTCCATTAACTCCAAGTCTCCAATTTCTGCAGATGGATGTGAACAAAACTGAGTACATAACTAGATATGAGATAACTATAAGGAAAAACCATGCAAACTTTAAGTATTTACATTCAGAATCATAAGAGGGCTCATCAACATCAGGATTAGCATTTGAAAATTGAGCTTGCTCTTCCTTTTGTTGTCCCCTCGAGAGTTGTAAAAGACATAGGATTTACAATACGGTGCAATTTATAGTTAAATACATGTAAAAACACGTGGGAAAACAACAAGGATGTTACCTTGCCATTTTGACCAGTACCAATCTTGTAGACACATGATGGTCTCAATAGTTTTGGGTTTAAGTGAAGCCCGATTAGGCATTTAGGGGTGATAACCTTGCGACTCATAGTAAATGATGATTCTGAAGCAACACTTGACACTGGAACAACAAGAATATCACGAGCCATTGATGCTAGCTCATAATATCACGACCCGTATCGATGTCCGTCATGTATCAATGAAGAATCAGAAATAAACATTACTTCACGTGTAGCATATAAAATCAGGAATTTTCTTTAAAAAAGGAGAAATAAACATTACTACTTCTTTTAAATGGTTTATTACTCATCGACACGTCCAATACGTATCGAAGAGGTATCAGAGTCGATCCGTATCGGATACGGTATCCGACACGGACACGCCATGCCAGCCAGGTATCAGTGCAGCGCACGTAGTCACTAATGCTGAGAAAGAGCCAATCGATCGGGTTGAGTGGGGCAAAATGTAAATAAACACTTGTTCAATTGAGCCCCCACCTTCCTACCAAAAGTCCTCAAACCCCATTTTTGGGGAGGAAATAAAAATCTGTAGATTGGTTAGCAAGTACTAAGGCGTCAACTACGACCTATCCTATGTGCCGAAGAAAGAGAGAACCTAATCGTATGAACCATGGAACAGGGGCAGATCTAGATGTTCAGATGTTGTGTCACGTGTTCACCTAAAATTCTTATGGTCAGTTTGGGATTAAACAAGCACTCGGTGACTAGAATCTCGTACCTCAAAACAATGTCCAAGACGACGGGACAACATGGTGACGGTGATGGGGCGATGTGTGTAAGAGGCGGAGAGGTTTGGGGCCGAGCTGTGGGCGGCAACTGCACGGCGGCAACCGCACGGCGGCAGCTCTGGGGCACGTCGGTGGATGGTAGTATGGAATAGATTTTAGAGCGGCATTTGGTCATATACCGGGCAGTCGGAAGGAAGGATAAGACAGGAAGGTGAAAATCTTCTACATATGATTTTTTTTAAACTATAAATTCTGAAAATAATTTGCGAATTTAAATAATTCCAGATGTAATACACCGTCGGCATCCGTATGCCGATAAGTTCTCATCGGCGTCCTAAGAGCCGAAACAAAGCCGATAAGTGCTAATCATTTGTCACAGTTTGTTTTGTCCTCTTCCTGAACCTGTTTTTACATCTTTCTCTGCTCCTTTCTCTGCTTGAAACATGAAAACCTCTCTAGCAAATCTTTCTCGAAAATTGATGGAATTTTTTTATAGATAAAATTGATGCGAAATGTCTGCAAAATTTTGTTCCAGCTCGAGGGATGCACACGCACACACTGACACACACACACAAAACAAAACCCCGCGTTTCAAACTGATGGAGATGGGCCTCCATGATATTTCATTATTATTCAAGTCAGAGAGGCCCGCTGTAGATCCCATCCAGTTCACTGTGCACTGAAGATCCCTGTCCCGCTCAGCTGCGACGACGGAGATGGACGCCGCCGCCGACGCGCTGGCCGCGCTGGCGCCGACCTGGAGCGCAGCGGTGGTGCTGCTCTCCTACCTCGGGTACCTTGCCTTCGCGGGCGCCGTCCTCCCCGGCAACTCGTCGCCGGCGCCGTCCTCCTCGACTCCTCCCGCCTCCACTACCGCTGCAACGGTACCTCCCCCGATCCCCGACCTCTCGACGCGCAAATACTGCTGCTCTCCGTCGTCTGTATACCCAGCCAACCGACTGACTGACGCGCGTGTCGCAGGTCTCCTCTCGCTCCTGCTGCTCCTGGGGCTCTCCGCGCTCGGCGTCTACATGGGGTGGATGACTCCCACGGTCAGCTTGTTTTCTTCAGCTCCGAGCCTTCAGTCTCCTAGTTCCCGCTCTGGAGATTCAAAAAATTCCTCATGAGTTGACCAGCGCAATGTTTGTTGTTGCAGGTCGTGGCTGACCGTGGACTGGAGCTGCTGTCGGCGACCTTCATTTTCAGTGTCATCGTAAGCGCCACTTAATCCTAACTCGAGATGCTTCTGATCTGCAGCTTCTGTATCACTTGTACTCGCTTCGCCTTTGGATGCACATCTGTTGTTTTATGTTCGATGCTGTTGCTGTAGTTTTTTGAAATCAAACCGGGACAACAAAGGGAAAGGTTGCTTGCCAATACGATGGAGATCTACAGACCATAGTGATTTTAGATGACATTGCGCGGGTCAGACTATACTGGGAGCATTTGAGTAATCTGGTCCTTAAGTCTTATATTCCGGGCAATGGTCCAGTGGTCTTATTGGGCAGAAAATTCCCTGACAGAGTAACCTTATCTGGTGTTCGACTCAGCCTCTCTGCATTGCACTTTGCAGGGGTAAGGCTTGACGCGTATAATCCTTCCCCTGACCCCACCTAGTGTGGGAGCTTCTAGCACTGGGTCTGTCCTAGAGTAACCTTACCTGGTCGTATAGTATTTACATAGTGTGCCAGTGTAGTGTTTTGGGGTGTTATGTCAGAACTTCTTTGTAGGGGCTGCCAACATAGCATAGTGGTAGAAGCAAGTTGATACTCTGGACTTGAACTTTAGTGCCCCATTCTCCATAGAGCAGAAATACTTAGTTCCTCCATATTATTACTAGTTTTTATACAGCTACAGACTAGTATTTTGTAGTGTCAAGTCAGGATTTATGTGTAGGAGAACTGCCAGCATAGCCTAGTGGTAGAAGCATAGTTGCTTTAATTGATGTTCTGGACTTGAACTTCAACACCCCATTCTCCATAGAACAGAGATACATATTCTTACTAGTTTTATACAACTATAATGTAAATTTGGACGTGCTAGTGTCGGACACTTAACTGTTTGATCATTGTGCATGTCTAGTTTTTACTTTTTTCATATGCACCTTCACTTTAATTTTATACAACCAAAATTCAGCAAAGGGATCAGTCACCCTGGATTTTTCTAAATATCTGCAAGGCAGTGAATTTAGATGGCAAACATGGATGAAAGCTTGTCATAACTCACAAGTCGAGCCATGAATGAAGCCAGACTTGGGCAATAGTATTAAATATTTTAACACATAATATTGGGTAACATTTGGTCACAAATCTACCATTCTCTCGATTAACTCATGTATGGATGTTTCATTTCAGGTCACTTTCCTGCTCTATTTTACCGGGTTAAGGTCCCGCCATCAAAGTTCTTCGTTGAAACCACATGTTAGTGGGAGCTTCTTAGAAGATTGGTACTTTTGCGAAACTCCATTTGATCTAGTACCAAAATAAATACAGTGACTTCTTGTGGCACATGGGAACAAACAGGACATTTTATTTTCGGTAGTTTAAGAAATTAGCTACTGTATTCCACTCCTGCTTTCTTATGTAATGATGTTAGATCTCATCTATTCCAGTCATGTTTTCTAGTTTAATGATGTTAGATATTACTTTGTCTAACAGGTGGTTGGGAGTGCAGCTTAATCCCCATTTTATGGGAGTTGACCTCAAGTACGTTGGCAATATCTTCCTTGTTTTCTTACCTAATTTTTGCTGGGGAATTTGCGATGGCATATGATTACCGTGAGAGTTGAGTTATTGGTTTGTTGCTGTAGCTACTCCCGTTTATTTGCTAATGGTCTTGTTGAGCCATCGATATATTAGCAGCAAGTTGCTACTTTCTATTGTGCGATGGGTTGGCTAGAAATGAGGAAATAGTGTTGTTTTGAGCATTTGCTCGTAGTGGTTGTTGAGGTGTGCTGAAAAGTCAAGCATTTCGATGTACTTAGTCTAGAACTTAGAATATAAAAAGATTGGTCATTCTTAAGATCTCCCGCCTTAAGAAAGGGCATGCTAGCTTCTGTTCTTAGGTAGATACATGAATGCAAATGAAGATTTCCTTTAGACTGGAGCATAATTGGAAATGAAGTTCAATATGCTTCTGTTTTTTATTCTGCTTTGCTCAGATCATATCATTCCTATTTTGTGGTGGCGATTAATGTGAATACAAGTTAATGTTGTATGTTAACTATTCATATTCGGTTTCAGAGTCTTTCTTGCATAACTTTATCACTAAAACAACTATGAATTGGAGTAAACTAGAGTCCCTTTAATATTTTTTTTTCTGTTCATCATGGTTGCAGGTTCTTCTTCGTCAGGGCTGGAATGATGGGATGGTTGTTTATCAACCTCTCTTTGTTTGCAAAGAGCTACCTTGCTGGCTCAGCTAACCGCTCAGTCATTCTTTACCAATTCTTCTGTGCGGTATTGGACGCAGACATCTTATTTGATCATTAGCTACTATATTATATGTGAAAGTAATTATGCTTCTTCATGCAGTGGTATATTATAGATTACTTCATTCATGAAGAATTCATGACCTCCACGTAAGTGCATGTTGTCTTCTAGTAAATCGATGAAAGAATATCATTATAGCCTGCCTGTGTTACTGCCTATAGAATGAGTGGGGCTTATGGGGGCAAGGACGAAGCTTCATGCTTCATTATTGCTTCCCTTCCTCTGATTCCCTTTACCATTATTTCCAGATGGGACATTATTGCGGAAAGGTTGGGTTTCATGCTGGTATTTGGTGACCTAGTTTTCATTCCTTTTACCTTCAGTATTCAGGTAAACATTTCCCTTTGTTAGAAAAACGATATATCCAAGTAGCGCATATCTAGTCATGCCGCTACTAATTGTACTTTTCTCAGAGCATCATTCCTGAATTAGTTCTCTCAGTTATATGCTCTTATCACATCTGCAGGTTCATGTAATAGTATTTCTATCTCTTCTGTTAATTATAAGGTTGGCGAATGAGCTACTCACAAAATTTTATGACTTCTCTTGACCAGGGTTGGTGGCTTCTGAGAAACAAAGTGGAGCTGCCACTTTTGGCTTGCGTTGCTAACTGCTTCACTTTCCTTATTGGGTACTCTTACTGTTGGATCACATATGCTGTATAATCTGCTTCTTGCTTCCGAATATCTTTGGCCAAGCCTTACTGCGTTTTGCACACAGCTATCTAGTGTTCCGAGGAGCCAACAAACAAAAACATCTGTTCAAGAAGAACCCTAAAGCTCTCATATGGGGTAAACCTCCCAAAGTCGTTGGAGGAAAGCTACTTATATCTGGCTACTGGTATGCTACATGCATTTTGTGGAATCTGTGCATGTTTTTCTTCTCTGTTGACTACTTACCTATGCATATTTTGTTCTGAAGTGTGTACAGTTAACTATTTCCGTATTGCATAATGCAAGTAATATTTTCCTTGTTTGTAAAGTGTAAACAAAATAAGACCATGCCTACACCTTTTTCTGAATATTTAGCTGGTCCTGTTTAGTGAGTGAAGAAAAATGCAAGTAAAAGGAAATGTATGTGAGTAGTTAAAATAACCAATACAAATATGATTTCATACTAGTTTGAAAAAGTCTGCACCTAAATGTTGTTTATGACAGATTTATCCAACAATTGCACTTCACTGAAACAACATTTTTCTAGACATGTTGGATTTTTCAAACTTGGAATGTCCTGTTCACTCTCTTGGGAGTAATCATGCTTGTTAACTGATGTCCGTAATGTTGAAAATAACAAGTCCCCTCCTTGTCGCGTGTAGGGGCATTGCGAGGCACTGCAATTACCTTGGGGATCTACTTCTCGCACTTTCATTCAGCTTGCCTTGTGGAGCCAGGTGGATGTTATCCTTGTGACATAAATCCAATCAATCATGAATAACCTTTGAACCTTATAACCCTTTTGCTCGCTGCAGTTCTGCGATCCCGTATTTTTACCCGACCTACCTGCTCATTCTGCTGATATGGAGGGAAAGAAGAGATGAGGCAAGGTGCTCGGCGAAGTACAAGGACATCTGGGCAGAGTACTGCAGGCTTGTGCCCTGGAGGATCCTGCCTTATGTGTACTAATTAAATTGATACATCGGAGTCATCGTTGAATTGATAACTAATTATGATCCGGTAGAATTGGCAAGTTTTTTTATACCTAGTTTTGAATTGAAGCTACACCTCTTGGTAAAGTGTTGTAATTTTGGCTTAAGCCGCATTTTCCTCTCTTTTCTTCATCACTTGCTTATAGACTGTTGAGGCATTAAGCAATGTATATTTTCAGCCCAGATTACTTTCGGGTATAGCGTTACCCTCTATACTTTCAAGATATCATTTCCAATGTTCATGTTTACTGAACTGTTAACCTTTTTGGCTTTTAATCGAAACTGTACTGTGCTCTGCCAGCGTTTCCCACCAAGGATTCACCTAGCAATCATGTAAGTACATCAACCATAATAGTCTGTTTCGCCAAGTTCCTCGCAATAATAATCAACTTCATCGCCTTGTGTCGAACTCGAAGATGGAAACGGCTTCACGTGGTGCTGTTGCCCATGGCTGAGAAGGTTATAACTTCCATCCGTCGAAGTCATCGGTGGTCTGAATGTTTGGCTTGGAGCTAACGGTTGGGCGAAGGGTGGCATTACAGGGGTGAAGGTTGCATCATACATCCTCTGCAGCTCACTCGACGAGATTGTCATAAACATCCTTCCATAGACATATCCTGATCGAGTTGAAGACGACATGGGTTGCACATATGTTGACAAATTGGGTGGCGGTATGTATTGTGGCTGCAACGGGGTTGGCTGCGGATAGTTGCCATAGCCCGCATGGTGAGCGCCATAGCCTGGCCCATTCCAACTCCATGTGTTTTGCTGGGGTTGCACATTGTTTGGCACACCGTTGTGGCCACAGCTTTCTACTGGAATAGGATCAGGAAGATGATTATTCAGCACACCAATTTGAGGACAATTTGCTGCAACATATGGCCTTGGAGTGGTATTCAGATATTCGGAGAATGCACAGGGAAGGACAGTTGGATCGGCTCTTGCGGCACAATATGGTTTAATGACTTGCAGCTTCTTCTTCTCGAGATCAACACCGACAATCCAGGAATCTTTATCACCGGGCTCCACCTTAGACATGAGATAGACAACATTGTCACCGTAAACACCGAAGAAGGGGAAGCCTGTGGTCTTGAGGTTTCTCAATGTCCATTTCATGGCCCAACCATCCCACAACTGAGGCAGCAGCGGCACGGTATGTTCCGGGACGGCTGATATGTCATCAACATGGACAATGTGCTTCCTCCTCCAATAGTCCCAATCGATGCGCTTGAATAGTGTCCGGATCATCCAGCCATCGGGTACAAACATAGGATCATCAAGCATGAGCAACTCCTTATCATAAATGACATCTTGGGTGTCAAGATCCCGGGCCGTCCTGAAATTCCTCCCGTTAACAATGCTGAGCTCTCTGCAAAGATGCTCGATCTCGACCAAATTGATGAAACCGTTGCAGAAGGTGACATCCCGAGCTTTCCGCGCTTGGCACGGGTCGAACCCAGCCTTGGGCAGAGGGGTGAAGCGGAGAGCAGGCTCCTTCTCAAGCACGTCGCAGAACACGATGCCGTGCCAGAGATCGACCCATCCTACCATGGTTCCTCCGAGAGAGATCGCCTTGTCGAGCTGGCTTGGCATGTCCCGTGCCAGGACCAGGACATGAGCAGGCAGCTGCATGGGCGTGGTGCTCCACTTGGTCGTCTCCGACGAGAAGACGTGCAGGTCATAGCGCCCTCCTCCTCTCGGGGAAAGATCGGCGACGAGGAAGTTGCCGCCATCGCGGGGCACAATGTTGGCGTGCCACGAGTGCCGGGTGCCTGCAGGAGAATACGGCACGGGTTCGATGGAGGATCCGGCAGCCTTGCAGACGAAGAACTCGACGAGGTCAGAGTCTACGTCCGTGCTCCGGGGCCCGGTCCTGAAGGCGAAGCAGAGGAGGAGGAGGTCGGCGGCGGAGGAGACGACTTGGGGCTCCAGGGCGTAGTCCTCTCGGCGGATGTTGGGGCTGTGGACGCAGAAGTAGGAGACAGCCGGCGGATCGGCCAGGCAGAACGTGATGGCGACCTCATGGCCGGTGCTCGTCTTGACTGTCTTGGTTGTGGCGTTCACGCGGTGGGCGAAGTAGGCCCTCTTGTCGAGAAAAACCCAGGAGGGGTAGCGGGCGTCGTCGGCGGCGGGGGGCTGGAAGGAGGAGGCCAGGAAAGAATCCCTCCATGGTGGCTGGACTTGGGAACTAGGGTTGCCTCCGGTGATTCGTTTATGAATTTATAATAAATTCCGTTATATAGCTTGAAAAAAACTCAATACTTGTCCTCATCGGATAGGATCACAATACTTGTTCGCAGTACGCTCGTGAGTTCGCACCGGATTATACTAGTTAGTAGGTTGATCGTTCAGTAGGCCCACATGGAGAGCCTTGTGTGCAGTTTTGCTGGTGCGTGCCAAGTCTCCCGGCGCGGCAGACGAGGACACCCGCCTTGTCAGGGACCAGGTCACCAGGGCGAGCTGCAACTACGAAGGAGACGGCAGTGGGGAAGTCGACTGCGGTGGCCGATCGACGAGGACGCTGTGGTGCGGAGGCCAGTGGAGCTGTGGAGGTGATCACCATCCAGGAGGACCAAAAGACGTCCATGGACGTCCAAGGGAAGCGCTTCCGCAAGCAAGCGGTGGCAGGAACGTTCGTGATGAAGGACATGGTTGATTTGCCCGGCAGTCCTTGTTTCAGAACATCTTTCCCCTCACAGGTGACGACCTCTCCCCACGACCTCTCCCACCCCCGTGTGGCGGCGCTGCGCCACACCGGGGTGTCCCCCGCCGGCCGCCCCCGCAACCTCCCTCGCACAACCCTCCTACCGCCGCCGTCGCTAGGGGCGTCGTAGATCTCTGCTCGTGTGGCGTGCCGGCGGCGGCGGCGGATCTCCTCGGCCACGATCTGGATCGGACTGGCGGCGCCCTGATCCGGACGGATTCACGGCAGTGGCGCGGGCCAACGGCGGCCAGGGTTGGCGTGCGGAGATGATGGCGGACGGGATGAAGGCAGGCGACGGTTCCGATCTGGGCCCGATGGGTCCTGGCGGGCCGAGAACTTGCCTTGACCTCCGACTCCATCAATGGCGTGCAGATCCTGGGCTACACCCGCAACACGAGGACGTCGGGGGCTTCGGCCCTAGGCATGGTGGTGGTGGCCTCCTTCTCTACCGGAGGGGGTCGGCCCGCTGGTCACGATGGCGAGTTGGGGAGGTGCAGTTGCCAGTGAAAACCGAGCCTTAACTCCGGTCATGGCGGGCGATGGCGGCGTTTCCTCGACGTTACCTTGTTGAAGGCATCCCCGTTGTAATCTGCGTCTACTCACTCGTGCTGCTCTGGGGGAAACCCTAGATTCGGATATCCGGATCCGACGATGAAGGCGCTTCGGCATCTTTCTACCTCTTGGGGCATCGTTTTTGGAGCAGCAATTGGATGGAGGAGGCAAGAAGTGGAGCGGTGTACATCTATTGCGTTGTCGACGACAAGTCTCGGCGGCGTGCTGCAGCGGAGTCTTGGCGACGGGCGTATGACGATGGACTCGTGCAGGATGGTGGAGTTGTCTGGCGCCGTGGCGGTGCCAGTGGCAGGCCTTGCAAGGTCATCACTTTGATCGCTCCTGAAGATGGGATGGCGGAAGATGGTGGCAGCGGCTTCTGTTGTGCGCATGTGGCGTACGTTGAAGATCGGCAGGACCGGTTTGTGCTTCTGGCGCGCTGTTGGGCGGCCTGGTTGAAACCTCCGGATTTAGATGATGTGCGTAGGTGCGTGAGGTCAGGGCATTGGCTCCGATTGGTCCACCCCCTTCATCAAGCTTGTAGGTGTAGCGAGTTTTCGCCTGGACGGTGGTTCTTTTGGTTGATCGATGTATTTCTTTGTAAAGCCTATTGATTACTGTTTTTCCATATTAATAAAACTCGGGTACACCCTCCATTTCTAAAAAAAAGATACGGGCAGCGCCGGCAACAACATCACAAGGAGCCGGAGAGAGCAGACCACGATGCCCTCGTGGTCGTGGACTCGTAAGGATGGCAATTTTACTCACGGGTACGGGTACCCGCGGGTACCGCACCCGCATGGGTAGGGTATGGGCACAATTTTATACCCGTGGGTAGTACCCGTACCCTACCCGTTACTTAATGGGTAGGGTACGGGTATAGCCTTGTACCCGTGGGTATACCCATACCCTACCCGTTTACACTAACATGTGGACCTTGCCCATGAAGTTCCAACATAAATTGTCGTGAGCTACCTTGTGAGTCTATGTTAAAATTGTCATCAATTGATAATTTGAGTTGAGATAATTGCACTGACGGAGATGGGTCATCGTACTGAAGACGAAAACAGAGAGCTTCTCAGGACTCTTTCTGTACAGATTGAGCCAAGACCAGACGACCACCAATGGTTGGTGCAATATCAAACATATGCGGATGATACACATTATTGAAATGACCTGTTTCTTCCGACAAAGTCCTTTTAGAACCCGAGCTCCATGGGGATCGTTTTTGAAAAATTTAAAATCCGCACATTTTGGTTTTCAAAAATCGAGAAAAAAATACCAGGTGTAGATATCACCTAGATCTACAAGCGTGCCAAATGTCAAGTCCAAATTCGTTTTATTCTGGGCTAGATCTAAAAGACAAATTTCTGAATCGACATACCCGGATTCAAAATTTTGAAATCTGTCAAAATTTGTCTTTTTTGCACAGCCCAAAATACAACGAGTTTGAAGTTAAAAAAATTCACGCGTGTGTGTCTCGACACTATCTACACCTGTGATTTTTTTCACGATTTTTGGAAACTCAAAAATGTGAATTTCCATTTTTTTTAAATACCGAGCTCCGTGGAGCTCGGGAGCCAAATCACCGCTCTCTGTTTCTTCCACCTTATAATCCCATTTGACCTACCTGTAGGCGCGTGATGCGGGCAATGAAAAGGGCTCGAGACATTGCAAGCATAGCTAAAACTTGCTTTGGTTTCTTCCTAGGTGGTGTTTGTTTGGTTCTGTGGGACACTCCTGCAGAGGAAAATGAGGCATCTGGGACTGTTATCTATACCTATTATAAAAGGGAGTAAAGCTTCTTCCCGTCCGCCAGCTTCTTCCCGTCCGCCCCCTAAAATACGATTTTGCCCCTGAGAGTTTGGTTCTATTACAATGCGTTGCCACCGCCAAGTGAATATACCGGTTCGAAACGCCATTTTGCACAAAATCACTTGACAAACTGGGGAAACTAACCCGCAGTCCACAGAGCGGACGTCCTACCGACTTATTCGCGATTTACTGAAAACATACGGACCTTTTTGCAAAAAATTCACCGAAGAGGTACGGGAGAATCTGGAGCGTTGGAACGGACGGCCGAGATTAATCTGCTTTCAAAATTTTGTTTAAACAAACATAGAACAAACTAAACTTTATAAATTCATAACTTCCAACCCACAACTCCAAATTTAACAAACTTTACATCAATGCAAAGCTCTGACCATGTAGTTTAATTTGACATCATTACTTTTCCTTTTTGCATCTGTTTTAGTTGATCAACACACAGAGATGCATTTCGGCCGTATAATTCAACACTTGAGTTCTACAAATGTTTTCAAAATGAATCCTTTTGTTAAATGTCAAGAAATACATCCTCTGTCCAGGGGAACCAAAGTTATAAATTTGGAAAATAATTTAACGACCCAATTAAGCCACTACCATTTTCTTTCCTTTTTAAAACGCTTCACAAATAATTCGTTACGGAATTTAAATCCAAACTGAAACTCTGGTTTTTTCTCCCGTAGCGAAGCACGGGCAGTTTGCTATAACATGTAAAGAAACTTAGGCCTTTTGCATTTAAAAACACTGAGGATTTTTGGTCTTTTTGAAGAAAAAACATGGTAGAGAATCTCTACCTTTTGCTTTAAAAAAAGTAGATGAAAAAGAAAGGAGACATAAGGTCATCGGCAAGCTGGAAAGGACCAGACAAGGAACAAATGCTGCACTATCCAGTGTGCTTCAGGTAAAAGTGATGGGTCTGAGCAATAATTCACATCTTATCGAGCGGTCGGAGGGAAAGATGATGCTTTTGTTTGGTAACCTTCAGCATCAGCTCACTGTTGCCCCTTGCCTATCAGTTTCTTTCCTCTTTGTGTACGAAAGGGCATATGCGACACCTACAAGAGGTGAGAACAAATATGTATGCATTGCTTCACCTCAGAAAATAGAATATGTGTGGCGTGAGATGCCTTGCCTCCCTCTTGAGCATTGCCACCTCAATATCAGTGGCATATGGTTTAGCCTGCAAGTGCATCTGACGTTTAGAAATTCTTATTGCATACTGGTCTCTGTTTAAACATATGTGTGAGTTGTTAACATATTTCATTAATGGTTATTAGATAAAAGTCTGTATGTGGTGAGGTACTTGTCACTAACACATAAGATATCTAAAACCTGTGTTTGAATTTTTTTGTAAAAAGGATATTTTTGTTTTGGTAAAGAAATATGTTAGCATGAGTGCATGATGTATAACATGCATGGTTTTTGTGATTCATCTATAGTGAGGTGTCCCAAACTATTCTTTCTTAACTGTTAAATCCATTACGAAAACTACCCTGGACCATTTATGACATGCATTATAATCACAAAAATGGATTTCTGCAATAGCCATAGAAATTTTGTATGGTATCTTGTTTTCTAATTTTCGCACAAGTCACATTCCGTCATATTTTTTAATGAAAAAATGTATGAGTAAGTTTTTATCCAATTATGCAATACCTATATGGGTGAATTTTTATTTTAATCATTTTTCAAATTATAAATAAAAGGTTCAAGCGTATAATCCAGGTTGTAAAAGTGTGAACTAATGTACATGCAGTTGTGATGCCCGTCACGAGAGATTCGAATCCAAGTATTTGCTTGCTCTCCTAGTAACAAGAAAAAGCAACAAGTGGAGGCTACAAAAGAGAAGGAGGTGGCTCACGTTTGATTGAAGGAGCACCAAGGATGATGTTAGGATATCAGCTTGCTTTCCAGCAAGCACTATATTATCACAATTCTGGGAATGTTTATCATCGGTTAGCTACAACCTGGGTACCACTTTATTGCTGTTCTTTAGCTATTTGGACGATCTCTGATCAACTAGAACTGTGATCTTGTGTGGCATGATATGTCAATGTTCTGCAATTATTAGGTTTGTTGAATCTTTTTCCCAAACCATGCAGAAGAACTGCATGTATTAAATTAAGAAAAGAGGAAAGCCAAACTATGGCTAAGGTTTACAAGGACCAAGCGACCTATGCGACCTCAAAGTAATAAGATGAGAAACAAAAAATAGAAGAAGATTAAAAAAAAAACTGACCGTCAAGGCGACACAAGGATGCCAAAACTCCAGCTAAATTGAAACGACCAGCACTACTCCTCCCTTGTGCCACCTTCCGTTTCTCAACGTGCTCAATGACAAGATTGAACGAATTCTCAAATACCCTACCGTTTTTCTCACGCCGGACGGACCAGGCGGTAAGCACTACTAGTGAGTTTAGCGTTGCTCTGTTTAATCCATCGTAAAAAGAAATTTCTAAAGCGCTGAACACAAAATTTGAAGCACGGAATATACAACGACGCAGTTGCAGGTTAAAAGCATATAGTAGGAACTAGGAAGGAGGAAAACGATGGGAAGAAACTGAAGCCTCCCCCGGGGGTAGGAGGACGCCGGCAGAGCTAGCTAGATGTGACCCGTGTCTCTGGCTACACGACGAGACGAGGCTGCTGCTGCTGCTGCTGTGTACCTTGACCCGACCTGCCATCGCCATGCCAATGCACCAGCAGCCCGCTCTGGTTATTCATCTCCTCCCTGGTCAAAGCTGCTGCCCGTGCTCTGTGCCTGCTGGGACCCGATCACAAGCGCGCCCATCCCGAGGCACAGTAATAAACTGGAAAGTAACAGGGCGGCCTCTCTTCCGGTCCATCCCCTGCCCTGTCCGTCCTCTCTCTCTCTCTCTTCTCTTCTCTTCCGCGATCTGCTGCCGGTGTTGCTTTCGAATGTTCAAAAGCATAATTGAAGGTGAAATTTATGATTTGCCTTAATCTCTTTAAACAAAAAGGTTGAATACAACCATCGAGTACTACACACCTTGTTTTTTTTTCCAACTGGGCTAGCCCCTTTCTATTACTTGCATAACTAGTAAACATGCACGTGCACGCACGTCTTGGCAAATATAAATCCGATTTACAGTTTAGTGAGTTTTTTGTTTGGCAATATATGTCATGACTCAATCTTATAATAATGTGCGAGCAACATATTGCATCACTTCAAATTCAGAAGAGTGCGCATGCCTGACAGAAAATAAAGTGATAACGCCATGTGATGGTGCTAAAACTGGAACATTGCCTGAAATTTTCTGTATACGGTAGAACACTAACCCCGTTTGAACAATCACTCTGAAATTGTACACATGGTCCTATAAGTGAATATAATTTTGAGCCCTTTTATCTTTAGAAGCATCAGTTTATATTATCTAGTTGTGTCGTTGATATATTTTCTTGTGATGCAGTGCTGGTAGAAGGTAATTATATCGATGCACAAGGGATTTGGTCGCATAAAGGCACGTACAAGCATGGAGTCTTAATTTAGGCGATTGATCAAGCGGCCATCAGCTTTTGCATCGTGTGCACTACTAATGCTGAAGAGAAGTGACCGCTCAGCAGCTTTTGCATCGTGTGCACTACTAATCCCAGATTTGGGGCCTAAGTGCGGAGGATTTGACGGAAGCGCCTGTACTTAGCGCCCCCGATCTAAGAAGAGAAGAAACTTAACCTGGCTTGTGCGGCTCCTGGTTTTCGAGATCGCCGGATCACCGGCCGTCGCGTGCCGGCAAGGGTGCGGAGCGGGGCTGTTGATGACGGCGGCCGCTGGGACGCTGGCGCATGGCAGGGATATGCCGGTCTTCGATCAATCCCGGAGATACCCGATCGTATTTGATCCTCTTTTAATTTCAATCTGTTCCCGCTCCGTATTCAGTTTTACCTATTCCTGGGAACAACAGCCCCGTAATTGTTGTGTGTAACGTAACTGCTGCGGGACTCTATCGCTAGCGAAGGAGCGGAATTTTTCGTCCGTCCCGTGCATGGTCCGCCAGTCTTATTTGTTAGATGTCCCCCGCTGTTAGTTTGGATACATCTGTGCGGTTGGATATTATTTGTGTGGTCCTGATTGTTGGTGGGAAGTTTTGGTGTAGTTTTCGCTGGGTGGATTTAGCCGAACAACAGTTAGCTTGTTTATAAGTAGTGGAGATAGAAATAACAAGTTCTTACAAGATCACCAAAAGCATAGAAAGAAAGGGACATGAGAAGTCCAGAAAAGGAAAAGGAGGTACTTGCAGGAAACCCGCTGCGAATGCTCGATCTAGAGCACCCCTACGGGGCAAAAACATGCAAGCAGCTATCCCCCTGCTAAACTACTAGCGTGCATACAAAAACAAACAGGAAGTTCATACAAGTTCACTGAAACCAAAGAAACCACCATACTATACTACCACCACACACAACTTTCTCTCCAACCACCAGCTGAAGCATTCATCAACCATTGGTCAGGCGAAGCAGCACGTCAGAACTTGATGTATCACTGCCAGTAGCTTCTCTTCCTCCCACGTACGTCAGCGCCATCCTCTTGAGTTGCAAAGCTCCCGCTAAGATCGCCTCCTTGTCGTCACCTGAATAGAGCCCTGCCCAGTACGACAACAGAGAACATGCAGTGAACACAACAGTAACAGGAGTCTTCAGCACATATTTCTCAAAGGTTATTTTGTTTCTTGTTGTCCAAATGGACCAACAAACTGCAGCAAGCACCAAGTTATAATACTTCTTCCCAGCAGGCCAAAAGGTATAAAACCAAGCAAAGCATTGCCAAAGCGAGTTTGGGCAAGTATCAATCCCTAGCACTTTCCCAATAAAGCCCCAGACAGTTTTGGCAGTAACACAAGAGAAAAACAAATGGTTGCAAGTTTCAATTTGATCACAGAAGGAACAACAAGGATTTCCTTTCCAATTTCTTTTTTTCATATTATCTCTTGTCAGCACCGAATTTTGCAGCATTTGCCACATGAAAATCTTAATTTTCAGATGGACTTTAGTTTTCCATAACCATTTATAATTAGGACCCACCACAGTTTTCTCCAGGTGTTTATAAACAGATTTAGTTGAAAACTTGTTATTCTTATTCATACTCCATACTACTGTATCGCCTTCCTCAGTGCGATCAACCTCTCTAGCTCTCTCTTGTATAATAGCCCATTTTGTAAGCAAGTCAGGAAGCATTCTTCTCCTGAAGGAAAGGTTACGGTTCCTCCTTATACATTCATGAAAAGTAATTTTCTTCTCCTGGGAGATATCATATAGATCAGGAAAACTTTCCATAAGAGGCTTGCCATCCAACCAAGCATCTTGCCAAAATCTCACAATATCCCCTTTTTTCAATATTACTTTCCTTCCTGTCATATATATTTCTTTGACTTTCAGGAGATTTTTCCACGCAGGGGAATCATTAAACCTTGTTGTAACATCCGCAACAGTGCGATTTCGCAAATATTTAGCTTTCACAATTTTCTGCCACATCTCATCTTGAGTTTCAAGTTTCCAAGCACATGAGGAGGTTTTTTTGGCAAGGTACTCAGAAAAAAAGAAAATATTATGGTGAAATGGAGAAGGATTTGTAGATCAAAATCTAAAGGGGGTTTGGGTGTGAAGGATCTAAGGAAACAAAATATTAGTCTTTTGGTGAAATGGTGTCTGTATAATTTTTCTATGAAGGTCTTGTTTAATAAGAACATGGACATATAATAAGATGGCAAACCAGCAAGACAGGCGTCAAGCAAAGTCAATCTAGCACCCGAGGAGGCAGCACCACAAATCCAAGCATCCAATCTTTTAATGAATTTTTTATCTAGGAAATCTCAATCTATGTTTTTCAAGTTAGCAAAGGTTACAGGCATGCCCAAATACTTAAGAGGTAAGGTTCCCACTTGACAATTGAACATATTGGCATAAAAATCTGTGATTTCATTATCTCCACCAATAGTAAAGACCTCACTTTTCAAGAAATTAATTTTCAAACCCGACATGATTTCTCTTTAAAGAAAAAGGTTGAATACAACCATCGAGTACTACACACCTTGTTGTATGCGTCAGTGACATCCATGGTGCTGTGCATTCCAACTCCAATCCCCAGCCCAAACACACCGTTCCGTGCTCTGCTTTCATCAAGTAGTTCAACTTTGAAACTCACACGATTGCTCGGTGCAGCTAATGAACATTTTGATGAGCCTCGTTATACAAGATCCTTCAGGTCGCTAATTGTACGATTATGTAAAGCTGCGTGCACAATCCACGTGTGTACGTCTTTTAAGGAAGGTGTGCTTTATTGTTGTTGGCTGTCGGTTTCACCAGCACTGGAAAAGATGCTTAGCCTCTAGTAGTGGTAAAGTGATCCTCGGGTGTATGTCCATTCACTGTCACCGAGTACTAATCCGATCGAATAAAAGCAAGTGCAATCACAAATAAAGCCATGATGACGTGGCCACCGTCATAAAGAACAATTGTCCATGATGGAGGAAGTATTTCTAGGGATACGCGATCTAGAGCATGTGTACTAACCATTTCTACAGATACGCGATCTAGAGCATGTGTACTAAACCCGATCGGAGGAAGTATATGTTTCTTTTCCTGAAGTGGGGCATGTCTGCGTTGGTTTAGGGATGCTTATGGCAATAATGGTGTTGGAAGATTGTTTTTTCGGCACGATCCTTTAGATTCTGCTTCCATAGATCAATTTCGGAGTTGTTGGACACAAAAGAGTTTGAAGACGTTGATGATTCGCTTGTTTGATTTAGATTCCTTTTGGTAACCGCTAAAGACAACTATTATATCTCTACCATGTACTAATTACCACTACAAGTCAAAAAACTATTCTCAAAAAAGGTTGTCTAAAAGAGATAGAAATCCCGCAAAAGAAACCCGATAAAATCGTGTAAAGTTTTAAATAAATTAGGTCCATATTAGACCGTCGAGGACATGAATAGGTTCTGTAGGCGCCGTGAGGTGAAAATCGACAGTTTGGTCATGGGTGTGCCTAACGTGACGGACCTAAGAGCATCTCCAACCGGAGTTGGCAAAATTGAGCCCCTCTTTGTCCGCGGACACCTCCGAACAAACCCCAAATGTGTGCATCTCCAACCGTCCACCTCAAATATCACCCCTCAAAACCATAATACCCATGCAATGTAGATCATACGGATAAATAAACATAGTTCGACGGATACAAATTCATCAGACAAAGTTCAGACAGACATAGAAACTTGCGGACAAAGTTCAACTAATAGACGGACAAGGGAAAATCCTCATGAACGGAGGATGCCACGGCGGCCAGACCGGAGCTTCATTGCGGGGGGGATTGGGTCGTCCTCCATCGCGGCATATGTGGCGGCCACCGCTTCACGTTGCCTCTGCCTAGCGCGCCGTGCCATCCGGGTCTAGGTCTCTGCCTTGTCACCCTCAGCTTGTCGGGCCTTCTCTCGAACTCCGTCGTGTTGTGAATTGCCGGAGCATTCCTCAATATGTTCCAACAATGGGTCAAGCGCCATGGCATCCTCTCCGACAGTTGATTGTACACGAGGATGGAACCCGCCACCTAGCAAATAGAAGAGGACGGGAAGGAGAGTGGAGTGAAGGGGATCGAAGGAGAGTGAGGTAGGGTTTGGTCCAGGGTGGGGGCGGACTGGGGTATATGTGGGGTCGGATTGGACCGGATCCGCCGTGGCGGGCTGTCCGAATGTGTCTAGATCGCTCCAAATCTGCCCACATATGGGCTGAGTTTTAGAGTTGCCGGACAATCCAGACGTTTGAGGTAGGTATAGGGGGTCCGGTTCGGTGGGAGTTTTTTGTCCGGGCCCTATCCGGGCTGCCCGCCCGAATGTTTGGGGGAGGGAGGGGGGGGGGGGGGGGGGGTTGAGGGGGTCCGGTTGAAGATGGTCTAAACCGTCCTATGCTAGCTTGTTCGGCATGGTCTAGGTGAACACCATCGATATGTAAGATGGATCAACTAGAGGGCCCATCCGTTAGGATCCCTTATGCACTTAACATAGTCGATTAAAATTTTTGAAGTCAACGTTTTTACTTTTCAGAATTGGTTGAGACCTAACAAAACCCTTAACAAAAAATAATACAAAGTTCACAGTCGTAAGCGTGCATTGCAACACACGCTTGTAATCTTACAAATTTCTTCGTCATTCTAAAATAGCGGATAAATATTATACAAATTAACAAATATGTCCAGCAAATCTTAATTGTATCATTTTCTAATTTCATCTAAATGATGTCCAGCAATCTGCATTTATGTGAAACCCACACAATCTCATTTTCTCTGTAGTTTTCGCAGGCCTTCCATGCTCGGTAAGATCAAAACTTCTATACAAAACATAGTTGGATTAGACATGGTCTCAAAACTTACAATTGATTTTCTATTTTTCTACATTGGAAACTGAAGCCACTAAGAATAGAATATTATCCGAGATGAAAAATAATCACCAATTGCTCCACAATAACTACTCTGATATCATGCTTTTTTTTCCTTCATTATAGCAGTGCCAGTGCCAGCAATCGCTGTAACACAACGGATCATCTCCTTCGGTTGTGTGCACACATGCCATAGCACATATATACATGTTACTCCGACTTCTTAGTCACCTTCGGTTGTGTGTACAGTTAGAGCTATACAAGGTTGCATAAGAAATAAATACCTGCAAGTATTACAAAAAATAGGCATAGCAGAAGCAAAAATAAAATATTCAAGCAGATGCCACTAGCGGCAATAGGATTAGGATAGATGATCACAAACCTTGTTCACCTAATGGACGAGAAGGTTGTCCACCTTGTCCACTAGCTCCAGGAGATCAGCTGCGTCGGCGAGAAGGTTGTCCACCTAATGGCTTCTCAACGAGAAAAGGTATATACTACTCCAATACGCTCAAGGAGCTTCTCAACGAGAAAAGGTATATACTACTCCCATGCTTAGCTTCTCAACGAGATGGATGTGGAGAAGCTGTCCAATACGCTCAAGGAGCTTCTCAACGAGAAAAGGTATGTGCCACTGGGTGGGGCGGCCGGGGATTTTAGTGGTAGGAGGGCCGCCGGTGATTGCTGGAGATGTGCTTGACAAGCGACGGCGTGATGGGCACAGCGAGGATAATAAACGAGTGGAGGAGAAACGATGCAAGGCGAT
This sequence comes from Poa pratensis, assembly GCA_947311845.1. Lineage (NCBI taxonomy): Eukaryota > Viridiplantae > Streptophyta > Magnoliopsida > Poales > Poaceae > Poa > Poa pratensis. The sequence goes on along the minus strand of CAMZMU010000036.1, from coordinate 87,994,246 downwards.
AAGGTTTGACACGGGGTCGTTGCCTCCACTCGCAGTGAGGAGGACGCGAGCGACGCATCCTCTGGAGGGAATAAAAGCGTTTCCCTATCGAATATATTAGATATTTACAATCTGTGCAAAATATAAATGGAAGTCCAATCCTGCTGAGACGTGCACTGCCATTTGCTCTTTCCCCACACAAGCTTCTCAAAATCGTGATCCCCAACCTAGCCCTCCTTCCGCCCGGCTTGCTGAGGTTGGGAGAATGGAGAGCGTGGCACTGTCCGTTGTGACCAAGTTTGGGGTCCTGCTGGTTGATGAGCTCCAGGAGATCCGTGGCGTCGGCAAGAAGGTTGTCCACCTAATGGACGAGCTGGCCACCATGAACGCCGTCCTCCGCATGCTCTCCGAGGCGGACGAGAGCACCGTCGACCACCTCGTCCGGGAGTGGACGAAGCAGGTGCGTGAGATCGCCTATGACTCCGAAGACTGCATCGACATCTACTGGATCCGCATCAGACGACCCATCCCGCTCCTGCAATGGCCTAACTACCAGTTCCAGAAGGTGCTGCTGCGGCGCACCCTCGCCGCCGAAATCCAGGCGCTCCTGGAACGTACCACGGCCGTCAACGAACGTCGCGCTCGGTACGGCATCGACCGGGAGGAACTTCGCCGGTCTGCCTGCTTCGCCCCTGTCTCAGCGGCATCCCTGTCTGCACGCGCGCTCCGCCGTGTCGACGACCCTGACCAGTTCGTCGGCATAAGGGAAGAGGCCAGCAACTTGGCGAAGGCGGTAAGCAAAAATGACGGCGAGGGTGATGAGAAGCTCAAGGTGTTCTCCATCGTGGGCTTCGGAGGGCTGGGTAAGACTACAATGGCTATGGAGGTGTGCAGGCAGCTGTCCGCGGACTTCCAGCATCAGGCGCTAGTGTCCGTGTCACAAGCGTTCGATGGCGGGAAGGACATGAAGGGACTGCTGCTGCGGGTGCTCCAGCAGATCTTGAAGGTGAAAGAAGATCAGCAAACCACCACCACCCGTAAGCCTCTCACGGATGAGGTAATCCGCGAGATGGATGTGGAAAAGCTGTCCAGCACGCTCAAGGAGCTTCTCAACGAGAAAAGGTATACAGTTACACAATACTCCCAAGCTTAGCTTCCCCAAGTAAAAGGTTAATTCGTTTCATGCCAATTCTTTCTGGCACACCATAGAAAAATGGGAGAGTTCGCCATTCAAAGAAAAAATGGTTAATTGTTTTTGTAGAGTCGTATAACTGGCATTTATCATCTAATTTTGATCTTCTTTTTCACAAATATTTTTGTTAAAAGAAGCACATCTTCGTCCCCTAAAAATCATAATGTCCTGAGGTTATGACTTGGATCAAGCATAAAGGAAAACATTGGATAAAATGAGTATGGTTATGTGTTTTTACGTTATATACTCCTTCATCTATAAGTTTTCTACCATCCGCTGAGTAGCAAGGATGCCAATCCTTCATAATAAATACTACTGACCAATTATTTTTAGGACGTCTCCAAAATACTACTTAACTGAACCTTTTAACACGGTCCCGACCGTTTTGAAGTGAAATGCATCTTGGTTTGTTTGTTTGTTTGTGTTCCTCCTTTCTGATTTAAACACTCCGATTTCCATGAAGAAATATACACATTTAAGAACACATATTGCAGCATATAAACAATAAATGTTGGCTGATTCATCTCACTATTTGTGTTTGCACAGAAACCGAAATTCTTAACGTATTTCCTTTAGACCAACTCTTTCTAACTTGTATATTTTTACTTGGCGCGTGCAACACATTTTCTAACACGGAGCATGTATATATGTCCAATTAAACCAGGTATCTCATTGTCATCGATGATGTCTGGAGCCTACAAGCATGGGAAGCTATTTGCATCATATTGCCCAAGAATAACCATGGCAGCAGAGTTATTGTGACAACTCGGATAGAGACCGTGGCCAAAGCAGCTAGTGGTTCGGAAGCCACTATCCATCAAATGAAGCCCCTAGTACTAGAAGTCTCTAAGAAACTATTTTTGAAGACAGTGTTTGGCTCCATGGAAGAGCATCTGCTCCAGAATCTCCAGCATACCCAGCTTTCCGTTGCCAAACAGGACAGAGCAATCCGCCGTCAAACTCTGGATTCTTGCCACAATCCAGAGGAGGTAGACCAAAGAAATTGCAACAGAGAACTAGGGTTTCGACCTTTTGGAAGCCGCCAGATCTTCTCTTCATCAGGAGCACCAACCTCTGGAGCATCACATCACGAAGAGGAAGAACAGCCCGAGACCAGAGCTGGCCGGAAAGCCCCAACCCGAAGCTTCCTGTGCGTACCTTATTAGGATGGATGCGCGCCTTCTTCGACTTCGCTTGCATCACCACCTGCCACCGGTGAGATGCAGCTCGGAGGAGGAAGACCACGGTGCGGCGGATCTGGCCGCCAAGATCCGTCGACCTACCTTCAACATCTACGGCATAGAGCCAAAACCAGGCAACGAGCCCAAGCAACAACCTAGCTACCCTAGATCTACTATGTACAGGGGATGCACGACCTCCTACTCCATCTTTACGCCGGCCAGCGAACCCGCTGGAGCAAAGGAAGGAGAGGGGCGGCGGCGAGAAGCGCAGGTCGACTCTCAAAGGAACTGTGCGAGGGAGGTGGGGAAAAGAAGGGGTGAGGAGATCTCTCTCGCTCGCTTTGGGTGTGGGACACCAGCAAAGCTCTTGCCCTGCCCCGACTGATCATCGTCTCATCTTTTCCTTTGGCTCCACTCCGATCTGGAGCTGCGACGTCGCGTTCGTCTTATAATAGTTCCGGTTCCTATCTCTCACCCGTTTCAAATCAAAAGCACGGTGAACTGAATGTGAAAACAAAATGACGAGACGTACAGGTTCAATATGCGTTCAATATCACCCCACCGTGTGATGTTACGAATATGTTCGGTAACTGGCTTAATGGGTTTGATAAAAACATAAAGCACAGATTCGAATTGGAACTTGTGCTTTAGTATGGTCACTATGAAATTGCAGGAATGATATTATCTTTAACAAAAGAGGTCACGCTAATTTTTTACAGGTTATTCGCATGGCTTCACACTGGATCCTTGAGTGGTCTTTCCAGGTCCCGGAGGCGCAATATGCGCATATAGACTCTGGATGCACCCGTAGGGAGACGGTCGGGATATCTACTACCAGGGTACCTGGCGGCTCGCTAGACGATTACAAGCTACTTAGTCTACTTGTATTTGCTTTTTTTTGCTGGATGATTACTTGTTTCGTTGTTGTGATTTTGAGATGTAAACTCTGAACTTTAATAACGCTGTAATAAAAGGATGTGTGCATCGATTGATGCAGAGGCCGGGGCCATGCTCCCCATTTCAAAAAAATAAAAACCTAAATGAAGATGAGATAGTTAATTTACATGCAAACTTTTTTCCTCCACAATTTTGTTTACATCCAGATACTTTTTTTGCCCCAGATACTTACATGAGTAGAAACTTTTTTACTCACAGGGATTTTTCATCCTAATTCCACGCTCAATTACATATAATTTTACATAGTATTTACATGCCATTTTGATATCCAGCAGATATATTAGCATGCCCAGTAATTATAATGCATACGTGTCAGGCTTTAACATGTATCAAACAGCTATTTTACATGCATACATTTTTTTTTGCTTTCCAGGATTTTTTTTACATCCTAATTTGATTCCTCATGTTACAGGAAACAAGGAGCGTGCAAAGAGAATGATGCAAAACTACTGGGATGATTCATTGGCCACTTCTTCAGGTCCCCAGGTTTCCAGTCAGATGGGTGTAAGAACAGTAGAAATGATGGACGCATGCTTTCTACAACTTTTTAGATATGAATTTTTTCATGGTGCAAACTTTTGTTTGCTTTCACGTGGGGTGTATGAAAAATAGATGCAATTTTTGCTTCAGATTGGTTGTAAAAAGTAGAAGTAGCTTGGGGAGACGTCCATAGCAACTACTAGCCTTTTGCAGGGGCCCAACCGCCCAAGTTCACCTTCAAGAGACAGAAAAGAAAGAACAAGAACATGGGGAACTTACATCTCCGTAAATTTGATGAAGGGTTTCTCCACACCTCCGTCGATGGATGTAAGTATATGACGAACTCTGGTTTTAGATCTCGAGGGGGAAGAATAATGTAGATGATGGTGGGGAGGAAGAAAGAGGGAGCAGGTAAGAGCCAGCAAGGCAACGCGAGATGCGTTTTTTGCGATCACGTGGGTGGGTGGTCCTGGGCTTTGGATGCGGTCCGCGGGATGTGTTTTCTGGTCACGCGGGGTGGTCCTGTGTTTTGGGTTGGGGACGCACGCGAGTCTGAAAAGGGCAAGTGTTCATACCAAAAATAAAAAATAGGCTAGATCTAGATCGACACCGAGCACGATGTCCGCGTCCTGACTTAACAATTGACTTAAAAAGATGCTGTCTGGTCAAACAATGAGCCTAACAACCTACCCCATGTGAAGTTTCCCTATGAATACTTTAGTCGCTACTACAGTTGCTAATTTGGTAGCTGGAATCACTATCAAATACGGCTCAGACGTGCATTGCCATTTGCTCTTTCCCTCACACAAGCTTCTCAACACTGTGATCCCCAACCGAGCCCGCCTTCCACCCGAGCTTGCTGAGGTTGAGAGAATGGAGAGTGCCGCACTGTCCGTTGTGACCAAGTTTGGGGTCCTGCTGGTTGATGAGCTCCAGGAGATCCGCGGCGTCAGAAGAATGTTGTCCACTGATGGACGAGCTGGCCACCATGAACGCCGTCCTCCGCATGCTCTCCGAGGCGGACGAGAGCACCGTCGACCACCTCGTCCGGGAGTGGACGAAGCAGGTGCGTGAGATCTCCTACGACTCGGAAGACTGCATCGACATCTACTGGATCCGCATCAGACGACCCATCCCGCTCCTGCAATGGCCTCGATACCAGTTCCAGAAGGTGCTCCTGCGGCGCACCCTCGCCGCAGACATCCGGGACCTCCTGGACCGTACCACGGCCGTCAACGAACGCCGCGCTCGGTACGGCATTGACCGGGAGGAACTTCGCCGGTCTGCCTGCTTCGCCCCTGTCTCAGCGGCATCCCTGTCTGCACGCGCGCTCCGCCGTGTCGACGACCCTGACCAGTTCGTCGGCATCACGGAACAGGCCAGTACTTTTGCTAAGGCGGTGAGCAAGAACGACGGCGAGGGTGATGAGAAGCTCAAGGTGTTCTCCATCTTGGGCTTCGGAGGGCTGGGTAAGACTACAATGGCTATGGAGGTGTGCAGGCAGCTGTCCGCGGACTTCCAGTGCCAGGCGCTGGTGTCCGTGTCACAAGCGTTTGATGGCGGGAAGGACATAAAGGGTCTGCTGCTCCGAATTCTCCAGCAGATGGTGCCACAAAACACCTCCCAGAGCGAGATGGATGCGGAAAGGCTTCTCAATGAGAAAAGGTATACAATACTCCCAAGCTTAGCTTCCCCAAGTAAAAGGTTAATTCGTTTCATGCCAATTCTTTCTGGCACACCATAGAAAAATGGAAGAGTTCGCCATTCAAAGAAAAAATGGTTAATTGTTTTTGTAGAGTCGTATAACTGGCATTTATCATCTAATTTTGATCTTCTTTTTCACAATTTTTTTTGTTAAAAGAAGCACATTTTCGTCCCCTAAAAATCATAATGTCCTGAGGTTATGACTTGGATCAAGCATAAAGGAAAACATTGGATAAAATGAGTATGGTTATGTGTTTTTACGTTATATACTCCTTCATCTATAAGTTTTCTACCATCTGCTGAGTAGCAAGGATGCCAATCCTTCATAATAAATACTACTGACCAATTATTTTTAGGACGTCTCCAAAATACTACTTAACTGAACCTTTTAACACGGTCCCGACAGTTTTGAAGTGAAATGCATCTTGGTTTGTTTGTTTGTTTGTGTTCCTCCTTTCTGATTTAAACACTCCGATTTCCATGAAGAATAGACACATTTAAGAACACATATTGCAGCATATAAACAATAAATGTTGGCTGATTCATCTCACTATTTGTGTTTGCAGAGAAACCGAAATCCTTAACGTATTTCCTTTAGACCAACTCTTTCTAACTATATTTTTACTTGGCGCATGCAACACATTTTCTAACACGGAGCATGTATATATGTCCAATTAAACCAGGTATCTCATTGTCATCGATGATGTCTGGAGCCTACAAGCATGGGAAGCTATTTGCATCATATTGCCCAAGAATAACCATGGCAGCAGAGTTATTGTGACAACTCGGATAGAGACCGTGGCCAAAGCAGCTAGTGGTTCGGAAGCCACTGTCCATCAAATGAAGCCCCTAGCATAGAAGACGCTGAGAAACTATTTTTGAAGACAGTGTTTGGCTCCATGGAGAAGCATACTTGCCCAGGAACTGAAGGATATTGTGGACAAGATTTTGAAAAAATGCGGTGGGATGCCATTGGCCATTGTCAGCATTGGAAGCCTTCTGGCAAGCTATAATTCAGCTGATAGCATAGAGGTGTGGAGACGAGTTTCTAGTTCAATTGGTTCCCAGATGGAGAACCACCCTACCCTAGAGGGAATGAGGCAGCTGATTTCACTCAGCTATGACTACCTGCCTCATCATCTCAAGGCTTGCATGTTGTATCTGAGCATTTTCCCTGAGGACTATGTCATTGAGAAGGTTAGGCTGCTGTACAGATGGATTGCTGAAGGTTTGGTGGCTGAGAAGCGGGGGCTGACTTTGTTGGAGATTGCAGAAGAATATTTTAATGATCTAGTAAGTAGAAACATGATTATTAAACTTGAGTCTGGATATGGCAAGGAAGAGACATGCCAGGTGCATGACATGATGCTCGAGGTGATGGTGTCCAAATCCCTGGAGACTAACTTTGTTAGCTTGGTAGGACGACAATACGGAGAGATGTCACATGGCAAGGTTCGCCGCCTCTCCATCCATGGAGACTGTGACACAGTGAAGAAAGTGGAGCAGCGTCGTGCGAGGCATGGCATTGAGCGATGAAATTTGAGCATGTCCGATCACTGACCACATTTCAGTCGGAAGCTGGCCTCAGCAAGCTGCTGGATCGACTAGTCGAGTTCAGACTGCTAAGGGTACTTGACCTGCAAGATTGCAGAGCCTTGCAAAACAAGCACATGAGGTATGTCTGTCGGCTGTATCTTCTGAGGTTCTTGAGCTTGAGGGGTACAGATATCAGCTTGATGCCTAGCAAAATCGGTGACCTGGAGCACTTGGTGTCTCTTGATGTAGAGAAGACGCATCGATGATCTGCCCCCAACAGTGACAAAGCTGACCAAACTTGAGCGCCTCAAGTGCACAGTGGGAATTGCCGCGGGGGATAGGGAATATGAAGGCGCTGCGGGAGGTGAGGTGGGCTTATCCTCAAAGGAGACATGGGGACTGCTCCTGTCCTAGAGATCGGTGAGCTACAACAGTTGCAAGTGTTGTCTATCAAATTTTCACAACAGATGAGTTAATCTGGCGTGCTCTTGGGTCCTCCCTGAAAAATACACACTCTCTCCGACTGCTTCATCTGTTTTACGGCCGGAGTGACAGCTCGATAGACGGGATGGACCCTATGAAGCACATCTCCTCAGCGCCACCACTCCTCCGAAGCCTTGTTTTGGCGTCCCCATGATGCACTTGCCCGACTGGATCCCATCACTCACACACCTTGTGGATTTATTTGTACTAGTGGCCAATCAGAGCAATCAACTACTAGATGCCTTGTGCAACTTGCCCAACCTGCAGAGCATCATCCTGCACATTGATTCCTATGTAGACCGAGAACTGGTCGCACGCGCCACCCACTCCTTTCCGATGCTTAGGAGCCTGGAAATAGTCTCAAAGGGCAATATCCCGAATCAATCGGATTTGAGGTCGGATCAATGGCAAAGCTCGAGAAGCTTGAATTGGTCAATTGGCAGCTTGGTAGTGAGAAGAGGAGCATTAATATTGTCGGCATTGAGAACTTGAAGAATCTTAAAGAGGTCTGGCTCGGTGGTGACATAGATGGCCAGTCAGTACAACTTGTACTGGAGCAGGTCAAGACGGAGAACAAGAATCGCACCGAGTCCAATCAGATCAAAGTTGTAGTACGGGGTGGTGACCACAGTTTCCCCCCGCTGCTACTTCCTATGGCAATACTACTTGCTATTTCAACCGTACCAAAATTTTGTTCAGACTGAATCCTGCATTTGGTTCATCGTTTTTCATGTGTACGAATCGTGAAATAAAATCTTTGCAATAATATCTCTATCATCAAGCAGGAAAAGAGCGAGTTTTTCTCTTGTGCATTCATTCAGCACACAGAGTACTCACAGATTAATAAAATCCAACGGCATCAGTTACGCTAGTCACGTGATTGGTTGGAAGCTTACCAGTGGCCGGGAGACGTAGACATGTAGCCAGGCGAGGTGCTGCTGCGTACGGCGGTGTCGCGTCGTCACCCGGACCCTGACCCCGCACCGGCACCCGGCTGGATCGGTCGGTCCTGGCGCGCGCCCTGGTCAAAGCTGCAGCTCTCGCTCGCTTTGGGTGTGGGACACCAGCAAAGCTCTTGCCCTGACCCGAGCTCACAGTGCTCTGTTTCACTCGAGACTCAAGCCGATACAATTAGGGAAAGCTGCGTGGGTTTCGTCATTCCATTAGCATTTTTTTTATTTTAAAGGGTTTTTTCCCCGATTTCCATTAAAAGAAACCAGATTATTTGCCAATTAAAACCCTTTAAAAAAAAAATTCCATTAGCATTGGGAAAGATGCTTAATTAAAGCTGAACTAACTCAATTTGATCCAACAAAAAGAGGTGTGCGCTCACAATTCAACTCACGATGCACTGGAAAAGATGCTTAGCCTCTAGTAGTGGTGTATGTCCTTTAACCGTCACCGAGTAACTTAATCCGATCCCATAAAAGCAGTGCAACCGTAATTAAAGCCATGAAGACGGCCACCGTCCTAATAACAATTGTCATGACGGAGGGAGTATGTGTTTCTAGGGATACGCGATCTATAGCATGTTTATTACGTGATGTTTGTGGAAGCAGAATCTAAAAGATCATACTGTCACTGGTCAAACCTGCAGCTATGCTTGCTGGGATGTTGTGACAGAATATGTATTTAGTCATGTACGTGTTGTATTCAGAAAAAAACAACAAGACCGGAAGGGGGACTCCACCCCGGCTTTGTTATTAAGATAGAAGTGAGGACTCGAACCCGAGACCTGCCCCTTATGCGCATATGCACGGCTAGCACTAGTCCACAGAATAGTTCTCTACGTGTTGTATTCAGGTTAGACTAGGTACTAACGTGATTGTATCAAACTCCTGTAAACATTGTTGTCAATATATATGGGACGCACCCCTCGTTAGGGTTGTGTGCGTTTCACCCAAATCATTGTGTTGCCTCTTGTTTTACATGGTATCAGCCTAAACCGATCTAGGGTTATGACTTCCGCCTCCGCCACCTCGTCGTTAACCACCTCCTCGATGTCCTCCTCTGCCCCGTCTGCCGCCGACCTTGCGGGTCTCCGTCCTCCGGCGATCTCGCCCACCATGTCTGCCGGCGTGCACAACTCGGGGCCGGTCCACTTCGGCCATCTCATCACCACCAAACTCGCCGCCGAGACTCATCTTCTCTGGCGTGCTCAGGTTGTCTCCTTGCTCCGGAGCAATCTTCTCCATGGGTATGTTGAGGCCACCCATCCGTGCCCCTCCTCCACCATTGTCGTCTACAAGGAAGGCGGTGCCTCCAAGACCATCCCCAACGCCGCCTTTGCGGCCTAGGTGAAACAGGATCATGCCATACTCTCGGCCTTCCACTCGTCGTCGACTCCGGCTGTTGGAGCGATGATCATGTTTGCTGACACATCTGCTGCGGCTTGGTCCATCATTGGCCGCACGTTTGGTGCTCGATCCTCGGCTCGTTCCTCTCAGATTCGTTCTCAACTTGGCAAGACAAAGAAGCTTGACTCCTCGATTGCCGTCTACTACAACAAGATCAAAACCCTTGCTGACACGTTGGCCTCCATCGGCAAGCCACTCGGCCCCGAGGAGTTCAATGATTTTGTTCTTGATGGTCTGGATGAAGAATATGACTCCATTGTTGAGCTGGTGCGAGATCGCGACGTTCCTATGCCTGCACATGATCTGTATGCGCGTCTCCTGTTGACGGAGCAACGCGTCGATAGTCGCCGGTCCACCACTCATCAGGCCCATGCTGCTCGGTTCGGCGGCAAGCCGTTCCGCTCATCCACGCCCGGAGCGCCTGCATCGCCGTTTCGCTCCGGCCCATCTACTTCGAAGCCTGGCTATGCTCCCAGGCCCGCCTCAACTGGTGGCGTTGCGCCTCCTCCTGCTGCTCGACCTGATAACCGGGCCGACGGGCGTGCTGATGGTCGTGCTGATGGCCGCGCTGGTGGATCACGCGCGGCGACCATCTGTCAGCTTTGTGACGAGCCTAGACATGTTGCTGCTCGTTGCTTCAAGAGGTTTAACAAGTCTTTCCTTGGCATGTACAATGATGGTCGCTTTCTGGAACGACAGTTGTCGATGGCGAATCATGTGTATGGCCCACAAGGACAGACTCCCTCTTATCCTGTTGATCCTACTTGGTATATGGATACTGGCGCTACGGATCACTTTACTTCGGAGATGGAGAAGCTGCACATGAGGGATCCCTATCAGGGCAAGGAACAAGTTCATACGGCCGATGGTTCAGGTATGCGTATACTTCATGTTGGTCAAGCTGTCTTTCCAATCCCGTAATGTCCTTCATGTTCCATCCATCACCAAAAATTTGTTGTCTGTTCGTAAACTTTCTTATGATAATAATGTTCTTGTTGAGTTCCATCCTAACAGTGTTTTTGTTAAGGACCTAGACACACGGGCGATCATCCTTAGAGGTCGCTGGCGTGGTGGCTTGTACGCGCTTGATGCTCCTGCGGTCAAACATGTTCTCAGTGCTCTTAAAGCTTCGCCCTCGCAGTGGCATGCTCGCCTAGGCCATCCTTCATCTCAGATAGTCCAGCATGTTCTTAGTCGTAATGAGCTTCCATCAGTGTCCAATAAAAATAGTAGTAGTGTCTGTGATGCCTCAAGGCAAGAGCCATCAGTTACCGTTTTCGCTTTCTCAGCATGTAACAACCGCTCCTTTAGAGCTTATTTACTCAGATGTGTGGGGCCCTGCCCAAACCTCCGTCAGTGGTCATAATTTTTATGTAAGTTTTGTGGATGCTTATAGTCGTTTCACCTGGTTATATCTCATTAAGTGTAAGAGTGATGTCTTTGATGTATTCTTACAGTTTCAGTCTCATGTTGAACGACTTCTTAACCACAAAATTGTGCATGTTCAGTCTGATTGGGGTGGCGAGTATATTAAACTTGATGCCTTCTTTCATAAGATAGGCATCTCTCATCGTGTATCGTGTCCTCACACTCATCAACAGAATGGTAGTGCTGAACGAAAACATCGTCATATTGTTGAAATGGGCCTCACCTTGCTTGCTCATGCGTCTGTTCCTTTTCGCTTCTGGAGTGATGCTTTCATTACTGCTTGTTTTCTCATTAATCGCATGCCTACTCGTGTCATTAACATGCAGACTCCTCTTGAGCGCTTACTTGGTGAAATACCTGACTACACTTTTTTTTAAGGTGTTTGGGTGTGCTTGTTGGCCTAATCTCCGTCCTTACAATCGTCATAAACTTGAGTTCCGCTCCAAAAAGTGTGTCTTCTTAGGGTATAGTCCTCTCCATAAGGGTTACAAATGTCTCCATGTTCCGTCTAATCGTGTCTACATTAGTCGTGATGTCGTTTTTGATGAAAACGTGTTTCCCTTCTCCAATCTACCATCCACCGAGTCCTTGTCATCTTCTCATGTTTTTCCTGTTTCGCTTGACCAATTTGAACATTATGCGCATGCACCGTCGTTGCTTCCTAACCATGGTGCAGGTACTGGACGTGGGGCACGGCTTGAACTCCTTGATCACACGCCTGCTCCGTCCGCTCACGTCGATCATGGCGCGCCTTCCATGCAGCTGCATGGCCCGAATGGTTCCCCGCGTGAACCTGGTTCACCGCTGGTGCACACGTCCTCCCCACGTGCCTCCTCGGTGTCGCCCACTGCTTCGACCGGATCTTCTGGCTCTCCTTCGTGCTCGCCTGTGCCGTTCAACCTGGCATCGTCGCCATGTTCTGCATCGCCCGCTGCCTCTGCCTCGCCCGGATTGTCACCGTCTCCTGCATCGTCGCATGTGTCGCCTCCGGTCTCTCGGTCTGACGATGAGCCCGTGCCGTCCCGTCCTGATGAGATACTGGAACCGTCTGTTCCGCTTCCGCCTGGTTCGCTTCGTCCAGTTACTCGGAGTCTTCGCGGTATTCATCAACCTCTTAAGCGCAAAGATGGCACAGTTGCGTGGTTAGCTTCGTGTATGGCGCAAGCTACTGCTGAGCCCCGTCATTTTCGTGCTGCTCTGAGTATTCCCCACTGGCGTGAAGCAATGGAAAATGAGTTTGCTGCGTTGATCAAGAATGGTACGGGAACAAATATAATTGACTCCAAGTGGGTGTTCAAGGTCAAGCGGCATGCTAATGGCACAGTTGAGAGGTATAAAGCTCGTCTGGTTGCGAAAGGTTTTAAACAACGCTATGGTTTGGACTATGAGGATACCTTCAGTCCAGTGGTGAAGCCTACGACTATTCGTTTGCTTCTCTCTCTTGCGGTTACTCGTAGGTGGTTCTTACGACAGCTTGATATTCAGAATGCTTTTCTTAATGGTGTTTTTGAGGAAGAAGTTTTTATGCGCCAACCTCCTGGTTTTGAAGATTCAGAACGACCCCATCATCTATGTCGCTTGGCTAAGGCTATTTATGGTCTCAAACAGGCTCCTCGTGCATGGCATGCTCGTCTTGCCTCAGTGTTACGTCAGCATGGTTTTCTGGCTTCCACTGCCGACACATCACTGTTTATTCTTCAGCGGCCTGATGTTACTATCTATCTTCTTGTCTATGTTGACGACATCATTGTTCTCAGTTCGACTCCTCAAGCCATGCATTGATCGTCTCATTCTTGGACTTCATCAAGAGTTTGCAGTTAAGGATCTTGGACCGCTTCATTACTTTCTTGGTATTGAGGTTGCTAGTCGTTCTGATGGTTTGACACTTACTCAGCGCAAGTATGCTCTTGATCTTCTTCGACGTGCGGGTATGTTGAAGTGCAAGGATGCTGATACTCCTATGTCCGCAACTACCAAGTTGTTTTCCACTGATAGTTCTCGCTTGCGTGATGATGATGCCACCACATATAGGAGTATTGTTGGAGGTTTGCAGTATCTCACTCTTACACGACCTGATTTGTCGTTTGCTGTTAATCGTGTTTGTCAGTTCCTGCACTCACCAACTGAAGATCAGTGGTCTGCAGTCAAGAGGATACTACGTTTTGTTAATGGTACTCTTGATCACGGTCTTCTCCTTCGGCCCTCAGGTTCTCACTCGGTTGCTGTTTATACTGATGCTGACTGGGCTGGTGATGTTAGTGACAGGCGATCAACCGGGGATATGCCCTCTTCTATGGTGATAATTTGATCGCTTGGAGTGCTCGGAAACATGCTACTGTTTCTCGTTCTAGTACGGAGTCTGAGTATAAGGCCGTCGCCAATGCCACAACTGAACTTATTTGGGTGGAAGCGTTGCTCAAAGAACTTGGTGTTCGACAGGATTCGCCACCGGTTCTATGGTGCGACAATATTGGTGCAACATATCTTTCTTCCAACCCAGTGTTTCATGCACGGACAAAACATATCGAGGTTGATTTTCATTTTGTTCGTGAGCGAGTTGCGCAGAAATTGTTGCAAGTTCGGTTCATCTCCTCCAAAGATCAGCCTGCCGATATATTCACCAAACCATTGCCACTTCCATTGTTTCAGGAGTGTAAGCGCAATCTCCACATGTTTCCCATGGTTGAGATTGAGGGAGGCTGACAGAATATGTATTTAGTCATGTACGTGTTGTATCCAGGTTAGACTAGGTACTAACGTGATTGTATCAAACTCCTGTAAACATTGTTGTCAATATATATCGGACGCACCCCTCGTTAGGGTTGTGTGCGTTTCACCCAAATCATTGTGTTGCCTCTTGGTTTACATGTTGCCGCACATATTTTAGCTCGTTCAAGTCGGTCAAGATGATGTCGGGTGTGTGGCGTGGTGTTTCACCGGATTGTATCTGGGAAACTATTTGTATTGACATTATTAAGTTGTCAAGCACACACATTCACTCAAAATAAAAAACGTATATATGCCGATCCCGAGGCTCAATAAATTGGAAAGAAACACGGTGGCCTCTCTTCCGGTCCATCCCCTGCCTTGTCCGTCCTCTTTTTCTTCTTCGTCTCTCCCTTTTCTCTTCCCCAATCTGCTGCTGGTGTTGCGTTCAAATGTTCAAAAGTAGGATTGATTGTGAAATTTACGATTGGCCTTAATCTCTTCAAAGAAAAAAGGTTGAATACAACCATATCGTGTCCTACGCACCTTGTTGTATGGCGGTGACATCCATGCTTATTGGGCATTTAAACTCCAATCCCCAACCCAAACACACCCGTTTTGTGCCTCTACTTTCATCAAGTAGTTCAACTTTCACTAGTAGAAAACAGGCCTTTCGTCCGGGCCATTAGTCCCGGTCGTGGCCTGGGCCGGGACTAATGGTCCGGACACGTCGCCCCGAAAACGCCGACCGTACGTCAACCTTTAGTCGTGGCTCGTTAGGGCCCAATGGTCCCGGTTTGAGATACAAACCGGGACTAAAGGGGTCTGCGGCCCGCTGCGCCTGGTGCCCCCCCTTTAGTCCCGGTCCTACACACAACACGGGACTAATTGTAAACCTGTTTCTGTTCAAACGAGAACCCTTGAGTTCCCGCGCTGGTTGATCACACGGGGAATGAAGAAACGATTAAATGTCTTTGGAAGTTGATCAAATCGCTTAATGGATTTTGGAAGTTGAAACACGGCCGGATTAATTACCATGGCCAGCCTCCTCATCTCCCCTGCTAGCTCTATATAAGAGAGCTACAGTGCCATTTGCCAAATGCACCATCTCCTCTCTCTAATCTTCCCTAAAATCCTCTCTCGAATCGCTGCCGCGCGCCATGGTGCCACTCACGCGCCCACCTCGATCTCAGGAGTACCACTACAAGGACGACGCCGTCGACATGAACTTCAAGGTCGTGGTCACTCTCCGCGCATCAACCGTGGAGAGATGGATCCGCGACGTCCAGAGGCGCTACCTCGACGCCGCACGGATGAAGATCGTGGGTCTCGACTGCGACTTCACCGACGCCGCACCCGAGGAGAGGCAGCGTGCCGCCGTCCTGCAACTCTCCGTGGCGACCGACACGTTGGTGTTCCATATTTGCCACGCTGATCGAGTGCCGCAGGCTCTCAAGGACTTCATGATGGACAAAACCATCAAATTCTGCGGCGCGGCTATCAACAACGATCAGCGTATGCTGGGGCCTTACGGTATTCCGTCCGCCGTCGACCTCCAGCGGGCCGTTCACCCTAACCCAACTGTCGTGGTATCGTGCACGGCATATGTCACTGGGAGTGACTTCTTGCGTGGGGACTCAGGTGGCGTACGACGGCGTGTGCACGGGATTGGATACGAGCAAGGCGAAACACCGAGACGTACCCAGGTTCGGGGCCCTCGTGTGGAGGTAACACCCCTACTCCTGCCTAGCTGTGATATAACACGGTCACCAGATATTACAGAGGTGCTCCTCGAGCTGTCTGTGGTGTGTTCTTCTTTCTTAGGGACGAAGTAAATCTCCGGGGTAGAACTAGGATCCAACCCTTGCTATGAGGGATCCGGCTCTCCTTATATAAGCAGAGCAGCCGGTTACAGAGGCGGTTGTAGTGGTGGCTACCCGGCGTCGGGTGGCGGAGACGGGCCGCCGGAGAAGACGTGGCCGTGGTGGGAGGCCGTGCCAACGTGAGTGATGACGGCCTGCGCTTCCTGTCCTGTCCATCGCAGGGCCTGTCGTACGGCCTACAGGGGCCGCCGTTATCTTTGACTTTGGGGGCACGGAACAGTGCTAGGTCTACGCATCCCTTGTCCTTTAGCCCGTGGCTGCCTAGGAAAGGGATCCGAGGCGCCAGTGAGGCGGCCAGCGAGGCGGGCGACCCGGAGCCGACGCCGGCTCGGAGGGTGTACCCGGAAGATTCCCTCGTCTTGTGTTACCCGGGGAGAATATCCCCGACACCAACGTACCCTAATCTTCCGAGTCTCTATACTCTAGCCAATTTTACTATTGGCACAACGCTTGAGAAGAAGAAGAAGATCAAGAAGAAGAAGAAGAAGAAGAAGAAGAAGAAGGACGAGAAGAAGAAGGAGGAGGAGAAGGAGGACGAGAAGAAGGAGGAAGAAGAGGACCTCACATTAGGTTGGGGCAAGCCATTGAGCTTTTATCGCATCAAGTATGCCGCTCGGAACGCTCGCCTAGGCTACGAGATTGCTAGGAGGTGTCTCGGTGCTATGTGATCGTATGTCTCAATGTGTCCGGCCGCCGTCTTGACTTTTTTTTTAAATCGGCATAGAAAATTCCAAAAAATTCAAAAAAATTCAAAATGATGTAAGACCTTCGCGTGGTGTCATTATATATGTCCCAGTATCCACAAAAAATAATAAACTTGAAATACGACAGTTATATTGAAAAAGTGTTCACAGAAATGAGCTATCTTCTACGAAGATTCTTGGCTTTCGGTCTAAACGACGGGTGTTATGGCCACATCCATGGCATAGTTTGTTCAAATGTGCCCATATTCTACACAAACATGCATCTTGGAAGCACGGACAATGTTGACGAAGAAAGTTTTCCTTTTCATTGCACAAAAAAACCATTTTCCATTTTCCGAGTGTGAAAAATGTGTTTTGTTGCAAAGCACCAACCACAAATATGTTGCACCTCCCTTGCGGCGGATCTCCTCCAACCGGCTGGGGCGGCCACTGGCCGGGGTGATGTTGTGGGCGGAGTCGTACTCGCGCATCCTGGCGGCGAGGTGGCGCTTGGTGTTGGCGACCTCGACGGCACTGTCGATGAGGCGCTGGCGCTGTGCGTCCAGCTCAGCAGCTGCGACGGCCGGGTCGGTGGTGACGTTGAGGGGTGTGCGGAGCGCATCGATGGTTGCCTGGAGCGAGCCGTCCTCTGTCGTGGAGGACGTGCTCCCATGCTCACGGCGAGTGGTGCGCCTGTCCGCGTCGTGGTCGACGCCGGTGGTGAAGACCTCCGCTGGAGTCGGAACAGACGGACAAAGTGTCCGGACAGGGAAGTACAGTGCTGGGGTACTCACTTGGCGTAGCGTCGATGTAGACGCGGTGGCTGCCGAAGCGGACGATGGAGCCTCCGCCTGTAGGAGGGGCGTCCGTGAAGCAGGCGGCGTCGTCCATGATGCAGTCGAAGGCGCCGAGCGTCAGGACGAGACCTGACGCGACGCGCTGGCCGGAAGCGGTGAAGGGTCCCGTGCGGAACGTGACCCCGGTCGCCGCGCTCCGCCCCACGGTGGGCGCCAAATGTCGTGGTATCGTGCACGGCATATGTCACTGGGAGTGACTTCTTGCGTGGGGACTCAGGTGGCGTACGACGGCGTGTGCACGGGATTGGATACGAGCAAGGCGAAACACCGAGACGTACCCAGGTTCGGGGCCCTCGTTTGGAGGTAACACCCCTACTCCTGCCTAGCTGTGATATAACAGGGTCACCAGATATTACAGAGGTGCTCCTCGAGCTGTCTGTGGTGTGTTCATCTTTCTTAGGGACGAAGTAAATCTCCGGGGTAGAACTAGGATCCAACCCTTGCTATGAGGGATCCGGCTCTCCTTATATAAGCAGAGCAGCCGGTTAGAGAGGCGGTTGTAGTGGCGGCTACCCGGCGTCGGGTGGCGGAGACGGGCCGCCGAAGAAGACGTGGCCGTGGTGGGAGGCCGTGCCAACGTGAGTGATGACGGCCTGCGCTTCCTGTCCTGTCCATCGCAGGGCCTGTCGTACGGCCTACAGGGGCCACCGTTATCTTTGACTTTGGGGCACGGAACAGTGCTAGGTCTACGCCTCCCTTGTCCTTTAGCCCGTTGCTGCCTAGGAAAGGGATCCGAGGCGCCAGCGAGGCGGGCGACCCGGAGCCGACGCCGGCTCGGAGGGTGTACCCGGAAGATTCCCTCGTCTTGTGTTACCCGGGGAGAATATCCCCGACAGTAGCCCCCGAGCTCTTGGAGGTTTAGAAGCCGGCACGGTTAGAAGCCTTCAGGAGCTAATAGAGTCCTTGCAGTTTTTTGCCGGTGTTGACGAAGTGGTTGCGAGGGGAAGAAATTCCGGCTGGCGGGAGTTCCGGCTAGCGGGATCCCCGGCCTGCGGTGGCGACGCGTGCTGAGTCGTCTGATGCTGACGTCAGGGATGATGTGGGCCACGTTGCGCGCGGCCTGGCGCAGGGCGACTCCTCGATTTCCTGGGCGGGATTCTTTGTGGCAACTGCCCACACGTGGGATCGTGTGCGGCAACTGTCAGATGGTGGAGATCGTGGCCTGCCGTTACTGCCCGCACACGATGAAGAGGGACCGTGATCGCAGGACACGTAGCGGAGTAGTGCGTCAGTTACCGTTTTTCCCCTCCCCTTAAATATTCACCGCCGTGGGAGAGCGGGGATTTTACTGTGCACTGCCTCTGTTCCCTTCCTTCTTCTTCTTCTCCCCTGAGTTCGTCGCTCTTCCCGTATCCACCATTGGAGCGAGACATTCGACACCCACCGACGCCACCATTGATCCCTCATCGGCAATGGTGCTCAAGGGCGACTGGATAGGCTCAACGGTGACGCGGAGCGAGCTGAAGCGCTACCAGCGCGAAGGTTATCTACCGCCGATGGAGCTCGTGGAGTGGCGCGTTCCGCCGCCGAACGAGGTCTCGCCGGCGCCGGGAGAGGGCGAGCGTGTCGTCTTCATGCAGCATATCGAGCGCGGGTTCGGGCTCCCCATTAGCCTGTTCCTGCGCAGCTTCCTCGACTTCTTCGGCCTCCAGATGCATCACCTCGGCGCCAACGCCGTCCTGATGCTCTCCTACTTCGTCACGCTCTGCGAGGCGTACATGGGGATCCGGCCCTCCGTCGGGTTCTTCCGGACCCTCTTCTACCTCAAGGGGCAGCCGGTGAAGGGCGGCGGATGCCTCGCTACTTGCGGGGCCGCGATGGTGGCATGCCGGACGCCGGCCCTGCTCCTCAAGCTCTCCATCTCAGACTCCGTGCGGAAGTGGCAGCAGAGCTACTTCTACGTGAAGAACAAGACGCCCGTCGACCACATTGGCCTGGCGCCGTACGTGCCTGGGGCGCCGGAGAAGGAGAACTGGGGCGCGCCGCGGGGCGCCATCCACCCGGAGGGCACCGAGTTGGTGGGGCGGATGAAGATCCTGATCCGCGACGGGCTCACGCCTCGGGACTTGGTGCTCTTCTGGACAGCGCACCGGGTGATGCCGCTGCAGTCGCGGCAGCACAAGATGTGCTTCCTCGACGGGAACGCGGACCCGACGCGCATGTCGCGGAACGATCTCCCGTTTGAAGCGCTGGCCGGCTGGCTGATTACCGTCACCAAGCTGACGGTGGAGAAGGGGTGGTCCTGGGGCCTCCTGCCGTTCTGCCGTGCGAACCGTCCTCCCCGGGTGAGCGTTTTCCCCTTCGTGTTGTCGTGTCGGCCTTGTTGTTTTTGCGCGTCCCTGAGTCTTGCCGTGTTTTTCCTGCCTCTGGAGTTGTTTGAGTGCCAGATTGCCGAGGACGGTCCGAACGGCCCGGTGTTCGCCCCCAGTCTGGGCGACGCCGTCGAGGGGGCCGGGGAGAATCAGCCCCAGGATGATGACGACGATGATGACGAGGGTGCCGCGGGCACCGGGGCGCATCCGGTGGCCCATGTCGAGGAGGAGGAGAGCCAGGCCGAGATCTCGGGGGCGGCCTCCGGCCGGTCGGGTCCCCGAGTCGACATACGCGACTGGTCGGAGGAGAAAAGCGATGGCGGGAAAGGCGACGTCGCCGAGGACTCCGATGTCGAAGAAATCCCTCGTCCGGCTAGCACCGCAGTGCCCAAGCGGGCGAGGGCCTCCGGGGCGACGAGTCGAGCGCCGCAACAGCCCGCCGCCAAGAGGTCGAAACCCATCTACTCCAGGCCGCCGCGGCGACCGGTCCGCCTAGTGGCTCCTGGGTAAGCTTCTCCGTAGCGGTGTTGGTGGGACGACCCCTTGCTCGTTCTTGCTCTTCTTCTTATGATGATTAACTTTGCGCCGGGCCATGGAGTCCGTGCTTGATGACAGCACGATGCAGGGCGCGTTCCCGCTACCCGGCAACGTTGGCGAGGGGGAGGTGGAGTCGGCCGCGCCTCGAGCCCCGACGCCCCAGCCGGACGACTTCGCCCGGGTGGCGCTCGAGGCCCCAGGCGGAGGTGGCAGCGTGGCCGCCCCATCCGCCTCTCAGGCGGAGATGCAGGTGGTGGTGTTCGACGCGGCCGCCCAGGCAAGGGCTCTGCCCGCGTCGGCGGTCGCGCGGGTCGACGCCGCGATGACGGAGGCGGCGGTTCTCCAGCCGGAGCCGGTCCTGCAGCCGGCGCTGGCCCCGCAGCCGGAGCTGGCTCTCCAGGCGGGGCCGCTGTTGGGCATGGGGCCGATCAGCGCCCAGGCGCAGGTCGAGGCGGCCGCAGCCATGGAGGAGGTGGAGCAGTTGGTGGAGGCCGGCCACCAAAGCGATCTCAGGTTGGAGCAGCAGTGTGAGCTGGCGGCGCCGGTGGCGGTCGTCAGTGAGATGGAGAAGAACCTCAAAGCGGGGTTTGCCGGGATCGGAATGATCCGGGAGTCTGTCGAGGTGAGTTCTTCGCGTCTGCGGATACCTGGAGCCGGAGTCGGGTTACCGGAGAGGTTCTAACTTATGTTTCTTCCCTTTTTTCCAGAACGCGTTGCGGGAGCCGCTGAGGCGGAACCAGCAGCTGGAGGAGGAGGTGCGGCTGCTCCGGCAGCAACTTGAGAGCCATCAGAGTAAGCATCCTGCCTTGCTTGTTTTCTCCTTCCTTTTGTTATGTTGGGGCTGACGTAAACTTCCCTGCGTAGGCTCGACGGCGGAGGCGGTCGCGGCCAAGGTTCGGGAGCACGAGGAGGCGACGAAGGCGCTCCGCGAGCGTGCCAACCTGGCCGATCAACTGGCGACCGAGGCGGAGCAGAGGAAGAAGATCGACGCCACCCGCGAGGAGGAGTATGACAAGCTCGTCGGGTGGAAGAACAAGCTGGAGAAGCAGCTGGAGACGGCGACGAGGGAGAAGGGCACGACAACCGACATGCTCGCCGATCGGGTGGCGGCCCTTGAGGCCATGAAGCAGAAGGACAAGGAGCAGCGGCGGGAGCACAAGCAAGCCGTCAAGCTTCTTGAAGATCGCCAGAAGGAGCTGGAGGAGGAGCTGTCCCGGGTCGATGAAGCCGTCATTCGTAAGTTCCCGTCCTCTGATATTTCCCTCGTTCTTCTTCTTCTTGTTCTTGATCCCTTTCTTCCGGCTTCTCAGGCTTCTACTTCGACATCGGCGAAGAAGTGCTCGAGGGGACCACCGAGGAGCGGGTCGCCGCACTTGGTGAGTTAGCGGGGAAGTTCCACAAGATCGGCGCCGACGTCTACAGCACGCTGTGGCCGCAGGGCGGAGCTGACACCGCTGCTGATGTCGCAGCCCAGTTTCACGACGTGCCCAAGGCTCTGGACACCTTCCAGGACACGGCGGCTCGCGGGGGGGCGGAGATGGCAATAGCGGTGGTGCTCTCCTGGTACAAGCACATCACGGCGAAGAGGCTTGCCTCCGGCATCCGGGATGGCGCCGATTTCCAGGCGCTGCGCAAGGAGCCGGGCGTCGCACTGGCTGCCAGCAGCATCATGCAGATGGTGGATTTTGGGGACATCGTGCCCCTGGAGCCGGAAGTGGAGAGGGAGATCGCCGCGGAGCAGAGCTTCGGATCGGAGCAGGTCACCTCGGAGGCGACGAGGACCACTGAGTCGGGTCGGGAGCCGACGACGGCCGCGGGGACGACCCCAGAGGCGACGAAGACCACCGAGCCGACGGCTTGAGCTTGATCCCTGGGATGCCGGGTGTATTTGTTTTTATGAAAAACCCCTTTGCTTTTATTGTCCGTCGTGGTTGTGAACCTTAATGCGGAGCTTCGACTCCTTTATTTATCTCGCTCTTGTACTTGCGTTTTTTTCCTTTGGTCCGCGTGTTTTTTCCTTTGGCCTGATGCCGAACGGGCATGCCCGAGCCCCCGAGTTTCGGGTCGGCGTGCCGTAGGGAGGCCGGGTTGAAACTTTTTCTTGTCTCCCCCTTTTTTGCTTCTGTCTTGGTTCTTTCCGCCCCCAGCCCCCGAGTCTCTTGCCGGCTGGCGGCGAGGGAGCTGGGTCCTGTGCCGGGTGCCGGCTAGCCGGGGCCGGGCTCCAGTGTGTTTGAAACTCACAAGTAGGGTCAAACGTGAGCACTTGTTAATGAAAAAACATGCGAGTAGAGAAAGACGCCAGGCTTATGTGAGTGGAAAGAAAACGACTCGCCCTTTTCCCAAAATATGTCGACCTCTTTCTTGTGCGGCTAGCCGTCCAGGCGCAGGCTCTTGCCGGCTGGCCGGGTTGCGGTTCGCAGTCGGAACCGAAGAGGTGCCGGAATGCGCATGGCACAATACTTAGGTCTAAATATCTGGCTCTGGGTGCTTCGCGGGTGCCCGCGACGGCTCCTTCCCTTATGTTTTTTCACGTGTAAGCGACCTCGGGCTTTTGCTCTTGCCAGCCGTACTGCCGGGTTGCGGTTCTGCGGCTGGAACCGAAGAGTGGGCCTCTGGTGATTGTGCACGTTACTAACCCATCTGGGAAAAAAAGGAGGCGCAGGCGACCGGCGAGCCCCCGGGTTACGAGTCCGGGAGGCCGGCCAAGAGAAGGAGAAAGGTATGCTAAATGAAAGAGGTACAAAAAAGGCCAGCCCCCGGGTGTAGCTTGGGGCTGCCTGCTCTTATTTATTATTTGGATACAGGGATACGTACATTTTACACCTAGGTGTAGAAGGGACGGAGGAGGGCGGCGTTCCACGGCCTCTCTGACTCCACGCCTGACGTGTCTTTCTTGTTTTTTCTTGGTTTTCTCGCGTCGACGAGGTAGTAGGCGTCGTTGTGCAGGACCTCGCTTATGATGAAAGGGCCTTCCCACGGCGGGGATAGCTTGTGCATGCCTTTTCTGTCTTGGATCCACCGGAGGACGAGGTCTCCTTCGCGAAACGCGATCGGCTTCACGCGACGGCTGTGGTACCGGCGTAGGTTCTGCTGGTAGATGGCTGATCTTGACAGCACTAGCTCGCGTGCTTCCTCTAGGAGGTCAACTCCGTCTTCTCGCGCCTCTTTTGCTTCCGCCTCCGTGTACAGGACCACCCGCGGCGCGTCGTACTCGATGTCGACTGGCAGTACCGCCTCGGCGCCGTATACGAGGAAGAAGGGAGTGTAGCCGGTTGATCGGTTGGGCGTCGTGCGCAGGCTCCAGACCACGGAGGGCAGCTCGTCGAGCCAGCACCCGGGAGCTAGGTGCAGCGGTTCCTCCAGCCGGGGTCGGATGCCGGAGAGGATCAGGTCGTTCGTCCTTTCGACCTGCCCATTGGTTTCCGGGTGCGAGACGGCGGCGAGGTCGGCTTCTTGGCGTCTAGAGCCGGTGTCGGGTCTCCGGTGACCTTGCGCTTGATTTCCTTCAGTTCCTCTGCTAAGAGGATGGCATCCGCCATTTTTGCGCCAGCCGACGCGCAGCTCAGGGAGAGCCGGTAGTCACCCACGATGGTGATGATGCCCTTCTCGCCTGGCATCTTCATCTTCAGGTAGGCATAGTGGGGGACAGCCATGAACTTGGCGAGGGCGGGGCGCCCGAGAATCGCGTGGTACGCGCTCTGGTGGTCCACCACCTCGAACTAGATCGGCTCGCGGCGGTAGTTTTCCTTCGTGCCGAAGATGACATCAAGCCTGATTTGGCCCATCGGGGAGCACGAGAGCCCCGGTACTATGCCGTGGAAGGTCGTTCAGCTAGGTTCCAGGCGGTCCAGGTCGATGCCTAGCTTCTCCGCCGTGTCGCGGTAGAGGATGTTGATGCTGCTGCCGCCGTCGATGAGGACGCGGGAGAACGTGACGGCGGTGCTGTCCGTGAGAATGATCGGGTCCAGGAGCAGTGCGTAGCTACCCGGACGCGGCAAGACCTCCGGATGGTCCTCGCGTCCCCAGACGATGGGCTTCTCTGACCAGTTCATGTACTGGGGACGGAAGGGGCAGTGGCATGCACCTCCGCATGGCGCTGTCGCCTGGCGCGCTTGTCATCACGTTCGCTAGTGTAGATGACGTAGGCGGCGTCCCTGTTGGGGAAAGCTCCGCGGTCGTCGGGTTGACGAGCCGGGGACCGGCGAGGCGGAGTCCGACGTTGTTTGTCGGGTGCCCGGCGGTCGCCGTCGCTGCGGTCGCGGTTGTTTTCGCGGTTACCGTCAGCTAGCGCGCGGGGAGGGACTGCGGGCAGACCCTCACCGCGGGTGATTCGAGCAGTCCAGCTGCATTGCCGGGTAGTGTGGTTTACCGGGCCGCGGTCAAGACTGTGGTACTTGCAGGGCATGTCGAGCATGCTGTCTGATACGTCCAAAACGTATCTATAATTTTTGATTGTTTCATGCCATTTTTATGCTTTTAGCACTTGTTTTTATATTAAGTTTATTATTTATTTGGACTAACCTACTAATAGTTGCAAAAGTGCACAATGTTCTTGTTTTACTATTTGATGTGTAGAAATTATCAAGAATACAAGAGGAAACCTTGTTGGAGTCAAATTGGGACTTTCCTGAAATCTGTCTGAGAACTTTTTACGAAGATTGTCAGTTTAACCCTCGAAGATGACGTCAAATGGAGACCTGGCTCTTACAAAAGTTGTCACAATTTTCCATACGAAAATTTTAAGCCCAAGATCAGCCCAATCGGAGTTCGGACGCGGCCTGGAGGCCCGTTTTGGTGGAACCCTAAAAGGGGGTGACGGAAATCCGAGAAGATATATAAAGGGAGGAAACCTAATTCGTGGAGGACTCCTCCACCCACGAATTTCAGCCACCAAAAGCCACGTTTTTGCCTCCCCCATGGATCCCATCTCCATGGGGGAGGGCTCCCAAGAAGCCATGAAGGAGGGAGGCTAAGGGGCGGCGCTCCCCAAGCTTGCCGGCGGCGGGGAAAGGAGTTCCCCGCACCGCCGGCGCCGCCGCCGCCCTGCGCCGCCGCGCTGCCCCTCTCCGCCGTCTTCACCGCCATCTCCATCACCATCTCCTCCTTGTATTCAGTGGTTCATCCTCCCACAAACCTCTGTACCGTCCTATGTAAACATGGTGTTTGATGCTATAATATTTATTCTATGATTTACATCATGTTTATGTAGTTTATTTGTCGTTCGATTGCTTTGTTGAATGTCTATGGTTCATTAGAGTTGTATGTTGATATGGTACTGTCCTTTGGTGTCCATTATACTTGTGCGCGCATGGATCAACACCATAGGGTTAGTAGTATGTGCAAAGGAAGGGGCGTAGTTCTGCCGGAGTGACAGAAACCTAAGGACTCAAACCGGTTAGTTGCACGTATGGGAGTAAGAGGACCATAAACTTAAGGCTATGGTTGGGGAAACCTTAATGCATTGTTAGTATTTACGGATGTTTGCTAACAATCCAATCATATAGTACATGTAATCCCAAGTAGTGGAGTGCATGTATATTTAGCCTCTCCCACATTGAAAACTGCATCAAAGACAATGAACTAGATGTCTTCACTAATTAATCTTGGACAAAGCCACCACAATTACCACCACTTTTCCACACTCATGGTACTGTTAGTATATGGTTACTTAGTGTACTTTATTGCTGCAGCACTAACTTTTACTTTCTTGTATTTATTATCCTGCAAAACTATCTCTCATACCCGTATTGCTACCGTAGTTTTATTTCCTAGATAATACAAACGTTTAGTGTGCGTAGAGTTGTATCAGTGGTTGATAAAACTTGAGAGAATACTTATCCTACCTTTAGCTCCTCGTTGGGTTCGACACTCTTACTTATCGAAAAGGCTACACGCGATCCCCTATACTTGTGGGTTATCACTGTCGAGGGTGTAGCGGTTTTTCTGCCACGGGCGGCTTTCTCTTACGCGATCCCCGTCTGGGCGGGCGCGGCCTTCCTCGCCAAGAGCGATGTACTGGAAGTCGTGGCGGTTTTCTGAGTATAGGCCCTTCCTCTTGTAGCGGTCGTCGCGCCGGCCGTCCGCGTATCGCCTGGAGGAGCCAGCCTCGTCAGGGTCTCGAGGCGGATCTTTTTTCTTCGTCTCGCCGGGAGCCGACCTGGGTGGGTCGGCTAGCCGGACCGGTGCCTTCAAGGCGGAGTCGGCTGTGGCGTACTTCTCGGCGATGTCCAGGAGGTAAGCCATGTTGTCCGGCTCCGCCCGCAGGAGCTTGTGCTTGAGCATGGTGTCGCCGCGGCAGCCGTCGGTGAAGTAACGGATGGCCTCGCGCTCATCGACGCCTTCGCAGGAGTTGCGTAGCTCGGACCAGCGGGTGAGGTAGTCGTGGTCGGATTCCTTTTCCTTCTGGGTGCAGAGCTGCAAGTGGCGCGGGCGACCCGGACGCTTGTAGGTGCTGTTGAAGTTCCCGACGAAGACCTCTCGGAAGTCCAGCCAAGTGTTGATGCTGCCGTCCGGCAGGCTGTTCAACCAGGTGCGAGTCGTGCCTACCAGCATGAGTGGGACGTAGCGCACAGCCACCCGCCTGTTACCGCCAGCGAAGCCGACCGCGGTGATGTAGTCCGTTAACCAATCTTCCGGCTTGGCGGAGCCGTTGTACTTGGGCGTCTCCCGGGGGAGGCAGGAGCGATGCGGGAATGGCTCCTTCTAGATGCGGGGGCCGAAGCAGTCGTGGCCATGACAGTCCTCCTCTTCGATGGCGCGCAAGGCGGTCACCTTGTTGATGCGGCCGCGCGCGTCGATATCGGGTTCCGGCCCCAAAGGGCCTAGCCGGCTACCGATGGGTGCTTTGCCGCCAGCCCGAGTGGGCTTAGGGTTGGCCTTCCCCTTCCCGGTCCGCGCCCTGCTGTGGTCGCGGTCGTCGTCTCGCCGGATACCGGCGCGACGGGCGCGGTCGTCGGTTTCTCGATCATCCTCCCGCCGTTCATCAGCGTGGTGGGTGCGGTCATGCTCGTCGGGGCGGTGTTTTTCCTTGCCCGAGTTGACACTTTTCTCAGGCCCGCCGGAGGCCCGTCGCTTGCTGCCGGCTAACGAGGAGGCCCCCTGGACTTGCTGGCCTCCGGGTAGGGGGTTGCCTCAGCGTCCGACGCGGCCTGCATCCGGTTGGCGGCGTCGAGGAGCTGCTGGACTCGCAGGCACTGGGCGGCCATCTCGTCGCCCTGGAGGTTATCGAGCTCGCGCGAGGCAGCTTGGGCCGCGCGCATGTTTTTGGCGGGGCGGTCGTAGACGGGCATGACGAAGCTCGGCCGGATGGGCTCGTCGTCCAGCCGGTGCCGAGCGCACCTCCCTTGCGGCGGATCTCCTCCAACCGGCTGGGGCGGCCACTGGCCGGGGTGATGTTGTGGGCGGAGTCGTACTCGCGCATCCTGGCGGCGAGGCGGCGCTTGGTGTTGGCGACCTCGACGGCGCTGTCGATGAGGCGCTGGCGCTGTGCGTCCAGCTCAGCAGCTGCGACGGCCGGGTCGGTGGTGACGTTGAGGGGTGTGCGGAGCGCATCGATGGTTGCCTGGAGCGAGCCGTCCTCTGTCGTGGAGGACGTGCTCCCATGCTCACGGCGAGTGGTGCGCCTGTCCGCGTCGTGGTCGACGCCGGTGGTGAAGACCTCCGCTGGAGTCGGAACAGACGGACAAAGTGTCCGGACAGGGAAGTACAGTGCTGGGGTACTCACTTGGCGTAGCGTCGATGTAGACGCGGTGGCTGCCGAAGCGGACGATGGAGCCTCCGCCTGTAGGAGGGGCGTCCGTGAAGCAGGCGGCGTCGTCCATGATGCAGTCGAAGGCGCCGAGCGTCAGGACGAGACCTGACGCGACGCGCTGGCCGGAAGCGGTGAAGGGTCCCGTGCGGAACGTGACCCCGGTCGCCGCGCTCCGCCCCACGGTGGGCGCCAAATGTCGTGGTATCGTGCACGGCATATGTCACTGGGAGTGACTTCTTGCGTGGGGACTCAGGTGGCGTACGACGGCGTGTGCACGGGATTGGATACGAGCAAGGCGAAACACCGAGACGTCCCCAGGTTCGGGGCCCTCGTTTGGAGGTAACACCCCTACTCCTGCCTAGCTGTGATATAACAGGGTCACCAGATATTACAGAGGTGCTCCTCGAGCTGTCTGTGGTGTGTTCATCTTTCTTAGGGACGAAGAAAATCTCCGGGGTAGAACTAGGATCCAACCCTTGCTATGAGGGATCCGGCTCTCCTTATATAAGCAGAGCAGCCGGTTACAGAGGCGGTTGTAGTGGCGGCTACCCGGCGTCGGGTGGCGGAGACGGGCCGCCGGAGAAGACGTGGCCGTGGTGGGAGGCCGTGCCAACGTGAGTGATGACGGCCTGCGCTTCCTGTCCTGTCCATCGCAGGGCCTGTCGTACGGCCTACAGGGGCCACCGTTATCTTTGACTTTGGGGGCACGGAACAGTGCTAGGTCTACGCCTCCCTTGTCCTTTAGCCCGTGGCTGCCTAGGAAAGGGATCCGAGGCGCCAGCGAGGCGGGCGACCCGGAGCCGACGCCGGCTCGGAGGGTGTACCCGGAAGATTCCCTCGTCTTGTGTTACCCGGGGAGAATATCCCCGACAGTAGCCCCCGAGCTCTTGGAGGTTTAGAAGCCGGCACGGTTAGAAGCCTTCAGGAGCTAATAGAGTCCTTGCAGTTTTTTGCCGGTGTTGACGAAGTGGTTGCGAGGGGAAGAAATTCCGGCTGGCGGGAGTTCCGGCTAGCGGGATCCCCGGCCTGCGGTGGCGACGCGTGCTGAGTCGTCTGATGCTGACGTCAGGGATGATGTGGGCCACGTTGCGCGCGGCCTGGCGCAGGGCGACTCCTCGATTTCCTGGGCGGGATTCTTTGTGGCAACTGCCCACACGTGGGATCGTGTGCGGCAACCGTCAGATGGTGGAGATCGTGGCCTGCCGTTACTTCCCGCACACGATGAAGAGGGGCCGTGATCGCAGGACACGTGGCGGAGTAGTGCGTCAGTTACCGTTTTTCCCCTCCCCTTAAATATTCACCGCCGTGGGAGAGGGGGGATTTTACTGTGCACTGCCTCTGTTCCCTTCCTTCTTCTTCTTCTCCCCTGACTTCGTCGCTCTTCCCGTATCCACCATTGGAGCGAGACATTCGACACCCACCGACGCCACCATTGATCCCTCATCGGCAATGGTGCTCAGGGGCCGCTGTTATCTTTGACTTTGGGGGCACGGAACAGTGCTAGGTCTACGCCTCCCTTGTCCTTTAGCCCGTGGCTGCCTAGGAAAGGGATCCGAGGCGCCAGCGAGGCGGCCAGCGAGGCGGGCGACCCGGAGCCGACGCCGGCTCGGAGGGTGTACCCGGAAGATTCCCTCGTCTTGTGTTACCCGGGGAGAATATCCCCGACACCAACGTACCCTAATCTTCCGAGTCTCTATACTCTAGCCAATTTTACTATTGGCACAACGCTTGAGAAGAAGAAGAAGATCAAGAAGAAGAAGAAGAAGAAGAAGAAGAAGAAGAAGAAGAAGAAGAAGAAGGACGAGAAGAAGAAGGAGGAGGAGAAGGAGGACGAGAAGAAGGAGGAAGAAGAGGACCGCACATTAGGTTGGGGCAAGCCATTGAGCTTTTATCGCATCAAGTATGCCGCTCGGAACGCTCGCCTAGGCTACGAGATTGCTAGGAGGTGTCTCGGTGCTATGTGATCGTATGTCTCAATGTGTCCGGCCGCCGTCTTGACTTTTTTTTTAAATCGGCATAGAAAATTCCAAAAAATTCAAAAAAATTCAAAATGATGTAAGACCTTCGCGTGGTGTCATTATATATGTCCCAGTATCCACAAAAAATAATAAACTTGAAATACGACAGTTATATTGAAAAAGTGTTCACAGAAATGAGCTATCTTCTATGAAGATTCTTGGCTTTCGGTCCAAACGACGGGTGTTATGGCCACATCCATGGCATAGTTTGTTCAAATGTGCCCATATTCTACACAAACATGCATCTTGGAAGCACGGACAATGTTGACGAAGAAAGTTTTCCTTTTCATTGCACAAAAAAAACCATTTTCCATTTTCCGAGTGTAAAAATGTGTTTTGTTGCAAAGCACCAACCACAAATATGTTGCAAAACTTGAGAAATACATTTTTTGAAAATACTATAGCATGTTATATGCACAAATAACCAAATTGTTTCCTCTGAAAAGGTTTCCATCCACCTCTTTTGAAAAACACAAGTTTCTACCGATTCAGATGGAAACGGGTCAAATTTGAACTACAGGTGCCTCGTAGTTTGCTCATGATTTTTGGCAAAAATCATTTTTAGGTACACAACTACCTATTTCATCATAGATACACCAAGAGTTTCTCAATATTCAACCCCTAGCTACGAACGGTCATGCCCGCCGTCTTGACTTTTTTTTAAATCGGCATAGAAAATTCCAAAAAATTCAAAAAAATTCAAAATGATGTAAGACCTTCGCGTGGTGTCATTATATATGTCCTAGTATCCACAAAAATAATAAACTTGGAATACGACAGTTATATTGAAAAGGTGTTCACAGAAATGAGCTATCTTCTACGAAGATTCTTGGCTTTCGGTCCAAACGACGGGTGTTATGGCCACATCCATGGCATAGTTTGTTCAAATGTGCCCATATTCTACACAAACATGCATCTTGGAAGCACGGAGAATGTTGACGAAGAAAGTTTTCCTTTTCATTGCACAAAAAAACCATTTTCCGAGTGTGAAAAATGTGTTTTTTTTTGCAAAGCACCAACCACAAATATGTTGCAAAACTTGAGAAATACATTTTTTGAAAATACTATACCATGTTATATGCACAAATAACCAAATTATTTCATCTGAAAAGGTTTCCATCCACCTCTTTTGAAAAACACAAGTTTCTGCCGATTCAGCTGGAAACGGGTCAAATTTGAACTACAGGTGCCTCGTAGTTTGCTCATGATTTTTGGCAAAAATCATTTTTAGGTACACAACTACCTATTTCATCAGAGATACACCAAGAGTTTCTCAATATTCAACCCCTAGCTACGAACGGTCATGCCCGTCGTCTTGACTTTTTTTTGAAATCGGCATAGAAAATTCCAAAAAATTCAAAAAAATTCAAAATGATGTAAGACCTTCGCGTGGTGTCATTATATATGTCCTAGTATCCAAACGACAGGTATATTATTTGTCCAATTGCGATTTACAGATTTAAAGATATTAATTATGCCATATTATATGAATGAATGGCAATAAATGAATAAAATAGTTTTATTACTTATTTTATTTTCATTGGAATTCAATATTATTATTACTTATTCATTATTGTTTACTTAAATAATTGTTTTTGGTTTCAAAAAATACAGACATGTGACACGATGGTATAAGAGTTAATAGGATTGATATGGTAGTATTGACAACAAGTTACAATCAGATTCGCGGGACCACAACAGGAAGGAATAGAGAAGTTAAGCGTGCTGAGGGTGTAGTAGTGTGAGGATGGGTGACCGACCGGAAAGAAAAAATAAATTAGAGGCACTAGGATTACGAGAGCATTCACAACACGATGCTTAGTTAGAGGCGCCTCTAATTAGAGCCTCTAACTAAAAAATTGAAAACAAATGTTGGAAAAAAAATCGGAAAATAATCTTTAGTCCCGGATGGGCTTACCAGCCGGGACTAAAGGTACTCCAACCCAATCGCTGCATCGCGGCCACGTGGAAGGCCTTTAGTTGAGGGTCTCCATTGGGTCTTGCAATCTTCCATTCAGCTGCAGAAATTCTTGAAGTCTTGGTTGCAGATTCAACTGCTTCATCACTGAAGTCATGGATTGAATTTGCTACTGATCTGCACAAGGCGTTGCATTCATCTTCTCCAGGTTCAAACAGGAAAGATGCTCCAACAAGGTTGCTTGAATGGATTGATGCTGGTGTTATATATCAGAGAAATGGAGTAACCGGGCCGGGACTAAAGGTTGGGCCTTTAGTCCCGCTTGGCCAACCGGGACTAAAGCCCCTCACGGGCCGGGACAATAGGCCCTGTCTCCACTAGTGTTTGAAACTCGCACATTGTTGCGGTGCAGCTAACGAGCATTAATTTTGATAAGCATCATTTACAGGATCCTTCGGCTCGATTATTGTATGGTTATTAGGTAAAGCTGCGTGCCCAATCCATGTGTGAACATCTTTCAAGGAAGATATGCTTTATTTTTGGTTCTGGGTTGCATCATTTCACTAGCACTGCAAAAGATGCTTAGCCTCTAGTAGTGGTAAAGTGATCCTTGGGGGTGTATGTCCATTCACCGTCACCAAGTAGAGTACTAACATAATCCGAACCAATAAAAGCAAGTGCAATCACAATTAAAGCCATGGCGACGTGGCCACCGTCATAAAGAACAATTGTCTTGATGGAGGAAGTATTTCTAGGGATACGTGAACTAGAGCATGTATACTAACCATCGTGGTATGTCTACGTTGGTTTAGGGATTCTTATGGCAGTAATGATGTTGGAAGATTTTTTTTGGCACGATCCTTTCGATTCTGCTTCCATAGATCAATTTCGGAGTCGATGGACAAAAAAGAGTTTAAAGACGTTGATGATTCGTTTCTTTTGAGTTTATTTTGATTTAGATTCCTTTTGGTAACCGCTAGAGACAACTATTATATCTCTACCATGTACTAGTTACCACTATAAGTCAAAAAACTATTCTCAAAAAAGGTTGTCTAAAAGAGATCGATAAAAATCCCACCAAAGAAACACAATAAAATCATGTAAAGCTTTAAATAAATTAGGTGCATATTAGAAAAAAAAAATTTAGGTGCATATTAGACCGTCGAGGACATGCATAGATTTCTCTAGGCGTCGTGTGGTGAAACTTGACAGTTTGCTGATGGGTGTGCGTAACGTGACAGAACTAAGAGCACCTCCAACTCAAGTTGGCAAAATTGAGCCCCTCTTGTCCGTGGACACATCGGACAAACCCCAAATGCGTGCATCTCCAACCGTCCACCTCAAATATCACCCTTCAAAACCATAATACCCATGCAATGTAGATCATACGGATAGATAAACATACTTCGACGGATATAAATTCATCAGACAAATTTCGGACATACATAGAAGCCTGTGGACAAATTTTAACTAATAGAAGGACAAGGGAAAATCCTCATGAATGGAGAATGCCATGGCGGCCAGACCGGAGCTTCATTGCGGGGGGATTGGGTCGTCCTCCATCGCGGCATATGCGGCGGCTGTCGCTTTGCGGTCAGGGACAGAACTAGGGGGAGGTGGGCCATGGCTCTCCCATGGTGTATTTTTAGACCCGGATGGGCTTACCAGCCGGGACTAAAGGTACTCCAGCCCAATCGCTGCATCGCGGCCACGTGGAAGGCCTTTAGTGGAGGGTCTCCATTGGGTCTTGCAATCTTCCATTCAGCTGCAGAAATTCTTGAAGTCTTGGTTGCAGATTCAACTGCTTCATCACTGAAGTCATGGATTGAATTTGCTACTGATCTGCACAAGGCGTTGCATTCATCTTCTCCAGGTTCAAACAGGAAAGATGCTCCAACAAGGTTGCTTGAATGGATTGATGCTGGTGTTATATATCAGAGAAATGGAGTAACCGGGCCGGGACTAAAGGTTGGGCCTTTAGTCCCGCTTGGCCAACCGGGACTAAAGCCCCTCACGGGCCGGGACAATAGGCCCTGTCTCCACTAGTGTTTGAAACTCGCACATTGTTGCGGTGCAGCTAACGAGCATTAATTTTGATAAGCATCATTTACAGGATCCTTCGGCTCGATTATTGTATGGTTATTAGGTAAAGCTGCGTGCCCAATCCATGTGTGAACATCTTTCAAGGAAGATATGCTTTATTTTTGGTTCTGGGTTGCATCATTTCACTAGCACTGCAAAAGATGCTTAGCCTCTAGTAGTGGTAAAGTGATCCTTGGGGGTGTATGTCCATTCACCGTCACCAAGTAGAGTACTAACATAATCCGAACCAATAAAAGCAAGTGCAATCACAATTAAAGCCATGGCGACGTGGCCACCGTCATAAAGAACAATTGTCTTGATGGAGGAAGTATTTCTAGTGATACGTGAACTAGAGCATGTATACTAACCATCGTGGTATGTCTACGTTGGTTTAGGGATTCTTATGGCAGTAATGATGTTGGAAGATTTTTTTGGCACGATCCTTTCGATTCTGCTTCCATAGATCAATTTCGGAGTCGATGGACAAAAAAGAGTTTAAAGACGTTGATGATTCGTTTCTTTTGAGTTTATTTTGATTTAGATTCCTTTTGGTAACCGCTAGAGACAACTATTATATCTCTACCATGTCTAGTTACCACTATAAGTCAAAAAACTATTCTCAAAAAAGGTTGTCTAAAAGAGATCGATAGAAATCCCAAAAAAGAAACACAATAAAATCGTGTAAAGCTTTAAATAAATTAGGTGCATATTAGAAAAAAAAAATTAGGTGCATATTAGACCGTCGAGGACATGCATAGATTTCTCTAGGCGTCGTGTGGTGAAACTTGACAGTTTGCTGATGGGTGTGCGTAACGTGACAGAACTAAGAGCACCTCCAACTCAAGTTGGCAAAATTGAGCCCCTCTTGTCCGTGGACACATCGGACAAACCCCAAATGCGTGCATCTCCAGCCGTCCACCTCAAATATCACCCTTCAAAACCATAATACCCATGCAATGTAGATCATACGGATAGATAAACATACTTCGACGGATATAAATTCATCAGACAAATTTCGGACATACATAGAAGCCTGTGGACAAATTTTAACTAATAGAAGGACAAGGGAAAATCCTCATGAATGGAGAATGCCATGGCGGCCAGACCGGAGCTTCATTGCGGGGGGATTGGGTTGTCCTCCATCGCGGCATATGCGGCGGCTGTCGCTTTGCGGTCAGGGACAGAACTAGGGGGAGGTGGGCCATGGCTCTCCCATGGTGTATTTTTAGTCCCGGATGGGCTTACCAGCCGGGACTAAAGGTACTCCAGCCCAATCGCTGCATCGCGGCCACGTGGAAGGCCTTTAGTGGAGGGTCTCCATTGGGTCTTGCAATCTTCCATTCAGCTGCAGAAATTCTTGAAGTCTTGGTTGCAGATTCAACTGCTTCATCACTGAAGTCATGGATTGAATTTGCTACTGATCTGCACAAGGCGTTGCATTCATCTTCTCCAGGTTCAAACAGGAAAGATGCTCCAACAAGGTTGCTTGAATGGATTGATGCTGGTGTTATATATCAGAGAAATGGAGTAACCGGGCCGGGACTAAAGGTTGGGCCTTTAGTCCCGCTTGGACAACCGGGACTAAAGCTCCTCACGGGCCGGGACAATAGGCCCTGTCTCCACTAGTGTTTGAAACTCGCACATTGTTGCGGTGCAGCTAACGAGCATTAATTTTGATAAGCATCATTTACCGGATCCTTCGGCTCGATTATTGTATGGTTATTAGGTAAAGCTGCGTGCCCAATCCATGTGTGAACATCTTTCAAGGAAGATATGCTTTATTTTTGGTTCTGGGTTGCATCATTTCACTAGCACTGCAAAAGATGCTTAGCCTCTAGTAGTGGTAAAGTGATCCTTGGGGGTGTATGTCCATTCACCGTCACCAAGTAGAGTACTAACATAATCCGAACCAATAAAAGCAAGTGCAATCACAATTAAAGCCATGGCGACGTGGCCACCGTCATAAAGAACAATTGTCTTGATGGAGGAAGTATTTCTAGGGATACGTGAACTAGAGCATGTATACTAACCATCGTGGTATGTCTACGTTGGTTTAGGGATTCTTATGGCAGTAATGATGTTGGAAGATTTTTTTTGGCACGATCCTTTCGATTCTGCTTCCATAGATCAATTTCGGAGTCGATGGACAAAAAAGAGTTTAAAGACGTTGATGATTCGTTTCTTTTGAGTTTATTTTGATTTAGATTCCTTTTGGTAACCGCTAGAGACAACTATTATATCTCTACCATGTACTAGTTACCACTATAAGTCAAAAAACTATTCTCAAAAAAGGTTGTCTAAAAGAGATCGATAGAAATCCCACAAAAGAAACACAATAAAATCGTGTAAAGCTTTAAATAAATTAGGTGCATATTAGAAAAAAAAAATTTAGGTGCATATTTGACCGTCGAGGACATGCATAGATTTCTCTAGGCGTCGTGTGGTGAAACTTGACAGTTTGCTGATGGGTGTGCGTAACGTGACAGAACTAAGAGCTCCTCCAACTCAAGTTGGCAAAATTGAGCCCCTCTTGTCCGTGGACACATCGGACAAACCCCAAATGCGTGCATCTCCAACCGTCCACCTCAAATATCACCCTTCAAAACCATAATACCCATGCAATGTAGATCATACGGATAGATAAACATACTTCGACGGATATAAATTCATCAGACAAATTTCGGACATACATAGAAGCCTGTGGACAAATTTTAACTAATAGAAGGACAAGGGAAAATCCTCATGAATGGAGAATGCCATGGCGGCCAGACCGGAGCTTCATTGCGGGGGGATTGGGTCGTCCTCCATCGCGGCATATGCGGCGGCTGTCGCTTTGCGGTCAGGGACAGAACTAGGGGGAGGTGGGCCATGGCTCTCCTATGGTGTATTTTTTTTGAAAACCCTCTTGTTAATCTGTGGATTTCACCTCCAAATTTATCTAAAATTACCAATATGACCCCCTCCAAGTTAAATAAAGGTCAATTGGTCCCGCCTATGCCTGGCCATACCTCGGGCCGGGCCAGGCTTCGGGCCGGGCCGAGAAAAGCCCAACGCAGAAAACTCAGGCCTAGGCCCGACCCGGCTCAGCCAAAAAGTCCGAAAGCACGTTGGGGTTCTTCCCGAAACAGCCAAAATGCAAAGTCCAGGCCTGGCCCAGCGTAGCCGTCGGGCCTAGATTCCAGGCCACCCGAGATTTTCGGGCCGGGCTTCAGGTCGGGCTTTCCATGGCCAGGTATAGTCCCGCCGATGTAATTTTCCTGGTTCCGACCTTGTTCGTGTTGCCTCTGCCTAGCGCGCCGTGCCATCTGGGCATGGCTCTCTGCTGTGCACACACTCAGCTTGTCGAGCCTTCTCTCGGACTCCGGCGTGTTGTTAATTGCCGGAACATTCTTCAATATGTTCCAACAATGGGTCAACAGCCATGGCATCCTCTGAAAGTTGATTGTACATGAGGATGTAACCCTACACCTAGCAAATAGACGAGGACGGAAAGGAGAGTAGAGTGAAGGGGGTCGAAGGAGCATGAGGGAGGGTTATGTCTAGGATGGGGACGTAGTGGGGTATATGTGGGGTCAGATTTGACCGGATCCGACGTGGCAGGCTGTCCAAACGATCACCCCAAATTCGCCCATTTAACCCTACACCTAGCAAATGGAAGAGGATGGAAAGGAGAGTAGAGTGAAGGGGGTCGAAGGAGCATGAGGTAGGGTATTGTCCAAGGTGGGGACGTAGTGGGATATATGTGGGGTCGGATTGGACCGGATCTGACGTGGCGGTCTGTCCAAACCATCGCCCCAAATTCGCCCATATATGGGCTGAGTTTGAGCGTTGGCGGACAGTCCGAACATTTGAGGTAGGTATATGGGGTCTGTGGGTGTTTTTTGTCCGGGCCTTATCCGAACTGTCCGCCAGAATGTTTGGGGGGAGGAGGGGGAGGGGGTGTGTGGTGGTTAAGGAGGTCCGGTTGAAGATGTTCTTAACTGTCCCATGTTGGCTTGTTCGGCATGGTGTAGGTGAACACCGTCGATATGTACTCTTGGATGGATCGACTAGCGGGCCCATCCGTTCAGGATCCCTTTTGGACTTAACATAGTCGATTGAGATTTTTTAAGTCACGTTTTTTTTACTTTTCAGAATTGGTTGAGACCTAACAAAACCTTTCACAAAAAAATAATACAAAAGTTCACAATCCTAAGCGTGCATTGCAACACACACTTGTAATCTTACAAATTTCTTCGTCATTGTAAAATAGCAGATGAATATTATACTCCGTCCGTTCCATTTTAATTGACTCACATGTATCTAGATATGTATGTACCTAGCAATAGTGTCTAGGTACATACATATCTAGATATATGTGAGTCAATTAAAATGGAATGGAGGGAGTACAAATTAACAAATATTTGTAGCAAATCTAAATTGTATCATTTTCTAATATCATCTAAATGATGTCCAGCAATCTGCGTTTATGCGAAACCCACACAATCTCATTTTCTCTGTAGTTTTCGCATGCCTTCCATGCTCAGTAAGATCAAAACTTTATTTTTCGCGAAAACGCAAAAAGCTTAGAGACACGCAACCCAACACCATACAACTCAACCAAGGACCTAAACTAGCGGAGCAGGTGTGCGAGGCCATTGGCCCTGCGCTCACCCAAAAACTTCTATAGAAAACATAGTTGGATTAGACATGGTCTCGAAACATACAATTGATTTTCTACTTTTCTACGTTAGAAACTGAAGCCACTAAGAATAGAATATTATCCGAGATAGAAAATAATCACCAATTGCTCCACAATAACTACTCTGATATCATGCTTTTTTTTCTTCATTATAGCAGTGCCAGCAATCGCTGCAACATAGCGGATCATCTCCTTCGGTTGTGTGCACACATGCCATAGCACATATATACATGTTACTCCGACTTCTTAGTTCACCTTCGGTTGTGTGTACAGTTAGAGTTATACAAGGTTGCATGTAAGAAATAAATACCTGCAAGTATTACAAAAAATACGCATAGCAGAAGCCAAAATAAAATATTCAAGCAGATGCCACCAGCGGCAATAGGATTGATCACAAACCTTGTTGAAAACAGCAGCCGGCAAAAGCTAGGTGATGGATTCTCCCGTCTCTTGCTGCCGGCTACCAAGTACAAAGAAGATGCCACCAAGGTCTGCCCAAAGTTTAAGTACAGTTAGATCTGGCGTTTTTGCTGCAGCTAAGAAGAGTCGCTAGTTCTTTACACTAAAACAAGAAACAATGGGATCAAGAAGTACATGAAAAAGTTAAAGTACATGCATTGGGGTGGTCATTTATTTAAGATGTACTGTACTTATTGAGACGTTCAAAAGCTAAAATAATTTATTTTCACCGGTGATCGATGTTGACTGGGTTAATTATAGTCTGGGCTTCTTGAGACGTTCGAAAGGTGCAATAATATCTTGGCCGGTAATCGATGTTGACTGGATCATGCAGCAGGGCACCTCCAACAGATCGTTTCTGTCATATAGTAATATGATACTAATTGATAATCATGACTTAACAAGTGACTTCAGAAAGATGACCCATGTGCGTCAATGTGAGGTTTCCCTATGGATACTTTAGTGCTAGATGCTAATTTGGTGGTGTCTAGGCGCTCGAATCACAGTCAAATACTGCTCGGACGTGCATTGCCATTTGCTCTTATCCTCACACAAGCTTCTCAAAATCGTGATCCCCAACCAAGCCCCCCTTCCGTCCGAGCTTGCATAGGTTGAAGGAATGGAGAGAGCGGCAGTGTCCGTTGTGACCAAGTTTGGGGTCCTGCTGGTTGATGAGCTCCAGGAGATCCGCGGCGTCGGCAAGAAGGTTGTCCACCTAATAGATGAGCTGGACACAATGAACGCCGTCCTCCGCATGCTCTCCAAGGCAGACGAGAGCACCGTCGACCACCTCATCCGGGCGTGGACGAAGCAGGTGCGCGAGATCGCCTATGACTCCGAAGACTGCATCGACATCTACTGGATCCGAATCAGACGACCCATCCCGCTCCTGCAATGGCCTAGATACCAGTTCCAAAAGGTGTTGTTGCGCCGCGCCCTCGCCGCCAAAGTACGAGCCCTCCTGGACCGTACCATGGCTGTCAACGAACGCCGCGCTCGGTACGGCATCGACCGGGAGGAACTCCGCAGGTCTGCCTGCTTCGCCCCTGTCTCGGCGGCGTCCGTGTCTACACGCGCGCTCCGCCGTGCCGACGACCCTGACCAGTTCATCGGCATCACGGAAAAGGCCAGCACCTTTGCTAAGGCAGTGAGCAAGAACGACGACCAGGGCGATGCGAAGCTCAAGGTGTTCTCTGTCGTGGGCTTCGGAGGGCTCGGTAAGACTACCATGGCTATGGAGGTATGCAGGCAGCTGGGCGGAGACTTCCAGCGCCAGGCGCTGGTGTCCGTGTCACAAGAGTTTGATGGCGGGAAGGACATGAAGGGTTTGCTGCTGCGCGTGCTCCAACAGATTTTGAAGGTAGATGAT
The DNA here is from genome assembly GCA_947311845.1 of Poa pratensis. Taxonomy (NCBI): domain Eukaryota; kingdom Viridiplantae; phylum Streptophyta; class Magnoliopsida; order Poales; family Poaceae; genus Poa; species Poa pratensis. The sequence goes on along the minus strand of CAMZMU010000036.1, from coordinate 87,953,694 downwards.
AAGCAAACCACCGGCGAGCCTCTCACGGATGTGGTTATCCGCCAGATGGAAGTGGAAAAGCTGTCAAGCACGCTCGAGAAGCTTCTCAAGGAGAAAAGGTATACACTGCTCCCCAAGTAAAAAGATTAAGTTGTTTCATACTAAGTTTTCTTTAGCTCACCATAGAAAAAATGGGAGAGTTGGGCCTCCAAAGAAAAAAATGGTTAATTGCTTATGTAGAGTCGGAATTATCATCTCCATTCATTCTTCTTTTTCAAAATTATAATTTGTTCAAAGAAGCGCATTTTCATCACTAACCACAAGGAGATTATGAGGCATTCTTATTCTTCAGAAGAAAATATCGGAGAAATAAATTCTAGAAATTTTGTTATACTAGGACAAACACGACTATAAGCCTGCTTAATTATTGGCTTCCCTCATTTATAAGGTTTCCCCAAGAAGGTTATCGTCAATACTTGATATGTCTGTCCAATCCGCGACCTAGTATTCAGTAAATTTTAAATATTCAACAATACAGCTTCACTTTAATAAGTGATTGGCAAAAAAACATGTGTCTTCCCATGATCTTGTTCTTATCAAGTCAGATGCTTAGCCTTGATTTGACAGCTCACAATAATGATGAATGAAAATTCCTGTTCTATGTTGTAACTCATGATTACCTATTAACTGATTGTTGCAAATTAGTAAAATAAAATGGTTATGGTTACGTGTTTTTACGTTATACACTTCATATATAAGTTATCTACCATCTCCTCAGTAGCAAGGATGCCAATCCTTCATAATAAATACCGCTGACCAACTATTTAGGACATGTCCATTCTCCAAAATACTTCACTAGGCCTTTTTAACATGGTCCCGGCAGTTTTGAACTGAAAGCATCTTTGTTTGTGTTCCTACGCTTTGTTTTAACCACTCTAATTACCTTGAAGGAAGATACATATTTAAGAACACATATTGCAGCACACGAACTAAAAATGTTGGTTGATTTGTATCACTTTTTTGTGTTTGCAGAGAAACCGAAATCCTTAACTTATTTCCATTTGGCCAACTCTATCTAACCTTTTCTTACTTGCGCATGCACAAATATTATAACACGGAGCATGTATATATGTCCAATTAAACCAGGTACCTCATTGTCATTGATGATGTCTGGAGCCTACAAGCATGGGAAGCTATTTCCATCAGATTGCCCAAGAATAACCATGGCAGCAGAGTTATTGTGACAACTCGGATAGAGACCGTGGCCAAAACAGCTAGTGGTTCGGAAGGCACTATCCATCAAATGGAGCCCCTAGTACCAGAAGCCTCAGAGAAACTATTTGTGAAGACAGTGTTTGGCTCCATGGAGAAGCATACTTGCCCCATGGAACTGAAAGAAGTTACGGAAAAGATTTTGAAAAAATGCGGTGGGTTGCCATTGGCCATAGTCAGCATTGGAAACCTTCTGGCAAGTTATAATTCAGCTGATAGCATAGAGGTGTGGAGATGAGTTTCTAGTTCAATTGGTTCCCACATGGAGAACCACCCTACCCTAGAGGGAATGAGGCAGCTGATTTCACTCAGCTTTGACTACCTGCCTCATCATCTCAAGGCTTGCATGTTGTATATGAGCATTTTCCCCGAGGACTATGTCATTGAGAAGGTTAGGCTGCTGTACAGATGGATTGCTGAAGGTTTGGTGGCTGAGAAGCGGGGGCTGACTTTGTTGGAGATTGCAGAAGACTATTTTAATGATTTAGTAAATAGGAGCATGATTATTAAACATGGCAGGCAGATAGGCCACAACTTCTATTTAGATGGCCAAGTAGAGACATGTCAGGTGCATGACATGATGCTCGAGGTCATGGTGTCCAAATCCTTGGAGACTAACTTTGTTCGCTTGGTAGGACGGCAATACGGAGAAATGTTGCATGGCAAGGTTCGCCGCCTCTCCATCCATGGAGACTTTGAAGCAGTGAAGAAAGTGGAGCAGCGTCGTGCGAAGCATGGCATTGAGGCGATGAAATTTGAGCATGTCCGATCACTGACCACATTTCAGTCGGAACCTAGCCTCAGCAAGCTGCTAGACCGACTAGTCGAATTCAAACTGCTGAGAATACTTGACCTGCAAGATTGCACATCCCTTCAAGACAAGCACATGAGATATGTCTGCCGGTTGTATCTTCTGAGGTTCTTGAGCTTGAGGGGTACAAGAATCAGCATGATGCCTAGCAAAATCGGTGACCTGGAGCACTTGGTGTCTCTCGATGTAGAGAAGACGGGCATCGGGAAGCTGCCCCGAACAGTGACAAAGCTGACCAAACTTGAGCGCCTCAAGTGCAACTGGTGGGAATTGCCACTGGGGATAGGAAAAATGAAGGCGCTGCGGGAGGTGGGGAAGGCAGTTACCATCGGAGGCGATATGGGGACAGGTCCTGCTCTAGAGATCCGTGAGCTACAACAGTTGCAAGTGCTGAGTATCCAAATGTGGACAAGAGATGAGTTATTCTGGCGTGCTCTTGCGTCCTCCCTGAAAAATTCAAACTCGCTCCGAGTGCTCACTCTGGATTACATGGGGAATAGCGGAACGGACGTTATGCAGCTGATCTCCTCGCCGCCACCACTCCTCCGAACCCTTTGTTTGTGCTTCTACATTACATGATTACCCGACTGGATCCCATCACTCACACACCTTGTTGAATTATATGTAGAACTGAAGCAGCAGAGCAACCAGCTACTAGATGCCTTGTGCAACTTGCCCAACCTGCAAAGCATCATCATGTACCTTGATCCCTACGTAGACCGAGAACTGGTCGCACGCGCTACCCACAAATTCCCGATGCTTAGGAGTCTGGATCTACATATCAGAGAGCAATATCCTGAATCAATCGGATTTGAGGCAGGATCGATGGCAAAGCTCGAGAAGTTTGAATTGCGGATGTATGGTGAGAAGAGGAGCATTAGTATTGTCGGCATTGAGAACTTGAAGAATCTTAAAGAGGTCAAGCTGGATAGTTACATAGATGGCCAGGCAGTACAACTTGTACTGGAGCAGGTCAAGACGGAGAACAAGAATCGCACCGAGTCCAATCAGATCAACGTTGTAGTGCAATGACGGGGCTGATGGCCACAGCTTTCCTCCCATCCCATCTTCGGAAGTACTGCTGCTACTTGTTATGGGGGTGCTTTCCGTTTCGACCGTGTATCCTAAATTTTGTTCAGACTGAATACTACATTTGGTTGTATCATCCATTGTTTTTCATTGTGTACAAACAGTGAAATAAAATATTTGCAATGTCCCTATCTCTCTACTACTATCAAGGAGCACTGGTCATCAGAATTTCTTTTCTGCATTCACCATGCAGAGTTCTAAGGGCATGTACAATGGGGAGTGCTTAGGCAGATGCTTAAGGAAATAAACCGGTTTTTGTCTAAGCATTGGTGCTTATTTATGGAAGAAAGATGTTTAAGTAGGCACCTCTAGTACACAAATAAGCACCGGTGCTTAATAAAAGATCTGGTTTATTTTCGTAAGCACCTCTCTAAGCACTCCCATTGTACATGGCCTAAGAATCCAACGGCATCAGTTACACTAATCACGTGAATGAGACTATGGAAGCTTACCAGTTGAGAGTGGTTCCGTCAACCGCAGCCGCACTCCGCCTAGAAATTCCCCGTCGCCGGTGTGTCCCGCTCGCGTCGAGTTGAATGCCCGTCGCCGCACGACACTCAACCTCTCCTTCCCCTGCACTGCACCCCACTCCAGCAGCCAGGCCTCGCCGTGGCTGGCAGGCGATACATTCTGTACAACCTAGACGACGCTCCGACAGTCCCTCGGTGCCTCCGGACGCCGCACGCCGGGCTGGAACCTAGCTAGCCTCGATCCGATTCTGGGCTCGCCGCAAATGAGGAGGCGGCGGATCTCAGGCCGTCGCCCGGGGACCATGGCAGCGTTAGGGGAGACTGGAAGCGCGACGTGGGCTGCTGGTATCGACGAGTAAGATCTAGCCCAATAAAGTATGAACCCCCCAGCCCATCGCCAAACCACGAAATTATGCCCAGGAGACAACTTTTTTTAGAGAGGGGCGGCGCAGTACGCACCTGAGACTCCCGCTTAGGGGTGTAAACGGATAGGATAATTTCCGTACCGGATCCGTCGCCGAATCCGTTTTAAAGAATCCATATCCGGTTCCGAAGAATCTGCCGGATAAGGATATCCGATTCCGAACTTAACACCCGGATACGGTATAGGATATGGTATGTAAAATAGCATCCGAATATGGATTATCCGAATATTAATTAGGATTATCCGATGGTTATAATCCGAATAATCCGATTTTCTACCGAAATGTCTAAACTAATAGAGCACAATTTGTAGTTAGTGAGTTGTGAAATTCATTTGTGGAGCACAATTTGTAGTTAGTTCTATTTTCTAAACTAATAGAGTACAACTTTGTTAGATTATTACGTTGTTGAGCTATTGTTTTTGGTTATGTGGGCTGATGATGTACATTGCGTATACCGATCCGACTAATTTTCTTTCGGCCCCGAATCCGCTCCGTTTCCGTTCCGAATCCGTGATTATATCTATCCGCTCCCGAATCCGCAACCGTTCATTATCCGATCCGATCCGAATCCGAAAAAAAATATGGTAAAGGATATGGTAGAGGCAAAATCCGATCCGATCCGATCCGATCCGTTTACACCCCTACTCCCGCTTCTCTCAACAAAAAAAACTTACAAAAGCTGAGAGCTTAATAGAAAAACAAACTACATACATGAAAGTATGCCGTTTGAAATATTAGTTGTAGGAAGGTACCATAAATTAGAAATAATTGCTGATTTCTCTGAACTCCGCTAACATCTTAGCATACATATCATCCTCTTGGAAGAAAAAAACGTACTCTCAAAATACAAGTTTCTTTGGTATAGAAACCCCAGCCCATCGCCAAACCACGAAATTATGCCCAGGAGCCACACAAAAAAAAACTTGCAAGAGCTGAGAGCTTAATAGAAAAACAAACTACATATACATGAAAGTATGCCATTTTGAAATATTAGTTGTAGGAAGGTACCATAAGTTAGAAACAATTACTGATCTCTCTGAACTCCGCTAACACATCTTAGCATACATATCATCCTCTTGGAAGAAAAAAAGTAATCTCAGAATACAAGTTTCTTTGGTATAGAATGATAGCTAAAGTGGGGAAGTTTTTGTTTTTTCTACGTTGGTGTTGAATGTGAAGATGAAAACCCAGGAGAAGGCAATGAGGACAGGGAACCTCGACGTATGTCACCCTGTCGAGCCCGCAAAGGTCGTGACATGGAAGCCCACCAACGAGGAGTAACAGCAGGAACTTGAAATCGTTTTTGTGGACACGGTGGACGCCGAGCTACGTCAATGTTCCCTACTATGATGGCCCTGTGCATGACGCCTTCTAGGGAAGCCTCGTGGCCATGAACTGTGGCTCGGGAGCAGCCTAGAGTTTTAGATGATCATATGTCACATTGTCATGTGTCTCTTTGGGAGTTTTTTTTTTTTTTTTGAACAAAGTCTCTTTGGGAGTGCTCTTGGCTCTAAACAAAATGTATCACTCCAAGGTTTTAATTGGTTTTTTTCTAGGAGATATCTACAGCGCATGGCTGCCAGCTTGCAAACTGTTATGTTTATATAAGAACCATGGTACCATACTGTTTAATTAAGCATTAAGCATTTTGTGTCAATCTATGTTTTTCGGCTATAAATGTACTCATCCTTGCCAACTTCCTTCCATGGACGGAAGAGGTGTATCCTACCGCAGTCTAGTATTATCGACAAGCACCACGTCCAGTGGCGGAGTTGATGTACAAGCACTCGGTTCAGTGACCACGTCTGTGTACTGGTCATGGAAGGAAGTTGACCACGTCTGTGTCATGACCAGTGACCAATGGATTTATGCACCCAATGGATTTATGCACTAACCTCGCCACTGACCAGTGACCACGTCTGTGTCATGTTAGAAGCCTCACGTGGGGCGTGCAACGTGAGACCAGTTAACATTATTTACGTCAAAAGTGCTTTTTCTCGAGGAATAAATTGAGCTTGTATTTGACATTTAGTTGATGATTTTTTTATAAATTTGGGAAACTTATCACTATGCAAAAATATATGTACGCGCCGGAAGTACTCCAAGGCTTGAAATAGTGGTAGGCACGTTTCGCCAACTTTTTCGAAATGGAAGATTAGACCTCGCTACCTTTGCACCTGTGGATGTACACGATTTTCTTAAATGAAAACTGATGTATGACAATGAGGCCAAGGCCAAAGCATCATCAAACGGAGAAATAGACCGTCAAAACCGTGAAAAAAGATAACACCACCGAATACTATGGCCTAATGGTCGTCCTCCCGAGGGCGACTCGGGGGCGACTAGGGTTTCCGGCGTGCCGTCGCCTCCCTGCGGATCCTCTTCCCCGCCGCTGCCTGAGGTGGGCTCGGGGCAAGCCCGCGTGGCCTGCCGGTGAGGGTGGCGGCGAGGATCTGCTGCTCCGCTTGCGCGGAGGGCTCCTGGACGCCGAGGCAGCGGCCTCGGGTAGGGTGGCGACGTCGACCGTGCGGCAGGTGGCGTGCGCGGGTGCTGTCCGACGTCCTGGGCTGCGCGGGCGGCAGGGCGGCGGCGGGTGGGGGTCGCGGCGGTGGGGCTGCTCCGGTGGCTCAAGCGCCAGATCCCGAAGGTCAGATCCGTCCCCTTTTTCTGGTTATCTCCCCCTGTTGCTCCTGGTGTCGGTGGCTTTGCCCGCCGATGTGGAGGCTGGTTGGGAGCTGATGTGGTGAGTCGGGACTGGGGGAAACCCTTGGTCTCCATGACCACGGCGGCGGCGACGCTGTTCGGGCTCACGGTGGGCATAAAACCCGATACCCGAAGCCCGAACCCGAAAAACCCGAACCCGAACCCGTATAGCCCGAACCCGAAAAACCCGAACACAATTTCGGGTGGCAACTCTAAAAACCCGAAATATATTAGGAAAACTCGGGTTTGCAGTCCCGGTGCCCGAACAGCCCGTATTACCCGAATTTAGAAAAAAAAGCCTAGTAAAAATCCCCGCCTGACATGGTTATACATCTCGGGTACCCAACCATGAGGGTACCTGGTGCACGTGACGACTAAGGCCCAATAGCGAAGAGCCTAATCGAGGCCCAAGACAAGAGGCCCAAGAAGATGGAGTACCCTCCAAGATTAGACGTAGGCATAGTCGGTTTGGACTGAGACTGAGAACTGAATGTGAAAAAAAATGGCGAGACGTAGACATACATGCGTGTGGTAAATGTCGTTCTATACACCGTGCTCTGTTTCACTCGAGCAGACGAGCTTCAAATCGATACAATTAGGGAAACCTGCGTGTACGTTTTTTTTTCTTCTGAAAACCAGATGTTGTATTAATCAAGAAGAACTGGGTTTCTTACAGTCGTTTATTTATGGGTGTGTCTACGTCACAGTCGACTGAGACTTACCTTATGTCTCAGTCGACTGACGTCACCGCTGCCTCTCCCTGTGGTCTTCTTCTCCACCTCCGGCGAGCGCTGCCCTCCCCACCTTCCGGCGAGCCGCGCCTCCCCGCAACCTCCTTCCTCAACTCCGGCGACTCCCCGCCGCCACGTACCGCCGGCCATGCCGCCTGCTGACGCCACCCGCGCCGCCTCGGCGCCCCGCCCTCCTCCAACCGCGGCCCACCGCCGGTCCGCCGCCGCCCGAGCTTCCCTCTAAACCCCCCCCCTCCCCCCCTGCCGGCCAAATCTTCTCCGGCGCCGGCACCCCCACCCCCCCCCCCCCAAGTTAAGTTACTTGCTCGCCTCCACCGCCTCCGCCGCGGCCAGCCGCGTCTCCGGCGGTTCCGGGTCGCTCCAGTCTCGCCGTCGCCGTCGGCCGCCGCAGCCAGCCGCGTCGCCCGCACGCCGCCGGCTCGTCCGTCACGACGAAGAAGAAGCTGGGAGGAAGAAGGGTTGCACGAATCGCAGCACAGATCGGACGGTGAAGGACCTGACTGAGCCCTAAGCTATGTCTCAGCTAGCTGAGACTTAGCAAAACCGTTTATTTATGGTCAGATCCAACACACACACTCGGGAAATTGACCAAACACAACACCCGACTCACCGATCCTTCTATCGAACTGAGCAATGCCATGCGCTACAGAGTTTGCAAGTCTGTTAGACCTTTTGGAACATCACGGCTGGGAGAGAGGAGCTGGTCCTTTTTAAGTCAGCACAATACCGCTGATTGTAGACCTGGAACTAACTTAATACGGCTGAAAGATATAGTATGCTTTGTCGTTGCTTATTGGTTTCATCGTTACATTACCACTGACAAAGTTGCTTAAAGTTGAACTACCTCAATTTGATCCAACAAAACGAGGTGTGCGCTCACAGTTAATTAAAGTCATGATGGAGGCTCCTGCGAGAAAAACAATGTCACGGTGACGCACTAATGGAACCCCCACCTTTAAAAAACTTTGTGAGCATGGTCTGAAATCCAAGTGCTGAAAGGAAAGACAACAACACTGGAAATAGAGGTGGCAAGGCTACCAGCAGGCATCGACGAACCAATTAGGCTAACACTTATTAAATTATTACCGCACTAGATCATCTCTCTCGCCGCGATCAGGTCGGAGCTAGAGCTCAGAATGCATGATATAGTCGTAGCCCAGAGACCCAATGATTAAGCCCCAAATGTCACCTGGGTCGTGTGACAGTACGGCTTCTGGACCTCACAGTACGTGAGGGGAGGAGGGGGGGGGGGGGGGGGGGGGGGGGCGGTGGCCCCCTACCTAATGAGGGAGACCCGTCAAGACAGAAACTCGTAATGGTGATGCACCAATGAAAACCCTAGGGTGTATCCACTTGATAACAACTTTGTAGATATGTCTTAGATTACAAATTTTTCATGCACGGAAAACATAAGTTAAAAATTACCTATACATATTAACAATAACATTTGTGACTGGTGTGAAAAGGAGAATGCCACATCATAACTCTCATATTAATGAAAGGACATTTACAATTTTTTCTAAGAAACGCCTTTTGATCTACCCATGTTTGAAAAACCTGCTCTAGGGAAACTGCATACACTGCCAATATGCCCGTGCTTGCTACGGGTTGGAAGACAACAACGACGGTTTCACAAAGCTATGATGTATTGTATGAAGGATCTTATTAGGTCTTTGTGCAACCCGATGAGAGGAAATGGTGCAATAAGTTGTCATGGCCAATGGAACTTCCTTGAAACATGAGTTCGCGCCGCCTTATAAATAAATCGCAGTACAATTGAATTTGTATGGGCAAGTAATTTCTATCTATTATATTTGTTGGCTTCCATGCTTAAGCCTCTCTTTTTATTATGTCCAACATCAGAACAAAATTGCAACATAAATGCTCATTTGCTTGGTACCTTTTCGTCCAGGATTCAGCCTTGTTCATGGCAGGTTGCTTCAACGCTAATAGCCTAACTTACGGCAAAGCCAAATTGTGCAAGGAGAAACACATGTGAGACAAATAAATAGTAGCGGGATCCATATTTTGAAATTCAAGAATGTATCACATAGACGTAGTTTATTTCCTTTCCACCTTTCAGGAAGCTACATTTCATTTCCCCTGCTACGAAAGGCATCACGAGATTAACCTTGTTACACTTTCTTGTCATATTACAAGATACACATGGGGAGAGGCGTTTTGTCTCCGGGTGCATATGCTCCTGATATATGTTTCAAAATTAAGAAAATATGAAAATACTTCAAAACAATCTGAAAAAAATTAGGCACAAAGATATACAAGTGTTCAACATCTGTGAATTTTTTTTGAAAAAAATAACATTTTCCGCGTTCTGTGCAAAAAAGACAAAATATGTGCTGTGAAAAATGTATTTTTAAATCTCATTTTGGCCACAAATTTTGTCTTTTTTGCACAGACCACACAAAGTGTCATTTCCTTCCGAAATTTTTCACAGATATTAACACTTGCATATGTTTGTGCCCGATTTTTTCAGATTTTTTCGAAATGTTTTCATATTTTTTTTTATTTTGAAAACTATAACAGGAGCATATGCACCCGGGTGCCAAAGTGAATTTCCGATACACATGGTTCAAGTTTATGAAGAACATCTTACATATTAATAAAAGGTTAGTTTTACTTCTGATGACTAAGTAGTAGGTGCCTATGTTTTACACTTTTCAGCAATACATACGTGCAGAATAGGTTTGTTTTTGAAAGTTAGTCTACTATAGTTGAACGGGTAGTCTGCTGAACTTGTTTGATTCGGTGAACTATTTGTGGATGTAATGTGTGATTTGAACTTGTAGTTGAATTGCTGCTGTGAATTTGTTGCTGAATATTTTGCTTTCAATTTGTTGCTGAATATTTTGCTGCCAATTTGTTGCTAAAAATTGCTGTCAATTTGTTGCTAAAAATTGTTGTTATATGTTGCTGAAAATGTGCAAAACCTGTCATTTTGCTGTTCCGCACGAATTTGGCGGGTACCCGGCGGGTGGCGGGGGCAGGTAGAAGGTGCGGGTGCGGGTATGGGGGTGCCAAACCCGCACCCGAATCCGGCGGGTGCCATCCGGAATCAGGATCCTTTAATTTCTTTGATCAAAACAATATCAGCTCCGGAGCACTCACTCCATCTATATTTCTCACCTAAAAGGACATCAGAAGCGTACCTTTAGATTTCTCACTTGTTTCTTCCTATTTTTTCTCTAGGGAGCAACTAGGAATTTCAAAACTGAAATACATCGAAGCTTTACACTTCATTTCGCCCTGATCACTGCATCATCAACTACAAAAAAAAAAAAAAAAAACCTCCAAGGCCAATAAATCTCTCCTGCCACAACCCCTCTCTTGTCACTCTCACTCTCTGCTCCGTTTTTTTCTTGTCACTCTCTCCTCAGCTGCCAATTATCCTACCGGCCATGTAATTTCTCCTGCCTGCCACTGCCCGCATTCCTGTCTACCGTTGCCTCACAAGAAAACAAGCTCAAGATCAGAGCTGCTCCGGCAGGCCAGGAACCTCTCTCTTCTTCTTTTTGTTTGCTCAGTTTTGGTGGGCTCTGCTCTCCACCCAGTACAAAACCACCACCAGAGACACAGAGCAAGCAAAGACACCACTCTCTGCCTAGCTACTGAAGCAGAGCTCCAAGCTTTCTCCATTGCCTCGCTTGGACCGAGCTCGAGGTGGAGGAAGAGTCGATAAAATGAGAGACATCACGGCGAGAAGCGCGCAGGACCCGATGTCGTTCTCGAGGAGGCACTTCAAGTGGCCGGTTCTTGGCAAGAGCAGCAGCCGCGGCGCCGGCGCGGCGAGCGGGGACGAGGGGTACGTCAGGGGTTCGGAGGCCGAGACGGAGGACGAAGAGGACGAGCGCGCCATGGCGTTCTCGTCGGCGTGCCCGTCGTTCCACTCCGAAGACTTCGTCTCCCCTCCCAAGAAGCCGCCGCCGGCGGGCCAGGCTGTGCCGGCGCAGGAGAAGCAGCAGAATCAGAGGAGGAAGAAGGTTCGGACGGCGGTGGCGCGGCTGCGGTCCGCGCTGTCGGCGGCCGTGTCCGGGCGGCGGCGGCATGTGGGCCTCGGCGCGCGGCTCACCGGCACTCTCTACGGCCACCGGCGCGGCCACGTGAACCTGGCGTTCCAGACGGACCCGCGCGCGTGCCAGGCGCTTCTCCTCGAGCTCGCCGCGCCCACCGCTGCGCTGGTGCGCGAGATGGCCTCGGGGCTCGTCCGCATCGCCCTCGAGTGCGAGCGCGCCAAGACCGCCAGCGCCGCCCCGACAGCCACCGGTGCCAGCGGGAGGAGGCTGCTGGAGGAGACGGTGTGGCGCGCGTACGTGAACGGGAAGAGCTGCGGGTACGCGGTGCGCCGCGAGTGCGGCGGCGCGGACTGGCGCGTGCTGCGCGCGCTGGAGCCGGTGTCTATGGGCGCCGGGGTGATCCCGGCGGCGAGCTGCGGCGGCAGCGAGGGCGACGTGATGTACATGCGCGCCCGGTTCGAGCGGGTGGTGGGGTCCCGCGACTCGGAGGCCTTCTACATGATGAACCCCGACAGCAGCAGCTCAAGCAGCGGCATCAATGGCGGCCCCGAGCTCAGCGTGTACCTTCTCAGAGTCTGATCGGTGGTGACGTCATGCATCGACCAACGTTGCTCTGCTCGAGTAGTGTTTGTAGTTTGTGTATCTCAGTTGTGGAGACGGATTAGGCAGGGCGTTTACGCTCGATGGAAACGTAAATGGGATGGAAATACATTTTGTTGTTCTAGCAAGTAGAGTGTAGAGACTAGAGAGTCATTCCTGATGTCGTGTTTTTTTTTGTAGCAACTTTGTAGCTGTAGATCAATAGTATGGACTGCGGTCATTGAACTAGAGAGTAGGAGATCCACTAGGGCTTCTGTTACGCATGTTGTAATCATCAATAAAATAGTACCATTCTCATATTTGAATCCTATATATTATCTGTAAAACAGTTTTCCTTATTTCTCGGTACAAAATAACTATTTCTGAAACGAAACAAAGAACCATTGATCAATAAAATTCCCGTGCGTGAAACTGGTTTGATAGGGAACAGCCATGGGTGTAATCGGTATCTTTTGATATTAATATATTCTCTTTGCCAAAAAAACTATTACTCCTATATTTCCATGTTACACTGAAACATAGTCACTTCTAAAATCTGAGGGCATCTCCAAGGACACCATGAACCTTCCTCAATTATCCGTTTGTGGTGTGCAAAAAAATTGTACAACAACTAATCCAATTCTTCTTCTTACAAGCCTCTCCTGAAGAAGATGAACAAGGCACTGCTCTAGAAGAAAAATAGCATGTAGGTGAACAGATACACTTGCACATTTTGTCTTATAATTGGTCTCTGTCATACACTTCGAATACATCAGATCTCACAATTTGCATAATAGGAACTCGCTAACCTCTTATTAATGTGCAGTACTCCCGGGGAAACCATCTTGCTCGTCGCGACCCGATGACGGCCTTGTTCGGACGCCTACCTCTCGATCACGGCGGATCTGCAGCTCCGTGTGTGCGAAATATCTGTAGCCCAGTGACTCGATGATGGCTACCTCTCGATCACGCGGAGACTGAGCTTGATGTGCAGGATATATCTGTAGCCTAGTGACCCGATGATGGACTCGATGATGCCTAAGGCCCAAATGCTACCTTGGGGGGGGGGGGGGGGGGGTGTGCCCCTGCCTTGCACTAAGCTCCACCATTTCCACTCACAGTTAATGTAATGAGGAAGGCCCAACAAGACAGAAAACCCGTCATGGTGATGCGCTAGCAGAAACCCTGAAGTGTATCCATCTGATAAAAAACTTTGCAAATATGTCTTAAGATACAAAAAAAATCACGCATGGAAAATATAAGTAAAAAAATACCCTTACAACATAACAGTTTTAACGTTTGTATCGGTGCGAAAAGTGAGAATGCTCCATCATGATTCTCATTTTAATGAAGGCACATCTACAAGCGCAAGTTTTTAATCAATATCTTTGTTCATGATTTTCTTCTTAAGTTTGAAATTTTAAACTGCATTTTTTTATAAAAAAAACTTAAGAAATGCCTTTTGAAATACCAATGTTTGAAAAACCTGTTCTAGGGAAAATCATAAGAGCATGTGCCTTTAAATTTCTCCCTTGTTTCTTTCTATCTTTCTCAATTGAGCAACCTGGAATTTGAAAACTGAAATATCTCGAGGAGATCATACGTTTGATGGTGAGTTCAAAATGCGGCACAAATGAAGTCACGTTCTGTGGTGTATTAGCCAACAAGTTTTCTCCCCAGATCCTCAAAAGACTCAAATCTCTACTTTCTCGTGGGCCTCGAGTAACATGGACAAGAGGTCTCCTTTTCCTTTCTCTCTTTTGCCCCGTTTATACTGTCCTCTTCCAATCGATTACCAATCACCTGCACATGCTGTAAAAGTGTGAAAGCTCTAAATCATTGGGAAGTTTCGCCACCCATCCAGGAAAAAAGAAACGGAACACAAGATAAGCAATGAGATGCTGAACCACAGGCACCAAAATGCTTCAGTTTTTCATGGACCATAGATTAAAACATTAGCAGACGCAGGGAGTCTCTCTGAAGACGCTGCGATGACCAACGAAAATAGAGAACCCTGCATCAGCTGATCATTGCTTCTGGAATGGCTGTTCCATATTTCCATCGATGCGATGCAAGCCGTGGTACTGGACCGAAGCTGCTGGAGCTCGTGAGAACAGGGTGTTGGCGACGGACAGAGAGACGACGAGAGACGTGGTCCCTGCAGTGGCTGTGCCCTGTGAGAGACCCTTGACACAGTACTGTACATGCCTAGCTAGGTACCTGCCTGTTGCTGCTGCCGCCTAGTCGCATTTTGTTGGCCATCCCGAGGCATGCAGACATTGCCCATCACGTACTCACTGTCGTCCCACATCAGTGTACAAGGACAGGGCAGGGCGTCAGAATTCGGGGATCCCCAGGAGCCAGAGCGACAGTGAGTGAGTGCCAACATCCAAAAACGCGATGGGATAGAAAGCAGCGGAGGCTCCATCCGTCGTCGATCTGCACGCCGGCCAAGGATCTGAAGTTTTATGCCGCCGGTGTTCACCACTAGATCGTGTGATTTGGGACAGTGGAATCACCATCATTACGGCCATCATAAGGATCCAGTCCTCTGCTTTTCCTAAACTGGGAGGAGATGATGATTGGATTGGATGGTCTCTAGCGCTCTCCGCTGCACGGTCCTCGATAAAGAAGCATCGGTGTGCATATGTACACACATGCGTATATACACTGGTGATCGACGCGACTGCGAGGGTGAGGTCTCTGTCTCGTTCCCTCCATACCTCTTTCTTTTCCTTCTTCGCAAGAAGCCGGCATGTGACGCGACATGAGAGATTGAGAGGTCTCGCTCGCCATTGTCGATCAAGCTCCATAGCGCGAAAAATAAAACTGTCCAACTTCTCCCCACCGAAAAACTCCCCAAAAGCCAAGTTATGCACAATGGAGAGAAACTGGGGGAGAGCAGTTTCCCGAGCTTCTCCGTTCAGCTCTCGGCCGCGAAAAGGGACATGTGGTTCACGCAAATTAAGCTCAGAATGCCACGCCCTGCTGGCCTAGCATATCCACACATCGGTCAACAGACGGTAGAAGAAAAAAAAAACCACCCCGTCCGCTCGCCCCTGACCTCCCTCCATCGCTCACCTCGAGCTCCACCGGTCACTCATCCCGTCCGCCGCGCCGCCACCCCTGCCGCCGGAATCGAGGCTCCTTCTCCATCTCCGGTTCGGAGCTCCGCCGCCACGATTCGTCGCCTTCGTGTCTCCTCCGGCCTCCCCGACCCCTCCTTCGTCCTTAGAGCGAGCTCCTGGTCCTTTCAGACATCTCTCCTCTCCTTCCCATGCTCGGTGTGGCCGAGCCCATGAGCTCCACCGCTGCAATGGTTGCCGTGGTCGTCTCCGGCGACCATTCGGTCTCCTTCCGCCGCCAATAGACGCGGGGTGAAGCCTTGCTCCGGATAAGCAGGTCCTGGGCCTCCAGCGCGCGCGTGCTCGTCGATCCCCTCGTCGACAACGCTGTTGATAAACCAGCTGCTGTCTTCTGAATTTCGTTAAGTGTTAGGTGTCGTTTCTTCAGTTTCGTCAGGTTTAGACTTAGTCGTTTTCTGTTAGTAGTGGCTCCGATTCTTTCGCAAGGATTGGAGCGAGTAGTGCGTGATCTCGTTCCGTTCGTGGGATGGCACGAACGTTGTGGAACGTGGGCACAATTTCCCTTTGTAATCGAACTAAAAGAAGAGGAGTAAAAACCAGAAAAGCTGCGGAGCTTTGAGCGGCACAAAATTCGTTTGTCTTTGTTCATCTTCATCTCACGAGCGACAAGTGGTATCAGAGCCCTGTCAATCGATCGCCACCATGAGTGAGCGGTCGCCATCCAAATCCAAGACTCCACGAGCGAAGCCGAGTGAGCGTAGCCGTGGTCGCAGCCTGTCACGGAGTGACGGGGGCAGCGGCAAGCGCGAGATCATCGTGCGCGAGGTGGTGAGGGAAACTGGCGGCGGTGGTGGCGGTGGCGGGATGCATCTCCCGATGCTCACTCGGACGAACTACGTCGAGTGGGCGATCCTGATGCGTGTGCAGCTGCAGGGCGCGTGCTTGTGGGAGGCGATCGATCCGGGAACGGACGACGAGCGCCAGGAACGGCTGGCCTTGGGCGCGATCCTCCGATCGGTGCCGCCCGAGATGATTCCTGCGCTGGCGGCGAAGGACAACGCGAAGGCCGCTGGGACACCGTCAAGACGATGCGCGTCGGCGTCGATCGTGTCCGCGAGGCGCGGCGCCAGAAGCTGCGGAAGGACTTCGAGAACCTCGCGTTCCAGAGCGGCGAGGCGATCGAGGATTTCGCTCTGCGCCTCTCCGGCGTGGTGGGCGAGCTTCAATCTCTCGGCGACACGGTGACCGAGCTGGCCGCCGTACAGAAGTTCCTCCGTGTGGTGCCGCCGCGGTACGCGCAGATGGCGTGTTCCATAGAGACGCTCCTCGACCTCAACGGCATGTCCGTGGAGGAGCTGTGCGGGCGCCTCTCGGCTTCGGAGGGACGCGGCGACGCGGAGGCGGACGCCGGCGGCCGCCTGCTCCTCACTGAGGAGGAGTGGGAGGCAAGGAAGAAGCAGACGCGGGAACGGCGTGTCGGCAGCGCAGCAAGCCGAAGCCCAAGGACGGCGGCGGCAAGCAGCAGCCGCACCGCAACGGGCAGCCGCAGCAGCAAGGCCGCGGCAACACCAGTGACGGTAACGATCCCGATCGCGAAAAATGTCGTTACTGTGGCAAAAAGGGCCACTGGGTCCGTGAGTGCAGGAAGAAGAAGCGCGACCAGCAGGCTCACCTCGTCGTCGAGGAGGACGTCGACCCCGAGCTGAACATGGCGCACGTCATCGAGGTGACGGAGCCGGCCACAGGGGAGAACCTGTCAAGCGTTGCTGCCACGGCAGAGGGGATGGAGGAATTCCCTGCCGCTGGACAGGATCCGATCCAGATCGGCACGCACTTCCTGTGCAACGAGGAGCGGGCCAAGATCCAGCCTGCAGCCGCAGGCGACGCGCCGGAATTCACGTGGTTCCTGGACTCCGGCGCCACGAACCACATGACCGGCGACCGGAGCGCGTTCGCCGAGCTCGATGAGAGGGTCTCGGCAAGGTGCGCTTCGGGGACGGCTCCGTCGTCACGATCAGGGGGCGCGGCACCGTCCTGTTCTCCATCGACGGGGGTGCGCACCGCGCGTTCCACGACGTCTTCTACATCCCTGCACTGAAAAGCAGCGTGATCAGTCTCGGCCAGCTGGACGAACACTGGTACGAGGTGAAGATCAGGCGCGGCATCCTGTCCATCCGCGACCCACGCGATCGGCTGATCGTCAAGGTACCTCGTCTCCCCAATCGCCTGTACCAGCTCACGTTTCGCCCGGTGCAGCCCGTGTGCCTCGCCGCACAGCACGACTCGCCGGCGTGGAGGTGGCACGCACGGCTCGGGCACCTCCACTTCGAGGCGATGCAGAAGATGGTCCGCGATGGACTGGTGCGCGGCATGCCCCAGATCGAGCAGGTGGACCAGCTGTGCGAGGCCTGCCTCGCCGGCAAGCAGCGGCGTGCTCGTTCCCGCAGCAGGCCAAGTTCCGCGCAGCCGATCCGCTCGAGCTCGTACATGGCGATCTGTGCGGTCCAATTGCGCCGTCCACGCCACGCGGACGTCGCTACTTCCTGCTGTTGGTGGACGACCACAGCCGGTACATGTGGGTGAAGCTCCTGGCCACGAAGGATGAAGCCGCAAGGGCGATCATGGAGTTCCAGTCTCTGGCAGAGACGGAGGGGGGAAGAAACTGCGCACGTTGCGCACTGACCGCGGCGGCGAGTTCACGTCGGCCACGTTCGCCGCGCACTGCATCGACACTGGGGTGAGGCGCCACCTCACCGCGCCATACTTCCCCAGCAGAACGGCGTGGTCGAGCGGCGGAACCAGACCGTCGTCGCCACGGCAAGAAGCATGCTGAAGGCCAGGAGCATGCCGAACTACTTCTGGGGCGAAGCTGTCTCACGGCGGTGCACGTCCTGAACCGCTCCTTCACGCGCAGCGTCTCCGGCAAGACCCCGTACGAGGCATGGTTCGGGAGGAAGCCTGACGTGCAGTACCTGCGCACGTTCGGCTGTGTCGCACACGTGAAGACGCACGCCCCCACCTGAAGAAGCTCGAGGACAGGAGCACACCCATGGTGTTCATCGGGTACGAGAGCGGCACCAAGGCGTACCGCGTCTACGACCCAGCTGCCAAGCGCGTCCACGTCACGCGCGACGTCGTGTTCGACGAGGAGCGAGCTGGGACTGGAGCAAGGAGAGCGACACGCAGATGTCCACGGTGTTCACGGTGGAGCAGTACTCTGCGTCAGCGGCGCCTGCAGCAGATGGGGGTGCAGGCCAAGCCACTGAACCCGTGTCTGCGCCAACTCCAGAACCTGCAACGCCGGCATCAGCTCCACGCAACGACGAGCCCACGACTCCGGCAACCGCTGCTTCCACTCCACAGGGCACACCGGCGACAGAGCCGGCTCCTCCACCGCTGGTGGCGCACCCGATGGTGACGCGCGCCAAGGACGGCATCGTGAAGCCGAACACGCAGCTCTCGGACTATGTCCTTGCCATGGACGGCGAGGAGATGCTGCTGGCCACTGGGGAGGAGCCGCGCACCCACGTCGAGGCAGAGAAGGAGCAGGTGTGGCGCCGTGCGATGCGCGAGGAGATGGACTCGATCGAGGAGAACAACACCTGGACTCTTGTCGATCCTGTGCAGGGCCATCGTCCGATCGGCATGAAGTGGGTCTTCAAGGTCAAGAAGGACTCGAGCGGCGCCGTCGTCAAGCACAAGGCGCGCCTCGTCGCCAAGGGCTACGTCAGCAGCAGGGCATCGACTTCGAGGAGGTGTTTGCCCCGTCGCGCGGCTGGAGTCCGTGCGGCTCATGCTTGCACTCGCCGCGCACCATGGCTGGGCGTGCACCACATGGACGTGAAGTCAGCATTCTTGAACGGCGACCTCCAGGAGGAGGTGTACGTCTGCAGCCGCCGGGGTTCGTCGTCGACGGGCAAGAGCACAAGGTGATGCGCCTGCACAAGGCATTGTACGGGCTTCGTCAGGCTCCGAGGGCGTGGAACGCCAAATTGGACGCGACGCTCTGCACGCTGGGGTTCATCCGCAGCCAGCACGAGCACGCCGTTACACTCGCGGACAGGGACCAGCTCGCCTACTCGTGGGGGTGTACGTCGACGATCTGATCATCACCGGCTCCGACGACGGCGAAATCGCAAGATTCAAGGCGCAGATGCTGAAGGAGTTCAAGATGAGCGATCTGGGGTTGCTCAGCTTCTACCTTGGCATTGAAGTGAAGCAGAACAAGGACGGCATCGTCACCGCTCAGACTGCGTACGCTGACAAGCTCCTGAGCAAGCACGCTGGTGGGCTGCAACGCAACTCAGTCGCCAATGGAGTCAAGACTCAAGCTAAGCAAGGCAAGCACGGCGGCGGCCACGGACGCCACGGCATACCGCAGCATTGTTGGTGGGCTGCGGTACCTCGTGCACACTCGCTCGGACCTCGCGTATGCCGTGGTGTACGTGAGCAGGTTCATGGAGAGCCTACTGTCGAACACCTGGCGGCAGTGAGGCACATACTGCGCTACGTTGCAGGTACTCGCACACTCGGCTGCTTCCTTGCCCACGGCGACATGGCGGGAGAGCAGCTGATTGGGTACAGCGACAGCGACATGGGGGGACGTCGACGATCGCAAGAGCACCTCGGGGGTGCTTTCTTCCTCGGCACAAGTCCTGTCAGCTGGCAGTCCGCGAAGCAGAAGGTGGTGGCGCTCTCTTCGTGCGAGGCTGAGTACATAGCGGCCACCACTGCGGCATGCCGGGCATCTGGCTCTCGCGGTTGCTGGCTGATCTCACCGGAGAAGAAGAAGCTCCGGCGACATTGAAGGTGGACAACAAGTCTGCAATCTCTCTCTGCAAGAACCCGGTGTACCACGATCGAAGCAAGCACATAGAGGTGCGGTACCACTACATCAGGCAGTGCGTCGACGAGGGGAAGATCATCGTGGAGTTCACCGGGACAACTGAGCAGCTCGCGGACATACTCACCAAGTCACTTGGTCGTGTTCGGTTCCAGGAGCTGCGCGACAAGATCGGCATCGTCAAAATAAAGTAAGCAGCAGGGCTTAGGGGGTGATTGTTGATAAACCCAGCTGCTGTCTTCTGAATTTCGTTAAGTGTTAGGTGTCGTTTCTTCAGTTTCGTCAGGTTTAGACTTAGTCGTTTTCTATTAGTAGTGGCTCCGATTCTTTCGCAAGGATTGGAGCGAGTAGTGCGTGATCTCGTTCCATTCGTGGGATGGCACGAACGTTGTGGAACGTGGGCACGATTTCCCTTTGTAATCGAACTATAAGAAGAGGAGTAAAAACCAGAAAAGCTGCGGAGCTTTGAGCAGCACAAAATTCGTTTGTCTATGTTCATCTTCATCTCACGAGCGACAAACGCTGCTAGTGTTGTTGTGAGAGCCACTGCCAAGTGGGACCATGTTGTCAGTATTTTAATATTATTCAAAAATTATTTAGATGACAGAATCTAGAAGCCCAAAAGAAGTGTACCACAGTTTCTACCGACAACAGTTTTTTCCACCAAATCTATAAGCCTGAAAGCAATAGAGCATACCGGCC
Source organism: Poa pratensis (assembly GCA_947311845.1). Taxonomy (NCBI): domain Eukaryota; kingdom Viridiplantae; phylum Streptophyta; class Magnoliopsida; order Poales; family Poaceae; genus Poa; species Poa pratensis. The sequence continues at coordinate 87,932,952 of CAMZMU010000036.1, read as the reverse complement.
GATCATCTTTTTACTTTTTTCTGACAACTTGGTTCGGCCGACCATCCGTGTGACGGTGTCGATGCCCCGATGAAACTTTTGGCCCTAGTCGTCCAACCCATTAGCCCTAGTCGCCGAGATTGGCCCAGTGAGACAGACAGGCCTCGCGTGACCGACATGGCACCCGATGCGTCAATGCCTTAATGGGCTCCTTTGCTGTAGCGCCCTTGAGGCCTTGACGGGTTTGGTCTGCCCTTTCTCGCTGGCGGTCACGTCTCGTCACACGATGTATCCCTTGCGAAAAAAAAAACGTACGTACTCAAAAAGTACGAGGCATCGGTTTCCTAACCCTAAGCTAGCTAGAGGGGCGAACGCTATCCGGCCGGCCGGCTGCATGTCGGTAGCCGTCGTCATTCGCCGTTCGTTACGCCGTCGGGCGTGCGATCCGTGCGCGGCAGAAGCGACGGCGCCATGGTCCAGGAACGGTGGTGCTGTGGGCAGGCTCGTCTTGCGCGAGATCTGCAGCACGAGTGCGGCGACAGGGTCCACGAGGAGGTCGGCGAGGCCACTCCATTCTGTGAGGGGCTTCGTCAGGCAGCACAAGACCACAGTCATTGCGTTCACCGGCGTCGTGTCAGCCACAACCGGCACATTGTGGATGAACGCCGCCTGCAACGAGGAGGTGGAGAAGAAGGATGCCGTGATCAGCGACGCCGAGAAGGAGGCGGCGATGAAGGCGCGGTTCAAGGAGTGGGCGCGGGAGCACGGCCGCAGGTACTGGACGCCCTGGGAGAAGGCCAAGCGATACAGGGCGTTCAAGGCAACCGCGGAGTTCGTCGACACCGAGAACGGGAAGCTGGCGAGGGAGGGCAAGCCGCCAAACTTCGGCACCAACGGCTTCTCGGACTGGACCGGCGAGGAGTGGGCCAGCTACGGCACTCCGACGGAACAGGTCGAGGAGTCTGAGAGGCTGCTGCTGATGCCATCATACTCGGTTTGTGTATCCGATCCGCATAGGCACTAGCCACATCTCTGGTGTCCCAGGTGTAGACAGTGGAAACGCGGACCATGCAAGCACTAGAACATATACACTGAACGAAATCTGTGCACACAGTATTCAGAGTTTCAGACAATGTTCCCCCCAAAAAAAGATATCATGAAACCGTTGCTTCTGTGGTCGTCGTTCTTCTTCCAGTGCCGGAAAGATAAGCATACAGCCATGCATCTGTATTGTGGCAGAAACTATAGGCAGACAGAATGGACTGCAGCTGCATTGTGATTAGGATGTTTATCAGTAATTTCGAAAATAGCACCATCAAGGCAGCAAATACAAAACATGCATCTGTATCACAAAGGAGAGAGACGATTTCTAGTTGCACATCACTTGGATACAGCGTTGGATGATCCAGGCACCTCACTAACTCAACTGTATAACGATGCTACTGAATCGTTCCAAAGTTTTCGGGTCAAATTCTGATGTCATGTTCCCATTCATCCAGTCGTCACAGTGAAATTACAAATGCAGAGCATGGCCTGCAGGCACACAGCTCGACAGCTACAAGCACTAGAACTCCCATACCACAAACGTGCTTTACTCTTGGTTTCCGTCAATGTTGAGAACAAATTAGCATGAAACTGTTGCTTCTGGACGGGAGCCACTGGTGCATCCATTGTTCTTTGTTCTCCTACCGGTAGAGCATCTCCAAGAGCTTACCCATATTTTGGGTAAGCAAAGTGAGTTTAGGTAAGGGAGAGAGAAGGCATGGGTAAGCAGAAAATTTCCTGCTTTTCTAGCTTACCCAAAACTGGATACATCTAGATAATGACGAGTGACAGATTGTTTCTCAAGAGCGGAACTGCAAACAATGAAGTGGTTCAGGTAGCTGAATACAACTTGTAATCCACTAGGTTTATCAGCTCAAAGAACTTCTGTTTTATATCTATTTAACTTCAGAATTGTGTAAACTACTGCGCTAAAAATCCCAGGTTGTGGACACACCTGTTTGCAATAATGAAGAACTATTGCGGTAAGAACTCTAGGTTGTGGATACATCTTTATCTACACAATAATGCATCCAACTAAAATGCATCTACTTCAACTTCTGTGAGCAGAGCATGGTTAGGCATGTACGCCTCAACCTATAGTGTGTAAATTGACTTCATGACCTCCAGTGGGATGATTAAACAATTTCCATGCACCAGGACATGATACTCATGTTCAGCGCTGATATAGTGATATGCAGCAAATAGCTAAGCAACCAAATTATGCATTTGCTACAGCAGAGTACCTTTTTTATTTTGTAAGTAAATAAGGTTCTAACCCAACAGAGGCATTACAAGGTACACACCAATTAAGAAAGGCACAACCAGTCATATCATAACTACCCAATATCTTCTACTTTCGATTCCATTCCAGGTTATCCATCATACACACAAGTCATAGCTAGTGAAGAGAGGGTTGATACCAAATCAGGTGAGATCATTCGCTGTGATCATCTTCGTCATTCAGAGCTGGAAAGACGGGAGGCCAGACCGTCATGAAGGGGAAGACAGTTATGTAGCCCATTAATCTCCTCTTCGGTATCTCATGTACCGTGATCTCCTCCCTGGTCCTCAGATTCACACAAAGGATAGCCCTACTTGCCTGCAGCCCAAGAAGACAAGTTCAGCATTGTCCCCCACCCCAACCACCACAATCTTCACGCCACGATCTTGTGCCGTGCGCACATGAAATCTGTCCACAAGCTCCAGCTGTGTTCACCATTGTCATCCGTCGTCTCATGGCACCAGACACTAAGCTGAAACCCCTCCCATGGCGATAAGGAGCCCATCATCATCATCTCCAGATGAGAGTTATAGTTTCCATTGTTGCCAACTTCGTCGGGAGCTTTTATGGTGAAGAACTGTGGGGGGGGTGGTGGACGTGGAGCGAGAAAGTCCAACCCATGAAGTAGGCTTTGTCAGTATCCATGTAGAGCTTGCCATGGGCAGCCATCGTCATCCAAACTCTTACGTCCACAGGGAGCTGTCCTTCTGCCAAAATGCCTTCACCCCAAGCACCAGATTGCAGGACATAAACTTGCACGGATAACTTTCCGTTGATGAGCAGCATGTACACAAAGACGACGCCGTCGCTGCCGTCCCTCGACAGGAAGCATCCATGGCGAATCAAGGGCTGTAAGCCTGTAACCATACAGGTACATCGAGCAGTTGCGGCGGCGGTGGCGAGACGGGGACCACGCTTCGCATTGGGCACAGCGGGCTGCGCACGAGGTATTGGCCGACGGTGAACTCCCGGGTTTGAGGAGGATGCGGCCGTTTCGGCAGTCGAAGGGCCCTACAGCGGGATCGCCGTCATCGAAGCCGGCGCCGCTGACGGCGGCGCGGAGCTTGGGGCTTCCGTGACGGGCACGAACTGCGGCCTCGGGGAGCAGGCATCGTGGACGTAGAGGCCGAGGAGGCGGGGTGGGTGGCGGTTGCGGAAACGGCGGAGGAATGCGGGGTCGGCGGCGAGGCTGAGCCGCGCTTGGAAACGAGCGCGGCGCTGACGAGGAAGGCGGGGAAGCCGTGTCGGAGCAGGATCTCGCGGAGCAGGTCGTCGTCGCGGAGGACCGCCGCCACCGCGGCCTCGCTGCCTCCCATCCCTCCGGCCGAGCAGCAGAACGTGGTGGTGGGAGCTCCAATTTGGGGGAAATTGCTGGCTGGCTGTAGCAGTGGAAACCTAGCTGAGAAGGGAGTGGAGGATTTCTGGCTTCGGCCCGCTTCGGAACTCGGAAGTACACACATATGGCATTTTGGCAAATTGGAACGTGCGTATTGATTCGTTCAAAACAAATTCAGTGAGTCCTTATTTTTTCCCATGAAACTTATTTGCACTCGTTTAATTAGGTAGTAACTGGCCATGTTCTTCTTCGAAATTTCAGGTTGTATGAGTCCATAACTTCTGGCAGCTTCAGGTCAGACATAATATCATATCCTGTTGTATGAGTCCATAACTTTCTCCGAGTAAAATAAGAAGTGCAAACGGAAGCAACCCTCTTCTTCAAATGTGTGAGGAGATCATGTTGTATGAGTCCTGAATTCTAGCTTCAGGTTGAGACATAATATCAGGTTCTACACGCATGGTACAGGTTGAGGACTTGATGTATGACATGACCAAATGCCTGTATACACGCGTAGCTGCTGTAAGGCAACACCGGTTCCGAACAGGCGGCAGCGTAATGGTCTGTAATCTGACAGGCAAATAGCACCAGCTAAAAAAAACGAGCATCTTGCTTGAAACACACCGTGTCCATCAGATCATTACATGACAACTATTTATTATGGAATGCTATTGGTGGTGGAAAATCACCAAGTTGCAAATACAGATGGAGGTGCCTTATCCAGAGGCGAAGCTTATTTTTGGCAGGGAAACGATCTACCATTTGGATTTTTGGTGAAGGGGCCGTATTCATGGACCCTGTGTGTTTTAGGAACCGATGGTGGACGGATAACCTCAAAGTGGAGCCTAGGATGATTTCTTGCCATCCAGTGTCAACAACACTTTGTATAGATCAGGCGCCTGTCCCTGAATATCCCCCAACCGTGCCTGGTAGATTTGATCTCATCCAAGTCAAACTCTGCCACCAGCACCTCCTCGTCCTTGTCGTTTGCAAGCTTGACCATTTCCCCAGTTGGCCCTGCACGCAGCAATACATATCTTAAGATCATGCTTTTATTGCTCTGTAAAAGAGTACACACAGAAGCTGGTTTACCTGCGATGAATGAATTCCCGTAGAATTTTATAGTGCTGCTGCCATGTTCAGTCTCAACAGTTTCCCTTCCTATCCGGTTAGATGCGACAAGAGGAACCTGCTCATATTAACATGAAACACGAAATTATGGCAACAGTTGATCCAAGTGGTACTAGTATCATTTATTTACAGGAAGAATAAATATCTCTCTGATTCATGAACAAAGTTAGGAGTGCATTATTTATAGGGTATAAGGAAAAAAGTAACAGTACCAAGTTAGCACCGGCATGGCCTTGCATGACACGCTTCCAGTGTTCACGGGAATCCAGATTAGTATCCTGGGGTTCAGATCCAATGGCAGTGGGATAGAACAATATTTCCGCCCCCTCAAGCACCATGGCCCTTGCAGTCTCCGGGAACCACTGATCCCAGCAAATTCCTAACAAGGTATGGATGAAAAGATAGTCAAGCCACAAAAGGTATTGAGGCTATGCCACAGAATTTAAAGAAACTGCTGTAAATATGAATAACATACCAACGCCAATTGTGGCATACTTGGTTTTGAAAGCCTGCATCGATATAAGGCAGCTTCACTAAGAAGGTTTCTACCGATAACAATGACCGCCACAGCTAAATTATGTACATCTAGTTTAAAACCAAAGTGATACGTAATAAAGATTTGGTATCATATTTACCTTGAAACCTGTGTCACCTGGATTGAAATAAAATTTCTCTTGATAACCTGGCACAAAGAAATAGTTTTTCTAGATCAGATAAAGCCACTTACAGTTTATACTGGTACAGGTAAACTCAACCGTAAAGCCATACCTGGTCCATCTGGAATATGCGATTTGCGGTACAGGCCAAGATCAGTGCCATCAGCATCAATAACGGCCACGGAGTTGTAATGAGCATTGTTTGCTTCTTCAAAGAAACTTACTGGTAGCACAATATCCAACTCCTTTGCAAGCTTTTGCATTCTATGGACCATAAAGTACAAAGTGAAATGTATGAATATTACAGACAGTCAGACACCGAATGGAGAAGGCACTATTAGTTTTCCAAATGCTTCAGGATCGAGCAAGCAAGGCTACCTCATTATAGTTGAGTTCTCTTTATAAGGCTTAGCACGCTGAAAGAAATCCATCCTCTGAGCTTGACAGAAATAGTGCCCTTCAAATAGCTCCTATAGGAAATTAATACATACATGAAAGAATAAGAATTAGGTATGTCTTTTTGTCCTCCTTGTGTTTGAAAGGCAGAATACAACCCAAACTCATATGTCTGCCATGGATATATCTTGAAAGAAATATTGCAAGTACAAATTTCGTCACTTATCATTGAACATCACATTTATTTATCATACAAATATACCTGGATGAGGACAATGTTTGCGCCTTTCTTATGAGCTTCTCTAATCAACCTGAAACACAAATTATAAACAGTTCTGTCTTAAGTTCTTTTGTTCTCCAAGTGACAGATAAGACAAGTGAAAGGTAAGATTTCATGGAAAATAGAGTAGCATTCCTCATCGTCATTGCTAATAAAATAGATGGAGACCACAAAGCTTATAATTCCATATTAGAAGCACTAGTCAGAAGAAATTCCCAGATCTTGCACACAAACATGCGGAACTGTAATTTTGCCAAGAGAATTGATGCAAATGCGATCTTTTCAATGTGATTTTATTACGATGGAAGAAAAAGTGTGTAGAAGCTTATTAAAGTGGCCCCACACACATGAGAGGATACTAAGACAAAATTATCCAATGCTGATTAACCTCATTGTAAACAAATCGTCCGCAAAATGCCGTACATATATCATCCTTGACAGTCTAATAGTCCTTAGGAAAGGTGAACCATGGACTTTGCACTGTTGTTTTTCATTCCAAGATGCTGCTAGCAAAGAGCAACAGTGGCAAGAAAAAGAAAGAGTCTGTATATTAAGGGTCAATACAGATCAAAACCATTAATACAGGGTTACATCATAATATGCCTTAGTCAATGATCAAAACCATTAACACAGGTATGCAGCGCTATAACAGAATTTTCCCAAAGTCAAAGATCAAAACCAAGCTTAAAATAATGTTCTCAACTCATTTTCTGTACAACAGCTTTAGGATCCAACAAAATATCAAGCTAAAGTTGGACCGTGAGATAATAAAATAGCAAAATAAGTTTAGGAAATTCTGGCCTGCAGAAGAACAATAGCCTGGTTAAGATTCTACAACCGGATGTATAGCAACACAAAAGGTGTAGACTGATATGGAAATTTCGGCATGATAAAAAAATGGAGATCACTTATCATTTTTCTCTTTGGAATGACATGGTCATTATGGAAAAGTAAAGTCCTAGGTTCTGTTGGCTCATTTGGTTTGTCTATCCAAAATATGTTGACGAAAATTGTTAAAAATAAATGTGTTTAAATGTAGAAAAGAACAATAACTTCTGAAATCGGGTGAGGAGTCAAGTCCAAAACCAACTGGGTGTGATTTGTGGTGATTAATGCACAAAGCAACAAAGACGCATGCCTAGTGCAAAGGAATGGTGCTCTTGCTTGCTCCGTTCAGTAGACATACAAATCGAAAACATATGCAGTGTTTCATAGCTGAGACTAGGCCTGCTATATGGAGCAACTGATTGTCATCCGCATTGGTTTTTTTATCCATCTTCTGGGTTGCAATTGTACTGTGTGCATGGCGTCAACTATTCGACACAGAGCATCAAGTCATAGAAAAGTGTAGCATCAGTAGATAAAGGGACCTGCCAAATCAATGTAAACGGGACAGCAGCTAGCCTATAAGTTATATTCTTGAGATCAGAAGAATAAAGTGGGAGATAGAAAGAGTGGCAACAGATTGTGCAATATGACAACCACAAATTGGCATAAAGGTCACAATTATTGGTTCAACTAAAAGGTAATGTGTGGTCAGTAGTTTGCCTTGAAAAAAAAAACTGAGATTCAGTGTGTAGTTACACTTAGAAAGTAATAGAGATCCAAAAGCATGGTGATCATGTACCTTTAATACCTAATCTGGAACCAGGACAAACTGAAAGTTTAACACAACCGGGAAAGGAACTGCGCTGCTTAGGGGTCGGATTTCAGTATCCCAGAGAACAGTTAATACAGCATACAGCATAGCTAGTCAAATGATAAAACCGAAGTCCACGCAAGGAATTGAGTACTCATCACAACTACTAGCAAACAAAAAGAAATTCTAAACACCTTTCGCAAATCCTACAAACTGTACCAAAATATACATACATACATACAGCTTAACGGTAAGGTTGGCAGCTACATGGACATAAAACATCCAAAACAGCTTGATTCATTGGGTAGGTTACTACTTACTAGTACAAATTGGGAGTGGAATACTGGAAATATACTTGCATACCTCTCGGCCGTGGCGACGTTGTCGGAGACGTGTCGGTGCAGGCGAACTGCACGGCAGCGACCGCCACCTTCCTCCCCGCGCCAGCCATCTTCCTCAGCAGTCTGGGTTGCCGGAGCGGGCGGGCTGGGTGGAGGCGGCCGGCCGGCGACGGCGGCGGGGGCCGAACCCTAGCGGCGCTGTACTAGAGAGGATCACCTACTCCCGCCCCCGTCCGTCTCCACTTGCCTTGGCTGCTTTTCTCTTCCGCCGCCGATTTGGGAAAAACGAATGCCAACTTGTAGTGCGGCTGGCACCAGTATTTTTTTTTGGCAAACGGCAATCTGTATGGTTTGGTTGACGGCGCCCCTTCCTTTTGGTCTTGGTCCGATTTAAGCCCATCCTTGACAGGAGCAGCAGCGTGACGGCTCTCAGGCCCAACAGAACAAAACAAAACTGGTAATTATACATGAGACCAAGCCCAGCAGACGGGAAAAGAAATGTGACGGCAGCGGGAACGCATTCCGGAAACAACGAGCGGGGAAAAGAGAAGCAGCTGTTTCTCGAGACCGCTTCTTCAACTTTATCCAGCAACTTCGAGCTCATGCTTATCCTCCTTGTCTCGCTCCAATAAATAAGAATACGCGGCAACAGCTTCAAAGCACCAGCAGAACAAGGACGAAGTCCAGCGCCAGCAGACAGAATTTAGAGACACGCAGTTCTCTTGACCAGTTCAGTGAGGCGTGAGTCATCGACATCTCTCAGTCGTCGTGTACTCTTGGGAAGCAAGGAGAAGAAGCCGAAGGTTGGCGGATGGCTAGTATAAGAGCGGCCGCAGCAAGGTTCCCCGGCCTTTGTGGTCGACCGCTGCCGTGACCGTGACGAGGAGGATGGAGGGCATCGGTGGCGCGCCGCGCTACTTCGGGGACAGCATCCGCAGCGGTAGGGTGCTCAGCGAGGAGGAGCGCGCCGCCGAGAACGTCTACATACAGGTAACTGCCTGCAGATTTAGCTGCTACTAGCCTTTGTCAGCTTGTAAGCGTTTGAAGATTTTTGCTGCATCCATCTGCAACAAGTGGTGATTGGTTGGATTTCTTTTAAGCAGAAGATGGAGAGGGAGAAGCTGGAAAAGCTGAGGAGGAAAGCGGACCAAGAGAAGGCCGACGCCGCAAAGAGGGCGGCCGCCGCCAAAGGGGACAAGGTAAGAACAAATCGAACAAACAATCGATCTTTACGAAGCTCCAGTCTGATTAGTTTGTAGTTTCTCTCCTTAATTTTTGTCCGGCGGCTTTTGTCAGCAGAAACCCAGTCTTTCCACCCCCTTCCCTGTCTACAGTAGAGAGAGGCGGAGGAAAAGGCGTCTTCGTTCTCCTCTCCGTTCGCCGGCAGATCTGCGCTCCCCTCCGCCTCCGGTCGCCGCTCCGGCACCGTGAGGTGGGGGGGAGCTCGGGCTCTTGCTCGGCTGTAGATAGGTAGTAGCTTAGTAGGTGTGAGTGCCCAGGCGTTGCTGTCGAGGGCGGGGGCGATGGCGGCGGTGTTTTTGGGCGTGTTGGTCCTCCCCCTCCTTCCCCGTTCCGGCGTTCGCCGGGGAGGATGTGGAGGTTGTCCGTCAGGCGCGGTTCTTCCGCCGGGCTCCTCTGGCCGGCCGTGGAGGCGAGGGGAGGAGCCGGTGGGGATCGTGGTCCTGTTTTTGCTGCAGGTGTGCTGGGTGGTCCTCTGCTTCGGGTCGTTTGCTGCTGCTGGCCATGGTGGCGAAGCGAGCAGGGCCTGGAGATGGTGCGCGGCGGGCGGGCCTGGTCGACGCGGCGTCGGCGGGAAGCTGGGCGGTGCTGGAGCTGTGGAGCTGAGGCCGTGGTCGTTCATCGAGCCAGATGCCGTCGCGGAGCGGCGGCTGGATCTTGCGGTCGTCTTCCTAAGGTGGTGGTGGCTCCTCTGCTCCGGTGGAGTGCGGTACGGCGGCGCCGGCGTGGACTAGGCGTTCGGGAGAGCGGCGGTGGACCTGATCGCGTTTGTTCCAGGCTGCACGGGGTGCTTTCTGCAAGTTGCAGGGTCCTTCTGTATTTTCTTTTATTTCCTGGACTTCTTTGTAATTTGTACTGAGCACGCTGGTTATATGGATCGGGTCCTTTTCCTCAAAAAAAAAATTTTGTTCGCAAACGTTGTTCCTGCGCGGCGATTGATGATTTGTTCTGGTTTCTGCAGAAGGATGAGGGGCCTCGTCCGAGCTGATTACTCTGATCAATCACATCCTCCGTTGGCGGCGCTGGTGTTATATGTGATGCAAATGTAGTGTTTTTCTTCTATCACTAAAGTTTTGTCCATGGGTGTGAAATATGCTTTGTTCGATGTTGTTTTCTAGGTGTTGAACATAAATAGAAGCTCTATCGGTCAGATCAGTTGTATATATGTATTTTTGGGACAATATAGATAAATAATAGTTGGAGCGTGCCCACGGTATAAAATCAGGTGTGCTATTCTGGAAGGCGGATAATTTACATGTCGTCCATACTGCGTCACTTTTATATGACATGCGATGTTCTTCATCAAGTCTGAAATCCTGCGAGGAACAAGAAGCCTGATCATGTATTCGTCGTCGTGTCTTCTGAACCCTTAAGGCAACTATTGACCACTGGAACAACTAGAGTGCGTACATTTGACCATGAGATAACTAAGAAATGTGTAGTGTAATGCGAATTATCCAGTGACAGTTGTACACATCTTATTCACTACAACTTTCTTTTATTTATATTTTATATAGGCAACTATACACTCTAAAACTTCTATCAAAGTATACATATGACCTCTAGAGATTTTTGCCAACATATTTAAGCATACCAACGTAGACGTGGACATATTAAATAAGTAAAGTACACTATGACACATATATTAAGAATGCATATTAATGAAAAAAGAGTGTGGTTTTATTTTATTTTCTTCGATCTAGGAAAGATTTATCTAAACAAAAAAAAAATACCGGCACAACTTTAGATGCAAAGTAAAATTTCAATGTATAGAGCGTAGGTTTATTTCCAGGATAGACGTGTGAACTGCAAAACATATGTGGATAATGTTTGTAGATATAAAACATATCAATTAATACGTCTTATCGATACAAAAATTTATAAATAAATAAAAATGTTTGGTATAAATGACCGCGAGACTTATAATAAAAGCGAGTTTGCACAGGGCAGAAACCAACCCAGGTGCATCAATGGAGACCAGTGGGAGATACTTCCAGTTTTGACAATAAATGAGTATCTCATGTAGCTAAACAATAGAGATAATGTTGTGCTACAAATATAGAGTAGCTGACACGAAGGCCAACCCGGCTACATTATGCTATTTTCGGATTTAGTTTTTCCTTATTTTACATCCACATTTTTATGTATATTTCGAAAATAAAATGTAAAGCATACTTACAATAAGAATGCAATCACACGTAAAATTCGAAATCAAAAATAAAAGGCATGGACTCATCTAGCGACTGACGCGACGGTAATAACAGAGAGAAAAAAACTGACAACCGCTCAACATTTAGATTTGTAGCGACGCAAAAAAAAATCCTAGGATCAAGCAAAAATTAGCGGATACAGACGGAAGAACACCCTGATATCCGCTTTAAGCATCACGTTGTAGATGTCCTAAGATGTTTCTTAATTTAGATTCCTTGGTGATTTTCGTTTGAAATGTTGTTTTGTTCGGTTGTAAAGAGACGCTGCCTAAAAAATTAAATATCAATGTACACGTTGTTGTAAATTATTTTTTCCTTGTATGTATGTAACCATTATGTTGGGCTAGAATCAAATCGTTGCTTAAGTTCCTAATGTGGTTTGTTTTCGTTTGTCCTATATCATGTAGCGTAAAAATAAATAAATAAAGATATCTACGGTTCGAATTTTCCCATTCCGATTTCCGAAGGGTGAAGGTGCCGAGGCCCAAAATCCGCTATCATCACGTTGTCGCCTGATCGGAACCAGTGTTGCCTTACATCAACAACGCGTGTATGCAGGACTTTGGTCATGCCACACAGGCAAGTCCTCAACTTGTACCATGCTTGTAGAACCTGATATTATGTCTCAACCTGAAGCTAGGAGTTCAGGACTCATACAACATGATCTCACACATTTGGAGATGGGGGTTGCTTCCGTTTTCAGTTCTTATTTTACTTGGAGAAGTTGTGGACTCATGCAACATCATATTATGTCTGACCTGAAGCTGCCAGAAATTATGGACTCATACAACCTGAATTTTTTCGAAGAAGAACACTAACTAAGCGAATGCAAATAAGTTTCACGAAAAAAAGGACTCACTGAATTTGTTTTGAACAAAGCCCGAAGCAGGCCGAAGCCCGAAATCCTCCAGTCCTCTTTTCCTTCTCAGCTAGGCTTCCACTGCTACCGCCAGCCAGCAGTTTCGCCCCAAATCGGAGCTCCCTCCCCACGTTCTGCTGCTCGGTCGGAGGGATGGGAGGCAGCAAGGCCGCGATGGCGGCGGTCCTCCGTGACGACGACCTGCTCCGCGAAATCCTGCTCTGCCTCGGCTTCGCCGCCTTCCTCGTCCGCGCCGCGCTGGCTCGGCCTCGCCGCCGACCCCGCATTCCTCCGCCGATTCCGCGACCGCCACCCGCCCCGCCTCCTCGGCCTCTACATCCATGACGCTGTTGTAAAATAGCGCAGCAAAACGTAGATCAAACAAAGAACAAGAACACAGATTTTTACGTGGAAACCCTTACGGGAAAAAACCACGGAACGCACGAAGGCGTATCACTATAATCAGGAGGAGTATTACAATGCACGAGATGACAAACCCTTCTCGTGCTATGGATCTGGTGGATCTCTCAATCTCACGATCTAATCTATGACTACCTCTAGCTATATATGGGGGGCAAACAACTCTCTGTCTTGGCGGACACGAAACGGAGTTGTAGACATGCCTTATTCCGGTAGGACTCCATATATGGTAAAACGGGATTAGGATTCGGAGCACAAGAAAAATAACATTCCACCTTGAGACGAATCCTCTATAACAGTCATAGATAGTATCAACTCTCAATTAAAGTCAGCACAAGTAAACCTTGTGTCTTCAAACGTCCATAGGACGAATAAACTTCTCTCGAAGTCACATTGAGCAAATCAACGGTAGGTCGTCCAGAAAACAACACAGCTGTCAACAAAGCAGACATATGAAAATGGATCTCCCAATAAAAGTCTGAGTCTGTGCCACTGACCTCCAAAACTGAAACTGCCCAATCATCAAATGACATAAGTCATCATATCTCCTGTGGTGCTGAACGAGCGCATAGCTCATAGTGCAACATCTTGGTGCACACAACAATGTGAAGAACTCATCTCATGAATCTGAACGTGCTACAAAACTGAAAGCACAAACCTCGGCAAACAATACTCATGCAAGAGCATCTGGTACGGATGGCATCTCATACACCAAAAACTGTCGACGGTTAATGAAAAATCATGACATGGTCAAAACTGTCCCTGTAGAACAACTGTCGGATGAAGGAAACTCCTCAACATGCAACGGAGCATCAACTCTGCAATAGACCCCATGAAAGAGCAAAGACAACCGAATTGCACTGTAAACTCAACAGTACTAAATGTTGTAGTATCTAGCAGAAACAAATCTCCTTGCACCATAAATGATCCTCATCACGAACTGAATAAAACCTTCACATGCATAACACAAAAATCTCTGGAGAGAAAAGAGTATGCTGGCTACCAACAGGCTTAATAATCACCTCCTCCATAACATTTTTTTTCTGATAACTGAATTTTGTTCTTCATAAAATTGCAGCAATATAATATCTTGAAATTGCATCCATAACATCTCCCATGTAAATTCCATTGAATACGAACAATTATAAAACTTACTTAAAATTCCAGCCTTCAAATATGATAACCCAATGAACGAACGAGTCGTCGTAGAACGCCGCATATAAAACCGGCTTAACGTTGAGCCCAAATTGCAGAACTGAATATCAAAACGATGATCATCTCAGCGGCAAATCATCGAACATAGGTGGTGCGGATAGAACCGGTATTGGGACCGGGATAGAGCACGGGTCAATGCTCGGGCTGAAAACAAATTGTTCACTTTGTCCATCTGTGCTAAAATAATCCGCATAATCGGCTTGCACCAACAACGCTCACATCTTGACTTGCCATAAGATAAATCTTGTGTCACGGCCCAACAACGGAAGATAATCCGTGTACAAATAGTACAAGCCAAGCAACAGAAAAATTTCCCAAAAGAAATTATTTATACAGAGCAAAGAATTGGATTGATAGCACCTGGTAATTGGGAGTGGATGGATGTAGCAATTCAGGATCTAATAAATCATCTTGCCTTCACGTGACGTAGCATGCACTCCTTGGACTTGATTGAATGGATGTGGTCTTCACGTAAGCAGCAGCACTTGTCTCCTCGAGACTGAATCTCTGGATCGATCTGATTTCTTCCTGCCGCATGCGAGCGGGCCTGTCCTGTGGGATCTCACGGGCATCAACCTGGCCCGACTTGCACACGCACGAAAAACTACATGACGGAGCAAGTGATCTCGGCGTGACGCGACGGAACGACCGCGGCCAAAAACGAGAATCGCCAAGGGCGGCGCACGGAACGCCTAAGCAACTGCAAAATCTCCGTCTCCTAGATCTGATCTCATGAACGTACCTTGATCTTGTAAAGCTGCATGATGCCGCAAGACTGCGGCGGTTGATCCGATTGAACGCTGCGTCGTGCTGCCCGGGAGCGCAGCGGAAAGTCTCCCGAGCAGCGGATCGCCGAATCCTTCGGCTCTGATACCACTTGTTGTAAAACTGCGCAGCAAATATAGATCAAACAAAGAACAAGAACACATATTTTTACGTGGAAACCCTTACGGGAAAAAACCACGGAACGCACGAAGGCGTATCACTATAATCGGGAGGAGTATTACAATGCACGAGATGACAAACCCTTCTCGTGCTATGGATCTGGTGGATCTCTCTCAATCTCACGATCTAATCTATGACTACCTCTAGCTATATATGGGGGGCAAACAACTCTCTGTCTTGGCGGACACGAAACGGAGTTGTAGACATGCCTTATTCCGGTAGGACTCCATATATGGTAAAACGGGATTAGATTCGGAGCACAAGAAAAATAACAGACGCCTGCTCCCCGCGGCCGCAGTTCGTGCCCGTCACGGAAGCCCCGGAGCTCCGCGGCGCCGTCAGCCGCGCCGGCTTCGACGGCGGCGACCGCGCTGTACCCTTCGACTGCCGAAACGGCCGACTCCTCCTCAAGGCCGGTGGGTTTCCCGTCGGACAGTACCTCGTGCGCAGTCCGCTGTGCTCGACGCGAGGCGTGGTCCCCGTCTCGCCACCGCTGCCGCAACTGCTCGATGTACCTGAATGGTTACGGCCCTTGATTCGCAGTGCATGCTTCCTGCCGAGGGACGGCAGCGACGGCGTCGTATTTGTCCTGGAATCTGGTGCTTGGGGTGAAGGCATCGTGGCTGAAGGACAGCTCCCTGTGCAGTAAGTGTTTGGATGGCGATGGTTGCCCATGGCAAGCTCTACATGGGTACTGACAAGTGCCAATACATTCATGGGTTGAACTTTGTTGCTCCACGTCCACACTTCTTCACCATAAAGCTCCGGACGAAGTTGGCAACAGCGGAAACTACAAACTCTCGTATGCAGATGATGATGATGATGGGCTCCTTATCATCCATGGAGAGGGATTTCTGCTTAGTGTCTGGCGCCACGAAACGGATGATGATGGTGAAGACAGTTGGGAGCTTGTAGACAGATTTCGTGTGCGCACGGCAGAAGATCGTGGCGAGGAGATTGTGATGGTCGGGGTAGGGGACAATGCTGAACTTGTCTTCTTGGGGCTGCAGGCAAGTAGGGCTATCATTTGTGTGAATCTGAGGAGCAGGAAGGAGATCATAGTACATGAGATGCCAGTGAGGAGATCGATGGGCTACATAACTGTCTTTCCCTTTATGACGGTTTGGCCTCCCGTCTTTCCAGCTCAGGTTGACGAAGATGATCACAGCGAATGATCTCACATTATTTGGTATGAACCCTTTCTACACCAGCTATGACTTATGGTTGAACCCTTCTTGTGTATTATGAGATACTGCGAATGGAATCGAAAGCAAAAGATTTTGAGTAGGTATGATGTGACTTGCTGCCCCTTAATTGTTTATAGTTTGTGGCATTAGAACCTTATTTACTCCCAGAAGAAAAAAGACTCTGCTCCAAAAAATGCATAATTTGGCTGCTCAGCCATTTGAGTATCATATCTATGTGCATGTAATTTGTTTCATCATCCAGGTAAAGGCCGTGAAGTCTATTTACAACCACAACTTAGAATGCACAACCTGGTCACGGGAGTAGCAGTAGATACAGATGTATTCAGAACCTAGAATTCTTACCACGAAAGTCCTGCATTGTTCTGCAAATACAGATGTATGCACAACCTGGGATTCCTACCACAGTAGGGTCAACTTACATAATTCTGAAGTTATTAAATATAAAACAAAAGTTGTCTGACAGATAAATCATGTGAACTGAAAGTTCTATTAAGCTGCACGTATCACTTCATGCTCTGCAATTCCTCTCTTGAGCTAAATTATGTCACCCGTTAATAATTTGGATGCATGATTTTGTTTGCTGGTGTTATTTGCCTATCACTGCCGAATATCGTCATCAAGACCATACTGTTCCTTTTGCAAGAAGTGTCTGGAACAGCGTCCGGTCGTCCCGGGTATTCAGTGGACAAGCCGAACGGGTTCAAGGAATTTCTTTGGCTTCCTTTAGAGTTCCGTAACATCATTTTGTTTGCTGCTTCATCGTGCCGGAAGAAGAACGATGAATGCACCAAATTGTCCAGAAGCACCAGATTGATGCATGCTACATTTGTCCGAACTTTGTCCGAAACCGGGATTAAAACTTGTTATTGGTATGTGTTTTATGTACTAGTGTTTGTAGCCGTAGCGCTGTGTCCCAGGCCATGCTCTGCACTCTGTAGTTTCACTTAGATGACTAGACTTTGACCCTAACGCTTGAGAAGAATTCAGTAAGAGAGAGTACCACCGTTACAAGTGACGTGCTTTTGTTTGGCAGGAGAGGAGTATTTCTGTGCAAATTTGTTTGGGGGAATTTCTATGCTTACTGAGCACGTGACCTTGGAGTATTTCTGTGCTACTTTGATTAGGATCATGCTTACTGATTACGTGACATTTGTCTAGGGGAATTTTTGTGCTTACTGATTAGCAGCAGCTCTCTTGGAGCTCTTTGGCTGGCGTACCGTAGCTGGCCCACGCCTCGTCAGCCGCTTGCATGCCTTCGTTGACCAGCCTCTCGTTCATGGGGGCACGACGACGGCAAGCGTCATGCCGGCGGCCGAATTGCATTTGCTGTAGCTAGGTCAGGGCTGGGAAAGAAGATGTCGCATACGCTTTGTACGTACTTTTTTCAGCGGCTTGGAGTACACACATTTTTTGAACCTGAGACGTATATGATTTTTTTTCCTGTTGGTCTTCTAGACGGCTTGCCATGTTTCTCTTTGTCACCACGGCAGTGGGATTTTTTTTCCTGGGTGTTCGACGGCGAACTTTCAGAGCGGGTTTCCCATTGGTATAACAACTCGTTATCCTCGGTTATTGTCTTTCTTAGTTGTTGTTGTAAAGGACCTTGTAATCCATATGCAACTGATTTTTTTTTAATTGTAACTCATGTTTAACTGGGAAAATCCTAGTTACAACTCACGTGTAACCATGTATAATTGGGAAAATTTTATTTTATTTGTAATTCATGTGCAAAACATTTACAACCGAAAAAACCTCAGTTGCAACCTATTGCAAGCCATGTGCAACTGAAGAGAATGTACAACTCACATATGACACGAATCACGATGTAAATCTAACGGGATTAGAGTTGAGTGAGCTCTAACTTTATTCTCACTCAAGTGAGAAATAGCAAACCGAAACAAATATTACAAATAAACACGCAGAAATTGTCAAATACAAGTGCAAGGTGCAAGAAGGTTTATTTCGACCCATGCCCTGGCCGAGGGCGCTGACACGTATTGCATGTATAGTCCCTCAGCATCTCGTGCATCTCGGCAGCCTCATCTTGGTGCTTCGTCGCCGGGCGCATCTCCACTGTTGTTTGCGTAAGCCTCTGGCGCTCCCAACGGCGCCAGCCTTCCCCACATCTTCTGCGTCAAGCACCGCAACTCCGGGAACTGCCAACGGGTCTCGGCCGGTTAACAAGCGGGACAAGGAAAACGGTGCACACACATATGAATATCTCTACTCCTATAAAAACCACAGTTGGTGATGATGGTGTGCCTGCCATCTTTCATC
This sequence comes from Poa pratensis, assembly GCA_947311845.1. NCBI lineage: Eukaryota > Viridiplantae > Streptophyta > Magnoliopsida > Poales > Poaceae > Poa > Poa pratensis. The sequence continues at coordinate 87,914,495 of CAMZMU010000036.1, read as the reverse complement.
CAGAATCGTTCGATTTATATCTAACGGACAGTAACACCCACATTACACATTTGCAGATAACCCCTTGTGTTCCGTCCTTTTGACTTTTCCACGCGCACTCTAGAATGTTCCAAAATATGCCTCTAGAATGTTTCAAAATATTCTACAACCTCGTGGAAGGGGCTCTAGAATGTTCCAAAATATATTCTAGAATCTCGTGGAAGGTGTCTCTAGAATGTTCCAAAGAATGACTAAATTGTTCTAGAACCTCGTGGAAGGTGACTCTAGAATGTTCCAAAATATGACTCTAGAATGTTCCAAATTATTCTAGAAGCTTGTGGAAGGTGGCTCTAGAATGTTCCAAAATATGACTCTAGAATGTTCCAAAATATTATAGAACCTCGTGGAAGATGGCTCTAGAATGTTCAAAAAAATGACTCTAGAAAAATGACTCTAGAATGTTCCAAAATACGTCCTTTTGGATTTGCCCCTCGCGCTCGCAGAAATTACCCACCCTTGCCACCCACAAGTCGTACCCGTTCGCTTTTTGTTATTTACGGACGAATTGCCACCCATAAGTCGTACGTATTTGTTTTTGCCCCTCGCTCTCGCAGAAATTATCCACCCTTGCCACACATAAGTCGTACCCGTTCGCTTTTTGTTATTTACGGACGAATTGCCACCCATAAGTCGTACGTATTTATTTTTTCCTCATGTTACTCTAGAATGTTCCGGAATAGTCTAGAACCATGTGGAAGGTTCCGGTATATAGGCCGTGTCTACTCGGTTTTCGTCCTGTAACTCTACAATGTTCCGGAATATGACTCCCACGGGATTGACCAAAAGGAGAGGAGGAGTTAGCAAGATGAGAGGAGACTCACACTTTGGTGGTCACGAGAGTCAGTAACAGGAAAACCACCCACTTTGGTGGTCACGAGAGTCAGCAAAAGGAAGACTCCCACTTCGGTGATCAGCATAGTCAGGAAAAGGGAGACTCCCATGGGAGTCGGACCCAAGGAGACTCCCACTTCGGCGGTTACAGAGAATCAACAGAAAGGAGAGTCCCACGAGAGTCGGCAATAGGAAGAATCTAAATTCAGAGGTCATGAGAGTTGGTAGAAGGGAGACTCCCGTGGGAGTCCGTAGAAGGGAGACTCCCACTTTGGTGCTCACGAAGTCAGCAACAGGGGGCCTCCCAATTTGGTGGTCATGAGAGTCAGCAAAAGGAAAACTAGCTCCCATGTGAGTCACCAACAGGAAACTAGCACACTACAGATGTACATCAGTACTTAAAACAAACATGACTCCCACAAGAGTGAGCAAAAGGAGAGGAGATTCATACTTTGGTGGTCACGAGAGTCAATAAATGGAAAACCCCCACTTTGGTGGTCACGAGAGTCAGTAAAAGAAAGACTCCCACTTCAGTGGTAACGAGAGTCATGAAGAGAAAGACTCCCACTTCGGTGGTAACGAGAGTCAAGAAAAGGAAGACTCCGATGGGATTCGGCAACAAGAGACTCCCACTTCGACGGTCACACAGAATCAGCAGAAAGGAGAGTCCCACAAGAGTCGGCAAGAGGGAGAATCTAAATCGGCGGTCACGAGAGTCAGTAAAAGGAAGACTCCCACGGGAGTCCGCAACACGGAAACTCCCACTTTGGTGCTCACGAAGTGAGCAACCGGGAGCCTCCCAATTTGGTGGTGATGAGAGTCAGCGAAAGGGAGACTAGCTCCCATGTGAGTCACCAAGAGGGATACTCCCACTTCGGTTGTCATAAAAGTCAGCAATAGGGAGACTCCCACTTCGATGGGCATGAGAATCAAAGTTATACTAGAGCAACTAAAATAAAAAGAAGGGAGAAACTAAAGATGATGCCATCAGCTCAACAATAATCATCTATAGTTTTCATATATATTTTCGTTGAGTGTAAAGCACTGTAGATTGCCGACATAAATTAAACACGACACTTCCATTTAATATAACAATTTTATGCGACTAAGATATAAGAACTTAAGCAATTGTGCTCCTTGTCCTTTTATTATCCTTTCAATTTAGCAAAAGCATAGCACAACTATATCTGCATCTTAACTAAATGTAAGAAGATCTAAAACATAAATATTTATTCTTAGCTGAATACCCATGTGTTGCCACAGAGTCTAAATAGGAAAAAAAATAGTCTAAAAAATAGTCTCACAAATCTGCATTGCCACGACACCTTTGTTTTCTCCGCGTGTTTAAGTTATGACTCTGTGGCAACCCTGTGCAACTTTCGTTTTAACTAAATGCAAGAAATAATATAACAACGTTTATGTTTAGCTGAACCATTTAAGCTTTCGTCTTAATTTTTTTATTTTTACAAGAATTGTGAGACTATTTTTCGTTTTATTCAGACCCCGTGGCAACGCACGGGCATTCAACTAGTACCCATGCACGTCGAAGAGGAGCTCACCATGCCTAGCACAAGCAACGGTGGGAAGGTGAAGCGCGAGCACCGAGGAGAAGAGCATGGCAGCCACGAGAAGGCCAATGGCGGCACTAACCATTTTGCAGTTTTGTGTGTAGGATCAGTCACTCACCGGTTGAGGAAGAGAGAATTGGGGTTGTTTGGCCTTTTGTAGGGGTGAATTAGCTGGTGGGAGCTGGCTACCTAGCTGGGATGGACAACTTTTTGCATCTACCAAACGCAGGTCCTTTGCTCGACATGGCTAGGCTGGCCATTTCATTTTAGATCCAATGGCACCTAGAGTACATTTGCCTAATAAACGCTACGATTTGTTAATTTATGGCCAATTCGTGTTGAGAGTACAACCAAATATCGCAGGACATAAGTAATGTACTAATGTCTAATCAGCATCTTGATGGGTTCCTATTCAGTAATATACTCAGAATTTCGTCCTTCAATGCAGTGTAAGATCAGGCTTCCCCGTGAGGCCGTGACCTCATGGGAGGGATAGCCTCTCAAGGGCGGTAAGAAAGTAAGCCATGATCGTCAGCCAATTGTTCTCTCAAATTATGAGCATCTCTATTGAAGTTTGGAAAGATGAATGTCTATGTGATCATATAAACACCCGTATAAAAAGATTCCCTTCTAAACCCTCCCAGTTTTTTCAGTGAAGTGTATAAATATATGGCGTATATATTCTCTCTCCCATATATTAATAATATCTTTTAATTACCAATTTAACAACTTTATTTTTAATGGCTATATTTCCAATGTACAAGATGTGTGACTCATATTGGTGCACAAACAATTTTCAGCAACCCTATCTCTATCTATATCTCTTTGTCTCTCGACGTCGACCTAACAGCCGCCTCCATCTGCTTGTTCTTCAACCCGCTCCAGGCCATCCTGTCGAACTCCTCTCTCGGTTTTGGAGGCTGTCACTGGAGAGGTTGTGGATATTTTAGGCAGCCTGGAGCACGTTTTTGTGCCTGCTTTGTCTATATTTGGTTTCCACACTGCTTTCTACATACCACTAGAGATGCGCTGAACGAATGTATCAGTACAAATAGTGTGCTAAATCATCATAAAAATACACCAAAGTTACGGGAAAGTAAAATCTGTTCAAGTAATACCAGATCGGCATCCAGGTGAGCGCTGCACCCGCTTATGGATTCTGTCCTGATGAAGGATCAGTGTCGACATGACCTAAAATATCTCAGTGTGTGTGTTCAGTCTATGGATGGGGCTGATTTGCTTCGGTATTCAGATGAGTGCTATGCTGCTGATTTTCCCACACTTAGAATTAACCAAGTCGCCATGGCCATCTTTCGGTTATGGGGATGAGTTAGCTCGAGTTTGATATCTAATTATTCGACCTGGAATTTAAAGGTAATTGCAGTCAACTATGCTATTTGGCAAATCACGACGTATTAGTTGAAGCACAATTACCTGGAATTACCTTAATTTCATACTCACGTGCTTACAGGGAAGTGGAGAGTTATAGAACAATTGGATGGACATACAATGTTCAGAGTTAATCACTAGAATTTCACAAGATTGACCGTACAAATAATTTTGATGCATCTGCAAATACTAGATGTTAAGTTCAGGGCTGTGTCTTAGCTAGATGAGTTAACTATTGATTACCAAAAAAGTTCTGTACGAGAACTGTGAGGATTTTGCTTATGTGATTAGCTTGTTGTACTGCTGTTTACAAATCTCTGCTGGAGTACTTACACAAATGAAAATTGACTCTACATGTCGGTCTGGGCAGCTGCTGCGTGGCGAGGGCATAATTCTTCAACAGGAACACATCCTCTCTGCTGTCATTTGATTCCGTTATTGTGATGTTAACAACAGCTGGGAGCAGTGAAACTGACTGGAATTGATTCGATTGTGCAGGCACCATACTGCAAGAGACAAGCAACCACCGGGCGTTGTTCGAAGTTGCCAAAAGATGGTACATTGATATAGTTTGCCACAGGGATAAGATAGAAAAGCTTTTAGATCTTTTCCGGAACATCAAAGGTTGGCAGATTATCCAAATATATTGTATGAGAAAAGTTTGGAGATGTTTCGCTGGCTGAGAATTTTGATTTAGCTGAAATTGACTCGAGCAAATTCGGTGGGAAATGGCAAGGCAGGGAAGCTATTTTCATGAGGTGGAATATGGCGACCTATAGGACGTGGGATACAATTGTGCTTGGTGGAGTGGCACTGAAATTGCTGGAGGGTAATAAAGCATCTGCGAACTGTAGGAAGAAAGTAAGCTATTTATACTGGTTTTCGTCAAATAGGTCTATCATTTCATTTAGTTATTTTCCGCTCCACAAAAATGGTCAAAAAGTCTATCATTCCATTTAGGACTGAAGATGGGGGGCCATATGTGATGGTTTCTTTTATGTATATACAGATTGGGAAGATGGACCTGAAGGCGAGGAGCCTGCAGCCGAGCGCGAAGGCAGGTTTGCTAGCTACGCTGGGGGAATAGAAATAAGACCTCAACACTTAAGTACATTCTGTTGTAGCATGTCACTTATGTCAAAATAAATGATCCTTTATATGTTGCATATAAGCATATGTGAACAATATCGAGCTCTTAATATTCTGATAGCTATGTGTATATTTCCTTTTTATTCGATACTTGATATTCGCTGATTGGGTTGGTGTTGAAATGATGACCAATTGGCATCTTCTCCGTGGAGAAGCGGGTTGAACATCTTTAAAAGTGCATAGATCCCGTAGCAACGCACGGGCATTGTGCTAGTACTAATAAAATGGCTCTGTTCGGTGTAATGTGTACCTCATCTTGATCCCTCACATTCCACTAGCAGTAGAAGTTGCTCTCACAATTCATTGTTAACAGAGAACATCGCTTCCTAATTTTGCCGTAGATTTCTTCAGTGGCAAGCATAAACGGTGTCACTATGTCTCGGAGGCCTACCAGGGACTGACGAGCCTGGTTTAAATTTGGACGCCTCGTGCCTTGCAAGCTCGGGCGGCACAGGACTGTTGCTCTGCACGAGCATCTGCTTAAGATCATAGAAAATGTCAGTGTTCTCTAAAGTCAGAAACGAGGTCGCGAGCCCCTTCTTCCCTGCACGCCCCGTCCTCCCGATCCGGTGCGTGTACGCGTCGATCGTGCTAGGCATCTCGTAGTTGATCACGTGAGCCACGTCCGGCACATCGATGCCGCGGCCGGCGACGTCGGTGGCCACGAGCACGCCGAACCTGCCGTTCCTGAACCCGTCGAGGCTGGCCTCCCTCTGCTCCTGCGACTTCCCGCCGTGCAGCGTTGTCACCCGGAACGATGATCCTGCCCTCTCGAGGTCCCTCGCGCAGCTGTCGACGGACCTCTTGGTGTTGCAGAAGACGATGGCCGTCTTGTCGTCGCCGAGATCTCGGAGTAACCTCTGAAGCCGCGGCGTTTTCTCTGAGTCCTTCACCATGATCACGTTCTGGGTCACGAGGTCCGTGGCCTTGCCGACGGTAACGACCACCGGGTTCCGGAGGTACTTTTTCGCTAGCCGCTCCACGGCCGCCGGCATGGTGGCGCTGAACATGTGGGTGGTCCTGTACACTTTCTGTTCATCCTCCTTTTCATCAGCGTTCTCTGGTTTCAGGTTGCTCGACGGCATGGCGTCGAGCACGCCCACGACCTGCGGCTCGAACCCCATGTCGATCATCCTGTCGGCCTCGTCGAGCACCACGTAGCTGCACCGGTTGAGCACCGCATACCTCCTCTCCAGGCAGTCCAGGAGCCGCCCCGGCGTCGCGATGACCACCTCGCAGCCCTGTCGGATCTTGAACCCCTGCTCCTCGATTGACTGGCCGCCCACGACGGACACAACCCTGATGCCGAGGTAGGCCGCGAACTTCGCCGTCTCCCTCTCGATCTGCTGCGCGAGCTCGCGGGTCGGCGCCATGACGAGCGCGTACGGACCCTCCGCCGCGTCCGTCTCGCTGATGATCGGCGGCATGCGCGCGACGTATGAGAGCATGGGGAGCACGAAGGCCGCGGTCTTGCCGGACCCCGTCTGGGCGACGCCGATCACGTCGCGCCCCTGGAGGCCGAGAGGCACGGCGGCCATCTGGATCGGCGTGGTCGTCCCGTACCCAGCCCTGTCGACCGCGCGGAGCAGCTCGGCGCCGAGCCCGCTCTCCGCCCAGCTCCGCATCGGGCGGGGCGCGCCGGAGGAGGAGCCCTTGTAGGAGATGCCATGGTCCTCGCACAGGATCCGCCAGTCCCGCTGCGTCATCTCCTCCACCGCCTTGTCCGTTCGGTGCCTGTCCACGCGCATGTCCAGGGCGTCGTACGCCACGGCGGGGGCAGAATTCTTGTGGAGCGCGGCGGCCGCGGACCTCTTCTGCTCTCGGCGGTCGATGCCGGCGAGGAAGCCGCGGCCGTAGAGAAGCAAGGGAGCGTTCGGAGGCGACCGGTGGAGCGAGTCGCGGCTGGTGTCCTCCGTGCTCTCCCAGTCGAAGCGGAACCTGTCTCGGGGCTTGGCGACCGGCTTGGGCCTCTGGTTCTTGGACGAGCCCAGGTACTGCTCCTTGATCGCCTCCAGCTCCTTCTCCCGCGCCCTCTCCGCCATCTTCTCCGCACGTTCTTTCTCCCTGCTCTCCCTGGCCCGATGTTCACCGTGGTACGGATCTCCGTCGCGGCATCGGCCCCGGCCGGAGGAGGAATTACGAGGGGTTTTGGACGGCGAATTGAGGCGCGGGACGGAGTGGAGTGGGGAACGGTGCTGATCGGCGACGGCGGCCTTGCGGCGCTCGAGGGCGAGGCGCTGGTGCTTCTCTCGGGAGAGGAACACAGGGCTCGGCTCCGTGGCGTCCAAAGATCGCTTCATGGCGGCGGCGACGGGAGGTCGATCTGGAGGGACAGCTGGACAGGTGGGGATTGGTACCTTTGTAAAAGGCTGGAGTGCTCGTCTCCGACTCGGACACCGTGTCCGGTCCGGTGCGCACCCTGCACTCACCTCCTGACGAGAAGAGACCCGACGATCGATTCAAGCCAAAGTGCCGATCAGAATTGGAAGCCGAAGACGAACCGGCGGTGGTAGTGTGGATCTTGATTCAATCGATCCTATCGGGACTCTTCCTATAGTCCATGACTTCGCGGTCCAGACGCCCAGGTAGGCCAGCCCACTCCAACTCTCCAAGCGGCAAGCAGCTGGCTGATGGGCTGTCTGGTTTATTTTGGTGGGAAGATGGCCTGCTAAGTTATTTATCGTATAAGTATTTGCTATATTTTTGTAGATATGTCAATTAACTAATGTAGTGGCGAGACATATAAACTAATTAAAAATAGTAATAAAACTATAAACAATGTCAAAGAAGATATTGTATGGTGTGTTTAAGCTACATGATTCATTTCCTATAAATTCCAACGTGTATATCTATGGCTCACCAAAAAAAAAACATCAATACATAACAAATCTAGCCGCTTAAATGCACGAGTTGGCCTACTTCTTTCTATTACCTACCCAATTAGTCATCTTGTGACAATCCTTTGTATATGGTCTTCTGTTTTCACATATCTAAGGTGCTTTACGAACAACCTAATACATTAAATGAAAGGTTTTACAACGAAGTCTACCAATGTTGAATTACTCAAGATGGACATATAAATCATCCACATCATTCTCTATATTCTGGTGGAGTATCACCCAATGCTAATGTAGGGGCCGACCATATGAAAAAAAATGATAATATAGCGCACGGAAAGTACATGTTTCTAACGGCCTATGCAACATTGTATCTAAAGCTAAGATATTAGATATCCAAGGGAGAGTCTATTTGGCACTCACTGTTTTCCAATTCGCCATAGGTCATTGTTTTTACAATCATAAGATGACATATGGGCATTTGATCGTTTGCTATTTCATCCGAAGTCAAACTTTTACATGTAATTAATTGTGTATATACATATAATTTACTCGACACCCTATTCAGCACCCAGGGTGTTGAAAATCCACCTATATATATAAAAAAAAAGTCAGCATAAAATGCAAAATTTGAGTCATAATAACATAAGAGTCACAAAAAACAATATAATATGCGTATGTTAGTCGTATTTTTATAACGCCGCGTTTATGTCATGTAAGTGTTTTCTTACGTTCTCCTTAACTTCAGATGTAAGGCAGAATTTACGCGACTTTAAAATCATTTACGGCTGTGAAGATACAAGGTGGGTGTAGAATAAATATTCTACTTATGTGACTCAAATAGCGCGTCCTTATAATTTACAATGTATTCAATTATATTTTTATATATACATGTAATTTTATTTTTACGTGTTAGTGGGATAGTAATTACTAATCTACGTGTGGATACTAGAGTAAATGGGATGTAATTTGAGCCACACAAGATATCGATATTGTACAATGTGTGGAATGAAAACAAACATCGGCTGTCAAATAGGTGATCTAGACGCCGTCACTACTGAGGTCATGTGCGATCCAGCCGGACGGGCTGAGGGCATGTACAATGGAGAAAATAGACTTCTCTTAATTTTTAAGTGATCATCCTTGAGCTAAAGAAAGTCAATCATCTTTGTTTTATTATGTCGCCTCCAACTAATAAAAGTCCGACATGTCATCCGTAAGATAAAGCTGACATACCGTACTTACCCTGAAGGTAAATGAACCGCCCGCGTTTCAAGAGGGAAAACGCTTGTTAGCACCCGGGGGATCGCGCGACTCGCGTCCCCCGGCTCGGTTGCGTGACACGTTGATACGTGCATTTTATATCATCATTTATACAACTTTTAGTATCATATTAGAATGTTATTTGCATTGTTATATCATTGTTTTTACATGTTTTAGATGATTTATGGGACTTTCATACAAAGTCCCCTATTTTTGGTATTTAATCTCTGGGAGGCAGAAAACCTCCATTTTCTTGTTTTTAATGTTTCAGGAGCTACAGGGACCCAAATAATAAAAGGAAAATTACACAGCTGGTTTTTCGTCGAGAGAAAGACAGAGGGAAGAAGACCGAAGAGAGGAGAGCCACGAGGCCCAAAAGGGGTGGGCCCACGCGGCCCAAGTACCTGGCCGCGTGGGACCCACTAAGTGGAGCCTCGGGCTCCTCCTCGCCTGGGGCTTTTTATCGACGCCTTCGTCTCGCCCGAAAAGTTACGCCCTAATTTTCCCGAAACCATCCGAGGCCGCGGCGGCGGCGAAACTCCTGATTCCCTCCGAGGGGGGTCAGATCCTGCTGCTCCGGAGCTCCGAAGAAGGGGGAAATCATCGTCATCGTCATCACCTCTCCTCCTTGGCGTGGGAGGAGGCCTCTATATCATCACCATCACCAAGACCAGCACCATCTCCATCATCATCTCCGTGATTGATACGTCCAAAACGTATCTATAATTTTTGATTGTTTCATGCCATTTTTATGCTTTTAGCACTTGTTTTATATTAAGTTTATTATTTATTTGGACTAACCTACTAATAGTTGCAAAAGTGCACAATGTTCTTGTTTTACTCTTTGATGTGTAGAAATTATCAAGAATACAAGAGGAAACCTTGTTGGAGTCGAATTGGGACTTTCCTGAAATCTGTCTGAGAACTTTTTACGAAGATTGCCAGTTTGACCCTCGAAGATGACGTCAAATGGAGACCTGGCTGTTACGAAAGTTGTCACAATTTTCCATACGAAGATTTTAAGCCCGAGATCAGCCCAATCGGAGTTCGGACGCGCCTGTAGGCCCGTTTTGGTGGAACCCTAAAAGGGGGTGACGGAAATCCGAGAAGATATATAAAGGGAGGAAACCTAATTCGTGGAGGACTCCTCCACCCACGAATTTCAGCCACCAAAAGCCACGTTTTTGCCTCCCCCATGGATCCCATCTCCATGGGGGAGGGCTCCCAAGAAGCCATGAAGGAGGGAGGCTAAGGGGCGGCGCTCCCCAAGCTTGCCGGCGGCGGGGAAAGGAGTTCCCCGCACCGCCGGCGCCGCCGCCGCCCTGCGCTGCCCCTCTCCGCCGTCTTCACCGCCATCTCCATCACCATCTCCTCCTTGTATTCAGTGGTTCATCCTCCCACAAACCTCTGTACCGTCCTATGTAAACATGGTGTTTGATGCTATAATATTTATCCTATGATTTACATCATGTTTCCGTAGTTTATTTGTCTTTTGATTGCTTAATTGAATGCATGAGGTTCATTAGAGTTGTATGTCTATATGGTGCTGTCCTTTGGTGTCCATTATATTTGTGCGCGCATGGATCAAACACCCTAGGGTTGGTAGTATTTGTAACGAAGCGGGGGAAGTTCTGCCGGAGTGACAGAAACCTGAGAACGCGAACCGATTAGTTGCACGTATGGGAGTAAGAGGACCTTGAACTTAAGGCTATGGTTGGGGAAACCTTAATGCATTGTTAGTATTTGCGGATGCTTTCTAACAATCCAATCATATAGTACTTGTAATCCCAAGTAGTGGAGTGCATGTATATTTAGCCTCTCCCACATAGAAAACTGCATCGAAGACAATGAACCAAGTACCTTCACTAATTAATCTTGGACAAAGCCACCACAATTACCACCACTTTTCCACACTCATGGTACTGTTAGTATATGGTTACTTAGTGTATTTATTGCTGCAGCACTAACATTTACTTTCTTGTATTTATTATCTTGCAAAACTACTCTCATACCCGTATTGCTAGTCTAGTTTTATTTCTAGATAATGCAAACGTTTAGTGTGCGTAGAGTTGTATCAGTGGTTGATAGAACTTGAGAGAATACTTATCCTACCTTTAGCTCCTCGTTGGGTTCGACACTCTTACTTATCGAAAAGGCTACACGCGATCCCCTATACTTGTGGGTTATCAAGACCTTTTCTGGCGCCGTTGCCGGGGAGCCATAGCGTAGGTTAATGTTCTTGTGTGCACTTGTTTGCTTTATCTCTAAGTAGTTTTTATTTTCAGTATTAAGTTGTTCTTTATCTTACTATGGATAGGGAATGCGAATTACAAAAAAAATTAGGTGTAGTTGTTATCTAAAAACGTTTTCAAAAAGAAAAGTGATTGGAAAGATGAGTAATGGTTAAATGGGGGTCGACCTTGAACACTTGTGTTCATGCCTATGAAACCAAAACAAATCTTTCCATGGAAGCTTTTCATTAAAAACATGTAAATATTGTGTATATACCTCTGTACATAAAAATAAAATGCTAATTATAGTCTTAGTTAATTGAAAGTTGATAGTTTTACTTTGCTGTCCAGAAACAGATTTTCTGTGCTCCACCGTATTAAATGTTTAAAATCACCAGAACGTGATCTTGATCTGAAATTTCTTGAGTGCAAAGTGATGCTTATTAGCTTTCTTTCATTAGACTAACTTTTTCTGATTTAAGGTACGTAGGTCGAAAAATTCGATCTTTACTGACTGTTCTGTTTAGACAGATTTTGTGCTTCTCTGTAAAAAAATCGTGATAAATCTCAGAATAGTATTTTGACTTGAAAATTTTTGTGCATAAACCTGAGATTATTATCTTTCTTTCATTAGACTAAAGTTTTTCGATTTGAGCTACTTAACTATCTCGTTGAATGCCATCTTTACGGACTGTTCAGTTTTGACAGATTTCTTTGTTTATTCAATATTGTACTTGGTGTTGTTAGTTTCATTAGTTTTTCGACGGACAACGGAAATCATGAACACCTTAGTATATACAGTGGCTAATGTTGAGTAAAATTATAAAACTTGTCAATGCTTGAACATGAGTGGATTTTATTTAATGAGTACTAACCCTACTAATGAGTTTTGTGAAGTTTTATGTGGATGTAGCTTATAAGATCTAATCAATATGGTGATATGAGATGAATAAGAAGACGCAAGAGCTCAAGCTTGGGGATGTGTAGGTGCATCCCAAGAACATATTCAAGAAGATACAATCATCTAAGCTTGGGGATGCCCGAGTCATCCCCCTATTCATCAACTAACATGAGGTTGTCTCGTTCATACTCTATATTACCCGTCCACATGATATGTATTGTCTTAACTTGTATTATAATTGCTTTTATATGTCTTGGTTTTACCTTCTTTAGTTTTATTAGGCTCCTTATTTGGTTTCGATTGCTTCTTTACTTTCACTTATAAATTCAAAATAACAAAAATATTTTCTTTTGTTTTGCTTCTTTGTTTGGTTCTTTATTTTAATTTTATTTGGGTTTTACTTTTGATTTTTATTTAGAGTTTTCCTTGCTGTAGCTAGCATGTTTAGGTCTTGCTTAGCCTCTGGTTTTTAGTTTATCAAAAATAAAGTACCAAGTTTTATCCATTTAGCTTAGTTGATACATATGTAAAAAGTGATTTTCTGTTTTCGGTATCTACTGCTTATTGCGCGATTTTTCATATTTTACTGGAAGCTCTAAAAATCACGAAAAATTACTGATGTTGTAGCACCTAATCCTCTGCATGTACAAAAATTGGCTAAAATTTCGGGCATGTTTAAGTGCACCTAAAAATTGCGTTTTCCAGCTGCTGTTTTTCTGGACAGATTCTGACTTTTGTTGCAAGAGTGGCCTCTTTTCGTTTTCATTTGATTTTTAATGGTTCTTACCTTTCATTTATAAGTTGGCCATTTAAGCAACCTTTCTGTAACTTAAAAACAAAATTTTATTTGGTTTAATAGTAGCACTTGGGAAATATTATCTATTGTACTAATGTCTAACCGCAGAAAAGAATGGGAAAGTTTTTGTGTTGAAGTTTTTTCACAGAGAATGAAGGAACACCAAACTATGGAATATTGAAGAATTACCAAAGTCATAAGCTTGGGGATGTCCCCGCATCCCTCTTCATCAATAACCCCACGGTTTGCAAACCTTTAAACTTTGTTTTTTGAGCAACATAGGAACTTAACTAAACTTGAAGCGGCTGTATTTTATTATCTATTTATCTTAGCATCAAACACCAGTTACATTAATAAGTGGATCGTCACATATTTTATTTATCCTCTGTTTTCAATGTTTACTTGGTTAATGGATTACTTGTTGAAACTTAAAAATGATGTGTGAATAATACTGTTTAGTAGTTTATGTTTTCTTATGGTTAGTCTCAACTAGCTAATAGTGCATATTATGTTATTTTGATATCAACATGCATTGTCCTGTTCATAAGATGGTATGGTATTGTGGTATCCTCCTCTGAATAATTCACTTGAATCGACTTGGCACATGCTCACACATGTTATGACTGAAAAATAAAAGTCAATTAAGCCTTGATGATCTATTTTGCCTCAGAGTTTTAGTATCGTTTTTATGCCTCCGTTAATTTTATTTTGTCGCAAGCATGATTATGACCGTTATCGCTCTCGTGGTTGTCGCTTCCCAGTCTATTGCTAGCCTTCACTTGTACTGAGCGGGAATGCTGCTCGTGCATCCAAATCCTTAAAACCAAGTTATCCCAAAGAGTCCACCAAAAAATTCCTATGCATGGTATTTCAAGCCATTCCAAGTAAATTTGCATGTGCTACCTTTAAAACCTTCAAAATATTTCTCTTTTTGTGTCAATGTTTACTAGCTCATGAGGAATTAGTGTGGTTATTCTTTATTCTATTTGTCAAATGGACTTTTACACCTGGACTAGTGGCATATACATCCGCTTATCCAATAACTTGCAAAAAGAGCTGGCAACGGGGTGCCCAGTCCCAATTAATTACAACTTTAACCAATTAATTCTCTTCACACTTTTGCCCTGATTCATCAGTAAGCAATGACAAACAGTGAAATACCTGAATGTGTGTAAACCAAAGAGAAAGAGGGATGATCTGCCTTGCTGGTAGAAATAACGTCCTTCATGGGAGCCGCTCTTAAAAGTCCGTTTGACAGGTAGAATACTGTTCTCACCCGCTACCATTCGTTGACAATTAACAAACACCTCTCAAAACATTTTTACCTCTGTTTTTAAAACAAAAAGCTCTAGCACGTGTTAATCCCTGCTTCCCTCTGCGAAGGGCCAATCTTTTATTTTTATGTTGAGTCACCATCCTTTCTTTGAGCACTTCTTCGAGAGCATAGCTGTCGTTCTTAGTGTAATGTGCTTGTCCCAGAATACGATTAATTGAGGTATAACCATGATGCTTTTATCTTTGATATCTCTATATCTAGTCTTCACTTGAACTTCAGAGGTGCCTTGGCATTTATGTTTTGCTCCACAATTAAGGGCAAGCGAGATACCACTCTATCATGCTTTATTATGGTCATTACAATCTTGTTGATGTTTATAAATTTCATGTTATGCTCTTAGTTCGTTGATACTTTTCATTAGGAAACATGATTGCTAAGTTTTATTATCCATACATCATGCAATTGTTAAAGACCTGATCATAGCATTTACAATCAAAAATTATTTTGTTATCATTTACCTACTCGAGGACGAGCAGGAATTAAGCTTGGGGATGTTGATACGTCCAAAACGTATCTATAATTTTTGATTGTTTCATGCCATTTTTATGCTTTTAGCACTTGTTTTATATTAAGTTTATTATTTATTTGGACTAACCTACTAATAGTTGCAAAAGTGCACAATGTTCTTGTTTTACTCTTTGATGTGTAGAAATTATCAAGAATACAAGAGGAAACCTTGTTGGAGTCGAATTGGGACTTTCCTGAAATCTGTCTGAGAACTTTTTACGAAGATTGCCAGTTTGACCCTCGAAGATGACGTCAATGGAGACCTGGCTGTTACGAAAGTTGTCACAATTTTCCATACGAAGATTTTAAGCCCGAGATCAGCCCAATCGGAGTTCGGACGCGGCCTGTAGGCCCGTTTTGGTGGAACCCTAAAAGGGGTGACGGAAATCCGAGAAGATATATAAAGGGAGGAAACCTAATTCGTGGAGGACTCCTCCACCCACGAATTTCAGCCACCAAAAGCCACGTTTTTGCCTCCCCCATGGATCCCATCTCCATGGGGGAGGGCTCCCAAGAAGCCATGAAGGAGGGAGGCTAAGGGGCGGCGCTCCCCAAGCTTGCCGGCGGCGGGGAAAGGAGTTCCCCGCACCGCCGGCGCCGCCGCCGCCCTGCGCCGCCGCGCTGCCCCTCTCCGCCGTCTTCACCGCCATCTCCATCACCATCTCCTCCTTGTATTCAGTGGTTCATCCTCCCACAAACCTCTGTACCGTCCTATGTAAACATGGTGTTTGATGCTATAATATTTATCCTATGATTTACATCATGTTTCCGTAGTTTATTTGTCTTTTGATTGCTTAATTGAATGCATGAGGTTCATTAGAGTTGTATGTCTATATGGTGCTGTCCTTTGGTGTCCATTATATTTGTGCGCGCATGGATCAAACACCCTAGGGTTGGTAGTATTTGTAACGAAGCGGGGAAGTTCTGCCGGAGTGACAGAAACCTGAGAACGCGAACCGATTAGTTGCACGTATGGGAGTAAGAGGACCTTGAACTTAAGGCTATGGTTGGGGAAACCTTAATGCATTGTTAGTATTTGCGGATGCTTGCTAACAATCCAATCATATAGTACTTGTAATCCCAAGTAGTGGAGTGAATGTATATTTAGCCTCTCCCACATGGAAAACTGCATCCACTCCGTCCCCCTCGTAGTTTGAGAGTTGCTATACCCTAGATACTTGTCTTGTGCTACTATTCATGTTTGTGATTGAGTACTTGTCATTATTTGGTGGTGAAGTTATATTTTCAGATTGTGTTGTACCACTTATGCCACTGAATATTATCATGTTTGCACGTTGTGAGTAGTTCCCATGTTCCTGAGGGCATAGGATGAATTGGCAATGATTTATATATAACATGTGTTGGTATTTTGTCAAGTTTATCTTTTATGTGATTCTATGATGGTGTTGTGCGAACGTCGACTGCACAACACTTCACCTATATGGGCTCATAGGAGAACACCGTAGTATAATGAATTGAGGGAGACTTGGGAGGACATGTAAACCTGGACCGAATCATGAAGTTATATTATGAGGGTATTAGTATCGGGGACCTTAGAGTGTAATGCTATGGTGGGACTTTATGTCTTAATAATTCTTGTGCAGTCATTTACTTGGCCACATGATCCATCATAAGGGGTTGTAGTTTATTTATTTAGCTATACCTAATAATGGCTCCGTCCAAAGAAGATTAAAACTTGACAAGATATTCAACGTGTTGTTTAATAAATCTCTATGCCTAGCAATATCCATGCCGCCCTCGGGAACGTTTTCCACATATAAGTTACACATCACTTGAGCTTGTCCTCTTGCCACATAAGAGGATTGGGCTTTCTCTCTTTGAGAGCTTTGACTTGCTACTGTTTATTTTCTGCATTGCAACTATACAACCAAAAATACCAAAAACACTTGCATCTTTTATTGTTTTATTTATCAATCTTGCTAACCAATACCTTCAGCTCCTCGTGGGTTCGACAACCTTTTCTAATTGAAAGGTACTACAATTGATCTCCTGCACTTGGGAGTCATCAAGATACTTTTCTGGCGCCGTTGCCGGGGAGCGTAGCGCTATTGGTAAGAAGTTTGGTAAGGAAACTTGAAAGCTGTTTTATTTACTGTTTATCTCATTGTTACTATGGCATTTATGAATCGTGCCTCGCTGCATCTTGCTCTATATGAAAGTGCTTATGCCACTACTCCTAAAGTGGTTGAAACTACTGTGTCTGAGTACCTAAAGTGGGATTTAAAATTCCCATTGGTCATGTTAAAAGAGTTATGAAAAATCCATTTACAGGTGATGGAACTAAGTCTGCACGTGAACACATGGAGTTAATTGAAGACATATGTGGTTTATTTAGACTTCCTGGTATTTCTGAAGATCAGGTAAAAAGGAAGTTATTATATTTGTCTTTATCTGGTAATGCTCGTGATTGGTACAGGTCTCTTGATGAAGAGGTCTATTGAATGGAATATCTTGAGGAAGGTTTTCTTTCTTAAATATTTTACTCCTAAAGAAGCTTATGAGAACCGCTGCTATATATTTAATTTCTGGCCACATCTGGGAGAGAGTATTACTCAAGCTTGGGGGAGGTTAAAGGAACTCCTTCGCAAGAATCCTTGTCATGATCTTACAAGGAAACTTATATTGATAAACTTTTATGTGAGGCTACCTCGAAGCACAAGGAAATTCTGGATAATTCATCTGGTGGAAGTTTTACTAATAATACTGAAGAAGAAGCATGGAATTTATTGGAGACTATTTCTGAAAATACTAGTCATTGGGATCTTGATAAAGGTAATGAGCCCTATTTTGATTATGGATATTCATGTGTAGAGAACTTCTCTACTTCTATTTGTTTAAAAATCTGAGTGATACTTTTAATCTTGATCCTTATGTTATAATTGAGATAGCTAAAGGTTTTGCTGAGCATATCTGTGTTCCTAAAAGTGGTTTGAAGTTTATGTTGAACCTGTTAAACAATCTATTGTTGTTCCTAAAGTTATTAAACAGGCAGAACCAGTGTCATCTGTGACAATTGAGGAGTATGTTGAACCACCTCCATATCCAAACCAAGTTAAGGAGAATTTACTTATTGCTGTTACTAACAAGAGTAAAGAAGATGTTCTCAGCCTTATGAACAGGTGGAAGTCAACAGTCAAATTTCAATTATCAAACAATTAAATGAAGAAGACCCTGTTGATGTTTATTTATGTGAAGATGCTACTAAGTCATCAAAGGTAATTCGGCCAAAGTTGGTAAACCTGTTATATCATGCTCTATTGGGACTTCAAGTTATCATGGTCTATGTGATATTGGAGCAAGTATTAGTGTCATTCCATATTCTCTTTATCTTGAAATCAAGCCTGATATTGATCCTATCATTATGGAAGAGACAGGTATGACAATTCAACTTGCTAATAAAGATTATATTAGTCCATTTGGAATTGTTAGAGATGTTGAAGTATTGGTTGGCAAAATAAAATATCCTGCTGATTTTATTGTGCTTGGTTGTCCTCAAGATTCATTTTGTCCTATCATTTTTGGTAGACCTTTCTTAAACACTGTTGGTGCTGAAATTAATTTGCCTAAAGAGAAAGTGTTTATTAAATGTGCTGGTGAAAAACTTGATTCAACTTTTCCAAATTTGCTGATAAACATGTTGTGAAAGAGCCAATTTCTGAAGATATAATTGAAACTCTTGCACATATAGCTGTAGCTTCAACAGATGTTGTAGAACGTTATATGCTTAATCAAGATGAACCATTTAATGATGAGGA
Organism: Poa pratensis; assembly: GCA_947311845.1. Lineage (NCBI taxonomy): Eukaryota > Viridiplantae > Streptophyta > Magnoliopsida > Poales > Poaceae > Poa > Poa pratensis. The sequence goes on along the minus strand of CAMZMU010000036.1, from coordinate 87,895,872 downwards.
AAAGATGCTTTAGAACAAATATTATGGCAACAACCACCACAATTACAATTGCATATCCCACCTGATAATTTAGGAGTGCTACCACCACCTAAAGGGGATCCTAGTTTTGAATTAAACCTTTGCCTACAAATCTGAAATATGCATATTTGGATGAGAAGAGCATATATCCTGTCATTATTAGTGCTAACCTTTCAGCTGAAGAAGAAGAGAAATTACTTGATGTGCTTAAAGCTCACCGACCAGCCATTGGATACTCTCTTGATGATCTTAAAGGTATAAGCCCAGCTCTATGTATGCATAAAATTAATTTGGAAGAGATGCAAAACCTGTTGTTGATTATCAACGCCGTCTCCATCCAAAAATGAAGAAGTGGTAAGGAAAGAGGTAATAAGACTTATTGAAGCTGGTATCATTTATCCATAGCTGATAGTAAGTGGGTTAGTCCTGTTCATTGTGTTCCTAAAAAGGGTGGAATGACTGTTGTTCCAAATGATGAGGATGAACTTGTGGCTCAACGTACTGTTGTTGGTTATAGGATGTGTATTGATTTCAGGAAGTTAAATAAAGCAACTCGTAAAGATCATTACCCATTGCCATTTATTGATCAAATGTTAGAAAGGTTATCTAAACACTCTCACTTTTGCTATTTAGATGGTTATTCAGGTTTCTCACAAATTCCTGTCCATAAGGATGATCAAGAAAAGACCACTTTTACTTGCCCATATGGTACATTTGCTTATAGGAGAATGCCATTCGGTTATGTAATGCTCCTGCTACTTTTCAAAGATGCATGAATGCTATATTTGCTGATTATATTGAAAAGATAATGGAAGTTTTATGGATGATTTTTCTGTGTATGGTACTTCCTTCGATAATTGCTTGTTCAACCTTAACAAAGTTTTGCAGCGTTGTGAAGACCAACACTTAGTTTTAATGGGAGAAGTGTCACTTCATGGTTACTGAAGGTATTGTTCTTGGGCATAAGATTTCTGGAAAGGAATAGAAGTTGACCCAGCAAAGATAGAAGCTATTGAAAAGCTGCCATACCCAAGGGACATCAAAGGTATAAGAAGTTTTCTTGGGCATGCAGGTTTTTACCGTAGGTTTATTAAAGATTTCTCCAAAATATCAAAACCCTAACCAATCTTTTGCAAAAGGATGTTCCTTTCTCTTTTAATGATGATTGCATTGAGTCCTTTAATATTTTGAAGAATGCTTTAATAAGTGCTCCTATTATTCAACCTCCTGATTGGAAATTGCCTTTTGAAATTATGTGTGATGCTAGTGATTATGCAGTTGGGGCTGTTTTGGGCCAACGTGTTGATAAGAAACTGAATGTTATTTATTATGCTAGTAGAACACTTGATGCTGCTCAAAGGAATTATGCACAACTGAAAAAGAATTTTTAGCAGTGCTATTTGCTTGTGACAAGTTTAGACCTTATATTACTGATTCGAAAGTCACATTGCATACTGATCATTCTGCATTAAAGCCTAGATTAATAAGATGGGTACTTCTATTGCAAGAATTTGATTTACACATTGTTGATAGGAAAGGGGAAGATAATCAAGTAGCTGATCATCTTTCTAGAATGGAAAATATACCTGATGATCCTATTCCTATTAATGATAGCTTTGTTAATGAACAACTTGCAATTGTTAATGTTTCTAGTGCTAAAGTTGCATCTCCATGGTTTGCCAACTATGCAAATTTTATTGTTGGTAAAGTTTTACCTCCACACTTCACTTTCAACAAAGAAAGAAATTCTTTTATGATCTTAGACATTATTTTTGGGATGATCCTTTCCTTTATAAGAAAAGTGTGGATGGTATTATTAGACGTTGTGTACCTGAGCATGAACAACAGGCTATTATAAGAGATTGTCATGACAGTCCTATGGAGGGCATCATGCAGGAGATCGTACAGGTGCAAAGGTATTACAATCTGGTTTCTATTGGCCTACTTTATTTAAGGATTGTGCTGAATATGTTAAATCTTGTGATAAATGTCAAAGAGTAGGAAATATTGGTAGGAGAAATGAAATGCCTATGAATTATTCTTTGCCACTTGAGCCATTTGATGTTGGGGTTTTGACTTTATGGGCCTTTCCCAGATCAAAGACAAAGCATACTCATATTTTGGTTGCAGTGGATTATGTTACAAAGTGGGTGGAAGCAATTCCAACCAAAGTGCAGATCATGCCACAGCAATGACGATGCTCAAGGACATCATTTTCCCCAGGTTTGGTGTTCCTAGGTTTTTAATTACTGATGGTGGTTCTCATTTCTTGCATGGTATTCTTAGAAAAACTTGGCAAAATATGATGTTAACCATAGAATTGCATCCCTATCACCCTCAAACAAGTGGACAAGTTGAATTAAGTAATAGGGAAATTAAACTCATTTTGGAAAGACAGTGAATAAGTCTAGATCTGATTGGCCAACTAAAATTAATGATGCATTATGGGCTTATAGAACTGCTTTTAAAAATCCTATGGGAATGTCTCCTTATAAAATGGTTTATGGAAAAGCTTGTCATTTACCTGTTGAATTAGAACATAAGCTAGATGGGCTATTAAACAATTGAACTTTGATTTTAAAACTGCTGGAGAGAAGAGAATTCTTGATTTAAACCTACTTGATGAATGGAGAAATGAAGCTTATGAAAGTGCAGATGTTTAAAGAAAGTTAAATTTGGCATGACAAGAAAATTAAGAGAAAAGAATTCAAAGTAGGTGATCAAGTTTTATTGTACAATCTCGTTTCAAGTTTTCTGCAGGAAGTTAGCTTCAAAGTGGCAGGGACCATTAGTGATACAGGAGGTGTACCGTTCAGGAGCTATCCGTCTTCACGGTGATATGAAAGGTAAACCTCATGTAGTCAATGGACAACGCCTTAAACATTATATTGCAGGAAGAGCTTCATCGGAAAGGTGGAGGAGTTGAATTTAAAGACACCGGAGGAGGTAATTGCGAAGAATTTGCAGTTTCAGAAACCCAAAATCAATAATAGGTAACTTTTGTGTTGGAAAGTTTCTCGGAATTGCGTAAAATTTTACGGAAGTCATTTTTTATGGAAATTAACGTGTGGGACAAGAAAACTGGACGAAGCGGAGACCCGAGGAAGGAAACAAGGGGTCCCACGCGGCCATAATCTTGGGCCGCGTGGGACCACTCCTTTCCCCTCGGAGTCCCGTTCCGTCTCGTTTTCGTCTCCGACGCTTCGTCTTGACCTAAAAACCGTCAATATATACCCCTTTTCGTTGATCTAATCTCGCACTGAGCGTTCTCGAGCGATCTTTGCTTTTGCTGTTTCTGTCTGTCAGGGTTTAGCCATGTCTTGCTCCGGATCCAACCATGAGGGGGAGAGCGTCCCCAAGGGAGGTGTTGTGAACCGCTACCTCAACTCCGTGATGGCTCCACCGAAGGCCGTGACCTTCAAGGAGGGTGTGCTGCTCGTGGAGGAGGTGAAGGCTCCCAAGGCCACCGGTACGGTGGAGGAAAGGCTGGATGATCTGGAAGACAAGACCTTCAGGTATGGCACTGTGGTTTACCGCAGCCTTGATGCTCATCACTTCATGAACCTGGAGCTGGATGTAAGGACCCCTCAGACCACCGGTCTGAGATGTCCACGTTATGTAAAATAGATCACGATCCCAATGATCAGTGCATCGCAATCACATAACCAACATGGTATCCAGAGTTACATCATTCAAGTCGTACGAATAAAAGTCTTACAACACGGAGTGGTCACATGACCAAGTCTGCAAATCATCGTCACGCAGGACGGAATTAACTAAGATACAGCGGAAGCTCGTGGCTAGCGTCGGCCCTCGCCTCCAACGGACGCAATCCCACGAGTGCAGTTGACCGGTGACAGCTAAGCGGCGTAGTCGTCGACATACTCCTCCTCCTCAGCATAGGCCTGCTCATAGAAATCTGGACGTTTGAATATCCAGGGACACAGCCATATGAGTACAATTACGTACTCGCAATACCAACTCAAGGCTTAAGTTTTCATGGTAATGCAATGAAACGTTTTCGAAAACTGGGGTAGCTGCTATATATGACTATAGGGCTTAATTTTCACAAACGATGCTTCTAGACATAGAGAATACAACATCTCTATATCTTTGTTGAAAAAGGCATTTGGAGATATAATTCTCCTTCTTTTAGAAATGGCAGAAACCATTTCCACGATTGAAAACACTTTTGTAAAACTTTTTCAAACACCAGGATAGGGATGCCCCTTTTTCCTTTCCGGGTTCCGACTGGTTGACTCCCCGAGACCAACCATCTTCTCCCAAAATCCGTACCTCCCAGGTACCTCCTTGATGTCTCCTTTCTCCTTTGCCGAAAAAACAGTTTCTTTTTAAAACATAAAATGCCCATACGCCTAGATCGGTGGCCTTTCCAACCGTCCATGACCGCGGACACGGCTATTCGAATAGTTTTACACTCTGCAGAGGTGGTGCACTTTCACCACACCAAACGGTCATCCGCCGTGTTCAGCCACGGTCCGTCATACGACAGTATGCGGGGGTTCGGATAACCAGATCAAAGCTTTTCACTATGTCGACCCTAGTACGGAGCCTCCTCTTCAGTGGGTCTGAATCTCCCGGCACCCAGTGGAGATGGCCATCGTATCGATCCGGTCCCTCCAAGCAACACTGCGCCATGACAGGAGGCCCACTGTTTGCAACCAGCAGCGATCCAGACTCGAACTGGATCCCGCATTTAGATAACTTGGTTCAGAGAGCCCCGCTCTCCTAAGCAATTTGAGGCGCTCCATACTAAGATAAACAAGTTTCCGGCTAAGCCCTACCCATCTCAGGTAATGTGGTTGCACGGGTTAATTGTTCGGGCGGCCGCTAGGGCAGTACTTTGTTTTTCAAAAACATCTCCACCTCCGACTGCTCCCAGCAGCTCGGGTTTTCGTAAACATCTCCGATTGCTCCCAGCAACTCGGGTTTTATAAAACACTTTCTCGCCGATTGCTCCCAGCAACTCGGGTTTTCGTAAACATCCCCGATTGCTCCCAGCAACTCGGGTTTTCTTCCGAAAACATTTCATCAAAACCAGGCTCCCATCCTATAATTTTGAGATAAGATTATAAGGATATACTACTAGAAAATATAATTTTCTTGATAGCGCCTTCAGTAGAAGACTTCTCAAGTAAAGACTTATTCTCATAAAACCTATTATATACTAGTGGATATCTTTGGCCAAACAATATTTTGTAAAAATAGTTTTGGGTGGCAAAATGCCACAAAAGAAATAAAGCATGCATTATTTTATTTTGAAAACAAAACATGCTTTGTAGAAATAATAGGATTTCAGTAGGGTGGTGAGGTGGCTTGCCTTGCTCAGCAAAGGGTCCCTGGTCTTGTTCTGCTTCGTAGGCCTGCTCAGTTTCCACGTAATGCTCCTCCTCTTGCGGATCTATAGTACCGGAAAATATAAACGGAACTATCGTCACGCTAGGAAGCGGGTTGACAACAATCTAAAGTAAATAAACAAAACAATCAAGCATTTCAACTCACAAATCTCCTCTGGACATATGTCTAAAACAATCCTAAACATAAGCAATTAAAAACAATCATTTGCAATATGACTTTTTAATAGAGGCAGAGTTGCTGTTTTGGAGAAAAAGGCACAAGTCCTAGAATAATGTTCCTAAAATCAAATCCTTTTACCACAGTACTCCTAGTAGTCATACCAAGCCATAGAAATTGGATTTGCATCAAAAGCTACCACCAAACAAGACTTAAAAATCCTACAAAAGCTACTGGTCTCCACACCAAAAGGATTAAAACTCCAGTTCTGGGAATCTCCTGCATGCAAGGTTAAATCCTATGGAAAGGTATTGATTTTAGCTTTCTGTAGAAATTGGATTCACTCTATTTGGATCATCCTAGCTCAAGATAAAAATAAAACACTAGAAAGCACACATCTCACAAGATTTAAAGCCAAGCAGGATATACTAATTATTTTTGAGCAAACTCACTTCTGCATGTTTAAGCAAACACACAAGAGTACTACAAAATTTGCCCTATTGAAATTACACTAACAGATCTACCACAAATCAATTAAACTAAACATGCAAATCTAACAGAAACAGGAAATAGAAAAAGATCTGGAAAAAAAATGAGAGGGGCCGTGCATGGGCTGGACCTGGCAGCGGCCGGCGCGGATCTGGGCCGTGCGCGAGGCAGGCCGGCCCAACTCGGCGTCCCGCGCGCACGCGGGCGCGGAAAACGGTCAGCGACCGCTGCGTTCAAACGTGGCCGTCGATCCGGAGATCGACGGCTCTCCTGCGTCGTGTCCAGGGCGACGCGGCCGTGGTCGCGCAGAGAGGGAGAGAGAAGGCGAGCTCGCCGGAGAGCTCACCTAGGGGCTGCGCACAGCTGCGGGAGGGGTGGAGTCGAGGGAGGAGACGACGGCGAGCTCGGCGGTGTCCTCAGGCGCCGCATGCATCGCCGGAGTCCATGGCGACGGCGGCGGCATGTTCTTCGGGTCGAGGATGAAGGCGACGTCTCCGGCGGCCTCTGGGCAAAAAGAAGAGGGGGAGGAGTTAGGCCTCGACGAGGGGAAGCTCCACGACCGAAAATGGGGGGGGGGGGGAAGAAGGAGTAAAACGGCGGCACGGCCGGGTTTCGTCGGCGGGGACCTTCGGGTTGTCTCCGTCGTTCTCGAGCAGCAGCGAGCACGGAGCGAGCAGGGCGTCCAGGGGAGAGAGAGGGGTGTGTGTGCGTGGTCTGAGAGAGGAATGGGGAGCAGAGGGGCACGGGGTCGGGTTTTAGGCCAGGGGCGTCTCCACGGGCTCGTTCGGACCAGGGGGGCCAAGGAGAGCTCGCAGTGGCTGGCTTGGGCGGTGGGGAGTGGGGGGCAGGGATGAGGTGGCCAGGGGTGACGAGCTCTGGCCAGTGAGGAGAGGGGAGAGTGAGCTCCGGTTGGGCAGGGAAGGAAAAGAAGAGAGGAGAGTGGGCAAGGGCAAGCCGGGGTGGATGACACGTGGGTCCAGGGGTGGGGTGCTGGTCCTCTTCTTTGACTCCAGCAGAGGCAGCCGTTGGAGAGGGGAGGGATTAGGTTTAGAGTAGTTTTAGGATTAAAAGTCTAACACTAATAGTTATACTAATTTTACTAATAGAGTCTACTAAACCAACACAAGGACTAAACATGCCCAAGTGTGGGATGACCCCAAAAGAGGTGTTGCAAAGGTTTGCTGCTAAAAAGGAGTGAAGAAAGAATTTTTGAAAACTTAGCAAATTGAGGAGAATGACCAAATGGTCACTGTTTTGAATAGGTCCAAAACCCTAGATGATTTTGTGCTTAAACAAGCCTCCAAAAATTCAAACAATGCATATACTGAAAGTGGAACATTCATAGAGCAGGGAGGTCGAGTTGCATGTCAAAAATCACACAAGGTTTACTTAATCCAGGGCTCTAGATTGGCTAAGTTTTAACAAACATGAAGATCAAGAACTCTAGTTTTAAAACTAGAGGAATTTATTTAAAGTGACACCAAAGGATGCACACCACACTAGAGGGCTAAGAATCAAATTAAAACCAAGCAAGCAAGAGTGGACTAAAAATCAAGCAAAAGTTTTTGCTATTTTGGAAAATTCTAGATTAACACCACAATTTTAAGTTTAGGAAAAAAAATTGGGGTGTTACAGACCTTCCCCCCTTAGGAGAATCTCGTGCTCGAGATTCTAGAGTTGAAGAGGAAAGGAAACCAGGAAATTCCCTTTCCAGGTAATCTTCACGCTCCCAAGTGGCTTCTTCTTCTGAGTGGTTGCTCCACTGGACTTTCAGGAATCTGATCTTGCGTCTACGGGTCACACGCATATCTTCAGCCAGCACACAGAGTGGTCGTTCCCGGTAGGTGAGGTCATGATTGAGGTCTATAGTGTGGTGGTCCACCTCCTGATATGAGTGTGTAGTGCCAGGGACTTGCAGACACTTCCGGAGTAGTGATACGTGGAACACGTCGTGAAACTCGGACAGGTGAGGGGGTAAATCTAGCTGATAAGATACTTCTCCACGTCTGGCATTAACTAGGAAGGGTCCGATGTACCTAGGTGCGAGCTTTCCTCTGACATGGAAACGCTGCATTCCCTTGAGAGGAGTAACACGCAGGTACACCATGTCGCCGGTCTTGAAACATAAGTCACGCCTCTTGGAGTCGGCGTAACTTTCTGTCTGGACTGAGCGGATTTAAGACGGGCACGGATTAGTTGAACTTGTTCTTCGGCTTCTCGCAGGGCATCGACTCCAAAAACTTGACTGTCTCCAGTCTGTGACCAGTTTAAGGGGGTGCGGCATTTACGTCCGTACAAGGCTTCGAATGGGCCATCTTCAGACTGGCTTGGTAACTGTTATTGTAGGAGAATTCAGCGAATGGCAGACAATCCTCCCACTTGGATCTGTAAGCTAACACGCAGGCTCTAAGCATATCCTCAAGGATTTGATTGACTCTCTCTGTCTGTCCGCCCGTCTGAGGGTGATAGGCGGTGCTGAAAAAGAGCTTTGTCCCTAGTTCTTCATGAAGTTTAGTCCAAAAACGGGATGTGAACTGAGTTCCTCTATCAGATACGATTGTCTTGGGAATCCCATGAAGGCTGACGATACGGGACATGTATAGGTCGGCTAACTGGTCAGAACGGTGAGTGGTGCGGACAGGAATGAAATGAGCAACTTTGGTGAGCCTGTCCACAATGACCCAAATGGCGTCATGCCCCGATTGGATCGGGGTAAACCCATGATAAAGTCCATACCAACTTCACCCCACTTCCATTCGGGTATCTTTAGAGGTTGGAGTAATCCGGCGGGTCGTTGATGTTCGGCCTTGACTCTCTGACAGATATCACAGTTCTGAACGAAGAATGCAATCTCTCGCTTCATGCCATGCCACCAAAATTTCTCCTTGAGGTCCTGGTACATCTTGGTTCCACCGGGGTGGATGGAGTATAGAGTCTCGTGGGCCTCCTTCATAATCAGCTGCTTCAAGTCATGATCAGACGGCACGCAGATGCGGCCTTCATACCAGAGAGTACCCTCGGAATCGATGGTGAAACCGGGACTTCTTCCTTCGCCATTCTACGCTTGATGCCTTCGATACTCTTGTGGCCCTTCTGGGCTTTCTTGATCTGATCCCATAGTGTTGGCTGCAACATGAGTTGATCCACAGCTCCATAACTAACCACTTCAATTCCCATCTTGTCCAGCTCTTCCAGAGTGCTGGTTGCCGGGTCTTGATCATGGTGTTGAAAGAGCACGGCTGTCGACTAAGGGCATCGGCTACGACGTTGGCTTTTCCAGGGTGGTAATGGATGTCTAGGTCATAATCTTTAATGAGCTCTATCCATCTACGTTGCCTCATATTCAACTCCCGTTGGGTGAAGATATACTTCAGGCTCTTGTGGTCAGTGTAGATATCACAACGGTTGCCCATCAGAAAGTGACGCCAGGCTTTGAGTGCGTGAACCATGGCAGCAAGTTCAAGGTCATGGGTGGGTAATTCTGCTCGTGCTTGCGGAGTTGTCGTGAGGAATAGGAGATTACCTTGCCCTCTTGCATGAGGACACAACCTAGTCCAAGCTTGGAAGCGTCGCAATACACAACAAAATCCTTGGTCACATCAGGCATAGTCAGGATGGGTGCGGTGGTTAATCTCTTCTTCAGTTCTTGGAAACTCTCCTCACACTTGTCAGTCCACTCAAACTTCTTGTCCTTCTTCAGTAACTGGGTGAGGGGTTTGGCAATACTTGAGAATCCCTCGACAAACTTGCGGTAATACCCAGCCATTCCGAGGATAGATCTCACTTCGGTCTGGTTGGTGGGGGTTGGGAACTCAACTATAGCCTTGATATGAGAGGGGTCAACGGCGATCCATCCGGCCGTGATAACATGCCCAAGGAATGCCACTTCTTTCAGCCAAAATTGACATTTGCTAAACTTGGCATAGAGCTGGTGTTCACGAAGGGTGCCTAAAACCAATCTCAGGTGCTCTTCATGCTCTTCTTCTGATTTGGAGTAAATCAGGATGTCATCGATGAAAACCACTACGAATTTATCCAGATAATCCATGAACACCTTATTCATGAAATTCATGAAGTAGGCCGGGGCATTGGTCAGGCCAAAGGTCATTACGGTCGACTCAAACAACCCGTAACGAGTGGTGAAAGCAGTCTTCGGGATGTCTGTCTCTCTGACTTTCAGCTGGTGATACCCGGTGCGGAGATCGATCTTAGAAAAGACTCGAGCTCCATTGAGTTGATCAAACAGATCCTCAATCTTGGGAGAGGGTATTTGTTTTGATGGTCACGTCATTCAGCTTTCGGTAATCCACACATAAGCGAGTGGTACCGTCCCTTTTATCCACAAAGATCACTGGAGATCCCCATGGTGAGGCACTGGGGCGAATCAATCCTTTTCTAAGCATGTCGTCCAGTTGTTTCTTCAATTCCTCAAGCTCCTGAGGGTTCATCCGGTATGGCTTCTGGGCTATGGGTCCAGTTCCAGGAACTAACTCAATGATGAACTCGATATCCCGATCAGACGGCATACCGGGTAACTCTTCGGAAACACATCAGGATACTCACAAACTATTGGCACCTCCTCCAAGGCAGGCTTGGCTATACTTTTATGACAGTGTCCTATCAAGGAGTGCATTGAAGAGGTGTGCCTAACCTCGTCTCCTTCTGGGCTGGTTAGAGTGATAGTCTTCGTGTTGCAATCTATGACTCCACGGTTTACTGCCATCCAATCCATTCCTAAAACCACTTCTATACCTTGCTTTCCCAAAACCACAAGATCAGCATGGAATCGGGCTCCCTGGATTTCTACGGGCACCTCTTTGCAAGAAAGGTTAGTCTTAGTGGTGGCTCCAGGAATTTGCACGAGCATGGGTCTATCCATAAGCGTGGGTCTCAAGTCACTTTTTCTAACAAACGGCTCCGTAACAAAGGAATGGGATGCACCCGAATCAAACAAAACGGTAGCCGGTACGGAGTTGACAGGAAACATACCCATCACTAGGTCAGGTGCCTCCTGGGCTTCTTCGGCGCTGATATGATTCAGGTGTCCCCTTGTCATGGTTCCAGGCCTCCTCGGTAAGGGGCCTTGCCTCCAGGGGTCGGACTGATCCCTGGTTCATCTTGGTCACATTGGGGCGATTATCAGCAGGTTGCTTGGTGGGGCAGTCCCTTGAGAAATGCCCAGTCTGTCCACAAGCAAAGCAGCCTCGGTGGATCTTGGTGCTGGCGGTCGAGTGAAATTGAGACCGGGATTGTAGCCACCTCCAGGGCGAGGAACAGGTGGGCGAGTGGGGTAGCTTGGACGGGGCATAAGACTGGGGTCTTGATGGCGGGTAGGCAGGTCGTGGCGGCTGATAAGCAGGCCTGGGTGAAGGTGTGGGGCGCAGGCGCTGGTTGTTGTTGTTGCTGCCACTGCTGCTGCCTTGCTGCATCATCTGTCGGCGCTTGCGGTTGTCAAAGGACGCTTTACGCTTGTGCTCCATCATGATGGCGGCGTCAGCCAAAGATTCCAGATCGTTGAATGGCATCACCACCAGGATGCATTGCATTTCATCATGCAGCCCGTTCAGGAACCTTTCCTTCCTTTTCTCCTCCGTGTCCACGTCGGCAGGCGCATACCTTGCCAAGGTGGTGAATTGCTCCAGATACTCACCCACTGACATACCACCCTGTTTTTAGTCGCAGAAACTTCTCTCGCATGATGCTGACTTGACCCGATGGCACATACTGTCGTGGGTTTGTCACGTCAGGTGTCATAGATGACTTCAGGTGTGGGATTACGCGAGTCAAGCATCTCCGAGCTTGGGATCGCAGGAACAAAGATCAACACAGATTTACCCAGGTTCGGCCCCCTCAATGTGAGGTAAAAGACCTACTTCCTGCCTACCCTAGATTGGTATTGATATGATAATCGAGGTGTTACAATGGAGGCGATCCGATCTGGTACTCGCCGTATGAGCTAGGGTTTGGGGCTTGATAGCTTGACCCGCTCTAAGTCCTGCGAGTCCTCTTTATATACACAGAGGCTCGCTAGGTTACAAAAGGAAACTTCCCCATAAGGAATACATCCACAGAGGCCTACTCGGAGACTACTTGGTCTTCACGTCCTCCGGGATTTGTCTTCTAGATCTTTCCTTATGGCGGTTCAATATTGGGCTTGTTCCCAAGTGGGCCTTCATCCGTGCGAGTAAGTTAAGTCGCACTGGGCCGCGGGTTAATCCAGAAAGTATTCCCCCGACATTAGCCCCCAAGATTGGTTAGGACTTTACGGTGAGAATCTTCTGGCCTCTTGAAATGGTCTCTGAGCCGCACTGTAAACGTTCTGACCAATCTCCTGACTCATGCGATTCAGAGCTGTGACTCATCCGCGCGACTCATCTCTTCTTCTGGAAATATTCTGTTTCCTTTAATTGCGGACCGTTACTCTTTTTGCGGGCGCAAATTGTGCCGTTGGTTGCGAGCACAGATAATGCCGTTAGTTGCGGGCCCCTTCAGTTATAAGCTGCGGCCACCTAGGTCATTATCCATTTGCCCTTGCAATCTTCTCATCCCTAGCCGCGCCGTCTTCTTCCTCGACCCGAGCCTAGTTCCCCAATTCAATCTCCCCCTCGCAATGGCGCCCAAGGCGAAGCCATCTGACAATAGGCGCAGATCTCCTGCAACTGGGAAGGATCCTGGGTAACGGAGGAAACTCTTGCGGATCTGGCCGAGGCTGGCTTCTTGCCGCCGAAGGGGACGGCGTCTGGCGGGCGCCAGGCGATGAAATCGAGCCGCGCCCCAAGCCCAACGAGCTGGTGATGTTCGTGGAGCACGTGGAGCGTGGATTCACGCCGCCAGGTTCTCCCTTCTTCCGCAATTTGCTGCAACGCCTAGGCCTCCGTCTTCACGACATCGGGCCCAACTCAATGCTCCAGGTGAGCAATTTTCACGTGCTGTGCGAGGATTACTTGGCATAGCCCCCAACATCGATCTGTGGCTGGCCTCTTTCACCTGCAACAGCCAACTTGTCTCCAAGGGTGGCGCCTACGTTCAGGTCGGCGCCATCTCTCTTCAGCGCCATAGGAATTCTTGCCTTCCCAAGCTAGCCCTGGCGAATCGACCCAGGGCTTGGCAAAAATCTTTCTTTATTGCCAAGATACTTCACCGGAGGGCGAAACTCGCCTTCCCTCCTGGTCTAACACCCTCTTCGTGCCTACCGAGGCACTGAAATCAAAACCCCGCGACTCGTCCATGTCCTTCATCAATGAGTCGCTGATCAAAGTCCGCGCCTTAATAGGTCATGGTCTTACTGGCCTTGATCTTCTCTCTTGCTGGACCAAATGGCGCATTCAGCCCGTGAGTCCACGACAGCGATCCTTCCTTGAGTGCACAGGCACCTCTGCTGACGTTGATCGTATCAAGGCTTCGGACTGGAGGCCTGAGGATTGGGTGGAATTTGTCACCCGCGTGACTGAGGAGAAGGACATCTCCTTCGATAAGGTGGGGCTTGCCCCTTTCAGTGTTAACAACAAGCCTTTTGAGGTAACTCCTCTTCTCTGTCTTTTCGCCTTCGTAGTTGAGTCGCATTCCTTTTCTTAATACTGCAACTTATATCTCTCTGATCCAGGCTGATGAGAACTACTGGTCGCTGCCTGCGACTGTCGCCGGCACTGCTGCTCCCAAGCGTGCCGCACGAAAGAAGTTGCTGCCCACTCTAGAGGGCAGCGAGACTGCTGATATCCCTTCTGTTGCCTCTGCGGCCTCAGATGATGAAGAGACTGAACTGGACGAGGACGAGAGTCCAGTGCCAGCCGCGAGTTCTGTTGCCGCGGCTGGACCAACTCCCCGTAGAGCCTCCAAGAGGCTATCTCGTGAAACCAGAGGTTGATGCTCTGGAAAACCCCGAGGCCACGAAGCGTCGCAAACCTGCTACGGGCGCGATCTCCTTCGTTGCCAGGCGTGCTTTCAAAGCCACCGCCTCTGCTGAAGAAGACATGGGTCCCCACTCTGGTAATTTCTGCTGTCTTGTCATCTTGAATGCTTATTCTTTTTCCTCTACTGACACGTAAAACTTCTGCTCGTAGATTCTGGGACCCAAGGCCTGTCCTCACCATCAAGTGGTGAACTTATGGCCTTTGTGAAGATGGCTCCAGAGTTAGTAACTTTTCCCTGTGCTTTCAATACTTTTATTCTGGCTTATGTTCTTCTTCACACAATGCCCTTGCTTTTTCAGAAGTGCGGCTAAACCCGCGACTGAGCCTGGAACCGCGGTTGAGCCGCATTTATCACCTGCGGCTCATACCGCCATGGTAGAGGGCGTGGCCACCACTGATGACCTGGCCACGGTCCCTGTTCTTGACACAGCCACCCAAGAGGTGGCTCTGGAGGATAGAACGGATCCCCTTATGATCCAGGACGTGGAGAAGGTCAACCCCTCCTCCATAGATGTAATGGCCAAGGATGCTGATACGCCAGTGGTTGAGTCGCCAGTGGCGGACAATCCGCGGTCGCCAATTCTACATGCTGAGGTTGCTTCTTCCTCCTCCACAAGCCGCGCTGAGAAACTGTCAGAGGCTATCATTGCCTCAAATGACAAGCAAGCCATGGAGCTCCGCAAGGCACTATCTGACCTGTCTGCGGCTTATAAGGTAAACTTCTATCTCCAGTTATCTGTCTCTAGCCCCCAAGGATCAAGTTTCTTCTTTGACTGTAAAGGGAGACTTGATGCTTCTCTTTTAGCTGTTGATATATACTTACTAACTGATGTACCCTTCGTAGGAGGAACTAAGCTCCATAACAGCTGCCAAAATTGCCTTGGAAAAGCAGCTGGGGGATACTCCCTCTGAACTGGAGAGGCTACGCGAGCTCCTTGGCCAGCGTGACGCTGAGCTAAAGAAGAGGGAAACCAGGATGGGCGAGCTATCTGATGAAAGCTTCAAGTTATCTGAGCAAGCCAAAACCGAGCTGCGGCTTAAAACTGTTGAAGAGAAGTTCCAGAGAGGGTCCAGCAGCTGGAGCTCCAAGTCAGTGCTCAGAAAGACGCCATTGCTGATGCCAATGAGGACGCAAGGCTTAAGGCTGTTTCCATTGGCGAGCTTGAGAAAAAGTTGAAGAAAGTTTCTGATGCCCATAACCTTGTCCACGCCAAAGTGTGCATCATGACTCAAGAGTTAACTGGTATGTGTTGCGACTCATATCTGCATCTTTTTCTCTACTATCTTTGCCTGTGGTTGTAGAGCTGACGGAGACATGCCTCGATGTAGGTGAAGATGCCAAGGAGCAGCGCGGCAGTACTCAAGAGCAGCTGGAGTATATCCGCGATTTTTCGCGAAGAACTTGTGACGCCATGAAATCACTGTCTAAGTGCCTGCTGCCGACCAAGCCAGTCCCCGGTGATTCTGAAGGGCTGCTGAAAAGACTGCTTAGGGCGCCTCAGTTCTTTTTGGACTGGAAGGAGTCCTCAGCTCGCACCGGCGCGGCTCATGTTCTTGCTTTGGCCAAGACGTACTATCCTTCTTTTGATGCTGCCAAGGTTGCAAAAGGTAGGCCCTCGAAGAAGGTGGATGGCACCGAACTGACGGCCTCAGAATATGCGACGACTTGGAAGGATATGCGCGGCCACGCGACTGAACTGGTGGAGGGGATAGATCTTGCGACCTATATGGGCAAGTATAATGCAGATGGAAGCAGATGGGAGAAGTTACCCGCTCCGTCATCCAGTGCGGTGATTCCGCAGGAAAAGAACCCCTCTCCAGGCGTATCCAGCTCTGCAGCCCCCAAGCCCGCGACTGAAGAGCCCTCCAGCGAGCCTGCGATTGCTCCTTCTGGCAAGCTTGGTAAGCCGCCTGTTCCTCCTTCCCACCGGCCAAAAGCTGCGCACAAGTGAAGAAGAGAAAACAATGGTTTGATCTTGGCCCTTAGCGGTCTGTAATAATTGTTAGAATTTATGTGTCATAAGACAATATTATGGTTTGCTTAAGTACTCTTGGCAGTACATGTTTCGACCAATAGGCTGGTCCTTATGATTTGTCTCGGTTTTTCCTCACTTAGGCCCTTGCGCGGCTCAGTATTTCCCAGGTAAAAAGTGCGTGTTCAGGGTCGAGAGCGGCCATGATAGGCAATCAAACTCGATTGACGCCGCACCCCCAGTACTTTGGCCGCATAGTGCAAGTCGCATCCAAGAGAGGTTGAGTATAATCACGATAAATGCCACTTGTTTGGCGATCCCAAGGAATAGGCCGCGCTAAAAAGCTGCCGCACCCCCAAGGGACCAATGATTAAAAAATAAAAGACTCACAGCTCAATTGGTAGTTTGAGATGCTTTATTTCAGAATCATTATATGATACATAGGGTCGGTCGCGCCTAGGTGGCGACCAGAAGTGATGCTTGGGTCGGTTGCGCCTAGGTGGCAACCAGAGATGTTACATGGGTCGGTCGCGCCTGAGTGGCGACCAGAATTGGGTCGGTTGCGCCTAGGTGGCAACCAGAGATGTTACATGGGTCGGTCGCGCCTGAGTGGCGACCAGAATTGGGTCGATCGCCCTAGGTGGCGATCAGAAGTGTCATATTGGGTCGGTCGCGCCTGAGTGGCGACCAGAATTGAAATTTTTAGCCCTGAGTGGCCAGCTTGATGATGTAAACTCTTAATAATTTTGCTGCGGCTGCTGATGGCAACTCGCGACGCTGGGATGTGTCCTTATTGGCAATGGCTCGTAGCCTTTGACTTCCTTGCCTCCCTTGCGGCCGTAATCTGAAGTCGCAAGTCAGGCAGGTGCCTCTTGGCCTTCACGATGTCATCAAAATTCTCCTGCGACTCGCGCATGGGCGCGCTCTCTGCGATGCAAGCTGCTCTGGCTATGGCCTTGTCGCCTTCTTCACATTCTTGAGCTATTCTTTTGTCGCCATTGATGGTGATGACACCCTAGGGCCTGGTATTTTAAGCTTTAGGTACACATAGCACGGCCTAGCCATAAACTTTGCGAATGCTTCTCTGCCAAACAGCGCATGATATGGGCTCTGGAAATCTACAACCTCGAACCAAATGTACTCGCTCCTGAAGTTGCTTTGTGTCCCAAAGGCGACCTCCAAGTTAACTCGCCCCAATGGCTGAGCTGATATGCCTGGCACGACACCATGAAACGTTGTTCTTGATGGGTGTAGCTGCTTTTCTTGAAGGTTCATTCTTTTGAAGGTTTCATAGTATAATATGTTGATGCTGCTGCCTCCATCCATCAGTACTTTGCTCAACTTGTACCCTGCGACTTGAGGGGCAACCACCAGCGCGAGTTTTCCCTCTTCATTTATTTCTCCTGGGTGATCCTCGCGGCTCCAAACTACTGGTTGTTCGGACCACTTTAGCCACTGTGGGACGGCTGGTACTATGGCGTTAACAGCCTGATTGCGTCGTCGCAGCTTTTGTTCCCTCCTTGAAGTATTCACCACAATGGTATGATACTGACCCAACTGTTTTGGGAACTGTGGCTGATCTGGCTGCGGATTTGGGACGGCGTTGTTGCTGTTGTTGCCTCCGCCATGTTTACCTTCCTCGTTGTTTTGATGATTGAAGTTTGTGTTGAGTGGCTGTCCATCCTTCCACTTTTTGTAATGATAACACTGTGCCTTCGTGTGGTTGGGTGGTTTCCCATCTTTTCCTATATGGATGTCGCAGGGGCGGTTGAAAACCTCTTCCAAATTAACTGGATGAAAATTCCTTCCTCTGCTGCTGCTTTGTTTGTAACGAGTATTCGTATTTGCGACTAACCCAGTTTCCTTCCTCGTTTTTGCGCTTGTTATAACTCGCATTGGCATTGCTAGCTTGCTGTTGTTGAGGCTTGCTACTGGCCTTCTTTCCCTTGCCAGTGTTTTCCTCTTCCTCCCCATCAGATGCGTCCCTGGTTTTATCCGAGCTAGCATACTTGTTGGCCGCCGCCATTACCTCGCTTAGGCTCTTGACTTTATCCTTCATGCGACCTAGTTTGTGGACTAGCGGCTCAAATTTGCAATTTTTCTCCATGACAAGGACTGCTGAACTGGGTGGTATATTGTCTGAGGAATGTATGATCTCTGCGACCCTTCTCATCCAGTGGCGACTCGACTCGCCTTCCTTCTGTACACAACGCTCAAGGTCCTCTATGCTGCAGAGTCGCTTGCATGTTCCTTGGAAATTCTTGATAAAAGCTTCCTTCATCTCATCCCAAGAGTTTATTGAATTTGGTGGCAAATTTTGTAGCCATATGTGGGCTGCGCCTTCTAACATCATGTTTAGGTAACGTGCGCAGATCTCTTCGGATGCATTTAGGATACTCATGCCCATCTCGTAATTGTTGAGCCAAGTAACAGGGTCCATGCTGGCGTTGTAGTTGGCGACCTTGCGAGGTCCTTTGAAATCTGCAGGAAACGGTTCAGACCTGATTCTTTCGCTGAAACAGACTGGGCCTTTGAGTCGCGACGATAGGTTGGACGAAGCTGGCCTTCCTATTGGGTTGGCCGCCGCGCGGCTGCACAATCTCTATGGGTTGAATTGCTGAGGTTGATTTTGAGCCGCAGGTTGATCTTCCCTTTGTCGCCTAGCCGAGCTTGAGGTCGCAACGTGTGGCGACTCCGCGTGGATGCTTCTCTCCGCCGTTGCTCTGCTATTGTAAGGGGTGGAGTGCAACCGTCCTGCGTGTTCGGACATATTCGCCTGCTGTATCACTGCTGTGCTCAGCATCTCAATGGCACGCCGTGCCTCTCTGTCCATTGGCGTGTTTCCTGCTGGCGCTAATCTGGCCAAGATGTTTGTGGCTGCAAAGAGATTCTCCACTGGGCTAACATAATGCCCTTGCGGCGTGTGGAACCTTTGAGGCTGCTGTGGCGACTGCTGAACAAAGGTTGGCTGCGTCAGTGGCGGGGCATCATGGCCCTGTTGTTAGCC
This sequence comes from Poa pratensis, assembly GCA_947311845.1. Classification (NCBI taxonomy): domain Eukaryota; kingdom Viridiplantae; phylum Streptophyta; class Magnoliopsida; order Poales; family Poaceae; genus Poa; species Poa pratensis. Next base: position 87,876,940 of record CAMZMU010000036.1, on the reverse strand, counting down.
GTACTATGGCCCTTGATCCAGGTATCTCTGCTACTCTTGGTGCTGCGAAAGATGGAACCGCTGGTACGATTGATGGTACGCGATTGCTTGAACCGCGGGCGCAGCTAACGGGGCCACGGACCGCATAACCATGGCAGATGGTGCCATGCGTGCGGGTACCGCGACTGAAGGTTGTGCGACCCCTGACCATGCGACCGGGTGCGTCGCGTTGGTGGCGACTGATGGGACCGCAATTGCTGGTTCATGGGGTGATTGGAACAGCTCCATAGGGTTTACTGTTCCTGGCTGCAGGCGACTCGCGTGACGTCTATGTGGCAAGGTGGCCTGTATTCCTTGCAGAGAATTGGTTTCCTCGATGAGTCGCAGTTGCTCCTGTTGGAGGCGCTGTTCCTCACGCGCCAGCCTGGCTCTCTCATCTGCGATTCTCTGGACTTCATCATATAGCCCGATCCTGGTAGCCTCCAATTCTGTCACCCTAGCAGCCGCGTTAACCGCAGATATTGGTGTAAACAACACGCTTCCCTGTGGCGGCGTGACCGCTGCGCTGGGGGTTACCCTTGACCCTGATTCCGCAGGCGCGACTCCAGGTGGAGTCTCTCTGTTTGCGACTCCTGAGGCCGCGACTCCTGGCGTCATCGCAGCGGATGCCGCGACTCCTGATGAATCTAGCGCGGCTTGTTCTGCTGCTTCCGGCGGTGTGGGGGCTAAGCTGCCTGGTGGCATGCCCAGCCCTTCGTCTGCTTCTGTGGTCCTGTAGACCCCTTCCACGTGCCGATCTTCTACAGAGGGCGAGCCACTATCCACAGGGCCTCCGCATAGCCTTTCCTCAAGGACATACTCAATGGATTGGCCTTCTTCGTCTTCGAGAGGCAGCGACTCGTGGTTGATAGATCCTTCTTCTTGGTCCACTGTTACCGCGACTCCTTCTTCTGAGTCGCCATGCTGCGACGGATCCTCTGACTCGCCGCCAATGAAGCCGACGAAGACGTTGATGGATCCAAAGGGGATGACGTGGCCGGTCTCCAAGTAATCTGCTTCCGGCCCCCAGCTTGAGTCGTCGATGAGGGGTGTGCCATTGACCGTGATGATACGGCCAACAACAAGATCTTCAGCTCCCTTCATGGATCCTGCGCGGAACGTGACGCTTTGACCGCAGGCCCCACGGTGGGCGCCAACTGTCGTGGGTTTGTCACGTCAGGTGTCATAGATGACTTCGTAGGTGTGGGATTACGCGAGTCAAGCATCTCCGAGCTTGGGATCGCAGGAACAAAGATCAACACAGATTTACCCAGGTTCGGCCCCCTCAATGTGAGGTAAAAGACCTACTTCCTGCCTACCCTAGATTGGTATTGATATGATAATCGAGGTGTTACAATGGAGGCGATCCGATCTGGTACTCGCCGTATGAGCTAGGGTTTGGGGCTTGATAGCTTGACCCGCTCTAAGTCCTGCGAGTCCTCTTTATATACACAGAGGCTTGCTAGGTTACAAAAGGAAACTTCCCATAAGGAATACATCCACAGAGGCCTACTCGGAGACTACTTGGTCTTCACGTCCTCCGGGATTTGTCTTCTAGATCCTTCTCCTTATTGTCGTGGGATTGTCACGTCAGGTGTCATAGATGACTTCGTAGGTGTGGGATTACGCGAGTCAAGCATCTCCGAGCTTGGGATCGCAGGAACAAAGATCAACACAGATTTACCCAGGTTCGGCCCCCTCAATGTGAGGTAAAAGACCTACTTCCTGCCTACCCTAGATTGGTATTGATATGATAATCGAGGTGTTACAATGGAGGCGATCCGATCTGGTACTCGCCGTATGAGCTAGGGTTTGGGGCTTGATAGCTTGACCCGCTCTAAGTCCTGCGAGTCCTCTTTATATACACAGAGGCTCGCTAGGTTACAAAAGGAAACTTCCCCATAAGGAATACATCCACAGAGGCCTACTCGGAGACTACTTGGTCTTCACGTCCTCCGGGATTTGTCTTCTAGATCTTTCCCTTATGGCGGTTCAATATTGGGCTTGTTCCCAAGTGGGCCTTCATCCGTGCGAGTAAGTTAAGTCGCACTGGGCCGCGGGTTAATCCAGAAAGTATTCCCCCGACATTAGCCCCCAAGCGTGGCCTGAACTTCATAGTATTTCTTGATCTTGAATGCTTAGGCCGCGCTTTTCCTTGTTTCGCGGCTTATAATTGTGCAAGTTTGGCCTTGACTCGCACCTGGAAGATCATCTGACTTCGTGAGCTTTAGAGTATCCTGATAGCTTCAGAACTTGATGACGATCTATCTTCAAATTTTTGATGATAATATGATATAGCCCCCAAGGATTGAGAGGATGTTATGTGGTAATCATCTCAATTCTTCTCAGAGAACTCTGAAGGTCATCACCTGTAACTTGATATCATGAATAAAACAATTGTTAAGTTACAAGTAATTGTAATTGGTGTTGCCGTACTATAAGCAGTACATCGACCTCTAGTTAGGCCATCTGAATCCTTAAGTGGGCACTCGCGCGACTCAGTATTTCCTAGGAATATGTGTGTTCAGGGTCGAGAGCGGCCATGATAGGCAATCAAGCTCGATTGACGCCACACCCCAGTACTTTGGCCACATAATGCGAGTAGCAATCCAACTTAAGGTAAATTTGATAATTGCCAATAAATCGGCTGTTTCAGGGTAACAAAGACCCCAAGAAACATAATGATATTGCCATGATAGGCTAAGCTATGATAAGCTTTGATTATGATGACACATAAGGTCGCGCCTAGGTGGCAACCGAGTGTTATACATAGGGTTGGATCGCGCGTAGGTGGCGATCCATGGTGATACATGGGGTCGGTCGCGCCTAGGTGGCGACCAGAGATGATACAAAGTTTACGGCCGCGCCTAGGTGGCAGCCGGTTTCTGATACAAGGGTCGATCGCGCCTGGGTGGCGATCAGATGTTGCATAGGTCGCGCCTAGGTGGCGACCAAAGTTGAAGTTCTAGCCCTGAGTGGCTGTGATGATACTCAGCTATAAAGCTGGAAAGGATGATGCTTGGCTCTGATTAGCCTTTTCTTATGTATAGTACGGTCGCAGGTGTGCGACGTTCCAAGGGCGAGGTGCCTCGAGACGATCCTCGAAATCATGGCGTTCGCTGCTTTCTTCCCTTACATCCAGCAGGTAGTACGACCCATTGTTTAGCTTCTTGCTGATGATGTAGGGTCCTTCCCATGGAGAGGACAGCTTATGCATTCCCTTGTGATCTTGTTTAAGTCGCAGTACTAGGTCGCCTTCTTGAAAGGTGCGGGTTTTGATGCGTCTGGCATGATAGCGTCGCAAGTCTTGTTGATATACTGCTGACCTTGATGCTGCCAAGTCTCTAACCTCTTCTAATGTGTCCACCGAGTCTTGCCGAGCTATCTCATTATCTGTCTCGATGTAAGCCGCAACTCTTGGTGAATCATGTATGATATCGCTGGGCATGACTGCTTCTGCTCCATAGACCATGAAATATGGTGTAAATCCTGTGGATCTGTTAGGGGTTGTTCTCAAGCTCCACAGTACTGCTGGCAGTTCTTCCACCCAACATCCTGGAGATGCTTCGACCTTTTCAATAAGGCGCGGCTTAATTCCATGGAGAATTTCCTGGTTAGCTCGCTCAGCTTGTCCATTGCTCTGCGGGTGTGCTACTGACGTGAGGTCCAATCTTATCCCATTGTCTGCGCAAAATATCTGTGTAGCCCCTTCAGAGGTGTTGCTCCCATTGTCTGTAATGATACTATGGGGGTAACCGAAGCGGAATATGACCTTCTTCAAGAACTTGACTGCTGTTTCAGCCTCGCAATCTCCCACAGGTTCTGCTTCTATCCACTTTGTGAATTTGTCCACCATGACTAAGAGGTGAGTTTTTCCGTTTGAAGACCGTCTGAAAGGCCCTACCATGTCAAAACCCCATACGGCAAAAGGCCATGTGATGGGTATTGTGCGAAGTGCTTGGGCTGGCATATGATCTTGCCTAGCGTATCTTTGACATCCATCGCACACTCTGACAATTTGCTCTGCATCTGCTAATGCTGTTAACCAGAAGAATCCATGTCGGAACGCCTTTGCCACCAAAGATCTTGACGAAGCATGATGGCCACAATCGCCTGAATGAATTTCGTGCAAGATTTTTCGTCCCTCTTCTGGTGAGACACATCTTTGAATGCTCCTGATACGCTGCGCTTGTATAATTCATTGTTGATGATTGTATAGGCCTTTGATCGTCGTATGATTTTGCGCGCCTCAATTTCATCGTCCGGCAGCACTCCGCGACTTAAATATGCCATGTATGGCTCTGTCCATCCTGGCTGTTCATGCAGGGCTGCGACTAAAGTTGAATCATCCTCTGGCTCTGCAATGTCAATTTCTGCTGGAGGTTTGACTGATGGATTGTGCAGTTCATCCAGGAAAACATTGGGTGGGACTGACTGTCTATTGGATCCAAGCCGAGACAGGGCATCCGCAGCTTCATTTTGTCTCCGATCAATATGTTCAACTTGGTATCCAGTGAAATGTCCAGCAATTCTGTCCACCTCTCTCCTATATGCAGCCATGTTCGCATCCTTGCTGTCCCACGTTCCGGAGACCTGCTGTGCCACCAAGTCTGAATCGCCAAAACAGCGTATGCGACTGATGTTCATCTCCTTTGCTATACGTAGACCATGAAGCAGTGCCTCGTACTCCGCCACGTTATTTGTGCAGTTGAAGTGTATCTGTAACACATACCGCAGCTTGTCTCCCTTGGGAGATGTCAGAACAACTCCAGCCCCCGAGCCTTGCAACTGTCTTGACCCATCAAAATGCATGGTCCAGTATTTGGTTTCTGCCATGCTAGGGCAACTTGGATTTCTGTCCAATCGTTAATAAAATCTGCAAGGGCTTGCGACTTAATTGATGTGCGCGGCTCGTAGCTGATGTGATGTGGTCCCAACTCGATCGCCCACTTAGCGACTCTTCCAGTAGCTTCTCGATTACGAATGATATCTGCCAATGGTGCTGAACTCACCACAGTTATTGGATGCTCTTGGAAGTAGTGCTTCAGCTTGCGACTCGCCATGAACACTCCAAACACCAACTTCTGCCACTGTGGGTAACGCTGTTTGGAAGCTGTGAGGACTTCGCTCACGTAGTATACTGGTCTCTGGACAGGGTATTCCTTTCCTGTTTCTTGTCTCTCCACAACCATGACAGCACTCACAGCGCGGGAATTTGCCGCTATGTATAGTAGCATTGGCTCTTTATCTTTTGGAGCCGCCAGAACTGGAGCATTCGTCAATTGATGTTTCAAGGCTGTCAGAGCTTCGTCGGCCTCTGCGTCCCAAACGAAGGTGTCTGATTTTTTCAACAGTCTGTACAAAGGTAGTGCTTTCTCTCCCAATCTTGATATAAAGCGACTCAAAGCTGCTACGCAACCAGTAAGCCGCTGTACATCTTTTATCTTTTCTGGCTTTTGGAGATCCATCACGGCCTTTATCTTGTCAGGATTGGCCTCAATGCCTCTTTCTGATACTATGAATCCCAATAGCTTTCCTGCTGGTACTCCGAAGACGCACTTTGTGGGGTTGAGCTTCATGTTGTATTTTCTGAGATTTGTGAATGTCTCTGCCAGATCACCAATAAGATCCTGGCTAACTTGCGATTTAATCACAATATCATCCACGTAGGCATGAACGTTGCGACCTATTTGCTCATGTAGCAATTCTGAATGCATCTTTGGTAAGTCGCACCTGCGTTCTTCAACCCAAAGGGCATGCTGACGTAACAAAAAGCTCCGAAGGGTGTGATGAAGGACGTCTTTTCTTGGTCTCCCTCTTCATCTTGATTTGATGGTAGCCTGAATAGGCGTCCAAAAAGCATAACAGCTCGCACCCAGCAGTTGAATCAATTACTTGGTCGATTCTTGGCAAAGCAAATGGATCCTTTGGACAAGCTTTGTTAAGACTGGTGTAATCAACGCACATTCGCCACGTACCGTTCTTTTTCATAACCAATACTGGATTTGCCACCCACTCCGGATGGTATACCTCTGTGATGAATCCTGCAGCCAGCAAGCGAGCTATTCCTCTCCTATTGCCTTTCTCCTGTCATCATGAAAACGCCGTAGTGGCTGCTTCACTGGTTTAGCCGCAGGGTTCACTTTGAGGCTATGTTCTGCTAATTCTCTTGGTACCCCTGGCATATCTGACGGCTTCCATGCGAAGATGTCTTTATTTTCCTGGAGAAAAGCAACGAGGGCCTTCTCCTGCTTCTTCCATGTGTGCTCCAATGCTAGTTTGCTTGGATGAGTCGCCAGGAACAAGATTTATCTGCTTAGTGTCCTGGGCCGCTTTGAATTTCATTGGTGGCTCGGCAGATGGCGTGGTAACCACACTCATATCGTTTGGGTCCACCTGCGACTTATAACCTTTTAGTTCTTCCGCGGCACAGGCGGATTCTGCGAAAGCCGCATCTCCTTTCTCACATTCTATTGCTTTTTCTCTATCTCCGTACACTGTGATGACCCCTTTTGGTCCTGGTATCTTCAACTGTAGGTACACGTAGCATGGCCTGGCCATAAACTTAGCAAAGGCCGTTCTTCCAAACAAGGCGTGATATGGGCTTTGGAATTTTACTACTTCGAAGCTTAGGAATTCACTTCTAAAGTTCTCTTCTGTTCCAAAAGTTACCCCTAGGGTTATTTTCCCCACTGGCCGTGCGGACCTTCCTGGGACAATGCCGTGAAATACTGTTGACGTGGGCTGCAGGCTGGAATCCTTGAGTCCTAGACGCTGGAAAGTATCGTAGTACAAGATATTAATGCTGCTTCCTCCATCCATAAGCACTTTGGTCAGCTTGTATCCTGCAACGTATGGTGCCACAACCAGTGCCAACTTGCCAGGTTCCCGTACCTGTGGCGGGTGGTCGTCGCGACTCCAGGTTACCGCGTATTCTGACCACCTTAACCAAGCGGGTGTTGTTGGTATCACGGCGTTCACCTGCTGACTTCTCCGGCTCAATTTCTCTTCTCTTTTGGAGGTATCGATAACTATTGTGTGATACTGCCCCGTCTGCCTGGGGTTACTCGCGCCGTGCTGCCCAATGTTTGTGTTATGAGCCGCACTAGGGTTTCCTTCATGGGAATTCCCCCCGTTGTGTTGGCTCTCTTCTTTCCACTTTTTGTAATAATGGCATTGCGCCTTGGTATGGTCCGCTGGCCGTCCATCACCTGTCGCATGAAGGTCGCATGGCCGGTTGAAAACTTCTTGCATATTGATTGGACGGGAGCCGTATCCTCGACCCCTTCCACGCTGGCCTCTGAATCCTCCACGCGCATTGGCTACGAGCCCTGAGTGACCATCTTCGCTTTTGCGTTTGTTTTGACTCGTGTTGTTGTGGCTCGTTTGCTGCTGCTGGGGCTTGTTGGAGTTTTTCTTTCCTTTTGCAGCAACCTCCTCTTCTTCTCCGTCTGACGCGTCTCTGGTTTTGTCTGAGCTGGCATATTTGTTAGCCGCAGCCATCACCTCGCTGAGGCTCTTGACTTTATCCTTCATGCGACCCAGCTTATGAATCAGCGGCTCAAACTTGCAGTTTTTCTCCATCACCAGGACGGCTGAGCTTGGTGGTATATTATCTGAGGAGTGTATTATTTCTGCCACCCTTTTCATCCAATGGCGACTTGACTCGCCTTCCTTCTGGACACAACGCTCTAAATCTTCTATATTGCAGAGTCGCTTGCAAGTTCCTTGGAAGTTCTTAATGAAGGCATCCTTCAGTTCCTCCCAAGTATTTATAGAGTTGGGAGGCAAATTTTGCAGCCATATGTGCGCTGCTCCTTCTAGCATCATGTTTAGGTAGCGTGCGCAGATCTCTTCAGATGCGTTTAGGATGCTCATGCCCATCTCGTAATTGTTGAGCCAAGTGGTTGGATCCATGCTGGCGTTATAGTTTGCCACCTTGCGTGGCCCTTTGAAATCTTCAGGAAAAGGTTCCGATCTGATCTTTCAGTGAAACACGCTGGTCCCTTGAGTCGCGAGGACAGGGCTGGGTGCGCCTGCGGGGTTATCTGCGGGCCGCTTTTGCATCAATGGTGCATTCGCCTGCGCTTCTGCGACTTGCTCCTGTGCCTCTGTGCGACTCCTGACACGTCCTCTGGTGGCCTGCTCTGGACGCTTCTTTCTGCGTAATCCTGTGATTGGCTGGTACGAGGGGCAGCTGTGCTTCGGCTTCCGCCCTATTGGCTTGTTGCAGGACTGCCGTACTTAACATCTGAATCGCGCGCCGCGCCTCAGCATTGACCGGGTCATCGCCTGTTGGTACCATCTGAGTCAAGATATTAGCCGCAGCATACATATTATCGACAGGGTTCTGGTAATGGCCCTGTGGGGTGTGAAACCTCCTTGGTTGTTGCTGGGTCTCTTGATTTGTTGGTACCCTTCCTTCCGCAGTCGTCTGGATTCCCGTCCCTGCGGCTGGAGTGAGCGGGATTTCCACTGTTGGTTGAGTCGCGCGCAGCTGTGTTTGCGGGTCAACCTGTTGTTGAGTCGCAGCCAGCGCGGCTACTCTCTGCCGCTCCTGTTGGATTCCTTGGTTTATCTGATCGAGCCTGCGGCGCTCTTCTTCCATCCTTCGAACCTCATACAGGAGCTCGGCCCTGGCGGCCTCAATTTCTGTTGCACGGAGGGCGGCGTTCGTGGCTGACACAGGGACAAGAAGTGGGTTGCTTGGGGGTGCCGATGCCTCGGTTTCTCCAGCAGTTCCTGATGCACCTGCTCCTCCGGCCATGTAAACCGCGACTTGTGCCATCTCTTGATCTGGTGATGATGTGATTTCTGGTGGGTAACCCCAGCAACTTTCTTCAAAGGCAGGTATGATGGACCCAAACTCTTGCGAGTCCATGCTTTCCACGGATTCTTCCCCGTCATCGGCGACTTCTTCTACTGAATCGCCTTCCTGGACCGATCTAACGGACCTGCCACCGATGAAGCCGACGAAGACGTTGATGGATCCGAACGGGATGACGTGGCCGGTCTCCAAATAATCTGCTTCCGGCCCCCAGCTTGAATCGTCGATGAGGGGTGTGCCATTGACCGTGATGATACGGCCAACAACAAGATCTTCAGCTCCCTTCATGGATCCTGCGCGGAACGTGACGCTCTTGACCGCAGGCCCCACGGTGGGCGCCAACTGTCGTGGGTTTGTCACGTCAGGTGTCATAGATGACTTCGTAGGTGTGGGATTACGCGAGTCAAGCATCTCCGAGCTTGGGATCGCAGGAACAAAGATCAACACAGATTTACCCAGGTTCGGCCCCCTCAATGTGAGGTAAAAGACCTACTTCCTGCCTACCCTAGATTGGTATTGATATGATAATCGAGGTGTTACAATGGAGGCGATCCGATCTGGTACTCGCCGTATGAGCTAGGGTTTGGGGCTTGATAGCTTGACCCGCTCTAAGTCCTGCGAGTCCTCTTTATATACACAGAGGCTCGCTAGGTTACAAAAGGAAACTTCCCCATAAGGAATACATCCACAGAGGCCTACTCGGAGACTACTTGGTCTTCACGTCCTCCGGGATTTGTCTTCTAGATCTTCTCCTTATGGCGGTTCAATATTGGGCTTGTTCCCAAGTGGGCCTTCATCCGTGCGAGTAAGTTAAGTCGCACTGGGCCGCGGGTTAATCCAGAAAGTATTCCCCCGACACTTATGGCGGTTCAATATTGGGCTTGTTCCCAAGTGGGCCTTCATCCGTGCGAGTAAGTTAAGTCGCACTGGGCCGCGGGTTAATCCAGAAAGTATTCCCCCGACACATACCGCTTCTAAAACTTGGTCTTGAAAGCCTCCCAGGTCACAACTTCACCTTGAGGCAACAGTGCCTTAACCGATTCCCACCATGCTCGGGCGGCACCTGAGAGGTAGTGAGTAGCATAGACCACCTTCTCATTGTCGCCAACATGGGCGACCTCTAGATTGTTCTCGATCGTGCGGATCCAGTCATCCATGTCAAGTGGATCCACCCTCTGTGAGAACACCGGGGGATTAGTGTTCTGGAAGTCTCGCAGCTTGGAACGGCCTTCTTCATTGCCATTGCCGCCATTGCCACCATTAGGGTTGACGGCAATCTGGGCCAGGTGCTGCAGTGTGGCGAGGTTCGCTGTCCTCTCGGCACGAGCGGCCTCACGGTCCTCCATGAAGAGGCGCATCAGCTGGGCCATAGTGGGCTCGGGTGGTGGTGGTGGGTCTCTCGCCATACTGAAGTTTAGAAAACGGCAGAATTAAAACTCCAAACAAATAATAAATAAAACATTTGAGATAGAATGAAAACATGCCAGCCATGCAAACAGGGACATCATACAAATGCAGCAAGAACACATGGCACAAATGGGATAACTAGCTCGATAATAGGGTCTCGATACGACTCACATGAGTTCACAAATAAAAGTCTAACACAAAAGCCGCCTTACAACCATCAAGGCTACCACATACTAATGACAACAAAGTCACACGATCGCAACATAACAAGCTCGCGACAGGGTGATCCTAACTCAAAAGAACTACTCGAAGTAGCTACTCGTCCGCTGCAGCGACGTCAAGTGAAGTGAGTGCGTCGCCGTCGTAAGGGGGCTCGTCGGGGTCCTCCTCCTCGGAAAGAACTAGCTCCGAGTCCGCGTCGGTGTCGTCGCGAAGGTTGTCGTCCTCCTGCTCGCTCTTCGGCTCCATGTCCATATCCTCCATCGGATCCTCGTCGTCGGGCAGGAGATCGTCGTTCTCCTTGCGCAACTCCTCAAGCTCCTCCTCTAGCTCGGCGATCCGGGTGTCACGTAGCTGAATGGTCACCTCAAGATCATCAACCCTACGCGAGAGGTTGAGCTGCCAGTACGGGGCGGTCTTGAAACGGGCCTCGAAGCGACGGGTCTCCTTCCGCTCCTTCCCGCGCGCGGTACGGGACCTCCTCAGGTGCTACTCAGTGGCCTTGAGCTTCTCCTCGGCAATCTTCAGCTTGTCCAGTGACTCCGTGAGCTGGGCCTCCACAGCCTCGGTGTCCTGCTCGGCCTCCGTAACGCGGTTCTCCGCGTCGACGTACTGCATACGACGAAGGTCGCTCTCCATACGGCTGTGGATCAGCTGATCCTGAGTGTGCTCCAGAAGGATCCCCAAGTCCTCCACGTGCAGCCCAAAGATGGGGTGGGGGCGCAGAGGCATAGAGTGGCCCTGGTCGTCGCGCCTCTCGAAGAACTCGAAACGGGTGCCGACTAACTCGGCGCTGTGGAAGTGCACCAAGCGAGCGAGAGCCCGCTGCAGGATGGTCGCAGTAGCTGCGGTCTGGGTGGGCTCGATGGCCTCCACGGTCAGCTCCTCCGCCAACGGTGGTACAAGAGGGCCTCGAAGGGTGCACCTCACCCTCCAGGACATCTCCCCGTCGACTAACGGCAGAGCGCGTCCTCCACGCAACTCAGGAAGTGGACGCCCCAAAAGCCTGGTCAACGCAAGCAGCTCGGTCTGGAACAGTGGCATCGCTCCCGGGGTAGGTATCGCCCCCAGTTGGATACTCGTCGTAAACCCGTCGGCCATCTACACAAAATTTTAAATGAAGGTTTAATTAGTGATCGGTGTGCAAAATTTTAAGTAGCACAAGTAAAACAAGTTATGCAAGTAAAGTTATTTATAGTAATTAAAATAGAGGGGAGAGGATACAGCAGTATATTCCGCAAGTTTAAACACCTCTCCTAAGTTTTTAAGGAAAAACAGTTTTGCGTGACGTCGACGCCCATCCTAGCTAAAGTCTCCTAAGGTCAACGATGGCTCTGATACCAAGTCTGTAAGGACCCCTCAGACCACCGGTCCGAGATGTCCACGTTATGTAAAATAGATCACGATCCCAATGATCAGTGCATCACAATCACATAACCAACATGGTATCCAGAGTTACATCATTCAAGTCGTACGAATAAAAGTCTTACAACACGGAGTGGTCACATGACCAAGTCTGCAAATCATCGTCACGCAGGACGGAATTAACTAAGATACAGCGGAAGCTCGTGGCTAGCGTCGGCCCTCGCCTCCAACGGACGCAACCCCACGAGTGCAGTTGACCGGTGACAGCTAAGCGGCGTAGTCGTCGACATACTCCTCCTCCTCAGCATAGGCCTCCTCATAGAAATCTGGACGTTTGAATATCCAGGGACACAGCCATATGAGTACAATTACGTACTCGCAATACCACCTCAAGGCTTAAGTTTTCATGGTAATGCAATGAAACGTTTTCGAAAACTGGGGTAGCTGCTATATATGACTATAGGGCTTAATTTTCACAAACGATGCTTCTAGACATAGAGAATACAACATCTCTATATCTTTGTTGAAAAAGGCATTTGGAGATATAATTCTCCTTCTTTTAGAAATGGCAGAAACCATTTCCACGATTGAAAACACTTTTGTAAAACTTTTTCAAACACCAGGATAGGGATGCCCCTTTTTCCTTTCCGGGTTCCGACTGGTTGACTCCCCGAGACCAACCATCTTCTCCCAAAATCCGTACCTCCCAGGTACCTCCTTGATGTCTCCTTTCTCCTTTGCCGAAAAACAGTTTCTTTTTAAAACATAAAATGCCCATACGCCTAGATCGGTGGCCTTTCCAACCGTCCATGACCGCGGACACGGCTATTCGAATAGTTTTACACTCTGCAGAGGTGGTGCACTTTCACCACACCAAACGGTCATCCGCCGTGTTCAGCCACGGTCCGTCATACGACAGTATGCGGGGGTTCGGATAACCAGATCAAAGCTTTTCACTATGTCGACCCTAGTACGGAGCCTCCTCTTCAGTGGGTCTGAATCTCCCCGGCACCCAGTGGAGATGGCCATCGTATCGATCCGGTCCCTCCAAGCAACACTGCGCCATGACAGGAGGCCCACTGTTTGCAACCAGCAGCGATCCAGACTCGAACTGGATCCCGCATTTAGATAACTTGGTTCAGAGAGCCCCGCTCTCCTAAGCAATTTGAGGCGCTCCATACTAAGATAAACAAGTTTCCGGCTAAGCCCTACCCATCTCAGGTAATGTGGTTGCACGGGTTAATTGTTCGGGCGGCCGCTAGGGCAGTACTTTGTTTTTCAAAAACATCTCCACCTCCGACTGCTCCCAGCAGCTCGGGTTTTCGTAAACATCTCCGATTGCTCCCAGCAACTCGGGTTTTATAAAACACTTTCTCGCCGATTGCTCCCAGCAACTCGGGTTTTCGTAAACATCCCCGATTGCTGCCAGCAACTCGGGTTTTCTTCCGAAAACATTTCATCAAAACCAGGCTCCCATCCTATAATTTTGAGATAAGATTATAAGGATATACTACTAGAAAATATAATTTTCTTGATAGCGCCTTCAGTAGAAGACTTCTCAAGTAAAGACTTATTCTCATAAAACCTATTATATACTAGTGGATATCTTTGGCCAAACAATATTTTGTAAAAATAGTTTTGGGGTGGCAAAATGCCACAAAAGAAATAAAGCATGCATTATTTTATTTTGAAAACAAAACATGCTTTGTAGAAATAATAGGATTTCAGTAGGGTGGTGAGGTGGCTTGCCTTGCTCAGCAAAGGGTCCCTGGTCTTGTTCTGCTTCGTAGGCCTGCTCAGTTTCCACGTAATGCTCCTCCTCTTGCGGATCTATAGTACCGGAAAATATAAACGGAACTATCGTCACGCTAGGAAGCGGGTTGACAACAATCTAAAGTAAATAAACAAAACAATCAAGCATTTCAACTCACAAATCTCCTCTGGACATATGTCTAAAACAATCCTAAACATAAGCAATTAAAAACAATCATTTGCAATATGACTTTTTAATAGAGGCAGAGTTGCTGTTTTGGAGAAAAAGGCACAAGTCCTAGAATAATGTTCCTAAAATCAAATCCTTTTACCACAGTACTCCTAGTAGTCATACCAAGCCATAGAAATTGGATTTGCATCAAAAGCTACCACCAAACAAGACTTAAAAATCCTACAAAAGCTACTGGTCTCCACACCAAAAGGATTAAAACTCCAGTTCTGGGAATCTCCTGCATGCAAGGTTAAATCCTATGGAAAGGTATTGATTTTAGCTTTCTGTAGAAATTGGATTCACTCTATTTGGATCATCCTAGCTCAAGATAAAAATAAAACACTAGAAAGCACACATCTCACAAGATTTAAAGCCAAGCAGGATATACTAATTATTTTTGAGCAAACTCACTTCTGCATGTTTAAGCAAACACACAAGAGTACTACAAAATTTGCCCTATTGAAATTACACTAACAGATCTACCACAAATCAATTAAACTAAACATGCAAATCTAACAGAAACAGGAAATAGAAAAAGATCTGGAAAAAAAATGAGAGGGGCCGTGCATGGGCTGGACCTGGCAGCGGCCGGCGCGGATCTGGGCCGTGCGCGAGGCAGGCCGGCCCAACTCGGCGTCCCGCGCGCGCGCGGGCGCGGAAAACGGTCAGCGACCGCTGCGTTCAAACGTCCGGATCGACGGCTCTCCTGCGTCGTGTCCAGGGCGACGTGGCCGTGGTCGCGCAGAGAGGGAGAGAGAAGGCGAGCTCGCCGGAGAGCTCACCTAGGGGCTGCGCACAGCTGCGGGAGGGGGTGGAGTCGAGGGAGGAGACGACGGCGAGCTCGGCGGTGTCCTCAGGCGCCGCATGCATCGCCGGAGTCCATGGCGACGGCGGCGGCATGTTCTTCGGGTCGAGGATGAAGGCGACGTCTCCGACGGCCTCTGGGCAAAAAGAAGAGGGGGAGGAGTTAGGCCTCGACGAGGGGAAGCTCCACGGCCGAAAATGGGGGGGGGGGAGGGGAAAGAAGGAGTAAAACGGCGGCACGGCCGGGTTTCGTCGGCGGGGACCTTCGGGTTGTCTCCGTCGTTCTCGAGCAGCAGCGAGCACGGGAGCGAGCAGGGCGTCCAGGGGAGAGAGAGAGGGTGTGTGTGCGTGGTCTGAGAGAGGAATGGGGAGCAGAGGGGCACGGGGTCGGGTTTTAGGCCAGGGGCGTCTCCACGGGCTCGTTCGGACCAGGGGGGCCAAGGAGAGCTCGCAGTGGCTGGCTTGGGCGGTGGGGAGTGGGGGCAGGGATGAGGTGGCCAGGGGTGACGAGCTCTGGCCAGTGAGGAGAGGGGAGAGTGAGCTCCGGTTGGGCAGGGAAGGAAAAGAAGAGAGGAGAGTGGGCAAGGGCAAGCCGGGGTGGATGACACGTGGGTCCAGGGGTGGGGTGCTGGTCCTCTTCTTTGACTCCAGCAGAGGCAGCCGTTGGAGAGGGGAGGGATTAGGTTTAGAGTAGTTTTAGGATTAAAAGTCTAACACTAATAGTTATACTAATTTTACTAATAGAGTCTACTAAACCAACACAAGGACTAAACATGCCCAAGTGTGGGATGACCCCAAAAGAGGTGTTGCAAAGGTTTGCTGGCTAAAAAGGAGTGAAGAAAGAATTTTTGAAAACTTAGCAAATTGAGGAGAATGACCAAATGGTCACTGTTTTGAATAGGTCCAAAACCCTAGATGATTTTGTGCTTAAACAAGCCTCCAAAAATTCAAACAATGCATATACTGAAAGTGGAACATTCATAGAGCAGGGAGGTCGAGTTGCATGTCAAAAATCACACAAGGTTTACTTAATCCAGGGCTGTAGATTGGCTAAGTTTTAACAAACATGAAGATCAAGAACTCTAGTTTTAAAACTAGAGGAATTTATTTAAAGTGACACCAAAAGGATGCACACCACACTAGAGGGCTAAGAATCAAATTAAAACCAAGCAAGCAAGAGTGGACTAAAAATCAAGCAAAAGTTTTTGCTATTTTGGAAAATTCTAGATTAACACCACAATTTTAAGTTTAGGAAAAAAAATTGGGGTGTTACACTGGAGAAGAAGGTTGAAGAGTACAAGGGGAGGCTCGAAAAACTAGAGGAAAGATACAAGGACGTCATCGAGAAGATGGAGAAGATCCAATGCTTTATGTGGGATGTAGAGAACCAGAACTGCGAGTATGAAGAACGCTTCAAGAAAATTGCAGCAGCTGGCACCCTCAGGTACAATGATCCACCTACATCTTTCCGTGATGGAAGGCCTTTCCCATGGAAGATGGCTGAATGGGAGGAAGAATATGAGAAGGAGGAGGTCGCAGCAAAGGAGGCTTTAGCAAAACGTCAAGCTTGGGGAAGTTCCACCTAGTCTTTATCTCTACTAGTTTATCATATCTATCTAGTCATGGTGTGTTTTGCTTTTATCGTTTAGTTATCAATATCTCTTAGGCGTGTGTGAGCTCATGGAGCATTATCATGTATCTCTATCTTGTGGTTTATCAATGAATATGAAAGTATGGTGTCATCCATGATTCCCTTGTTTGGAGATTTATGGGTAACACTCATGCAAATGTGCGTGGCATATTTAGAAGTTTCAGTCACATCTTGCCTTGAACTTAATTAACTTGAGTATGTTGGACAATTGTAGAATTATCTCATTATAAAATAAGTAAAGAGAATGAGTCAATATGACTTGAAAATTAATAGTTTAAGGTTGAGATATAGTCTTGTAGGATAAAAAGTTAGGAAGGGTTAATGAAAAGGATATGAAACACTCTTTTTAGAATCTAGTATCTTTTGAGCAAATTAATGAATCATGGATATTTCAATACTTATGCTCTTGGAAAGTGAATGAAAAGGAAGGCACCTGAAAATTAAGTTAGCCATGGAAAGTGTAAGATAAAGGTTGAATAGAGCATAGGAACTTGATTGAAATATCCATGACTAAAGTTTGCACTAGTTACTAGGGAAGCAAGGTTGTAAATAATCTTATATCTATCTTTTCATTTGTCTTCTTTGAACTTGTTATCTAATAAGAATTTATCTTGTCTTTCAATTTCAGCAAAGTATAAAATATTATAATGCAAAATAATAACATAAGAGTCAGCATAAAATGCAAAATTTGAGTCATAATAACAGAAGAGTCACAAAAAACAATATAATATGCGTATGTTAGTCGTATTTTTATAACGCCGCGTTTATGTCATGTAAGTGTTTTCTTACGTTCTCCTTAACTTCAGATGTAAGGCAGAATTTACGCGACTTTAAAATCATTTACGGCTGTGAAGATACAAGGTGGGTGTAGAATAAATATTCTACTTATGTGACTCAAATAGCGCGTCCTTATAATTTACAATGTATTCAATTATATTTTTATATATACATGTAATTATTTTTTTACGTGTTAGTGGGATAGTAATTACTAATCTACGTGTAGATACTAGAGTAAATGGGATGTAATTTGAGCCACACAAGATATCGATATTGTACAATGTGTGGAATGAAAACAAAACATCGGCTGTCAAATATGTGATCTAGACGCCGTCACTACTGAGGTCATGTGCGATCCAGTCGGACGGGCTGAGGGCATGTACAATGGAGAAAATAGACTTCTCTTAATTTTTAAGTGATCATCCTTGAGCTAAAGAAAGTCAATCATCTTTGTTTTATTATGTCGCCTCCAACTAATAAAAGTCCGACATGTCATCCTTAAGATAAAGCTGACATACCGTACTTACCCTGAAGGTAAATGGACTGCCCGCGTTTCAAGAGGGAAAACGCTTGTTATCACCCGAGGGATCGCGCGACTCGCGTCCCCCGGCTCGGTTGCGTGACACGTTGATACGTGCATTTTATATCATCATTTATACAACTTTTAGTATCATATTAGAATGTTATTTGCATTGTTATATCATTGTTTTTACATGTTTTAGATGATTTATGGGACTTTCATACAAAGTCCCTATTTTTGGTATTTAATCTCTGGGAGGCAGAAAACCTCCTTTTTCTTGTTTTTAATGTTTCAGGAGCTACAGGGACCCAAATAATAAAAGGAAAATTACATAGCTGGTTTTTCGTCGAGAGAAAGGCAGAGGGAAGAATACCGAAGAGAGTAGAGCCACGAGGCCCAAAAGGGGTGGGCCCACGCGGCCCAAGTACCTGGCCGCGTGGGACCCACTAAGTGAAGCCTCGGACACCTCCTCGCCTGGGGCTTTTTATCGACGCCTTCGCCTCGCCCGAAAAGTTACGCCCTAATTTTCCCGAAACCATCCGAGGCCGCGGCGGCTGCGAAACTCCTGATTCCCTCCGAGGGGGGTCAGATCCTGCTGCTCCGGAGCTCCGGAGAAGGGGGAAATCATCGTCATCGTCATCACCTCTCCTCCTTGGCGTGGGAGGAGGCCTCTACATCATCACCATCACCAAGACCAGCACCATCTCCATCATCATCTCCGTGATCCACTCCGTCCCCCTCGTAGTTTGAGAGTTGCTATACCCTAGATACTTGTCTTGTGCTACTATTCATGTTTGTGATTGAGTACTTGTCATTATTTGGTGGTGAAGTTATATTTTCAGATTGTGTTGTACCACTTATGCCACTGAATATTATCATGTTTGCACGTTGTGAGTAGTTCCCATATGTTCCTGAGGGCATAGGATGAATTGGCAATGATTTATATATAACATGTGTTGGTATTTTGTCAAGAGTTTATCTTTTATGTGATTCTATGATGGTGTTGTGCGAACGTCGACTACACAACACTTCACCTATATGGGCTCATAGGAGAACACCGTAGTATAATGAATTGATGGAGACTTGGGAGGACATGTAAACCTGGGACCGAATCAAGAAGTTATATTATGAGGGTATTAGTATCGGGGACCTTAGAGTGTAATGCTATGGTGGGACTTTATGTCTTAATAACTCTTGTGCAGTCATTTACTTGGCCACATGATCCATCATAAGGGTTGTAGTTTATTTATTTAGCTATACCTAATAATGGCTCCGTCCAAAGATGATTAAAACTTGACAAGATATTCAACGTGTTGTTTAATAAATCTCTATGCCTAGCAATATACATGCCGCCCTCAGAAATATTTTCCACATATAAGTTACACATCACTTGAGCTTGTCCTCTTGCCACATAAGAGGATTGGGCTTTCTCTCTTTGAGAGCTTTGACTTGCTACTGTTTATTTTCTGCATTGCAACTATACAACCAAAAATATCAAAAACACTTGCATCTTTTATTGTTTTATTTATCAATCTTGCTAACCAATACCTTCAGCTCCTCGTGGGTTCGACAACCTTTTCTAATTGAAAGGTACTACAATTGATCTCCTGCACTTGGGAGTCATCACACGTGCCCCACGAGGCCCACCACCGCTCGCCTTCCCCACCTTATCCTCCCGACGAGCTCCTCCTCCTCTCGACCGGCTTCGCTCCTCCGCCTCCCAGCCCTGGCCCCGCCTCCGCCTAGGGTTTCGAGGGCCGCCATGTCGCTCCTACGGAGGCAAAAGCAGCCGCAGCTGCCCTGCCCCCGCCATGTCGCTCCTACGGAGGGCTCGTGCTCGCCCGCAGGGTTCCTTGCGGCGGCGCCCGTCGCCGCCCTGGACCAAGCCCCGCGTCACCGCCGACCAAAGAGGTCTCGCGCCGCCATTTCCATGGCCGAGGCCCGCCCGCCGTGCTCCTTCCAATGCGTCGCGGCGCGCTGACGGCTGCTACCATAGTTGGGGCGCTCTGGCGGGGCTCCGCCGCCGCGACCCGTCCCCGGCCCTCCACGTCGCCGCCGCCGGCAGCCGAGCGCCGCCCCGCCGTCCCCACGCGGTGCTCCCGACCCTTCTCCAGCCCGCCGTCCCCGTCCCTCGATGTCGCCGCCCCCGCACCCCTGCTTATATGTGATGCTTCTGCTGCAATTTTGATTGTAGCAATTTTATTTTTTTGGCTATATGTGGTGCAAACTTTTGTAAGATTTGTAGCAATTTTATTTCTCATTTATCGCAAATCCCCCGAATGATTGTAGCAATTTGTCCCCTTAGATGATTTTTTTCTTTAACATGATGCAAATTTTTGAAAGATTTGTAGCAAAACAATTCCTCTTTTAATGCAAATTGTAGCAAATTTATTTTCACATTCTGCAACTTTTCTCTAAGAGATGCTGCAAAACTTTTAGTGTTGTGCAAATTTTGAAAAGGGTTGTAGCAAAGAGGTTGTAGCAAAATAGCACAAAAAATTGCTACTCTCGAGCTGACGATGATGCCGACGGTATCCGGCAATGCTACGAACGGACCCTACCGACGTCTCGCAGTGTTGCTACCGACGAGCAGGCGATGGTACGGACGGCGCATGTCATTGCAACCGACGAGTCGGCGATGCTACCAGGTGTGGGCGACGTTGCTACCGACGACGCATGTCATTGCTACCGACGATGCTACCAGGTGCGGCCGCGATGTTACTGACGCCACGCGGTTTGCTCCGTAAAAGCATCTAAGATAGTGCGAGCTGGCGATGCTACAAATATAACTTTTTTCTCCATAGAATCATTTGCTACGAGCAGCACAAAAAAATTGCTACGAATAAAATTTTTGCTCCGTAGAAGAATTTTGTGAGATTTGAAAGAAAATTGGACTTTTGCCACAATAGTACAAAATTCTTATTATAAACGAATCTTTTTTTGCTTTATTGAAGCATTTTGCGGGATTTCGGTGAGAATTAGATTTTTTTTTGCTACAATAGCACAAATTTCTTATTACGCGCGAACCGCTTTTGCTTCATAGAACCATTTGCGGGGGATTTTGGTTGAAATCGGACTTTTGCTACAATAGCACAAAATTCTTATTACGCGCGATCCGTTTTTCTCCAGTCAACCAAAAGCGGGATTTGGTGGGATTTTAGATTAGCGAGGAGGACACGTGTCGGCAGGGGGACCCGGAGGATTTTTCCCCAGATCCCCCGGGGACGCCTAGCAATCCTTTCAAGAGTACGTGTACCCGTGTATCGGCGTATGCAACTGACAGAGTGACACCGCTCCCTCCGTCCCTCGCATGCATGGCACGCGGCAGCACCGGATCCGATCGATCACGCATGTGCATCATGCTTCCTAGCTTGCTCGCTGATTAATTTTGGGAAGATTTTGTTGCAAATCTGTGGCAAAATATCAGCGCCTGATTTGATTTTGGATTCTGAAGGTGGCTCGTAATCGAGAAACCGTCCAACCCGGCCGGCCGGCCCACGGTATTTCGCGCCCATATAAGTAACATCCCCGCACTGGCACGTCACATTCCCCCCGCAACAGACTCCATCGATTTGCATGCAACAGAAGAACCGACCCCGGTCGATCCATCGATCCACTGATCAGCGGCGCCCAAAGCGCTCACTCCAAGATTCGGCGGCGCGATCTCTCTCCGGCCCGGCGTCGCGGTGATCGCCTGATCGTTGATCGTTGGGATCAGTAAGTCCGAACGTCCGGCAGGCCGGCAGCTATGATATCCTGGCACGACCTGTACACGGTGCTGGCGGCGGTGGTGCCGCTGTACGTGGCGATGATCCTCGCCTACGGCTCCGTGCGCTGGTGGCGCGTGATCACCGCCGACCAGTGCGCCGGCATCAACCGCTTCGTGGCCGTCTTCGCGGTGCCGCTCCTCTCCTTCAAGGTCATCTCCGCCAGCGACCTCTACGCCATGGACCTCCGCTTCGTCGCCGCCGACACGCTGCAGAAGCTCCTCGTCCTCGCCGCCCTCGCCGTCTGGTCCCGCCTCCCGGCCTCGGCGCGCTGCCCCGCCGGGCTCGACTGGTCCATCACGCTCTTCTCCTTCTCCACCCTCCCCAACACGCTCATCATGGGCATCCCGCTGCTTGTGGCCATGTACGGGCAGCACGCCGGCGATCTCATGGTGCAGCTCGTCGTGCTCCAGTGCATCGTCTGGTACACGCTGCTGCTGTTTCTGTTTGAGTTCCGCGCGGCGAGAGTGCTCATCGCGGGGAGGTTTCCGGCCGTGGACGCCGTGCGTGTCGACCCGGACGTGATGTCGCTCGACGGCAGCCAGGCGGAGGCGCGGGCCGAGGTGGCGCCCGACGGGAGCGTGCGCGTGTCCGTCGTGCGCCGGTCCACCGCGGCGTCGATATCCCGCCGGTCCCTTCATTCGCCGCGCCCGTCGAACCTGACAGGCGTCGAGATCTACTCGGTCAGCTCGTCGCGGAACCACACGCCCAGGGGCTCCAGCTTCACCCACGGCGACTTCTCCGCCACCACCGGCGGCGGCGGGGGAGCCAGCGCGCTGCCCCCCGCGGTGCGCATGTCCAGCTTCGGCGCGGCCGACCTGTTCTCCCTGCACTCGTCCACGCAGCACACGCCGAGGCCGTCCGCCAGCTTCGACGACCACAACGCGCCGCGGGGCAGATCGGCGGCGGCGGTGGCCCCTGTCGACGACCCCAGGGACAACCTGCACATGTTCAAGTGGAGCTCCGGCGGATCGGCCGCGTCGGAGGTGAGCGGCCTGCCCGTGTTCCGCAGCGGCAACGCCAGGGAGAGCGGCCGTCGGTTCGGCCCTCCGACGCGCCGTCCATCGACTCCGCCTCCTCCAGACGGCCGGGCGAGCGCGTCAAGTCCGAGGCAGCCGGGCAGGAGGCGCTGGCGACGCTGGAATCCGGCACGACGGAAACAGAGCAGGATCAGCCTGCGAAGGACGGGGAAAACAGCGGCGCGATGCCGCCGACGGGCGTGATGCTGCGGCTGATCCTGACGATGGTGTGGCGCCGGCTGATCCGGAACCCCAACACCTACGCCAGCGTCGTTGGCCTCGCCTGGTCGCTCATCGAGTTCCGGTAATAAAAAAAATCTCCGTCGAGCCTCCGATGATCTTTCTCGCCGGTCAATCGACTCTGACGAACTGACTCACTCATGTTTGCTGCAGGTTCCACATCACCATGCCGGCCATCGTGGCCAACTCCATCTCCATCCTGTCTGACGCGGGGCTGGGGATGGCCATGTTCAGCCTGGGGCTGTTCATGGCGATGCAGCCCAAACTCATCGCGTGCGGCAACTCGGTCGCGGCGACCACCATGGCCGTCCGCTTCCTCGTCGGTCCCGCGGTCATGGCCATCGCCTCCGCCGCCGTCGGACTCCGGGGCACCCTGCTGCGCATCGCCATTGTCCAGGTACGTACCTGTCCCCTGCCGGGCTGACCCATTCTTGGACTTGGCTTACGATTCCCATATCCAACTGAGTACGTGACATGTTGCTGCGTAGGCCGCTCTGCCGCAAGGGATCGTGCCGTTCGTGTTCGCCAAGGAGTACAACCTCCATGCCGCCATTGTTTGCACCGGGTAAGTCATGAACCATGTGAAAAATGTTTGACAGATAGAATGGCTCCATTTTTCATCACTTACCAGGTCAAAACCCTGACATAGAAGCCATTGATATTTCACCCCATGACTAATTGACTAGTTAATCAGGCACGCATTTGGATTATATATGTTGGAAAATTTGCTAATTAACTGTTTTACCTGACTACCACTGCAGGGTCATATTTGGCATGCTAATAGCTCTTCCGATCGCCCTGGTCTACTACATAATCCTTGGGCTGCTATGACCGATCGATGACCTGTCATGCATCAACGGATGCTCATACAAGGGTTCTCACATGTCAGAGACCAAATTGATGCTGTGATTTTCAAGTAACACATCGATTCGCGCACACATTCGCGAATCACTTCTGTTATGACTGAATTCCTTCTGCTCAGGAATCATAAGGACGTACTGCCCATGGAACGTTTAATTTGTCCTTTTGGGCAAGATCACGGGGAGAAAAATTTCAGGCATGTTTAGAATACACAATAGTTAGCATAAAACAGGTTGTTTCCTGCAGGAGTGGCATACAGATTTGATAATTAGGGAAGAGATGGGAATTGGTTGAAGATAAATATATTATGTTTCTTTTCCAGTAACATGATGTAAATTTCATAAAAAAGACAAAACTACCTAGCAACGGTGGCGGCAAAGTAGTGCTGCCCCGGCCAGATTATAATCTCATATTCTCTCTCTCACATGCATGCTAATTATATTAACTCTCCTACATGCATGCAGGCATGCAGCTAAAACTTTTATGTCTCCCAAGTCCCAACGCGAATCGGATTGACGTACCTTTTTCACCGTTGCCTCAGCAATATCTTCGAAACTGGGTCTCATATCGACATGTTGGGTTAACCATTTTTTTCTCGTTGCTAATTGTCATATTGTTACAATTTACTTGTCGGATTACACACTACTTAGTTGTCAAACTATGATAACATAGTCAGTTACATAATTACATCTTGGTTATCATGAATTATCCATGATATCCCAACCGTAGTCGTCAGGAAACTCACCGCTTAGGTAGCTCGGGGGCTCACCAGAGAGTGGACCAAGGTAGAGCACACGGTCGACACCTTATCATGAGCTACCAGAGGAGACCAGCTTAGATTTCGTTGTTGTCTTGCACACTTAGATTTCGTTGTTGTCTTGCACTTCTTATTTGTACAATAATCATATTTTTGTATGTTAGAATATATATTGAGTCAGATTAAGAAAACGGAATATATGGAGTTATTTCTTTACAAATGTAACAATACTATGCCAGTAATAATAGATGTCTGTATAGCAATTAATATTTAACAGTGTTCTTCAAATGATGGCCTATATGCATGTCTTAAATGTCACTGACCTAGAGGCAGGTGCGGGCGTGCTGCCTCACTATCTTTTGCACAAAGTTCTTGCAATACACATTCGCGTGCTAAATCTGCAAGTGGGTAGAGAGCAGGTTACATTTTATTTTGCATTCCTTAGTTGTGGGAGGACCAGGGCTCCCTTGCACTGTATCTCACGCCTATATCTCTTTTAAAATAAAAAGCGTTCGGCAGAGAAACGAGATTGTATGGAGCACTTTTTATTTTATTTTTAAGGATGGTCATATCTTTATAAAAATGGCCATGGGTATGTATTCCCTAAACCAAGTCCACGCAATAGAAATGATATGCTATCGGGCGTGGAAAAAAGTTCATGTTATCCCTAAACTATGGCTAAGGAGAAACTTGACCCCCTCGCGATTCCACTTAAGAAATCTATTTTACAAATTTTACTTATAAAGAGCCAAGATACAAAGCCACAATTTGCACTATTAGCTCAGAGTTCGTGAATCCCGATGTCGTGCGTTCAATTGTTTCAATCATAAATTAATTAATTATGATTGTTAGATGATCAAATGTTACACTATTTTGGTTATTGACCTGGCTAACACCATTTGAATGCAATTGACGGGTGCATTCCTAGTAGCTGGTTACGATTTCTGTTTTTTGTTTGTTTGAACGGATCTGGGTAAGCTCCAGTATATTGAGAAAGCTTAAGGACACCGCAACAGTGGTGTCATGTTGCCATATTGATTTTAAAGTAACCATTGTTTTTATTTATATTAAACTTTTTTACTTTCCTCATATGTATTTCTTCTATTGATACATTTTATATACTATTTTCAAGAAGAATTAGGTATACAATCATGTTCGTGTGTCGTCCACATTTTTTTGTTTCTTAGATATTGTTCATAATAAATATATGTTCTTATACAAAAGGGACAATATTGTATTTTGCACCTTTTATTAATTTAGTTAATATGATTAATCTTTTTTACTAAAATGGATTCACCATGAATTTTAACAAACCAATATTGTTACAGTAATCTACAATTTAATATATGCTTCGTAATGTATTATACCAGTAAATTTAAATGTGATATATTCATAGTATCCTTAAGTATCTACCAATATTGGCAAAACGTACTACTATGTAGAAATGTAACAAATAGATTGGTAAAGGTTTGAGTACAAGAATATAATTATTATGTGTAAGTAATTGGAAATTGTAGAATATATGAGTCGGTAACAAGTAGTTTGTTTCCAGAATCCTCTCATCATTTCACCCTTATGGCTGGATGCTTATTCTTTGTAAAAATCACCCATGTTTTTTTGGAGGTGTGACACTCACAAGTATGGGGATATTCGTTGGGATTTATTTTTACTCCTAGTGATATGTTTGGGCCCATTCGCCTATATTTGGCATGTGAAGGGTTCGGTGCTCTGATCATCATAGTCCACCGACGCCAGGCCTAGGTCTAGCAGAAACCTTATTATCCACACATGTGCACAAACTAGCTAAATGCATCGGGATCAACAAAAGATACGTTGCTACTCCCTCCGTCCCAAAATCAGTATCTTAAATTTGTCCAAACATGAATGTATCTAGACATGAAACAAATCTAGATATATCCATATTTGGACAAATTAAAAAACACTTATTTTAGGATGGGGAGAGTATTAATTATTAGGTTTATTTTACGTCATGAACAAATGTGTCAAAGAGAGTCGCCTAATCTGTACCACGTAACAGGCACCTAGTGTCAATAGTATCACGTGATATGCGCTCATCTCAACTTTTTTTATTTTGCCACTTTCTCATGTGCTTAAGAAGAACATCTAAGAAATAGAACGCTTATTCCTACCGGTTGCTTTGATGCATTTTTTGGCAGATTTCCCTAGATATTATTATTTTTACATCCATGCTAGACCACAACACTACATTTTTTTGCTAACGAGAGTCATATGATTATGGGATGACAAAGAAGCACCCAAAGTTGTTCAGAGCAGCACAATTTGATTGACAACAGTCTCCAATTGTAGAAAAAGTAACCACTTTTGCACCGCTACATGCATAATAGCAATGCAAATCGCACCAAAGAGCACCCATGGTTTTCACAACAAACAAACAAACAAACAAAAAAGTATGTCTGCAATTCCTATAGCCTGGATACGACGACCCTCATTTAGGTCCAGCCAAGGCATTTCGGTTGACTGAAAACAAGTTCCACGGCCCTAGGTTATCAAGCTTGTTGCCACGAAACATTACATTAGCAACCCATGATGATGATAATGGGAAATTCCAGCACACTGCCTTGATGACATGATGTAGGGCAAAAAGGATAGCTCACATGACGATCTGTTAGAGCAGCCACAGAAAAGAGATTCTTCATTGCACCTCTGTAGAACGGTTGAAGTACGACTAAGGATATGGTAATTTATCATGTTGCAATGACACATACATCAATGTCAAAGGTGTCCTTTCAAAATCAAATTTGTGTAGAATCATGTTCATTCCATATCTTTAGGCAAACACTGGCATAATAAGTTTATCTAGGACATTAAAGAAAGCAGGGCCTGGCAAGCAATTTTCATGACGATCTGTGGACCATAGACTGATCCATCAGCTTGCATGGATCAACTTAGCCTCATGTGTCGTCCAATCGTTGTAAAGGTGGAGACATGCATATCGGCATAATGGAACAAGTAATCTTGGAAAACAGGACAAGCACTTAAACAAATAGACGGCAGGAGCATCTCTAGGCAATCATTTGTATAAATAACAGAGGCGAAGACATCTTTGATTGCACAAGGTTTACAAGATCACAATAATAGCATATGAACCAAAAAAAAGGGACATGGTACTTCATATTGACAAAATTGTACAGGATTGTCGTAGCTCCTCCGAAGAAAGGACGCGGAACTACTTGGTCGGTTAGACATGGTTCTTGATAAAGTACAAAACTGAGTAGAAAATTTTACAGCACAACAAAGTTACCATAACAGATGATTGTGGTCTTATTGTCTGTATAGAATCTTTGCTTCAATTAAAGATCATTCTGATCTTGAGCACCTATAAACATGCTGTTGTACATAGTATATACTATGATTGCTTCTGTGACCTTCGAAAATTAGGTTTTCAGTTGAGCAATCTTCTGTGAGACGTCATCATCTGCATCCATGCTCTCCAAAAGGATGTCATCCTGGAAAGTACAGAATGTCATCAACTATGAAATTGCTCAAATAAGAGAGATATCTTAAAGAGATCATGTTCGAGTAAGATCATTGAAATTGGTCCAACGGGTGTGGAGCCCCGTGGAGTTTGTTTTTCTTTGCATTTCTTTATGTCTCTTTTTATTTTGTACATCTTGTACAGATCTGCACCCTTTACTCCTTCTAGTTGCAATGAAATATAGTGTCTGCTGGTTTTTGTCAAAATAATATTTTAAAGAGATATAAACACTCTAAAGTGAAACAGCTTGCTAGTATGGAATTCGAATATACCAGCAATTTTCATGAGAATAGAAAGCCAAACATTCTCCCAAAAGAAGGAAGGAAAAGACATAATGGCATATATGTCGTGTAGGAAAAAAAAGGATGAACCGAACTTACATCTTTATTTTTTATTTCACCTATACACTTGGAAGCGCTCATGGTTTCACTCTTGACTAAGCTCCGAGCACTCATGAGGGGTTTGCTTATTCCATCTGTCACTGATGCATGTCCTGGCTTCTCACCTACATTCAGCTTGACTTGGTACTCACTATCTCCATGCTTATTGCCAATTGCTCTTTCTCTGAGATAAGATGTGAGATTTGTTAAATACAAAATAGGTTGTCTATTTGTAGGATGACTAAAAATTTCATATATCAGCATCCAATCATGTGAAACATTAATCTAAATCAAACACAGCCAAAAACAATTTATCCTCAATCAACTTACAAATAAGATATTTATGGTAAAGTCTTTATTTTGTTTCAATAGAAATGGAGCCAAGGTCCCCCTTTGTTGACATAAAAAATTCTTTATTTTGTTTACTGTTTCCCACCTCAAAGCATAGAAACTATAACACGAAATATTGAATTCAAAGCTATTGCATCTATGCATATTCTACATGCCTGGCCAATTGAAGATCCCGCCTGGTCTAAACAGAATCATCTTTAGAAAACCTGTATTCTACACAAAGATATATTGCTTGGAAGTATAAATTGAAGTCTCAGTGAGAGCATCTTGCCTTGGCAACGAAGCATTCTGTCGCAGCTGTGGACTGGATTTATCACCCTTTCCACCACCTTCTTCCAAATGAGCAAACTGCCGCTTAAAACGGTCCACGCCACTGTCAAGTGTCAACATACATGCACAAACATCAGAGTTTGCAGTATATCCTCAACCAATAATCATAATATAACTAGCATAATTCAGTGTATACAAAAGAGAGTAAAGCATAGTCATCATAAAATTCTCAACATAAGTGAATCTTGTTTGCAAAGGAAAACAGTGGTCTCACCTAGGGTACATGAAGCTCATCTGATCTCCTCCACGTAGGTATTCTTGCAACATATGAGGATGGTACTCTAAAATCTGAATGAAACAAAAAGCCTGTTAGTAAACTAAAGAGTCGGATGTAGCTTTACTGTATCTCCACAAACAAACTGAGCAATGGTACCTCTCTGTAAATTAATTCTCGGACATCATCTTTGCCCAGCTTTCTCTTCTCGAACTCAAACTCAAATTTTGAGATAGGCTGAGTTATGGGCTCACGTTCAGAATTTGCTAATCCAGTGAAGTATGGGTCTGTCAGGGCCTTGAAAAACATTTTGAGATCTCAGTATTGAGGATGTAATTTACCCAACACTTTCAAAGCTGTAATACATCTTTAGGTGACACAAGTTGGTCTCAGCCATTCCTACCTCATCAGCACTTGGTCGATCCTTAGGATCAAAAGCAAGAAGACGCTCAAGCAAATGGAGAGCCATAGGATCGATGTCTGGAAATTTTTTAGTTAAAGAAACTTTAGGCTTTTTCCTCATATTGCTCAGGTATCGCCGTGCTTTTTCATTCCTTATCTGCAATCGTTCGGTAAAAGGGTGTAAAAGACATGCTTTAAGAATCATCCCCATAATTTACATTTCATTTACAAAATAATATCTATAAGATAACAAGAGATTGTGCTGATATTAATACCAATATGTCAGTAATTAAGCATCAATATTAAGGAAAATCATACTTTGTAAATACTGGGTGTGGATGCAGAAAAGGAGACTAAGAGAAATGGAATAAGCAAATAAAAATTCATACCATGTACAGGTTATCAATGCAAGATTAGTGATTTTGCCAAAAAAAATCGCACATTTGGAAATATGTAACCAACTAACGATCTAAACAAATTATCAATGCAAGATTGGCGATTTTGCTGGAAATTCGCATATTTGAAAAATGTGAAAATAGAAAGTAATGTCCAAAAATATGTAGCAAAATATAATTCCAATTGCTGTCCAAAATTACTGCTAACTAGAGAAGAGTTAGCATACCTTAGAAAGGGATTCTGCTGAAGGTGTGCCAAGTAGATCTGTCATGAGGTCCAACTGATGCACAACATTCTTCCCTGGAAAGAGTGGCTTCCCTGTAAGCATTTCTGCAAATATACATCCCACGCTCCAAATATCAATTGCAGGAGTGTACTGCAAAATTCAAAGTCAAAATTTAGCTCCTTTTTGCATTTGATAAAGATGCACACACACATGAATTCTGAACCAGGTACATCATCAAGTTCAAATTAGCACCCAAGCCACGTCTCTAAATTCAATTTTACGATTGTATGAAAGAAAAGGAAAAAACACCATAAATAACATACTCTTTAGATTTTACTGGAAGAGAAGAAAACATGTTTGAAGATTGGAAGAACATACAATACAGATCATGAAAGGTTGAACCAACATTTGAGAACTGTATTAGCAGACCTGACAGGTTGCCCATATGCAAATTAATCAACATACATAAATAATGAAATTAACAACTAATAGTGCTCTATTTCATAGAAACATAATACAACACTTTTGAAGCAAATCTACAGTATGGTCATTGTGTTTTTTAGTGAAGTAGCCTGGGTATTATGAAGTTAGGATGAAAATTACATCACCTTGGAGAAAAATGAGCCACACAATTCTGGAGCACGATACCATCTAGTTGCCACGTAATCCTAGGACAACGCATGCAAAATCATTAGAAATGAAGATTTGGCTGCTCGGGATAAATATTTTCTGCTCAATATTACTAAAATAGCTACCGTCCAGAATATGGCTGATGGAGCCCCGTCATTAAATGACACACGGGCAAGGCCAAAATCACAAATCTTCAGTTTGCAGTCTGCATTCGCTAGAATATTCTTGGGCTTAAGATCTCGATGGAAAACATTAGCTGCAAAACCATCAAGTTAACAAACAATCAGTAGAGTGACGTCACATGAAAAAGTTCCAATGGACCATTATAAATCTCCATTGTGGAGTCTAACCACCTGTATGAATATACTTCATTCCTCGAAGCAGCTGATACAAGAAGAACTGGTGGTGCTCTGGTGTGAGATCATCGTTCGCTTTAATCACCTGATGGAGATCTGACTCCATCAGCTCAAAGACTACATATATGTCCCTGAATTCCCTTCTTGAAGGTGGGAGCATAATGTGCTTGATCTCAACTATGTCCGGGCTGCGCAGCAACCGAAGCAACTTGATCTCTCTAAGGATGCGGGTGGCGTCGGAGACATGATCAAAGACGTCATTGATCTTCTTGATCGCCACACGCTCACCAGTCTGGGTGTCGACAGCAGCAGCCACCACACCATAACTCCCTTTGCCAATAACCTCACTGACCTGATACCGGTTTAATTCACCATACTCCGTGAAGAACTCGGATTCCGTGGTCTGAAAAGAAAGAAGCAAGCGCATAATCGTACAGTTAATTCATAACGCCAGATGGGGTTACCATACTGATTTACGAGTGATAAAATGCATGTATTGAGAAACAGGAAATATACGGAGTAGAACATTTCAATTAATGATAACAGATGGCCTCCCAAAACATGATGATACTGATGGCCTTACAGAAATAGAAACTGATGGGCATAAAAGTCGGGGCTCAGAATCAGAAGACATGCACACAACTGAAAAACTACTCAGACAGTTTCTTGCTCCTGCTGGGATTGGATTGGATTGGATTAGTGGTTGAACATTGGTACTGCAGACAATATGTTTCTCATATCTACCGAAAGGTGGCAAATGCTGCACCACGGAGTCGTCCAAAAGCAACAAGAACCAATAACTGCAAAGCAAAGGCATAACCCTGTTCTAGCCTGTATCATGCTGGCCTCAGATGAGACAGGAACAGCGAAAGGCAGGGGTCCCGTGATATGGTGTCCCAATCGCCGCACTTTACTAGGCCGTCACGGACGCATTGATTGATGTGATTGTGTGGCACGGTTTGTACAGACTAACACTATTGACATTAACACTGATCCAATAATTGGTTTGTGCAAAGACTTTGAATTGGATGCCGCGTCCAGCATTGCCACGTCAAAATCGGTGCTTCCAACCAAGCAGATCCGCAAGAACCGGCAAAAAAGCAAGCACATGGCAGACGCGTTGATGTCACCCGTTCCATGAAGCGCGCGCAGATCGATCACACGGAGATCAACCGAGAGAGATCGGCGGGGATCCGACATTGATCAAGAACGGATCAAGACATCGCCGCCGCGGGCGGAACAGAAGAAGAAGGGGGAAGAAGCAGGGGCAAGAAAGAACGCACCTTCTTGCCCGGATCCATGCGTGGCGGCTTGGTGCGCAGGGGCGCGCGGGGTACGATGACGCGCAGGCTCCCGGCCTCCTTCTCCTCCTCCTCTATCACAATGTAGTCTTCGGGGTCGGACTCGGGTCCCCCGGCGACCTCCCACCCGACCTCGGCCTCGTCGTCCTGCTCCTGTAGGTGCTGCGGGAGCGAGTGGGCGCGCAGGTCGGTGCTGGCGGTGGTGGTTGTATTGGTCAGGTGGGAGGATGTTGAGGACGAGGCTGAGGAGGAGGAGACGCGGCGGGAGCGGTGGTGACGGAGCCAGCGGATGAGGGAGCGGGCGCGGCCGCCCATACACCGCTGCCTATTCCGCGGGCGGGGCCGCGCATTGGGCGTCGGGGAAGGCAGGAGCGGAGCGAGCGCGTCTCTCGCGGCGGGCGGGCGCGGCGCGCGGGGAGGGTGGCGGTGCGGTGGCGTGCCGGCAAGTGGGCGGTTGGGTATGGGTGGAACGTGGGGAGGCGGCGTTTGAATTGAAATCCTGGCGACTGCGGAACACGTCGGAGACCCGCCTTCTTTCCGGAACAAAGAAATCTTTTAAAACCTTTCCGCCAAAAAATTTAAATACTTGTATTATTGATCTACTGGAGTTCTACTACTACCTCCGATCCATATTAGTGGGCACAACTTTGTCTAGATACACATGTATCTAGTCTAAATATTTAACTAGATACATATGAATTTAGACAAAGCTATGCCCACTAATATGGATCGGAGGGAGTAGATGTTTTAGGTTTTTTAGCTACTTCACAAAATTGTTCTTACAAATCTAAGCAAATTTTTGTATCGTGTCGTAATAATGTTGTATTGCTTCGTCCATTTGAGAGTTGACTAATTCTGGTCGATTCTACAAATTTGTCCGTGCCGGATTGAAAACGCTATGAAGAAATCCTCGTTCCGTTTTTATTTAGTTCGCGTTCTGGGTTTAGTGAAAGTCAAACTTTATCAAATTTGACTAAGAATATAAGAAAAAATATGATCATTCATAATACCAAATGCATATAGTATGAAAGTATACTTTATCATAATTCTAAGGGCATCCACAATGTATAAGGTGAGCTTTTGCTATAAGCTGGATCCCACTTATCTTATAAAATTCTACACAATGTATAAGGTGTATTTTAGCCATAAGCTGGGATCCACTTATCTTGTCATGTTGCTACATGCATGAGAGAGGAGAGAGACAAACAATTTTGTATTGCTTGTGAGTGACCCATAAGCTTAAGGTCATCCATAAGCTTGTGGACAACTCTATTTTTCCCACAATGTGTAAAGTACACCATAAGCATTGCCACATCATCCTTATGGTGTGGTTTTTGCAACATTGCGGCTGCCCTAATAATATATATTTTACATCGTACATGTTAATATTTTTTCTAAAGTATATGTCAAACTTAACAAAGTTTGACTTTGACTAAACCCAGAACGTAAACTAAATAAAAACGGAGGGAGTAATTTGCTTCATCCGGCGCAACTAAGATGTAATGTTTGCACTCGGACTTTCTGAAATAAAAATATATTCATGATGTTGACTGATAACTAAGTATAGCAAAACTCCGTGGAAGAATACATATGTATTTTTTGGAAAATTCAGAAACCACCATACTTTATCTTTGACCACAATTTAATGGTATCACCACCTTTCCACTTAAATTGTTTCACAATTTACTCCAACTTATTTGATGGGATAGTACTTTTCTTCAGGACATAGGACATTATGATTTTTTTCGATGGTAGAAAAGAAGAGAGGTGTTTTGCCTCCCAAGCTCACATGATCCTGCCAGATTAAAAAATTCGAGAAAATAGTAAAACATTGAAAAAAATCCGATTTTTTGTGATAAACATATATAAGTTTTCTAATAATATGCGAAGTTTTCTTGTGAAAGGACACTTGTGGTGCTCGGAGCAAAAAAAAATCAGTAATCTGAAAAAGTATATTTGTAAGTCTCAGTTTTATTAGTGATTTGTTTTTGTTTGCACCGAGCACCACGAGTGTCCCTTCACCACGAGACTTTTTTTTTTTGAACTGTGTCCACGAGACTTTGCACATCTGTTAGAAACTTGTATATGTTCATCACCATAAAATTTCAGAATTTTTCAAATTGTGTTACCATTTGTTTTGAATTTTTTAATCAGGCAGGAGCATGTGAACTCGGGAGTCAAAGTGAATTTCTTGTAGAAAAGCACTTTTAAAATTGAAATCGGTTGTAGTAACTTGGTGGCGGCCGCAAAGCTAGAGTTTAGGTCATCAAACGTGCATTGCACAGACTTACGTAAGTGAAACGGAAGAGTGACACTAATCATCATACATAGTCGGCTTAACTCCGAGTAGCCCATAAAAAATGTGACTAACTCATGTAGACATATCTGCAACTAAATAACACGGACTATTTTTTATAAGAGTTGAAGAAGAAGGGTATATTATTGTATTGTAAGATAAAAAATTGTAAGTGAACATAAAATCAAGATATATGGAAATGTACTAAAAATGATTACAACTTACACACACCAAAATCCAGGTGAAAGAATATGAATACAATCATATGATCAATACAAACAATTGCACACCAACTACGTGTCGTAAATTCGTCTAGAGTGCCTGTTTATCCTTTCCGGTTCTTGAATATGCCATGTGATCCCTTGATGTTATGTAGACCTGACGAGTTAAAATTTAATCATTCTATCTATTTACACCGATTTCTAAACCTTTTCATAATCCTTTATTGTAATATCTAAAATATGATTTATCAAGCTTAACTAGTAGACAATACAATCATGCTCGTATACATTAAATACGTATTTTCTAGCTATCTTTTTAAAATAATATTAGTAATTCCACAAATAATCCTCGTTTTAGCAAATTTCAAAAATAATACAGCATCGGTCGTGGCTAGGCTGAGCAGGCCCTGTCGGCCGCGGCATAGCCGACCAGTACCTATCGGCCGCGACATAGCCGAGCAGGTCGTGAGCCAGGCAGCCCGCGTGACCGACAGGCCTGTCGGTCAGGTGTGGCCATCGACCACGCCGCAGCCGATTACCTAGTCGGCCACGCCATAGCCGACAAGGCGCAGAGACGTAACGGGCCGCTCCTTTTCTTCCTCCTCACGTCATTCTTTCTCTTCTTCTCGACCTCGCTTCGGTGCGGCGATTTCCTGCCGATTTAGTCGAACCAACCACAAAATCTTCATCCTAGACGATTCTAGAGGGAGTAGGGGAGCAAGGACAACACCGATCTACTCATGGGATATCTTGTGGAGACGATTTGGTGGTGCTCTTGTGGAGCAATGGTGGAGATGCGGTGGAGGTTGGGGTAGCCGGACCAGGACGTGGTGGTGGTGCAGCTCCGGTGGTGGTGGTGCTGCTGCTACTCCGGTGACTCAAGGTCGCTGGGCGGAGGGCTTCACGCGCTTCAAGGGTACATGTTTATCGGCTATTTAGGTTTCCGGTTAATTAGGTTTTCGGTTAATTAGGTTGGCGGTATTTTTTTTTGCCGTCTTATTTCCTGCTGCATAATAGTTGACGAGTCTTATTTTTTTAGCTCAGCAGAGATGTCTAATTTAGTGAACTGTATTATTTACTACGGTCCTGGGACTATCCAAACAAAGGAGTTGGGTGCTGATCTGAGTCAGTTTCAAACTGCGGAGTTCGATCTTAATTCCCCTCAATCATGGTCAGTAAGTCAGCTGAAAGACTGGTTGGCAGGATGTTTAGGGATTGATCCTGAAACACACACCATCGGTGTGCATGCATTGTGGACGAGGTCAAGTTCATACATTTACTTCTATTTGAGGCTGATAGGTCGGACCTCTCAGTGGGTGCGCTGGTTACAAAGTTACGAAAGCAGGGGAACTAACCCTGTCGCCTTACTGCTTCCTGTCTTGAAGGAGGTCAATCCCCCTGAAGGTGAGGGTGGGCACAATCCTGTCCAGAGCAGTGAAGAGATGCCTTTAGGAGGACATGACTCTAGTTAGGGAGATGCTGGAGGTGGTGGTTACAATTCAGGCAGAGCAGTCAAGCGGTAGGAGGACATGATGATAGTGTCGAGGCAGATGCGAACGAGGTAGACGGGCAAATGCAGAACCAGATGGAAGATGAAGATACATATGGTGATAGTGGTAATGCTGATGATTTTGATGAGTTGGATGACAAACCGGAGGTGCCTAATCCTGCTTCATGGAATCAGGACTTCTCTTCTGCAATGACCGTGAACGATGGTCATGATTCTGCCTGGCAATATCACAAGAACAACATGGCCAAGAGTACTATATAAAGCACCATATGCAGGACGCAATCATTAAGTGGGCAATGTCCACGTGGAGGGTTTTCAAAACTAAGGTGTCAAGTAAATCGAAGCTGACAATGGAATGTGAGGTCATGGATTGTCCCGGAAGGGTTCATGGCTATCTCCCTAAATATGGCACAAATTTGGTGGTGAGTGACGTAGTAATGCACTATTACTATGTTTGGATCAATGGTGGTGCTGCGGCATTTTTTTCGCATTGTTATTAAACATACATAAAATTAAAATTAACATACAAATCAAATGAAGATACATCAGTACTAGCAACACTATAAAACATAAATTAAAAACTTCACCTAACTACACAAAGTCATCTCCCGTCGATGTAGCCTCCAGCCTCTATCGATGTAGAACTCTTGCCCTTCGATGATGCATCACTCTTGCTCGACGATAATGCACCAATCGACATGAAGATATCGTCCTTGTCTTCGCTCTCGTTAATCCACACATATGTATTTTTTGCAAACCACATACGGCTGCTTCATTCCTAAATTTTCCATTAACAACTCACTTCTCCCACCCTGCACGCAACCTGAGAAGTTCTTGCCGTACTTCGTGGGGGGTACCTATTTGGCCACCCGTGCCGGCGTAATGCCGCCCCAACCTTAGTGAGCAGAGTTTCTACTGATGAGTTCCTCCCATGGAATTTCCTTATTGTCTGCCCTCAACTCGCCCGCACACCACAAAAGACGCTTGGACATACCAGATACCCAACTACGATCTATAGGAAAATACTTGTTAGGAAAACCCGACATCTTCGAGTGAATACACTGATCTGCTTACTCACCTCAGTGAGGAAGGGGTTTTATAGGACGAGAAGATAACAAATGGCGGTGGCGGGAGAAAAAAAGGCGGGAGAACCGGGGCGGGAAAAATGGGTGGGAGCAACCTTGGCGGGAGAAACAGGAGGGAGAAACGGTGGCGGGAAGAAAGGCCGAGAGCAACCTTGGCGGGAGAAATAGGCAAGAGAAATGGTGGCTGGAAAAAGGTGGGAGCCAAGGACACACGGCAGCTAGAGGCATGCATCCGTCGGACCAAATGTGTCTGAGCAGGTTCCGTCGGTTGCACCGCAACCGATCAGGTTCTGTCGGTCACGCTGCAACCGATCAGGTCTCGTCGGCTACGCTGTAGCCAATCGGGTCCACGCTGACACATAGCCATCGGCCGACCACCTAATCGGTTGCACCGTGGCCGACAGGGTCCTATCGGCTATGGCACAACCGAGGCTGTATTATTTTTGAAATTTGCTGAAAACGAGGATTATTTGTGGAATTACTAATAAAAATGTATTATTTAAAAATTAGCTATTTTCTATACATTTTAAATATTTTCATTATAAATATATTTTCCGTCTAAACTATGACTTTATTTGTCGTGAAAATATATTTATTAGTCTAGTTGGGGATGCTTAAGATTTTTTGTACAATGAATTCAACCTGAACCCAACCATTTTTTTTTGTTATTATACTCTATAATTAATTTATGCTTCTTTATGTATTATAGTGCATTTAAAAATGCCTTTGATCCTTTTATCCTTAAGTATCTACCGAATTTAGTATAAATATTTTTAGACAATATCCACGTGTAAAAATCTAACAAGTAGCTTTTAAAGGTTTTTTATACAAGATTATATCTTTTAGGTGTATCTCAAAGGGTATTTTTATATATTTATAGAGTCCTCTTATTACTTCTCCATTCTTGTTTGTGCTCGTTTCATTTCTCAGTCAAAATTGTCCTTGTCCTTTTGAGGAGGAAGGAGGGTTAGCCATCGACATGGCAAGAGGGACGGAGTGCGCGCCGGGTGGTGCGGCCGTGCATCACAAGCCACAGAGCGAATGTGAGATCATGTCTAGAAACACCAGTACGAAGAGGGTGATCAGATCACGACCGGTTGAGTAAGATGACTAGATGCTAGGTTACGAGTTTATTTAGGAAAGGAAGACTATCCGCCGCCGCCGTCCGCCCGGACGGCCTCCTCCCGTGGCGGTGGAGGTGAGAGAAGATTGAGGAAGGGGCCAACGGCAGTGGAGGTTTAGGGTTCCCCATGTCCCCGCAAAGGAATGCAGGGGCAGGTGAGAATGTATTCTTGAATAAAACAGAAATAGAGGCGTTCGAAGAAATTAAAACGGAAGCATGCATTACTTAGTACGGATATGTAGCTCGTAATTTTAATATAAAATCATTGTGAAACTATTGTTTGTGACAAAGTTATAGAGAAACTATCTATAGTAGACACGAGTTATATCTTTCTTCCTCCTGTTGTTGGGCTTACTTGTGCTGCTGCCCCATGGAACTCTTGTACCTTTCATATGTGTGTGGTCTTCTATGGTCTTACTTGACATGTTGCTTTATTTATAAAGCGAGAAGAAAACCTATTTCGAGAGTAAACACGAGTTCTTAGTTCACGTGCACACATCTAAGTATCTAACCGATGCACAAGCACTTATTTATTGAGCACTCAGTAGCTAGCTAGCTAGCTCCACTAGGGGCGTTTGGCCATGACTCCGAGTTCAGTCGATGGATCGATCAGGCCATAGGAAACGCAGCTGCGGTGCTCCCCGCTCGTGCACGTCATGTGCACCTGCAGCCATTCCCTGCCCATACGCGCTAGCGCAAGAGCACGGACACATCTGGTGCGTGGAGCAGCGGATGACCGGCCCGTACTAATTATATCCGGTGTCGGTACCATACACATGTAAAAAAAGACACAAACCATACACACAACCATGTAAAAACAAGGGTGGAATGGATCAAATCGGTGTATATAATGGTCCATATATCAAAAATCCGAGTACAAGAAGAACCGGCGCCTCTTAGGCAAATCTATCCACCTTGTCTCACTAACTGATCAAAGGTCGAAGTATCTCCTCTCTCATCAGAAGAGATCGAGAAATCTAGCTAGGGGAACACTTGACAAACTAGGGAACAAACCAACTAGCCTTAGTTGAATACTCGTTGTGGTCATCCTTGGGTGGCTCGTGTATGCGCTCCAGATTGTTATCCTGCATGTTGTAACAGTATCCCCAAACACGACGAGCTTCGTCGAAGACCTCGTTATCGGCATGGTATATCCGAGTTCCGCTCCCGTCACCACTGTTGCTAAAGGTGGCGTGGTAACTATCCATGAATAGCTCATAGTTGCCTCCAACAACTTCCCATGTCACCTTGCACCAAGCAAGCTGGCCATTAGGGCTCTGGTGCCTCAACTCGAAGACATGGAAATCAACCGGCTTGCGTGAGTAAGATTTGCCCATGAAAACCTTGATCAAAAGCAACTTGTGTGGCAGTGCAATAAGGTTTAGACTCTTAAGAAGCTTGTCTGAAACGTCACCGCTGGACAACTTGCAGATAAAGTTTGTCATCTCTAGTGGCACGTCGACCTGGTTGAGGATATTGAGTGTCGTGTCGAACACCAACGTGACAAACTTGTTGTTCACGATAAACACCTTGCCATCGAAGTAGGCGAAGTCGAGGAAACGTTGGCCTTTTGGATTAGGGTCACTTATCATTGTCCATGTTGCGTCCCCAGGCCGGCAGAAATCCATGACATTACTCCTCTTGTGCAAGCAGGGGTGGTACAACATGACCACGATGCCTTCCGTGCTACCTGCTTGAGTGCTAGCTGGGACATGGATGTCAAAGCGGAAGTGAACTGAAAATTCTATGTAAGTGTTATAGCTTGATCTTGGGCCTATTTCAGAGCGGCTGAGATGCGTGATCTTGGGCCTGTCGCCGCCATCACATAGGGCGTTGAGATTTGGCAGCGGGGCCGTGGTGCCCGTGGCGAGGTGCGAGAGCCGGCATGAGAAGTCGAGGGGATGGACGATGATGGACCACCCGCGCGATAGGGGGAATACGAGCATGTGGTCCGAGCCGTCGCGGAGCACTACGGCGTCCTGTGGTGAGGGAGGCAGGAGGCGCGGCGCTGGTGCCACGGCGGCGCGCCATGTCCGGCAGACCGAGCGGAACGCGGTCAGCCCCGTGAGCGGGTCCCGGGTCCTCTGCGCGATCAGGTTCAGGACGTCGAAGGGGAGCTTGCGGAGCCAATCTGGCTGTAGGTGGTCGTCGGCCATCGTCGATTCGTCTCGTGCGCTGATCTGTTCCCTTATATTTCTCGATACGCCAACTTATACGGTACAACTTGATCGATGCATACAAGTTGCATGTGTATATACAGTTATATACACAACCACGGACCACCTCCGGCGGTGGAGGGCGCGCGCGCTGGAGCTGCTCGTGGTTGAAGACGGCGAGGCGCTGCGGTGTCGGTCTCGTTTCCTCCCTTTTTTCTTTACTTGTATCCGACCTTGTACTGATCCTTCTAGTATGAATACAAGTATGAAAAATTCAAAAAAAAAAAAAAAAAACTATATCCTACTCGGACACAAATAGTTTGCTTTCCTAAACAAACTAAGACATCACCGTATGCCAATCCGTGAGGAAGTAGACTTCCAAGTATGGCAATATTTGCGTTGTGTATTTGAACACCTAGATGGCCATGGTAATTGGAACGAACAACTGGTTCGTAACTCCTTTATGCCATCGGAAGCTGAGGAAATCCTCAGGATCAAAACGTCCAAACGCGCTTCTGAAGATGTTCTAGCATGGCAGCTTGAAAAATCAGGCCTCTTCACTTGCTCTGAATGATCTACCAGACCAATGTAACTTTGGTGCTTCTAGTACACGCCCTAATGCCGAGGATCCCTAATTTGGGGGGCTAAAGTTCCCCCCAAGGTGAAAACGTTTGCATGGAAGGCGGCTGATAATGCCTTGGCGACGGAAGAAAATAAACTGAGAAGAAATATGCGGGTTTGGGGCACCTGCAATATATGTGGAATGGAGCCGGAAAATGTCACTCATGCACTTTATCACTGCCCCCATGCCTTCAGCCTCTGGCGTGTGATGAGACAGAGTTGGAATTTGTCTGTGCTATGGCGCAACTAATTTTTTTGGGACAAATGTAGAAAATATGGAGCAAATATTGTGTCCAAACTAATTTTAGTGCGAAAACAGTAATATAATACATTACACTCACAACACATTTCAATGTTCACAAGTTCACAACACATTAAAATTCTCATATTTGCTAAAATAAAATACATAGATATTAAAAAGAACTCCCAAGAGACTAATGAAACTACAACGAGGGATGTCCCGTCGAAACAAAAAAGTTACAACACGAAAGTTGTGTGAAACGGCGAGATCGATCTACTCGGGTCTTGCCCTGATGTTGTTATTCAGGAGTTAGATCAGGAGCTTCCTGTAGCCCCTACTTCTTAATAAAGATCCGTTTTACCCACAAAAAAACATGGACTAGGATAGGACTCATCAAAATGCAAGCCGGCAAGACATATTAGTGTAACTCGACTATATATCTAATGTAAACTACTTATGAAAGAAAAAATATATTGAGATACACTAAATATCAGCCGTTCAGGATAGCAAACCTGATCTAACACGACCACTCGTTACAGGAAAGAGTCACACGAGCACACGTTACAGGAAAGCAAACACGACCTCATGGAGCTCTACTGGGCCGGCCCACCTAGTCGCCAAATAGGAATCACCCTTCCATTAGATGGAGACTCCATATTTCTCAACAACAAAAAATGATGGAGATTCCATGCCTAGAAATATACACAACAAGTCAGCTCGCGGTTAAGGGCGCGTTTGGTAGCCTACAGATAGGGTGGCCCGGCCCGCCAGATGCGAGGTCCTGGCGTTTGGTTATCCGTTTTTCCTCTTGGGCCTGCATAGCACGGTCCTCAAAGCACCCTCGGGCCAGGCCCTGCGGGAACGGCCGAATCGGCCGTTTTCTTGGGGCCATGCCGAGTGGAGCGCAAGCGGTG
This sequence comes from Poa pratensis, assembly GCA_947311845.1. NCBI lineage: Eukaryota > Viridiplantae > Streptophyta > Magnoliopsida > Poales > Poaceae > Poa > Poa pratensis. Next base: position 87,834,454 of record CAMZMU010000036.1, on the reverse strand, counting down.
GCAGCAGGTCGCACACGGGGAGACCGCGTCCCTTCGGGGACACGCGCCATTTATTCCCCTCACCGCCCACTCTCCCACTCCCAACTGCACTCGCTCTCCTCTCACCTCTCTCTCTTCGACGGCGGTTGATTCACCGGCGGCACATCGGCGGCCATTTTCGGCGGGAGAAGAAGGCAGACCATCGTCGACTCGTCCGTGGCCAAAGCGGAGCTTCGTTGTCCCATCGCCAGCCCCGAGTCCTCTCGAGTTCGTCGAGTTCTTCGTCAATGGCGGTATGATGATTTGGACTCCTTCTATCTATTTTTCGCAGCATAGATCTGTAGATCCGGCTTGATTTACTCCGGTATTATGACATGCACCGTAGATCTACGTTGTTTTAGGGTTCATTACAGATCTGTGCTTGCACTGAAAGCAGGTTCCATTTTATTTGGTGTGTTCTTCATTTTGGTGTGTTCTGGTCATTTTGGGGTGTTCTTCATACTTGATCCATGGTTTTACAGTATGTTACAAAGTCCGATCTATTTTTCTCTGGCCTATGATGAATCTGCAGCTACCAAACGCGCCCTTCGTGATAGAGGTTGTGGTACCGAACCTTGTGCAACTTATGATTAATGGATTATGATGTGTTCTTTGTTCAGTAGTATCACCTCTTTCAAACGTACCATGTCATAATGCAAGTCTGAGGCCTATATTTGTAGCAACTTTTCATAGTCTTCGTGAGTAATTTTCATGTTAGCCGATGATTAAACTGAAGGCATCCTAGTTGCAAGAAGATTGCCTACAGAACCAAGGGTAATGGCAATCAGAGTGCTATTATTTGTACTTCGTTCTTGTAGGCACTCTTTTGGCCCACTGATACCTTCACATATGAGGCTTGAATATAGATTTTTGTGCCAATGATGAATGGTTTTGCATTAAGGAGTCAGAGAATGCATTGCAACCACAAGGCAGCCACCAAAATTGAGCAGCATGCACAATTCCACTTGTGTGTTCTGCTCGGTTTTGTTGGTTGTCATGCGGTTCTTATTTTGATTCTAGAGCTCAATGTAGTAGCTAACTGAGGCATGTTGACGCAATTTAGGTCCATGATGAAATGTGTTAGAGCTGTCGCCTGCTGACTGCCAGCAAAAGTTATAAACAGCCACCATCTTATGTGGCTGTTTTTTTTCTTTTGCTAGCTAGTCAGTAGGCGCTTACCTGGTTCTACATGTGCTGAGATCAAGCAACACTTTTTGCATTCGATTTTGAGTTGCAGCTATGATTTTCGTGTAAGTGTTAAGGCCAATGATGTAAGGGCTGGGACACAACCATCACCACCAGACGTCCAACAAAAATGAGAACCAGTCACAGATCGTTGTGGCTTCTACTTGCTTTTGTTGGCTAGTCTGGTGGGAAATTTGTCTCAACCATCTCTTCAAACTGAGGCCACCCAGTACAATCTCCATTACAATGATGAAACTGGGGATTACACAATGTGTTATAACCCATACCATTATCTTTGTAGCAGGCTTCGAACATAACAATGACCACGGATGACATTGACACCGTATTCAAAAGAAGGAAGGCAACTTTTGGATGGATCAAGGACACAACCTCCCCTAACCATTTCTGCAAAGTGGTGCTAGCACCCGGACTTGACCTCCTCCCAGTTCCTGCCGCCTTCAGGCCCTACTTGGGTGAGGTGCCTGGTGATATCACTGTCAAGACGAACACTGGGTGCATTTGGACTATCAACGTTGCTGATGTCAATGGAAGAGCTTGCCTCGTCAAAGGTTGGCCAGCATTTGCCATAGCACACGGCTTAGATCTTGGTTATCTGGTCATGTTCAAGAAGCTCGGTCGAATGGAGTACAAGGTGATCGTCTTCGACAACTCTGGCTGTGAGGTGGTGAGACAGTGCCCTGAGCACCCACTGAACTTCAAGAAAGACGAAGACTGTTTGAGCATGACCAAACACATGCCTGCTTGCATTTGAGCATGCAGTCGACGTAACCAAACACGCAGTCAGAGTGGCTAAGCCCATGCGGCGTTCTTTGCTGTATGCTACCAAACAACTAGTCCAACATGGCCCAGAGTCCGTTTTAACCCAGCACTGCCCTCCCCAGCCTGCCCCGTCGCAGGTGAGAAAGGGCTGCAGGCTACCAAACGCGTCCTAACTGGTTGAATCACTACCTACTGAGTCTGTCAACCTCAGTTTATCAAGGAGTAGTATCTCCAGGCAGAGTACAGTATCTATCGAAAAAGAGTACTTACCTCAAAAAAAAATTTACCTAAAAAAAAAGAGTACAGAGCACAAACAAGCCTCCAAATTCCTCATAATTGACAATGGAAATATTAAATGAGCATATAATTTCTGGTCAGTGCAACTGAGATTCCGGAACAGGCCCATTTCCACGTTTCTACCAAAATAATAGGAGTAATTCCGTACGATTGCTTTGGATAAAAGAAAATTCAATCCAGATTAGAGTCCACAGTAATACTACTGCCATGCTGCACCTGTATTGCTGTGAGCCTCACCATGAAGGCATGAATCCCCTATCCAGACATCACCATCAGTCTGACAACAACTCCCTCTTCACCCCCACCCAGACATGCCAGCCACCACCCGTTTCTATGCACAGGAAACAACGGATACTAGCCATCTTCCAAAGCCACAAACCTTTCCTGTACCACAGAACAGCAAATGAGAAGCCCACCAAGAAGATATGCATGATTTCAGAACGAAATTTTGTCAGCTACTAACTAACAAGTGCCACAGAGTTGGACCACACAAACAAAGAGAGAGAGAAAAGCTAGGGACCCTGTGTGCTTACCTGAATCTGTCTTAGCTGAGGGATAAATCCTTTGCGGCGCCAGCATGGCAATGGATAATAAGGCCATCCACATGTTCCTCCGGTGGTGTCCGTTTACAGGCTAGAGATATGGAGAAACTTTAGCCGCCTTGGCCATTCACACATGCTCCCCTCCCTCCCATCTGTGCTTTTGCTGATGAGCAGAGCCAGAGCTGCCTGTCTTTCCTCCTGCCGCCGGTTGAGGCTGGCACAGTGATGAGCGCACGGAGTCATGCTTGTGCGACTGGGATTCGTGGTCCTCGCATCCTTTGCGGCGTTCACTCTTAAGAGAGGGAAGGGGCCTAACAAAGGTACGTGCATCTCTCTGATGCTTCCTTGTGTTTCTCTGAATTTCCCGCTCAAGCTATGCAGCGTTGCTTCTTTCAGACAATGGCCAAGCAAGCAAGGAGAAGAATAAGGCCCGGGATTTTGAACATGTATGTATATTCAATCCACTAGTAGTTGCAATTCAAAGAATAAACTGTTGGTTAGTTGTGCATATTGTTCACTGTTCTGTCCAAACTGTCTTGCTTCAGGGGCAGAAAGAAGAAGAGGCGGAAGAGGTCAAAACGATCAACGGCATGATCAACTCGGCCCCTTCGGTGGACGACGATGACGACGACGACATGTTCTCGGAGATCGAGAGCCTGCTAGGGGGGGAGGTCGACATCCCGATACCGGGCGACAGGTTCGACGTCAAGGAGCGGTCGCGGTACAACGCACACATGGCGAACAACGCCGCCGAGATGGAGCGTTTGCGGAGCCTGGTGCACGAGCTGGAGGAGAGGGAGGTGAAGCTTGAGGGCGAGCTACTCGAGTACTACGGCCTCAAGGAGCAGGAGACCGACGTCACCGAGCTGCAGAAGCAGCTCAAGATCAAGACCGTGGAGGTCGACATGCTCAACATCACCATCAGCTCGCTGCAGGCGGAGAGGAAGAAGCTGCAGGAGGACGTCGTCCGCGGCGCGGCGGCCAAGAAGGAGCTCGAGGCATCGAGGACCAGGATCAAGGAGCTGCAGCGCCAGATACAGATGGAGGCGAACCAGACAAAAGGCCAGCTGATGCTGCTTAAGCAACAGGTCATGGGGCTCAAGGCCAAGGAGGAGGAGGTGGCCAAGAAGGACGCTGAGATCGAGCGCAAGCTCAAGAAGCTCAAGGATTTGGAAGTGGAGGTCCTTGAGCTGAGGAGGAAGAACAAGGAGCTGCTGTATGAGAAGAGGGACCTCATGGTGAAGCTGGATGCAGCACAGGGCAAAATAACAGAGGTAGAGCAGTAGTTTATTATTATTGTTACTCTGCAAAGTTTGCTAAGTTTTTTGCATTGATATTCAGCAGCAGTTCTTTTTTAGCCTAATCTTTTGCATGGTCCTAGACGATCCTAGTTTCTATGGCAGACTACCAGTGGCTCTGCTACATTTTCTGGATTTGTCTCTATCCGACAGGCTATCCTCTTTGCTTGTCTCTAGTTCAAAATTAGTATTTTACGAGTCTGTAGCCCCTCTGATCTTTCCCCTCTCCCCCCGTGCTGCTCTCCCCAGGCGGCACCGGGGGCGCCCGCCGCCGCGCCAACCTCAACCCTCACCGGACGCTCCCCGCCGCCGCTGCCGCCGGCGCCTGCGCTGCGGTGGCGGCGGGCCCCCTGCTGCCAAAAGGTTCCGGGGGGGAGGTCTCTTCCTCGTGGCGTCGGCTCCCAAAATCTGCTGGGGAGGACGACGGCGGCTCGCCGGCGCAGCTACGCCGGGGCGGCGGCCCCGGAGACGCGGTGGAGATTGGTGCGAGGTGGTAGCCGGCCCCTTGGCGCGGAGGTCGCGCGGAGGCGGCAGATCGAGGCCGCGCCCAGATCTGCTGGTTTCGGCGGCTACCTCGGAGGCCACCGTGTGTGGCAGGCTGGCCGGGGCGCGGCGGTTCCGGCCGGTGCCTGCAGCTCCGCGGCGGGGTGGCCACGGAGAGGACGGCGGCGCAGCGGCGCCGCATCCGCATCTGACGGGCGCAGTTCGCCGTCAATGCTTCTTGCGGAAGTGCTAGACGTCGTGAGGTGATGTCTAGCTGCTGCCGTGGTGGTGGGCAAGGTGGACGTCGGTGAGCTTTGTGGGGCAGGGGACGGCGGCGCGGCGGCGCCGCGATGGTGCTGATTGTTGGGGTCGTGGAGCCTTGGTGGTGCAGCGTGAGGTGCTGGGCACTGGTGCTCCACGGCAAGGAGTTCGAAGTCTTGGAGGAGTGCAGAAGTGTGCCGTGGCGCGAGGGCGGCGGGTTCGGCAGCGGAGGAAGCTGGTGGGCTAGTCGGTCTCATGGTGAGCGGGTGCAAGTCTTGGCTACGTCGAGCGAAAGCTCTGCTCCGGCTGTCGTCGGGCAGGCGGCAACGACGCCTTCGGCGCCGTCTCTCTTCTTGAAGATGCCGTTGCGACGTGGTGCTCGCCTTCCACCCGGACCACTCCGAGGGAAACCCTAGATCTTCCGGGATCGGGCGATGATGGCGCTCTGTGTCATGCTCCCCCTTGGGGGCATCGTTCTTGGAGTGGTGACCGGCTGGAGGGACATGTGGTTGCGGGAGGTGGCGGCGTGGGTGTTGAGGCTGGTGTGGCGGCAGCAACTTCGGCTGTCTTTTAGGCCGGGGCGGCGGCCCCGGATGTTGGTACGACGTCCGTGGTCTGCGAGCAGCTCTCCTTGGGCAGCTTGGGCTGCGGGTGGCTGGTTCGTGCGGCGTCGTGGCTCGGTTGCGAGCGGTGCTATGTCGGGACGGCGGTCCCGGAAGGGGGTGCTGGCGGCGAGGCTGTCAGGGCTGCTGGGGCAGCGGCAGCAGCGGTTGCCTTTTAGGCCGGGGCGGCGGCCCCGGATGCGGATACGACGGCCGTGGTCTGCGAGCGGCTTACCTGGTGCAGCTTGGGCTGTGGGTGGCCGAGTCGTGCGGCGTCGTGGCCCTGGTGTGGGCGGTGGCATGTCGGGGCGGCGGCCCCGGAAGGTGGTCCAGGTGGTTGGCGCAGGGCGTGACGGAGGGTTGGATGTCGGGGCAGCGGCTCCGAGTTTTTCTGCTTCATCGAGGGCGTTCCTCCTTGTGTCGTGTGGGCGACAAGGCTGCTCTCGGTGCTGTTCGTCGTCGAGGCTCCCTGGTAGTGGCCGCTTTCATCTACGACGGAGTGTCCCGTTCCTGCTCCTCCATAGCAGTTGCGGATTCTCCTCTCCGGCAAGGGTGGATTGCTGGCCGGCTGGCCGTGGAGTGGGTGTTGTGGGCTTTGCCCGTGGCGTTCGTTGTTGTTGGTGTTGGTGTTTGTTGTTTGGTTTTCGCCCGGTTTCTTCCACTAATAAACCGGGCACCTTCTGCTTAATTAATATAAGGGGCAAAGCTTTTGCCTCTCGTTTCAAAAAAAAAAATTAGTATTTTGCTTTTGTTTTCACTTGTAAAAGGTAGCACCTAATGATATGCTCTGTTTTATATTGTTTTTTCCCCCAGAAACCAAACCAATCAATTAATTTCATGACCAAGACTTGCGAATTTTGACTTTTCTCTTGCACATGATGAATGATTTTCACCTTAACATTCTAATCTGGACAAGTAATTGACCAGCCTAGTATCAGAATAATTACAATTTTCACCCCTGTTCGACAGAACAAGCTGTAAGCTGAGGTGCTTTTCTACATTGAGAGTTAGCCTTATATTTCACACCCATATCACAATTCTAGACATCTACTGTAAAAAGGAAGAATGGTACCCAGTAATTTATTAAGACGAGTATCAGATAGTTTCTTTTCATGATATACTTTTCCTATAACGTACTAATGACATATCATCATCCTGCAGAGTGATGTAGTTTCCCATGCAAGAGAGGAGATTAACAACCTGAGACATACAAACGAGGACCTCACAAAGCAAGTGGAAGGCCTACAAATGAACAGATTCAGCGAAGTAGAAGAGCTGGTGTACCTGCGCTGGGTTAATGCTTGTCTGCGTTTCGAGCTCCGCAACTACCAGATACCATCAGGAAAAATGTCTGCCCGTGACCTCAACAGAACGCTTAGCCCGAAATCACAGGAGAGGGCGAAACAAATGATGTTGGAATATGGATCTGAACGAGGCCAAGGTGACACTGACCTTGATAGTGCTCCTTCTTCTGCACCATCTTCCCCTAGAAGCGAAGACTTCGACACCATGTCGATTGACAGCTCTTCCAGTAGATACAGCTTCCTAAGCAAAAGGCCCAATCTGATGCAAAAACTCAAGAAGTGGGGAAAGAGCAAGGATGATAGCGCCTATCTATCATCTCCGACGCGGTCCCTGACCAGTGGCTCTCCAAAGAGGAGCCATAAACCAAAGGGTCCCCTGGAGTCTCTCATGATCAGAAATGCAGGAGATGGTATCTCCATTACAACATTTGGAAAGAAGGAGCAAGATGACATGGATGACGCGAATATTGCATCTTCATTCCAATTGATGTCAAAGACTGTCGAAGGCTTTGCTGATGAGAAGTATCCCGCTTACAAAGACCGGCATAAGCTTGCTACAGAACGGGAAAAGGCGGTAAAAGAGAAGGCCGAGCAGGCTAGAGCACAAAGGTTTGGTGGTGGCTATAGTTCAGCTCTAGTTCCTCCCTCTCCAAGAGCTGCACTCCCCCCAAAACTTGCTCAAATAAAGGAGAAGAAGGTCCCTGTAGCTAATGCTGAAGCCGGTGAACAATCTAGTGATAACCAGAACAACCCCCTGGCGGTCACCCAGTTGAAGCTTGCCCAAATAGAGAAGAGAGCTCCAAGAGTCCCCCGACCACCTCCAACCGCATCGGCCATTGCTTCAGGAGCTACCAACACTGCAGGGGGAGCACCGCTGCCGCCACGCCCACCAGGTGGACCTCCTCCTCCTCCACCACCTCCTGGGAGACCTGGTGGTCCACCGCCGCCGCCTCCTCCTCCTGGTTCTCTATCCAAGAGCCTTGCTGGTGGTGACAAGGTACACCGTGCTCCAGAGGTCGTGGAGTTCTACCAGAGTCTCATGAAACGTGAAGCTAAGAACACAACTTCTTTGGGATCAAAAACATCAAATGTTTCTGATAACAGAAGCAACATGATCGGAGAAATTGAGAACAGATCAACGTTCCTCTTAGCAGTAAGTATCTTCAGATGGCCCACCTTGCATAAATATCCTGCAAAATTCATGCCATCCATTATTAGTGCAGCTCATTGTAATTGGTAGGTAAAAGTTCAATGAAAATAACGAACATTGTCAAAAACTTGGAATGTTTCAGGTCAAAGCTGATGTGGAGACACAAGGAGATTTTGTTGAGTCTCTAGCAGGTGAGGTCCGAGCAGCAAGATTCGTGAATATTGATGATGTTGTTGCATTCGTACATTGGCTGGATGAGGAGTTATCTTTCTTGGTAAGAGAACCCACTAATTTTTCCACATTATGCATTGTACACATGATCTACTACTAACAAGATCAATTAACTTAGGTTGATGAGCGAGCAGTGCTAAAGCATTTTGATTGGCCAGAGAGCAAAACTGATGCATTAAGAGAGGCTGCTTTTGAGTATACGGATCTGCAAAAATTAGAAAACAAGGCTTCAACCTTTGCCGACGATCCTAAACTTCCATGTGAAGAAGCTCTCAAGAAGATGTATTCACTGCTCGAAAAGTAAGTACCTCCTCTGAACTAGGTATTCTCCCCAATTACATTTACATAGTTCTTCAGGGTGAAACAAGAATATTTTGAAAAAGAATAGTCAATATTTACTATAAATACCAAAATAATTGGACAGCACCATTTTTCAAGGAACTAACTGTGTCGTACTTATAACAGAGTGGAGCAGAGTGTTTATGCACTTCTTCGTACAAGAGACATGACCAGTGCACGGTATAAGGAGTATGGAATACCAGTTGATTGGCTATCAGATTCTGGAAAAGTTGGCAAGGTGTGCATCTCTAGACTATATCGATTGTCGCTGAATTGGCAGCTTACGTCGGCAGCCTGGTTTAAAAGAGCACACAGATTAATTGCCTATAAAGCTTTATAAATTTCTAGTCATAACATGCACCAAGATGTAACTCAAAAATTAATTTCACATGTTGGTTGTAGATCAAATTGGCATCAGTTCAGCTGGCAAAGAAGTACATGGAGAGGGTTGCCACGGAGCTCGACGCAATGCAAGGCACGGAGAAAGAGCATAACAGAGAGTTCTTGCTTCTCCAGGGTGTCAGATTCGCTTTCCGGGTTCACCAGGTATACACCTATCTAAACTTAATATGTAAACAATAAAGTATTTGCAGGTAAACTGGAGATTTTAAGTGAAGAACTTACCGTTCACCATTGTACAGTTTGCGGGAGGCTTCGACGCGGACAGCATGAAAGTTTTCGAGGAACTGAGAAGCAAGATGAGCACGCAGACACCCACTCCGCCAACAACCGATACATAGCGCGGAGTCAGGATTCCACGCTTCTCCTTCTCTGTTCTATTCATTTCATCAGACGGTACGATTAGTTGGCTAGCTAAACTGTACAAAAGAGAGAACTGTAAATTCCAGCTTCGTCTCGATCAACTGTATATGTCAGGTCTATTACAGGTTCTGGTAATATCATACGTCTACAGGTTTTTGTCCATGTTTGGTTGCGTTTTGTGACCGGGCAGTTTGTAAGGAGTGAATGAAACCACAGTAACGAGAAACCTTGTGTTTGCTGCTACTAATTTGGTAACATGTTGCAGTGTAGATTCCTGCTTATTAGGTTTAAATGTCTTCAAATCAAATCGTACATGCTAAGATAGGAGGGAATCATAGCGAGGAAAAACAGAAAAGGGTTGTTACTTACTTAGCCTCTGTCAGTGTAGTAGAAGAACAGTAGACACCCTGCAGAAAATGCGCCGGAAGTAGATTCCCAGTTTGGTGTGGTACTTAATCTACGTTGGAGAGGCTTAGCAGACGCGAACGCGAGCAGGGAGAAGGTGGGGTTCATGGCGGCGAGCTCGCGCCTGGATTTGAATGGAGAAGCGAGCACGTCAAATGGGGGCGGCTGCGCTCGTTTCGCCGCCGGCAGGAGCCGCCTCGGGTTGCACTGACGGGCAGGTCGAACGATGGAAGCTAGCGGGGATTAGCTGGTCCCGCCGCCGTGACGGGAACCTGGCCGGCGGCAACGGCCTACCGGCGGCGAAGTGGAGCAGTGGACGGAGTCTGGAGATGGGCTTCATTGGCAACTATGGAATTGGACAACTGCTATATGGGCCAGTGGCAGATAGACTCACCCACCAAATCGGCCCATCATAGCCCACCTTGCTAGGTCCAGTACACAGCTACGGTGAAGAGTGAAGACCTTTAAAAAACAAAGCTACGATGAAGACTGGCCGTCGTGGCGTCATCAGGGCGCTCCGGCGGCTAGCGGTGCCCCATGACGGCAGTAGTGATGGCTCTTGCTTATCCACATCGAAGCGGCGGCGCAGCATCGGCGCATCCAGTGTGTCACCGGCTCATAGCACATGTACTCACGCACGGTGCACCGTTGTCGACCGATCAGTCACCAACCAGGCCGCCGTGCTTGGGCGTCGTCCACATCTCCGGCGAGGCCACCGCGCGTCACCGAGGTACGTACGGCGCACATCGAGACGCACCCCGAGACACACCAAGACACTGTCACTTCTGCCGCTGTGAACAGTATAGCCGAGTCACGACAAGGCATGCCACGCCCACCTGTCGCTCGTGGCGCGTGCCGGCGACGTAGCGATGCATCGCGTGGCACCACATAGATGCCCACTACACACCAGCATCTTCTCGACCCGCCGGTAAAAAAGTAGAGAAGATCCGAAGAGCACGGTGAAAAGACAAGGGAACAAGACAGAGCAACCCAGGTTTCGTCGTCGCACACACGTCGCGCATGCACGGCCGGCGCGCCCTGCCACGCGCCACCGCGCCCAGTCCCTCTCCGCCCCTTTAACTCTCGTCCCCGCCATTCCTCACCCCCAGCTGACACCCTCTACCACTACTCTCCCCCCACTCCTCAAGGCACCCTCACATCGTCTCCTCCGGCCGCATGGCGGATCGGCACGGCGAGGGCGCGGCGGCCGGGCGCCCATCATCCGCGCATGCGCACATCGACGCATCCACGCTCCTCCAGCGCGTCCAGGCGCACGCCCCAACCTCGACCCAGATCGTCGGCCTGCTGACCCTGCTCGTCGCCGGCGCGGTCCTGCTCCTGCTGGCGGGCCTCACCATCACGGGCGCGGTAGTGGCGCTGGTCTTCCTCGGCCCGCTCGCCCTGCTCACCAGCCCCATCTGGGTGCCCTTCGCGCTCGCGCTCTTCGTCGTCGGCTTCGCCGCGCTCTCCGCGGCCGGCTTCGCCGTGGCCGCGCTCGCCGCGGGGACCTGGGCGTACCGGTACCTCACGGGGCGGCAGCCCGTGGGCGCCGACCGGGTGGACCGCGCCCGCAGCCGGCTCGCGGATACGGCGAGCCACGTCAAGGACTACGCGCGCGAGTACGGCGCGGGGTACCTCAATACCCGGGTCAAGGACGCCGCGCCAGGCGCCTAGACGCGCCGCCGTGCGCCGTGCATGTGTGCGTGCACGTCGCTCCTAGATTGTCGTCGAATCGTTGTTTTTTACTTGTTCAGTCTCTGCTTTGCTGTGTAGCTTTCCCTGTTGTTAATCGATAAGCTTGGTAGTAATAATTTTCTAGCTAGCTCATGTCGTGTCTTGGTGCTACTACTATTATCTGTGGGATCGATCATCGCACGTCCCACGACTACAGGTTGAATTCATCAGCGACATGGTGTCGTTTAGCTAGCGTGATTAATCAACTCTCGCGGGATGAATTGGTTATCCGCTGACGCTCGAGGTGGATCATCGAATGGCGCGACCACCGCTTGCGCTTGTATCGTCGTCGCCAGGGCCACCAAGTCTCGTTGATTTAGAACAGAAGAGTAAACCTTGTAGGGACTCGAGTCTGCGTATTATCCACCCGTTGCTGACAACGGGATCTTGGCACACCTGCTATCTCATCTTCTGTAAAGTTCAGAGAACATAGTTTTTTTTCCAGGGTGTTCAGAGAACATAGCTGTGTGACAAGCGAGAGCAGGAGATGGGCTTGGGCCGTTGGCCCTGGTGTGAGTCTGCAGAGGTGTGGCCCGTAAGCTTTCTATATAAACCTCATCTGAACTCTATATTGGGTACTAGGGATAGTTAGCGCGGCAATGCCGCGCGTCCGTCTGATGATTTTCGAATATGTTTTTTAGGAAGTATGCATATGAATATTATTTGAATTCGGAGAAGTTTACGATTAGGAGATTTTTCGAGGTTGTTAAAATTTGTCGCATTGAAATGTATTCAAATTTGTATTCGTTGAAAGTCTGCAAAAATGATTAGATTTCGAAGGTATTTGAAATTATTGAATATGTGAATTTGAAATTTGAGTTGGAATGGTCAAATAAGGGTGGTTTTTCCATAAAATTGTCCGAATGTAGGTCAATTTGAATTTTTAAAACTTATTTGGTTTGTGTCAAAAATAGTTGACAATTTTTTTCCCTAGCATTTTGATATATTTTTTATATTTTGTCGATGGGTATGTATAGAATTTTTTCTGGTTTTTGTTTTGCTACGCAATTTAAATTTGGTAACATGTTCATTTAAAAATTGTGCAGGTTTAAAATTAGTGAAATCGAAAGAAGTTTGCGTTTAAAAATTGTTTACATTTTGAATATTGTTCAAGTTGGGGTGTTTTGCAGATTCAAATCATTTTATGTTTGTAAAATGATTAGATTTCGCAGGTATTTAAGATTTTGGAATATCGAAATCTGAAATTTAATCGTATCGAATTAAAAAACAACATTTTTTCTCTGAGGGTATATATAGAAATAATTTCATGTTGTAGAAATTGTTCTAAGGAGGGAGTTTTTTCTTCAAATATTTCCAATCTGAAGTGTTTGAACATATTTGTTTTTTGACGTAAATAATTAGTATTTGTTTTGTTGGAGCATTTTGTTGTATCTTTTGTTTTTTTCCGGATGGGAATTTTTAGAGGTTAATCTATTTAGTCGATATTTAATAAAATTAAATGCGTAAAATTAGAGGAAGGCAATTTGGATTTTGTGTAGATATTAATCGTGTCCGTTGTAATTTGAAATGCTGATTTTTTTTCCTAAACTTGTCTAAATATAGGCTAAATTGAATTATTCAATTTTTTTGTTTATTTGGCAGAAATAGGTACCCTTTTTTTTACTTACCACAGTTTGACAAATTTCATAAATCTTATTTTTTTTGTTGCAAGAAAATTATTGAAATGTGAATATTATTTGAATTGAGAAAAGTTTGCCAAATATAGGCTAAATTTATTATAGATTAGAAGATTTTTCCCCTCGAATTTCATTTTTTTTTCCTATTTGTGAAATATCTGACATTCGGGACCCACATGTTAACGTTTTAATAATTACATGGAAATTGTTTAGGGAAATGGTAAAAGTCCTGACAGTGGGCCCGCTGTGAAATTTATATGGATTTTGAAAATTTGGTGATTTTGCATTTTTTTTTTGACAAATTGTTATAGTTTTTGTGGAAAGTTTGAAAATTTGTTGAAAAAGTTTGGCAATTTGTAAATTTTGGATTTTTTCTTTATACATATTGTTTGCATTTTATTTGTGTATAATGTAATTGTGTTGTTTTTTTTTTTGTGGGAATTTGAAAATTTGGTAATTGTACTTTTTGTTTGGACAAATTATTTGCATTATTTGCATTATGGGGAATTTGTTTTTACTTTCTTTTGACAAATTATTTGCATTGTTCTGAATTATGGAAAATTAGGAATCTTGATAATTGTATAATTTTTTTTAAATCAGTAGGAATACACTATGTAAGTATTTTGCAAATTCAAATCCATTTCTTTAGATGGAATGCATTTAGGCTTTGTCCAAATATATGGCAAGTTGAAATGTTGAAAAATGTTACATTTGAAAGATGTTCAGTTTTCGAAGATTGTTCAAATTTGGAAAAAAAATTCGATTTGAATTCAACGTTAGCCATCATAAATTATGCAGGGATGAAAAGTGGAAGTACAAAATTAATAAGCCTAAGCACACTAATATAGTCAATTCCTAAAGCACACAACAGGAGGCAAAATATGATGGACTATCTAAGCCACTCTGTAGATAATCATCCAAAACAAAAATGCACACACAATTGTAAGAAGGGTAAAGCACCATTGTGTACCAGTTTGGGGTTCAATTGTTGTTGTCTCTCCAATAATTTCATATCCATTTTCTGTTCATTAATACATGGTTCGGGCAACAACTGTGAAAATAACTTAACTACCATCACAAATTCCTGACCCTAACTCTATTTCCTTTGACTTCTTGGACAATATCCTCACTGTAACATTCAACATTTGCTATTGGTTCAGCTAATACAAAAAGCTAATTGGCGTTGCGACACGCCGCACCCGTCTCGCAACGCCGCACCCGTGGCCATTAACTCGTTGGTCGAAGATTGGCGCTACGCCCGTAGGATGATAATACATGACAATTAAGACGGACTGTATGATCTGGTAAAAGACAAATTACGTGTTAGTCAGTAAACAACATGAGTAGCTGTGGCTCGATATAAACAGGAGACGGCCGTACACACATGCCTTAGAACTAACGGAAACATACAGTCGTAGCGTTGTCATTACAAAAAAAAACTAAATATAATGCATCGTCTATTGTTATCTGAAAAGCTGCAGCATGTGTCACTGGCATACATTGGAAGGATGAACTATAGATAGTAGCATCAACATAATAGAAGATAGATAGTTCTAAGCACTGAAAGAACACCTTGCTCGCAATACACGACTGTGTAAGTTGAAGAAAAAGTAACTGTGTAAAATAGGTTGGTGTTTTGAAAATGAAATATCGCCTCACTCAGTGGTGGAGGTATTTCCAAAATGCATAGAAAAATACGTAAGTTTTTAGTATAAGATTCTTTAAGATATACCTGAACATTTGGGCAAAAAAGTAGGAACCAATGACAAAGACGATTTATACAAAGGGAGAAAAATGCTAGAGGAGGATATGCCAAAAGCAGATACTTGGGTAAGCATTTTTCATCTTGAAAGAGCCAAAAGTATGACTGCAAGTTATTATCAAAGTTATGTTGATACGTCTATTCTAAATAAAGAAAAACATGTGGACATAGAGAAATGTAGCATCAATTAAATGATGGTTCTATGTATAAGAATCAGAAAGGATAAATTTCATCAAGAATATTCCCCACAGAAGTAAGAAAGAAATATTAGCCAAATATCATCAGCATAGGCCTAATGGTGTTCGTAGGAATAGTATTAGCTTGCTAGTTCTTTCTGCACCAACAAAAGCAGCAACAATAAGCTTGTAGGGCCTATCATTAAGAAGATATTCCTAATATGTAATGTATACATAAGTTACCATCCGTGCATGTATGGCCAAAATAATGGGGAGGTTGCAGTAACATATTGGTGCACTATCTAGGGAGGCAGGCAGGCAAACCCTATTATGAACCCATAAGATCATTACATCGTGAATTCCCTATTAAACTAACCTTTGTAAATTGAGGTACTTGAAATTGCCTATCACAAGATGCATCAAAACTTTGAAGTGCTGGCGACAGCACTTGAGCCCATGGTACTTACCACCTTGCAATCGGCCAAGGAAGATAATAAGCAGACTAACTATTTGAAGCCCTCGAAGCACAACTTAATATCCAAGCAAGAAAAATCCAACATGATCGGACGTCGCGAGTAGTGATTTCTAGAACGAAAAATGGAAGGTAGGCTCAAAATAACAACCCAGTCGGCTAAACTAATTTCAAAAAAGCTGTACTGTTTGTATTAATTCACAGTTGGGCATATATTGCCTTTATCTAAAAAAAATAGTACTGCCTTGTACAACTCAGTCTTGCATATGAAGAGCTTGCTAAAATGCTAGCGTAAAGGACAACTAACTTGAAGAACGAAAAATGCTGTCCTGATATCAAGGGACCTGCACGGAAAAATTAGGAAAAATTGGTGTAAAAACTGTATGATGAAATAGACAAAAGAACTCATTGTTGTGGCAGCACGTGAATACAACTAACGGTAGAGATAATACATAAACTGTATGCATATGAATGCCATTTGAACTAACGCCTTGGTATCAAAAGTTTGGATGACATATCTAATATTGTTTGTTGATGCCAAGGTGTAGGATAGATAAATAACCTCTGAACGCAGATTGTTGAAGATTACAATCAGCCAGCCAAATAACGCGCCCTCGGCGTTAGGGCTATCCAAAGTGCCAATGATGCAACATACATAGCACGCAGAACTTAGCTCAATTGATGAACTCAATATCTTTATTTGGCATCTGATACGGAATAAGAACTTCTGCTGCTTACTAATGCAGCTGGAAAGAGGAAATCTTAAAAGCTGAAGAAATTTGAAACTTTACCTGCTTTATAGTTGAATCCATGATATCAAGAAAACCACATTAAATCTCAATTTTCATCCATAAGAAATATCTGTACACTCACTCCACATTATGCGTCACAACACAACGATAGTCAACAGAAAACAAATCATGGAGCTACTTTAAATATAGATGAAGATCAATTCTTGGATTACAGTACCAATTATGAAGCTGATGTTTAGCTAATGATATCCATTTAACTGAGCTCCGATAGGAGTGCCAACCTGCATGAGGATAAGCCCCCATTCAGTGTAGAATTGCCCTCTACATACGGATGATTAATTCATTACGTTGCAAGAATTTGTACTGCAAATAAAGTCTATCCTAATTAGCAGTTCTAGTTACACAGATATATGAATATGAATAGGAATAAGAATAGGGAGATGCCATATAAATCAATCATTAGCAGTTTTAATTCTAATGGTTGGACTTACTCCTAAGAACATGAAAATATCATTAACCAAGATAATCTATTCACAGAGAAGATACACCACCTGACACCTTTGATCTAGAGGTGAGACTGTCAGGCTGTGTACTAAAGCTAGAAACACATACGAAATAGAGAATACCAGTACAATAATAACAGCAGTTCACCAATCAAACCACATAGGGCAAGCACAAAAATCCAACAAAATTTGTTGACAAACACACATCGAAATCAGATTTTTGTTCCACCACCGATCCCCAATTCCAAAGGTAACATAGAACAAAGTACTCTAAATCCACGGCAAACACAAGGAGATCACATCTTGATAAGTAGAAACGCACAGAAGAAGCTAAGAGAACCCAAAATGTCGACCTCTCAAAAAAATCCTGAGAAACGAATTCATGGCACAAGTAAAATCAGCCTGAGGTAGGTAAGGACGGATCAAAATCCAATCTTTTTGATCCCCAAGAAAGGAAAGGCGCAAGAAGGCACTCACAAGTCTGCTGACTCCTGCACCTCCTCCGCGGCCTGGAAGAACCGATCCTTCTGCCACTGCTCGAGCCTTCCCGGCGCGGCCAATCCGCATGTTGTGGGCAATCAGCAGCAGCAGCCACGAGCAGCAATATCCCTTTGATTCTAAATCGGATACCATGTAAGTGTAAGAATAAGGAAGAGGAGCGGAGTGGATAGGAATGGAAGAAAAGGACGGAACCTGGAAGCTGTGGCGGTCGCGCCGAGGTTGAGCTCCTACAGGACGTCCGGCGCGCAGAGGTTCGTCGGGCGCACGGCGTGGCTGGAGCTGATGCAGCCATCGGCAGCGGCCAGACGCGTTCGCCGAAAGTCGTGGGCTGACGGCGCCGTTGATGGTTCCCAGGGCCGCGGCTCGCTCGCCGGCCGCATCGGCTCCTCGCGGTCCTCTAGAAGGTCGCCTTGCGGCGGCGCAGCCAGCCGCCGCCGCCGCCATGGACGCCCCAATCTAGGGTTCGTGATGAGGCTGCGATTGGGTGGTTCCACGCCGAGGAATTGGTAGAGAAGGAGGAAGAGGAGCCGGGGCGTTGGATGCGGGGTGAGGAGGAGACGGAGCCGTCGAGCGGATGCAACGCGGAGACGACGCCGGCGCAGCGGCGAAGTCGCGCGGAGAAACGACCGCCGCCGACCTCGGCTTCGCGTGGGGAGAGAGAGGAGAGGGGGGGTCTGCAGATGATTTTGCACGTAGGCCCCTGGCGTTTCCACAATTTGCGTATCGGTCCTTGGCGGGGGTTTCCTGAAAAAATGGTGCGCCAAAGTCCGTGCGGGGCGACGTGTCGCCGCGCGATTGGAAGAAATTCATCTGCTACAGTAGCGCGAGCGCGAGCGCATCCAGGCCGTCCGTCGGTGTGATCGGACGGCCAGCGGATTTCATGCGACGTGGACGGCCTATCTGACCGCGGTTTGCACCAACTTTTATATATAGGGGGATTGGGGTTGTATAACAGGAAAGTGTATTTGGCTCCAAGGTTCAGTGCTCTCCTAGAACGAAAATCCAGATGTAGGCAATGGTGTACCTCACAATAACAACAAAGTCTTTTATTACCAAGTAAATTGGGGTAGGCTAGAGTTGAACCCCATAAGATTTCGAAGCTAACTCATGGTCCTGGCGTTGAACCCCATAAGATTTCGAAGCTAACTCATGGTCTTGAACCCCATAAGATTTCGAAGTTAACTCATGGTCCTGGCGGCATATAGATAGCTAGCTTCCACGCACCCCTGTTCACATCTCATGTAAAGTTTGGTCTACACCGACCCCTCTTAACATTCTTAACACGCTTTATCTGACCCCTCTTAACATTCTCAACACCCTTTATCCGTCCTCCGTACACTGACGCTTCGGTAGGCCTGTGTTTTATATGTCCAAACCATCTTAGATGATATTGAACAAAGTTCTCTTCAATCGGTGCTACCCAACTCTCTCATGTATCTCATCATTTCAAGCCCGGTCCTTTCTTATGTAGCCACATATTCATGGTGTATTTCACAAACATGAATAAAATCAATTTAAATACTTTATATTATGGTTTGCACAGATATAAGAAAATTTGATAAAATTTAGAGATTCAAAAATATGCATACTCAAATTCACATTTTTATTATTTTTGTGTCGCTTAGCCTAAAAATTATTTGAAATCAATATTTTGCACGTTTACAACATTGGCTATATTTGGATTTTGAAACTCATAAATATGGATTTCGGTTTTTTAAATGAAGAGCACTGCACTCGAGAGCCAAAATCTCTCCACTCATAACCAGAAAGTGTCTTTCGAATGAGATCATATCAGAGACAAAAAAGATTCTTTGACCCAATCGCATGCAATAATAAGGTCAAAATTATTATATACAAATTTACTTAAACATAGCCCACTACTAAAAAAAGATTCCTTTAAGCCTTCAACTATTTCTAGTACTCCTATAACGAAGAGGTGTAAAACTTGGAAAGTCCATGAGGAGTCCGAGCTCCATAAAGCTTGGTTTTCCAAAAAGATCTACACATTTGTCTGTTTTTCCATGTCAAAATACAACAATTTTTATTTAAATTTTGCACAGTGATAGATCATCTCGACATTATCTACACGTAAAAAATATTTGAAATTTTCAAAATTAATATATTGATTTTGAGTTTTCAAAGGAAACCTCCCTTATAACACAAGAGCTAAAATAAAATTTTGAGACCTATCATCTTTTGCCTTTTTTAGGAGAAAGCCATCACGATTCTATTAATTTAGACACAATGTATACATCGTACTCCCTTCATCCGCGAATAAGTGTACATATAGGTTTTGTCATAAGTCAAAAAAATTATATTTTGACCAAATACAACAACATTTATTACACTAAATCAGCATCACTAGATCCGTTTTGAAATGTACTTTCGTTATATAGTAATTTGATTCCATATATATGTTACTAATCTTTTGTACAAAGTTAGTCCAAAATTTAAAGTTTGACTTAGAACAAAACTTAGAAATAAACTTGTTGGTGGACGACGAGAGTATGCGGCTACATCACACACACTCATTGGAGGATCATTGCCTCATAATCCGTGGTTGGTGAGTTGACTATTGCTTGTAGTATCGAAAACCGGGCAGTGGCTCTCGAGCGCATTGGTGCCCGTTTTTGAAAATTTTGAAAATCCTACTTCTCGGTTTAGAAAAATCTGAAACTTGGTACATAAATACATATACACATTATGTATGTACGCAGGAAGTTTCGTCCAAAAAAATCTTAAATATTTTGCTACACAAAAAAGAGAAAATTTTGACAGACTCGACATACTATTTCCCTTTTTTGTTCCCATAATTTTGTTATTTTTATGTAGCTTGGAATATAATTTTCTTTTTGCACTAGAAATTGGCATATACGTAGAAAACATGCATATGTATCATAGGAAAGTTTCTTGGATTTGTTCCATGCTCAAATTCAATTTTTTCAAATTTTCTCCACCTAGGCACACTGGTGCACGGGAGCACCAAGTCCGCGTTCTCGTACTATGGGATTCCTTATTATAGGACGGTCTATAACCACACGTGTATCAACTTGAACCGCCGCTTTTGTTTGACCACCATATTTTTTGTACGAATTGTTTGACCGCCAATCCAAGGATCCGTGACTTTCTTTTCTTTTACATGATATTGGTGACCTGGTTCTATGAAAGAATTTTCCTGGTAATAAGGAGGATATGGACCCAGCGATAAGGTACACGGTCTGTCAGTCTCGTCAAGCCAAATTTATCACAGTGATGAAGCAACGGAATCTTCAACCAGTTTAATCAGCCAACAGCAGTACCACACTTAATTATCTTGACAGCCAAATTTATAAGCTATGATAATGATATACATATGGAAGAACGTTCTTGGTAGTTCCATTTCGACTCTGGCAAGATGACTCACCAGCCAGCGGCAAAGTCGCTAAGCACACCAGCTGTTGGTCACTGGCCGATTGTCAAATACAAGAACTAAACAGTAAAGCAACAGACTCTTCAAACAGTGTACTCTTCCAAGCTTAATTCTCTTGCGTACGTTGTTAGATAAAGTACCATATTTTTTGTTGTTTCCTGAGAATGCACCTGACTCTCTCAATCAGAGCAATGCCAATTGTCGATTCCTACGACTCTTATAAGGTGTTAAGTATTGGGAAAATTAAGTATTACTCAATGATAAGACACCGAATGAGGAGTTATCAATACGTTCGTTTTTCAAAAGGAGGAACACCCCTAGCCTTTCTGTAGTGATTGATGCACACAACTGTATATTACTCATTTAAAACGTCGGGCAAAAACAAGGCAGTCATGTTGAGCAAGTCGATTCAAAAAGAAAACTACCCAATGCCATGTGTCTCGCGACAGTAACTCTATCGACTTACTCCAAACTCGGTTCTCACCTCACGTCACATAAATTCCCTAGCCTACCGCTTCACTCACCAGTACAGTACTTGTACTCGTACCATTCTGCCCAAACGTGTACTCATGCAAAAGAAGAGTCAAAGTCCTGATCATACTCTACTTGTGATCATATCATCCATGAATCTTTCTAATTAAAGAGAGAAGATCGTACGTCCGACAATTTCTATTCATCATATTTTCAACAGATGTGTTGCGTGTGCTTAATAAACTATACGTGATTCCTTAATTGACTATACTCCTACTCCTTCACCATATTCAACACAGCATTTACTTATACTAGATGCCCCGTTGCGCCCCTGGCGCAGGTGCCAGAATCAAAATTGTAATGCAGCTTTAAGTTTTATATATTTTAAATATAGTGTTGTTTTTGTTTGAACCATTTTCCTGTAATTGCACACTACACCTATAAAACATAACAGATGCATGCTTGGCCTATTAATTAGCTGGGTGACGATGTCAGGCATTGTGGATAGGCGGACATGGAGAGTATTATAGAATGATTTGGAGGGGAGGATGACCACCACGAGCCATGTGTGAGATAATGGAGAGAGATGGGTGTTATGTGTGGACAAATGAGGTTATTTTGCAGTCAGCTTGGTAGGTGTTTACGCGATGAGGATTGAAGTACGGTGGGCTGACAAGGCGAAGAGCCGAGAGGAGCGATCACAACGGCGCGCCTTTGGCTCACTCCAGTGATTTTACTCGTCGTTGTTTAGTATATGGTTCTGGATGTAAGTTGTTTTACTCCAATCATTCTTTGTATCGCCTTGACAATTGATGAGAGATCATAAGCTTTCCCGAAAAAAAGGAAACCAACATAATGGCGATGGGGAGGTGGCTCGACGATTTTTACTAAGGGTTAAAAATCACGTTGTCAAATAGTTCAAGCAGAACTTGGTCAGATAGGGGCAGGAACGTTGAAGCATCAAGCATATGTATTTATATTCCATTTATTAAATGGGCTCTGTTCGTATCATACGTGGGCTTTCAATGCAGCCCGTTTCAAGTTTATGTTAGACCTACATCTGTCTTCTGGTCTTCACTTGGTCTGAAGAAAAATATCTTTATCAAGCAAGATCTTGTCGTCTGGTCGCCCAAGGAAGTCTCGAGGCACTCGCCGGCGGAGGAGCCCGGCGTCGCCGCCGTTCTTGTGGACTTCGTCGCGCATCTGGGTATATATTCATCCTTTTCGGGAATCCCCTTCCCTAAGTGTCGCTGTTGTACATCTGTGTCGTGTGTTTAGATCCACCTCTGGCATCTATTGTAAGTCAACCTGAGTGGAGCCGTTTGTTGGAATAAGGCGACGATAATCCGTTTCAGTTCCAGCAAGAATCTTATTACGTGCAGATGAGTAGTTCGTAGCCATTAGCCATGTTATCCTATTTCAATGAATCTAAGAAAGCCGCATTATCTTTAACTGATTCTGTAAGTGCAGTAATCTTAAAGATGAACTCTAGTTTAGCTGCTCTAGACAGTATCCACATTGTCACTCATCTACCACTTTAATTATTTCACACCGTTACTTAAAATTGCGCGAAGTCATTCCTGTTTGTAAGAACAAAGTTGTATTCAATGTAGTTCAAATAAACATGTTCATAAGGTTAGGATGTGTTTATGCCTTTCACTGTAAACTTCTTTTGGTGAAAGATAAGTGCTTACTATAACAATAATTTTAAAAATTACAGAAGTACTTACCTGATTCAGATCTTTCGGTGCTTTATTACTGGTAGCAACAAGTACAGTTCCTGTACTTAGCAGTCTGTCCAGAATACGAGACAGGGCTAGAACAGTAGATACATCAATAGTCTGCACATCTGCAGTTTAATAGCGCACTTAAAATCTCTAGGCTACAGAATTTATTGAATTTACAGTGAGTATATCCGTGTCGTATTTTCTATTTCATTACCAAAACGACAGCTGCTGCATATTAGTTGAAACCAAGATCTATTACTGAATAATTATCTGTATGTTTGGTTAATAAAGGACAGACGGGGTTGATAGGATGGATCCGTCAGATTTTGAGTTTTTCTCGATCATACTACAACCTTCCTCCAGCAAATTGGTATGGTGGTTCTTGTTTGATCTGTACTGTGGTATATGCAATTTCGTCGGTTTAATTGTTAACTTTTCTCGATCCTTGCTGCAGCGGCTGCCTGAAAAGTTTGCTAAGTGGCTAAAAGGACATGAACCTGGTGAAGTAAAGCTGCGTGAGGAGGGCGATTGCCGTCGCAGGTTGTGGGAAGTGGAGGTGGAGTTCGATGGATGTGGCCAAATGTATCTCGCTCGTGGCTGGGACCTGTTTGCTCAGCATTACAATATGCAAAAAGGCGATTTCATGGTCTTCAGCTATGACGGTGGTAACATGCTCACTGTGAAGTTATTTGACCCAACCATGTGCCGCAGGTACTTCCACCATGATAACGCCCTCCCGGAAAGTCTCTTGGATGAATTCTTGCCTATCTTCTGTAGCCACGGCAGTGGTACGTAGAGCTTTGTTGAGGTTGTAGTGTCGCTGGTGTAGATGTCTGTCATGTGTTTAGATCTGCCTCGGTATAGTTGTATTGTTGTTCTTATACATCCGTGTCGTATTTTCTATTTCATTACCAAAATGACAGCTGCTGCATATTAGTTAAAAGTAAGATCTATTACTGAATATTTATCTGCATGTTTGGTTAATAAAGGACACATGGGGTTGGTAGGATGGATCCGTCAGTTATTGAGTTCTTTTCGATCATACTACAACCTTCCTCCAGCAAACTGGTATGGTAGTTCTTGTTGTATTTGCGCTTTCATATATGTAATTTCGTTAGTTTAATTGTTAACTCTTCTCGATCCTTATTGCAGTGGCTGAGTGAAAAGTTTGCTAAGTGGCTAAAAGGACGTGAACCCGCAGAAGTAAAGCTGCGTGAGGAGGGCGATCGCCGTCGCAGGCTGTGGGAAGTGGAGGTTGAGTTCGACGGAGGTGGCCAAATGTATCTCGCTCGTGGCTGGGACTTGTTTGCCCAGCATTACAATATGCAGAAAGGCGATTTGATGGTCTTCAGTTATGATGGTGGCAACATGCTCACCGTGAAGTTGTTTGACTCAACCATGTGCCGTAGGTACTTTGATTATGATAACGGCGCCTTGGAAAGTCTCTTGGACCAATTCTGTGTGTTGTCCAAGGGAGTCCAGTTGAATGATAGGCAGGAGTCTGTTTTGAAGGACTTCTGTGTTCAGAATAAACCGGAGCCACCATTGTATATTTGCAGTGTTGTGAAGTCACACATTGAGCATGCCAAAGGCAAGATGGTATAGTATACGCCTATCCTCTTATGTATAACGAGAATAGAATTGGATGTGAATTTGTCTAATTATATTACCATGTGTTTGTAGTATTTCAACCATGGTTACACGGAGAACTATCTTCAAAGTTTCCTGACCACAAAAGGAGCTGATATTGAAGTCTACTACAACAATAGGGAGAAAATGGCTAAAGTCTTTCGAAGATTGGAGAAAATAATAGAGCTATCATGACACGAAAGTGGACGTCTGTGACAAAGGAACAGAATTGGAAAGCTGGTGACATTATCATGTTCTGGTTTCGAAGGCACGGTGACAACAATCTGC
This sequence comes from Poa pratensis, assembly GCA_947311845.1. Taxonomy (NCBI): domain Eukaryota; kingdom Viridiplantae; phylum Streptophyta; class Magnoliopsida; order Poales; family Poaceae; genus Poa; species Poa pratensis. Next base: position 87,809,736 of record CAMZMU010000036.1, on the reverse strand, counting down.
AGATTATTGTTGACAAAATATAGTGTGGCTGAGGGCATGTTTTCTATAGTTACCTGGGTACTTTTGGGGAGAATTGGGACCATGGAGCATGGTTTTTTTTGGTGATCTTTTTACTATGGTCACTTGATTAGTGTAGCTGTAATGTGGCATGAATGAGTGTGAACACTTCAGGTTGTGCAAACCGATCTACATGTTGTGATTTGTGTCGAACCTCAAGTTATATATTATGTATTCTGTTTATCATCTATTCTGTTTACTATGACCTCATGTTCACCATTCAATAAGTTTAGATGGCTATGTATATGTGTAAGGTACATTGTGTAAGTGTGTGCTTTTCCAGGAGCATTCTTCTGTAAGCAGAATTACCATAAATACAGTCATCATTTCAGTTTCAAATATAGGCAGATCTAAATCATTAAAAAAGGTCCATAATAAATCTGGTGGAGGAAAGATAATAGACAATAATTTGATATCAGTAGTCATATTACACAATTCCATCCTTAATAAGATGGCTGTTAATACATAGACAAGACAGTTCTTATATCCTGGCATAAGTACAATACTCAATGCTACAAAAGTGATAACAGCTATTTCCATTGAACTCCAGGTGGTATCAAGTGGACTGACATATGATCTATAAGAACTTTGTCAGATAGCCGCTTGTTTGCTGAAGATCAAAAGTTGTTTTGTCAAATAGTTCAAGCGCGGCATTGTTTCGCTTGTCTGCATCTCCTAGCCCTTCAGAACGGTACTTGTCAATTAGCTGATACAATCGATGTGATATCGTTGTCATGGCCGTTAGAGTTAAATGTAAACCTGCAGATTGTGTCAGATTTTTTTCTTCTGCAGCTTGTAGCTTCGCCTCTAAATCTCTGTTTTGTGCTTGCATATACTTTAGCTCACAGAAATTCAGGTCTTCTACTACCAAGTTTTCCAGGTTCTCCATGTACCTTATCCCTTCTAAAGCAACCGATTCTTCTGCTATTTCTTGATCAGTGGAAAGAGCACAAAGCCTGTTGTCTACTCTCCAATTTGCAAAACGTCAGTTTAACAATGCCTACACTTGAACCAGGGAGCAAGAAAGTAGTATGCTATCCGTGTAATTATAGATGTATATAGAAGACCATTCGATGCTGTTTATTTCCTTAGCTGTACGGTAATTCTATGTGGCAAGCTCGGTAAAGTCCAATAAACCCTTTGTCGCTACCAAATTGGGCAAAATTCTCAGAATAAGGGAATAGCGGGCAAAACTCTCACAATAAGGGGATAGCGACCGAAGTCCATCAATAATTACAGCTTTACCGACTTTTTCTGCAAGAGCTTGTTCATGTTATAGAAACCTGAACGCAACGTACTGCCACTGCAACCCTTATGTCTGGAGCAAAAATAAAATGCAATTCACAGCTGAAGCATAGGATCGTGCTGAAACCGAACAAGCAAAAAAGCATGCCTGTAGACAAGCATAAGCTGCAATAATATGAGGACGGTTTCACAGGCCTTTTCCTACTGGTAATAACTTCTGTCTAGCAGGTCCTTTTTCCTACAGATATTGGCAGGAGCATAAAAGCTATATTGAAAGCTAATTAGCCTCCACCTACATCTGATTGAAATATAGAACCGCACGAGCTAATGTCTAGCAAAAGCACCAACGACAAACACAGATACATATGCAGAAATAGATAGATCCAAGGGAGCCTAATAGTCCATAGCATATAAACAGAGATAAAATGCAGCTTACAGCTGGAGCACTGGACTGTGCTGAGACCAGTTTAGTAGGTCTTTTTCCCTACTGGCATTGGTTTCCATCTAGTAGGTTCTTTTTCCTACTGTCATTAGTTTCTAATTACAAAAGCGTGCTTCAGCACAAGCACACGCTTACACAAAATACCCTCCACATGTGCACTTAAGCAGCAATCACATGAGGTCTATGCCGCAGCATTAAAGATACATCTAATAGCAGTGTGGAGGCAAACAGCAAGGTCATCACATTCCGCCGATAGCGGTAGACAGGCCATGCAGATGCAAAAGTCGCTCGATAAGGCGATAAGGCTGTCTTGAAGGCTCGACGATATACGGAGAAGACACGCTGAGCACCAGCGGACGTCGAGGCAGCGAGCAGCAGAGAACCATCTAAAAACCCTTCACCTGGGTCTTGTGAGCTAATCTCGTAACAAGAACCATACAGGAAGACAGGGCTGTACTGAAAAGAACCTGGTCATCACACAAAAGAAAAGAATTAGCTCAACATTTTCAGTTTTGAAGACTTCACATATGTCATCTCAAATTTTAAACAGGCATACACGAACCTAGATGGGGAGAAATCACATATAGTCAACACCTTACTTAATGCATGCATCATTCATAATAAACTGATCATAACCAAAGCAGAGATGTACATGCCCAAGAATCTTTCATAGTAAATTGTAGTTGTAGAAGCACAATAATATCATTTCAGGTAAGCGGAATAATAGGCCAACTCATAAACAAATCTGTTTCAAAAATTCTACCAGTATATGTCCTTGACAACAAACATGAAAATTAACTGTCGGTAAGAATAACACACGAAATTAACCAGACCCCTTCATGTAAGCCTGCTTGTTCAACATGAACCTGTTTGTACCACTAAACAATAGTCCCTTGCATGTGTACTTCATGTTACGAACAAAAAGACATGCCAGTCTACTTTCGCACAGATTATGTATGCATATTTGAATGGGTGTTGACAAATTAAAATGCTATAGATTTCCACCATTTAATCTAATTATTCCCTGCCAACAATATAGAAGCGATCATTGTTTGAAGATATTTTTTGGAGGATCACTTGAAATAATACAATGGCTTGTTATATACTACTTATGCTTTATATGAACAGTCATCCACTTTAACTGATTTGTGAAGTTTACCATGGTAAGAAACCAAGTCATAATTATATAGCATCTTACAATATATTTTCAAAAAGACCCAAAGCTCGAAGCTGATGCAGACCTTCAAAATAAACCACACTAAAGTATGTATAAGCAAACAAGGATCCAAACCCATCGATCCCCAATTTTGCACCTCTACTTTTGTACCCACCCAACTTTGCATCAACCAGAAAACAACAATCTAGAAACATAATGGCATTGAGAACATACACCTATGGAGCTCCCCTTTGAACAATTAAACCATCAGCTGCAAGACTTCTTTTTACTTTCATGTTATCAGTATGCATGCCTTCCTATTGCTACTTCTGCAATGTTGATCGAAAACCATGCTGACTAAATTCACATATTTTGGATGTGTTTGTCTGATTCTATGTTACAAAGTATCCTGCCCTCCCAGCTATAAAATCTTCATGGTCTAGAAGATTTTAGCAGTATTTATTTAGATAAACGAGTTATTCATGTCACATAATTTCACCCGGTAGTCGTATAGACCCTAAACAGTGCTCTTCTGGAGCAACTGTTGTTAATGTCTAGTACATTTAATGCATTTTTTTGCCCCAGAACAACTGAACCAATTTATAGTATAATATTTAGTCTCAAAACAAATTGTAACATAACCTGAAGGTTTAGGTTCTAATTCAATTTAATTATGATGCATGGAAGTAAATCCTAGCTTTTCTTCGAAGTTCAGGTGGAAAGAGATCCATCTCCTTTGCACCAAGCAGCAAGGCTTATAGTGAACATGCAACTTGTCAGTGCTGACTTCCCACAGGAGGTAACTGTTACAATGCGTCATGCATTACAGAACTTAAATAAAAGTATTGAATTTTGTTCTTGTATGCTAGAATAAATAACTTGTGTATTATTGTGCAGGAAATGATTGAAAGTTTCATGAAAAATGGTCCCTTGTGTTATATGACTTATCGTAATATATTTCCTATATGAGCCCTTGGAGAGTATCATAGATTAGTACTTCACTCCAACTAAATTGGTACCTCCTTGTATGAAGCACCTAAACATTGCTCCCTCTGCTGGCAATGCTATTATGTTGCTATTATGTCGAATCTAAGGCTGCCTACAAGAAGAAGAAAGAACATACACAATGCAACGAGCACGAACCTTATTTACAAACTATGTCTGCAGGTAGCGCAGACAAGCTACTACTTCTGCTTCTTAGCTGTTCCAGACCCCTTGGCACCGGACGAAGGCCTGACACATGAGAAAACCACATGTGAAATCTATCTCCAACAAACAAAACCGTAAGGGCTAGCATGTGCATTGCAAAGCCAGTGGATTCGAAACTCGTATATCCTTATTTCGCATACAACAAACTAATAAACAGCGTGCAAATGGGCTTAAACCAGACCTCTTGATCTTAGGGGGCAGAGCCTCAGCATCTTTGTCTGCAACGTTTGTGGGAGGATCATCAACCATAGACTTTTCGAGTTCAAGGAGCACGGCATCAGTATCTTTCACTTTGACAGTTTTGGAAGTATCACTGACGTCAGTTTCCACAGCAGCCTACATGATTTGCAACGAAAAATAAAGTCAAAGCAAGAGCAGCGAGGATCTAGAGAGAGAGCAGTAAATAGGAAAAGAGACATCCAGAACCTGGGCAGACGAAGAACCATCCTCTAGCACAGCGTCAGTATTTCCTTTGAGAGATTTACCAAATAAAGAACGTCTTGTGCCACGCTTCGGGGCAACAGGGCTGTTGCAATAAATAATAGGACGATAAGAAAATGAATGAACCAGAGAAAGAAGAGGTAGACACTTTTATAACACTTCAGAATGCAGTACCCTGGAGATGGAGTTGAAGGAGCAATTTTGCCAGCAGAAGCAGGCGTGTGTTTCTAAGAAAGGAAAATGAGCATTTAGAAAGAGAGGGTACAAAATCCGTGAAAAACCAAACAGATAATAATGTATTTTGTAGGTTATACCAGCGCTGCAGTTGAACCAAGCGCAAAACTTGTTGGAGAAGGTGTGGCTGATCCAGGCAAGATAAGCGGTCCTAAGACAGGGAGCTTTTCACCACAAACACTGGTTGCTGATGTATCCTTGGCAGACCCAGAAGAAACAGCATCCACAGAGGAAGGCAACTCAGGCTTGTAGGTCTCGTCAATCCTGTTGACCTGGAAAGACAAGTCCTCACCATTTTTGAGCTTCCATTTTTTGGATATGGAGACCATGAGCTTGTACTTCTGGCCAACAAGATGAGTTATCTGCGCTGGAATATTGATGTCATGCCTAGCAAGGTTAGCCATCTCATCCATTGTAGTACAGCCAGGATACTTCTGACGAAGTATAGCAAGCAATGGTTTTCCCACGGCACCTGCCGCGACTTTGTCAAACATCACAAATTCAGTCTCTGCCGTACCATCAGATGCAAACATAGAAATACAGTACCTGGAAATGAAGAACAAAATAAGGTTTTAGCTCACAGGTAGCACTAAGTCTATATCGCATTTGGTAGTAAGTGGCAAATAAGAGTTGAAAAAAGACTAAAGCTGCTCACGTTGGATCCGCATCAACAGAGGAGCAACTATCATCCGAGCATCTATATTGAAAGCCATTATGTTTAGAGGACTTGCGGCATGTGGTACATGAAGAGAACCACCAACGCTGGCCAAGGCCAAGCCTGTCAACAGTGACAGTGCAGAAAAAACGCTTGTCCTGCAGAATATAGAAAGACAATATGAATGAGGCGTTCCTTTATAAAAGGATCAAGATCAGCAAGCCAAGGCCAACGCTGATCTCAGAAACTGTCAAGGCCAACGCTGGCCAAGGCCAAGCCTGTCAAGAAACTGGAAGAACTCACCATGTCAACAAAAGGATCAAGATCAACAAGCTCCTTTACAGTTTTATCAGTTGGCTGTTCCTGTGCCCTAGACCTAAGAGCATCTGGTCCTGTAGGCACATAGGGAGCCAGAGGAATAAACTGCCCTCCAATACTGCAGAAAAAAATACGACACGTGAGCAGAAAGTATTCACTGTAAACATAAAAAAAAGGCAAACGCAGCATGGTCATTTAGAACAGACCTTTCACGGAAGGAATTAATGTCAGGGATGTCCTCATCGACATACCAACGGCAGGCAGCACTCCCACTGAGAATTTTAACACCTACAGCAACATCATAAAATGAGAGTTGACCGAGGCTTCCAGATAGTATCAGAACGCACTTCAGTAGAGGCAATAAACAAAGAATAACAATACACCTCAGTAGTATTTGAAAGACCATAAAGAAGGAAAAGGCATAGCAATTACCACGAGCCATTTTAGGGAGCAGCCCGACGAAAATAGCAATTACTGGCTCTTTAGCACCCATCATACGAACTGCCTCTCCATCAAATTGGACGGCACGGTCACCCCAAGAATAATCTTAAGCTCATTGCCTCTGCACAAGACATCCATAGTAGTGGTAAGAAATGCGAATCGGTGACATTTACACTGAGCATGAAATAAACCAAACATAAGAAACAGAGTAACTCACAGCAGGTCATTCAACACAACTGTCCTTGTGTTGGAGGCCGTTGTCTGGTACATGGACTGAACAGCCGTGACATCAGAGACCATAGTAATCTTGCCGATAACATCTGAAACAAAACAGATAAAACACGAGTTAAGCACGTAAGCCTAAAGCTAGCTATATAGATCACAGTTAAGATGGACACAGAGTGAGAATGGACCATTCAATAGAATGGCTCGAAAGCACAATGTATAACTTACCGATGAAATGATCAGTGCTGGGCCTTGGAATATCGGCGAAAGCAGTCAGGCTGTATGTGCAGAATGGAAAAGATTCTTCCGCTCCAGGCCTTGCTTCAATGGTGGTAAATCTTGTGAACTGAACCATGAAAGGGCTCTCCACAGGCCTATAGGTTGGCCTTGATTCATTGCAGCAGAACTTCTTAATGACGTACACCTTTCCTTCCTCCAACAGACCTTTCATCCGATCTGCCGTGCCTTTAATTGAAGGGATCTGACCATACATGTGTGTTCCCTGAAGAAAAATCACTTGCGTTAGATTTAGCAGAACACAAGTAAACAAACCTAGGTAGAATAACACAATAGCGGGTAGTGCGGTGGTAAGCTGTAATGCTGACCTCACTATCAAGCAGGACAAGGTCAGTATGCTTGATCGGACCCTCATCAGTTCCGCCACGGAAATGCCACAGCCGAGAAACGAGAACACAAATGGTCCAATGGTCACTGTCACTGTTGATCTCAGAAAGCTTGCTGCACGCCATCTGAAAAAAAACACGATAAGCAAGATTAAAACAGCAAGAACAGTACAATGGGTACACAAACTCAATACAGAAGGAAATTAGTTCGAAGCAAAGGAAATCATAGGAAAAACATAGATTTATACCTGTGAAGAGATGAGAACGTTTAGATTTAGTAAACAAACGCAGGAGAGCAAAAACATATAGCAGGAAAGTAATATGCACCCAAAAGTAACAGTCCAAAAGACATAGCTCCAAAGGCTGCAGCCCAAAAAAAGATGGGGTATATATAGCCAGGTAGTAAGAACAGGTGCTAATATTACTGTATGTACTTAGGCTGAAAGAACAAAAGCAGTACATAGCTAGCCAGATAATAAGAACAGGCGCTAATATTACTGTATGTACTTAGGCTGAAAGAACAAAAGCACATAGCTCAAAAGATATAGCTCAAAACCTGCAGCACATAAAAAGTATATAATGTACATAGCTATGTAATCAAAACTGCCGCCAGCATTACTTATCGATAAGTGATTCAAAAATCTCAGAGAACACAATATTTCTAGTCTCGGAACCACAGGTACCATCCTCGTTCTCAATCAATATATGAAGTGCTTTTTTAGAGGTGACGCGCGACACCGCGACATAGAACTGACCATGGGTGAACACAGGAGTCTTCAGATAAAGACCAACAGATGTAAGAGTTTGTCCCTGGCTTTTGTTAATAGTCATCGCATATGAAACTCTAATGGGAAACTGACGACGATGCAAAGTAAACGGCCATTTAGGATCTCTAACAGTAAGGCATATCCTTGGTATATAAACTACATCTCCGATATTGGAACCAGTCATAACAACAGCCTCAATGAGCTTCTCAGCAAGTCTAGTAACGATAAGCCTTGTGCCATTACATAAACCAGCCGCCTGGCTTATGTTCCTAAGGAGCATAATTGGCACACCTTTTTTAAGAACCAGTTTATGATAAGGAAAGTTATTTACTTTGATGGTATTTAAAACCTCAACTGGATAAAAAATATCTATGTTACGAGGCCCATCCGATGAGTTCCCCGTCGAGTCGTAACTTAAGTATTCCCTTTCCTCACCGGGCACCAGAGAAAGAACATGATCATTGATGGTAATAGCTTGATCATTCGTCGGTGTTAAAATAGCCCTCTCTTTCAAATACTCTGGATCAGAAAAATGCTTTAAGAAATCTACATAAACAGCATCGACAATAGCTGGAACCGTAGGGCCATCGGTGTGAACCAAATATTCTCTGGGAATGCTTATCCAAGTAGGATCAGACTCCCCCTCTCTTGCAACAGTGGGAACGGTGCCATTGCCAATGCTTAGGACCCACTGATCAAAAGCCTTTGCCTCAGCCTGCACATTAGGATCCTCAGTCTCAACTGCTAGACGCATGTTAATAGTAAGGTGAAGAACCGTCACATGATTCCACAGAGGAGAATTTGTAATGGCAGAATTGACAATCTGAGATCGGGTCCCCCCCTCAATAACAGGTAAAATTTGCCTAAGATCACCACCCAATACAACTATCTTACCACCGAACGGAACATCAGCTAGAGAAGGATTACGATCAGATAAGACATCACGCAAGCTTCGATCAAGCGCCTCAAAACATTTCCTATGTGTCATTAAAGCTTCATCCCAAATAATAAGAGAAGCTGAGTGAATCAAAGATGATAGCATAGTAGACCTCCGAATATCACATACCCCGTTATCATCCAGATCAATAGGAATTTTAAATCTAGAATGTGCCGTCCTACCTCCAGGGAGAAGCAGTGATGCAACCCCGAAGATGCGACAGCCAAAACAATTCTTTTGAACCCTCGAAGGTACGCAACAAGAGCATTCCAAAGGAAAGTTTTTCCGGTACCACCATGTCCAGAAACAAAAAATAGCCCAGGTTTGTCCTCCCTCACACGGTCTATTATCAATTTAAAAGCTTTTTCCTGGTCTTTGTTAAGTTTTTTCAGCATACATTCAGCAGTTTGAATAAGTGCTCCAAAATCTTGACAAAGCTCATCGCTAATCATGTTGCTGTCCCGTGAACTGCTATCGTACACAGACTTTAGAGGCAAGTTATGATCCAGAATATTAGAACCATTTTTAGCAAAAACAAGACCCAGCTCATCTAATAGCAAGTTCCTTAGCTGATCATCAGGAACACGATACAAAGGATCATGACGATCGTGACAAATCCTATACTGGATGTCATCAGCCATATGACTCCAGTATTTTTCAAAAAAACCATTTTCATCGATAACTCCACAAAAAAGAATCATAGTAACAAATAGCTGACGCAGCTGGTTTCCCATACCCCAATTCAAAGCCTCGTTAAATGCCTGAAACCACTCATTATCGTCACCAAGTAAACCCCTGGCACCACATGCGTCTTTAAATGTCTCATGCACAACACCACTATAAGTCCTAACATCAGCATAAGACTTCGCGCCTTTCACAATCATCAGCAGCATTCGAAGATAATAAAGTTCAGTAGTGGAAGGATGCACGTAGTAAATTCTACCAATCTTCTTTCTACATTTTCTTTTCTTCCACTTCTTACCCTGTGCATTCCAAGACCATCTGGTGGGAAAATCACAGTAGGTCAATGACCTGGCACTTTCGTATTTCTATTAGCAACAAACCATTCTGTTAGCATGGTTTTCTTTAGCAGGGGATCATTAACAATATTCTCAAGTTTGGTCTTTGCACGAAATCGAACAACATGTTTATTTAGCAAATGAACAGTAAGCCTTTCTACAGAAGGTGTTTTGCTGTGTATATCATACCCATAACATCTCCAGAAAGAATCATGGGAACACACATAACGGCATGCTCTATACTCTTCAATTTCATCTATTCCTGCATCATTTGGATCATCAGAATTTCTAATCCTATCAAAGAGAGCCTTTGAATAGTCAGGACCCTTGGTAACATACTTAAAAGATATTTTATGACATGTGTTTTGTTACACCACTCAACATTTAAATGAGCTTGATATTTCTTCAGCATTGCCATGTTATAGGGTACAACATGCCTGTTATCAAGCCTAACTTTGTTTTTGAAGATAAATCGGCCATTATCTGGACGCCTATAGACAGGGAAACCCTTTTCATCAATGGATGTTTCTTCCTGAAATTCTTTAGGGAATTTTTTTGAACAGAAGCCATCTTTCATGCATGGACACTTAGGGTTTTCCTCCCCACATGGTCCATGCATCATGAACTCAGCAACAAGGGCATACCCAAGAGGATCTACCAGGGGTCAGGTATTTCAGCACAGACGAACGAATCAATCAAAGCAGGGCTAGTCTCGGCCCGCTCCTCCTTGTCCTGCCAAGTAAGTATATGCGCATGCGGCAACCCCCTTTTCTGGAATTCCACAGTGTGCAACACTGGGAAAGGGAAGCCAAGTTAAAAAAACAAAGAGCAGATAGGACTCTATAAAGAAAGAAGCAGCAAGCTGTATTACCTGCAACAACCTTGCCGTATGCCTTTCCAGATCTAATGTCACGAAGGTACTCGTTAAGCTTCATATGGTAGACCCTAACTGAAATATCAGCCCTATTGTGTGGTTTTTGTCCAGGTTCAACAGAAAGGGCCTCTATTATCTCAGGCCACTTAGGATTACACGTGAATGTAGAAAAAAGATCAGGACAGCCATGCACACGGGCAATAGCCACCGCATCTTGAAAATTTTCGATCATATAACGGCGGCCACCAGTATAAGAAGAGGGCAATATATTTTTCCTACCAACTGAACTTCCATCCATACGGCCTGCTCCAACCGCATCTACAAGTCCTTGCAAATTCTCAGCCCTCAAATCATTGTTCGATAGCAAAATAAAATTTAATCTTGCCTCATCTATGCATACACGAGAATCTACAATCGCTTGATCAGACAACAGACCACAAGACAAATATGGATTATGCTGGCCTTCTTTATAGTGTGAACAAAAACAATAATAATCCTGCATTGTCATGTTCTTTCTTTTTTTAGGGTTCGAAGGATCTACAGCCCTGTAAGGCACACCAAGCTGAAACCCACGCTCACCAAACGGAAAGAGTAGAGGGTACTGTAAAGCCATATAAGCAGGGTGCAATGATGAAATTCGCTGCAAACGAGTTCCCTTACCACGGATTATTATATCACGACAAGGTTTCTCCAATGTTAACTCGCCAACAACTAAGCATGCAAGCTCATCTGTAGAAGGAAGACTAAACTGCGGGCCATCATCTCTGGCAGGAGCAACTAAACGAATAGAAACTTCAGCAAATTCATTTTCAAGCAAAATCTCCTTAGCCATGCGAAATTTTTTTACAAGAGAATTATGAGCGTCTAGCATCAGTATCAGACCATCAACAATATCTCTATCTAATGTCCCCAGAATTCTATCTTCCCTGCTCAAAGCCTGAATTCGATGGTCAATTTCATCGCCACCATGAAAACAATAAAGCTCAGCGAATTTTGGAGTATCTCCTTCCTCAGGCAAAAGTGATCCTATCCGATGACATATAGCCCCAGAGATTTTAAAAATGTTTGGACCACCACCATTATTTATCGATCGATCTATGGTTGCCCCCATCGAAGTAAAAGCAAATAGACAGTTATACTGACGAATTTTTGCAATGAATTCTTTGGCCTGTGGGAGGCCATCAAATTTTAAGAGGTCAAGAAGAAACTGAGGAGGTTCTTTGAAAGGATCAATGAACACTTTCCCACCCTTGCAGCAAAGATTATAAACAAAGCGCTCCTCCGGATCCGCAGACCTGGACCGCACCCTTTCACCGCACCAATAGCTTGACTTACAGTGAAGGCACCTATAAGCTGGTCCTCCATAGAAAGACCTTCCTATATAACCAGCTAGAGAAAAGTTTGTTCTTAGACTCACATGTAAGACAACAGACGCTCCTAAGATGAGAGAAGCGCAAACAAATTATCTCTTCTATTACCTTTTAAAATATCAACCTCCTCGTCTGTGAAACCAACCCATGAAGGTTCTAAGGGAGAGGCAAACAGGTGATCTGTACGGAAAACAGTAACCCAAACCACAAATGGCGCTGTGAACATAAGATAAGCCTAAGAAAACAAACAAAAGCAAAGGAACTAAACGTAACTAAACAAGCACCTGGTAGACGACCACACCATCTATCATGTATGATCTTGCGTTTTTTCCGATTCATGGCTGTTATTTCCGAGCTAAAAACAGGGAAGAAACCATCGTCTACAGCAATAACAAATAGAGCAGCCAAGCAAACGCATCAATAAGATAGCATATAAAATACCGGCACATCACAAAAGTGAAAAGCAGTAGGGTCATACATTTTCTCTTTGGAAGACCCGAAGCAATGTACCCAACAAGGTTCAGCGGTGGTGGCAGCAGAGGTTTCTTATAGGCGAATGGACTTCCAACAGGCACCCTAGAACCCCCCCTGCGAGGCACAAGAGGGCGTCCCGGTGACACTACAGGTTTCTTAGAGCAAGAAGCACGAGGCGAATGCAGAAGAGGCACCCCAGCAGCAGCCTTGGGCCGACGAGGGATAACAGGAAGGCGTCCTGGTGACTCCACAGGTTCCTTAGAGCGAGAAGCACGAGGTAAGGGCACAAGAGGCACACCACCACCGCCTTGCGTCGGCGGCCGACAGGACGAGGACCATCCATAGCGCTTACGCTAGGATATAGCCGTGAGAGAATTCATGTCCAAAGCACTCGCATATACACCTACATCATAGGACGATGAAGACTGAACAAATTTAAAGAACCACCGATAAGTCATGGTCAACTCTAAAAGACTGGGCCATAGAAATACCTGACGCACCAGAAACAAGTTTTTTCAGAGGCAAGCAAGAGACAAAAATAAACTCAAACATAAAAATGGAAAGACAGAACCGGAACAAAGACACATCGGAGCAACAAAAATGAACTAAAGGCAGTAAACCTAGAGTAACAAATATGGAACAATAAGAACCGTAAGAACACTGTGCCGGAAAAACGAAGCAGAAGACTATCCATTGTATTAGGTATGTAATTCGCCTCTCTATGTTCAATCTGAGGAAGAAGAAAATAGCAAACATCCATGTAAAACATAAAGAAGAAAAGATAAGTATACTAACTATCTAAACCGCACTAAAAAAAACTCCAACAAGAAAGTTGAGCTAACAAGAAGCACAAGAGCCTATCCAATCAAAGCCCAAGAAGAAAACAAAGCTTACAGTCCTCTTCAAAGGCTGGGCCATAGTAAGTTGACAGGCCTCTTTAAAGGCTGGGCCTCTTTAAAGCGGGTTCAAACCCATAAATGGTACACGAAAGCCCACGGGCCTCCTAAAGGCAAGCCCACCAAAAAGCCTGGGCGAGCCTGGGACATAGTAAAAAACATTGCTGGAGGTGAACGGCTGGTTAAGCTGTTCTTTGTGTATAGAACACAACATGCCTCTGCACAGACCGAAGCATTGCAAGAACACGCAAGGGAAAAATGACTGCACGCACGATGACGAATACCATTTTATAGAAGGAGGCAACACAGCAGCAACAAAAAAACGATGTCTGGCACGTAAAGCATTTCAACACAACCCAGAAGTCATCATAGAAATACCACTAACAGCAATAACACCGTTTTGAATACAAGAAATAGTTACAGAGTCTACACATTACTCATGGACGCCATGAGGTAAGAGCACAATAAATTCCAGTCTAATGTACCCTGGCCAACAGGTCTCACACAGGCCTCTCTCTCTAATCTTTCAGCGTACCTAGCAGCACAAACAGCAACAAGAATAGCGGAACGCATAGCCTCTCTATAAACCCTCATACTTGCATAGTTGTAGTCTCGGACAACAAACCCATATATCCCCTGCAAAAACCTTATGCCTGCATGGCAGCATGATCGTAAGCACCGGCGCAGCCACGACGAAAATTGCTCCAAAAAAATGCCTCCGCGCCACTGCGCCGGCACCTTCCGAAGGAAGCTCAAGCTCTACACCAGCTAAAACGGAACCATCCTCGGTCACCTCACGCAGGTAAAACAACGCCGGCAAAGCACAACGAACTGCAAGCATCTCTAAAATAGGGACGACGAACGACACGACCGCACACATCCTGTAGAACATCGTAGAACACAGAAACACAACGCACGGACATAAGCCGTATGAAGAAAAGAACTGTAAGTAACAATATAACGCCCGAACATAGGCATATATCATACATATATGTACAGTATAACTCTGGTGCCCAAGAAGTTCACCTCGAGATGAGCAGCCGACAGAGGAAAACACCCTGAACCTGCTAGATGAGCAGCCGACAGAGGAAAACACCCTGAACCTGCTGGACCTGTATAAACAATAGAAACATGAAAAAGTATCAGGCAGTCCAAACCATCAAAATCATTTATGTCTGAAAAAGAGGCAATAGAGACAAGCACAAATGCTATATAGAAAAGAGTATTTGATTGTTTTGAACTGAAGCCAAATTAAACATGAATAGCTGTCTCACTGCATTTCTCACAAATCATTGGTAAGCAAAAAAAGTCAAATTCTCTAGGAACATACTACTTATTCAGGAGCAACTGGAGACTAATCAGTATGTTTAACATAGAAAACTAAATACATGCATGAACACTTTATCTGGTATATGGCTGCTGATTCCTCAGAGGAAAACCCTCCATATATGTACAGTATAACTCTGGTGCCCAAGAAGTTCACCTCGAGATGAGCAGCCGACAGAGGAAAACACCCTGAACCTGCTGGACCTGTATAAACAATAGAAACATGAAAAAGTATCAGGCAGTCCAAACCATCAAAATCATTTATGTCTGAAAAAGAGGCAATAGAGATAAGCACAAATGCTATATAGAAAAGAGTATTTGATTGTTTTGAACTGAAGCCAAATTAAGCATGAATAGTTGTCGCACTGCATTTCTCACAAATCATTGGTAGGCAAAAAAAATCAAATTCTCTAGGCACATACTACTTATTCAGGAGCAACTGGAGACTAATCAGTATGTTTAACATAGAAAACTAAATACTTGCATGAACACTTTATCTGGTATATGGCTGCTGATGGACAGAGATCAAGTGACTTCACTACATGAAGTCACGTTGCAACTTTACCCCCTCCATCTCCATCCAATTTTGATCCAACGGTTCAGATTTGAGCTCAAAATTAAAACTTTTTAGAAAAATTCGAAAAAATTCCAGAACATAGTATATGCCTCACTGTATATTCTGAGAAAGTTTGGATTCATTTGGATAAACGGTTTATGACTAAATCAGTTTTCATGTTTTAAACTTAAAAAGCTATTAACTCATGAACCATTAATCCAAAAGAGACGAAACTTTCTCAGAATATATAACAAAACGTATACTATGTTCTGGAATTTTTTTGAATTTTTTAAAAAGTTTTAATTTTGAGCTCAAATCTGAGCCGTTGGATCAAAATTGGATGGAGATGAAGGGGGTAAAGTTGCAACGTGACTTCATATAGTGAAGTCACTTGATCTCTGTCCGCTGCTGATTCCTCAGAGGAAAAATTTCACGAAACTTTTCTCAGAGGAAAAATTTCACGAAACTGGATTACCAAAAAAAGTCGTGCCAGAGCTGTGCCTAGCTCAATTGAAGGGATAGCTCAAAAGATATAGCTTAAAAACCTGCAGCACATAGCTCAAAAGATACATTGCTCCTAGAATTATCCCACGAGTTCGTTGTCGTTGGAGGTTCTGACATGGACAATTTTCCCTTTGTGTCTATTTAAAGAAAGTCAACCAAGGCATACATAGCCAATCCAAGCCACAGGCTCTTCAGCGACGTCAGTATAATCTATCCATATATATCCAGGCAGATGGACTGTAGTAGACGCTCCGAATTCAACGCATTCTTTTTTTTAGACGGAAAATTCAACGCATTCTTTAAGTACGGAGACGTGATGAGGCTGTGCTCTGCGTTTAGTTCTTCAGATTTTTTTCCTCTGAACCGTGCGTCGGCTACAGATATCAAACTATCTGAAACTGGACTGCAGGGTGGATTGACGAAGAGGAGGGGACGGACTAATCGGCGGAGGAAGCTCACCTTGAGACGCCGGGGTGGTACGCTCGGACGGGGAGAGGGATGCGGACGGGGATGGACAGGGGCGCGTCGCCGGTCGCCGCTTGCGCCGCCTGGACTGGTACGGCGGCGTACGTGGGACGGAAGACGTGGGGGGGGGGGGGGGGGGGGGGGGGGGGTGGAGACGAACGCGAACAGAGGGAGTGCCTGCCTGGCCTTTGGGTTCTGCTGGATTCGTACCGCCAGAATCGCTCCAAGGCGAAGAAAGCGGTGACCTTCCTAGACCTGCGAGAAAGGAAGACGAGATTAGAACAAGGAAAGCAAAGACGGCGTAGATCGAGCAACAAAGACATCATAGATCAAGCAAGAACAGGAGGGAAGAAAGCGAGATGCAGTCGGCGCACGAACCCACCTCAACCATACGCATCGTCGACGCGTGATTCACAACCCCTCGGACGTCCAGGAAGCAGCTACCGATCTAGATCTGCAAGCAAGCAAAAGGAGCAATTTTAGGAGCAGCCGATGAAGATCGCGAGATAAACAAGAACGCAGGAGAGAAATCAATCCAGGACCAACAGACCTCAATCAGCAGAATCGACGGAGCTCATCCTGAAACCATGCACATCCGAGCAGATACGGGCGAAGCAACGCGATGCGAGCAGGGCAATGCGAGCGCGAACAGCGAGCTGATTTGGGGAAAGTGAGGGAGAGGACAGGAGGTGGGGCGAGGAGGAAGGAAGAGGGCAGGTGGATGCGGAGGTTCGAGGCGTGCGAGGCGTGTCACCGTGGTCGACGCAGGAGAGAGAGGCTGTCTACCGGGCGGAAAAGGAGGGCGACGCGGAGGGCGTGGCGCAGCTGGGCCCGGACCGGTTAAGACCCCACATGTCATCGACCCTGTGTGTCCGGCAGCGAGTGCAAAACTGAAACGACGAGGATCCAACGGCCAGGAGTGATTGGACGGTGAAAATGGGTGAAAATGGAGGGCCAGGATAAGCTGCCTTCGAACAGTGCCAGGGGTGAGGACACGCTCAGGAAGTGGTTAACATTTATAGATTAGAATTCGCTGATATAACTCGCGATAACCACGTGCCTTAGTTTGACCCGCCTCCTTAATTTGACCACCAAAATTAAGCAATGATATCCATATGAGAAGGAACGTTCATGGCAGGACAAATGTTCGTCGTCTCAGAGCTGCGGACCCACCTGCCAGCCAGACAAACACTCAACTCAATAACACTACCCAGCCACTGGTCAACCAGTTTACTCGTCCAAAGTCGAAACAAACAGTTAATCCCGGCCACCTTCTAGACGTTCAACGCACATCTCCGGTTCGTTATGATAGTAGCTAGCCATGCATTCACGGGGAGGTGTGGTGAAGGAAAACGACCGGACCATCCAGCAACGAAGAACGCCTGGTCACCGGACGGAGTCACCAACCGGCAGCCGGTGCACGAGTGACCCGTGCGTCGGCTATGGTGCCACCTGCCTCGAAACCCACGATTCTTTCACGTCACACCCATAGGAGTACTGGCTAGCACCCACCCACCAACCATGGTCATATAAGACACGAGGCCGCGCCACAATTTCTTCCACCGCCTACTCTCATTTCCCCGAGCACCCAAGCAAAAGCAAACACAAGGTGCACCTGAGACCTGACCACCAAACTCCGGCGTACGAACGGCGGCTATCTAGCTGGTGATCAATGGAGGTGGAGGCGTTCCCGATAGGGTTCACGAAGGGCATCCGCACGCACTGGCGCCGCCGCAACTACCAGCGCCTGGAGAACGGCGACTGCAGGTCGACCCGTGGCAACACCCAGCGCCTCGGCGGCGGCGCGCGGCGTTCTGGCGGGTGGCGCGTGCGGCTGCGCGGGCTGATCCTCCGCCGCGCGCGCGTGGTCCGCCTCGTCGTCTCCATGCCCGGCCGCGTGCTGGGGCGGCTGCGGGACGCGTACGTGGGCGGCATGCTGGCGGTGTCCAGGAAGGCGTCGGTCATGGCGCTGCCCGGCGACGCGATGTGGACGAGGCGTGTGCCGCGGCGGAAGCAGCTGACTGCGCCGGCGCAGGGCCCTTCGGAGTTCGAGAAGCGGCTCGTCATGGAGATCTACAAGTCCATCGTGGCGTCCAAGGAGCTCACCACCATGCTCCACTCCTCAACCGCGCACCTCCCCACAAACGCAACAACATCCTCTACATAGCTAGCAGAAAACTGCATGTCGATACAGTGTTTTTTAGTTAGTTCGTTTGCTCCAATTGTGCCTTGTTGGAAAAGGAAAAGAAACGGATCCTAACCTTTTCAAATACGTTCGACTTTTCTTAGAAGCATATTAGCACTCCAACTTTCAGTCATTGCCCATTGCTAAACTATTCCATGTGTGTGTGTTCATAAACCGATTGTGTCAAACCACTCGGTGGGTTCAACTTGAGGACCCTGTTTTTTTTTTCACTCGAAAAGCTTATTAATTGAGGTTGAGGGCCCGCGAACGCCAGCTGTTATTAATGTTGCCTCGTTACATATTGATGAATATATAATCAATTTAGTATATGATTTAATCCATGAAACATTAAACAATTCGTGACTGAAATAACAACACTAGTACAGAACGACACATCGGAAACGAGCCAAAACCCTCATCGGCAACGGAGAAAGGGTCCATGTCCTCGCTTACGATGCCGATGTGAAGTCGGACAATGGCAACGGAGATTTTAATCGTTTGTAATAAGTTTGACAACGGGCATAATATTTAATCGTTGCCTAAACTCTTTACATCAGATACAGAGATTAGTTTTTAACCGTTTGTAACGAGAGCTAAAGGAAACAAAAAAAAACGGTGACGCCTGCTGCGCCATCGACGAAGCCCTGGCACCTGCTTGACGGCCGCTAGTTTTTCACCTTCCTCTTCGTCCTGCTTCATTGCGTGGTCTTCTTCTACCTATTTAGTACTGCACAAAAATATTGCTTCTGTAGGCGCCGGCTTCAGTAGACCGTGTGGACGGAGCCCCGCTCCTACGTCTTCACGGTCGCCGCATAGTTTTCAGGTTTTCTCCTCGCCCTAAGGAGATGAAAAAAATTCATAAGTTAAGCTTCTTCAGCTCTATACACAAGACAAATAAATATGCAACATAATATTAGGCAACGAAAAGCCAAGACATCATTTTAATCATCGGCTTTCTACAAAAGACAAAACTAAACAAAAATGATTTGGATTTGCGCCTCATAATTAGACTGGACACACATTTCAGGGATGGAGCTGGTGAGCCAAGTAGGATGCACAAGATGTCTATTTGTGCATACCACAATGATCACTAGCGCCACCCCCGGATCACACGGTGTCACCTTATTTTAATCATCGGTATTATAAAAAAAAGAACTAATTACAAGTAGAACATAGCCTAAACAATGCCTCATATATATGTAGATTGGACACACAAATTCCAGGGATGGAGCAAGCGAGCCAAGTAGGATGCACAAGATCGATGTGTATTTGTGCATATCACAAGGATCACAAGTGCCACCCCCGGATTACACGGTGTCACCTAATTTTAATCATCGGCATTATAGAAACATAACTAATTACAACTAGAACAGAGCTAAAATCTTTGTCTAAACAATGCTTACTAAAAACAGAGCAAATCTATGTCTAAACAATTAACTACGTACAACTAGAATAGAGTTAAAATCTATGTCTAAACAATGCTTACTAAAAACAGAGCAGATCACTGTCTAAACAATGGTTACTAAAACAGAGCAGATCTTCTGAAACGAGCAAAAACATGTGCAAAATAAAAAAAACATAATCTACTGAACTGGGGTCTTACATTAGGCGAGGCGGGCTCGCTTAGCCTCGCCGCCAGCGACGGACCTAGCGCCGGCCTCTCCTGGCGGCGCCTCCACCTCGAGCCCCTTGCCCTCGCTGGGGATCAGAGAGAGGGCTAAGGCGGTCCGGAGGTCAGACTGCAAGACCACCTCCTCGGCGCGTTCGACCCGGTTGGAGGCCTCGGAGAGGAGGACCGCCGCCTCCAGATTGGCCTCACCCTGACGATTCTGGGCGTCCTGGCGCTCGAAATCGGCGCGGGAGAGTTGAAGGAGGAGGAGGAGCCGCCGATCGACTCCTCCGATGAGGAGGAGGACTCCGGCGAGGAGTCCGACGATGAGGACGACTCTGACTCCGACGACGATGGGGGCGCAACACCGCCAGCGAAGAGGCGGAGGAAGTAGGAGCCCACACCGCCGACGAAGAAGAAGCAGTAGTAGCAGTAGTAGTAGTATTTGCACTAATTAGTAGTTAGTGTAATTAGTTATGAATCTTTTGTAATGAAAATCTTTTGTACTAGTAATGAACGAATGTGAACATCAGTTTATAAATTTTAGTTTCCTAATTCATTGATTAGCACTAAGTTCAATTCAGTTTCCGCTTCCTAATCAGTTTATAAATTAAATTTAAGTCTTATAATCCTCAAAATTAAATGTGCAAATTTAATTTCAGTGTTAACGATGTACTAATCAACGAATTCTCACTAAACAATGAATAAATAAATGTTGAGCATGATTTAGACAAAAAAATGTTCATCGGAATATTTATAATTAAGTTTAAAAATTAAATGTTTAATCTTGGGGTCATTTTGAAGTCCAGTAGGCATTTTTGAGATGTCTATTTGATTTTAGAAAAGTCCAAAATTAAACATTCTTTTGTTACATATGGCATAGTCCTGCTTATAAGCCAGTGGTTCACCCTCCAAACTAGCGAGGTGGGTCTAAACATCCCAACCTGGGCGTCAGAATCAATTACTGGCACACCGTCCCCACCTTTCTATCCCACTTGAACGGTCACACTTGTCAACTCAGCCAAGTAACGGTCAAACATGGTTGACCAGACGAAACACGCCCCGTTTGGCCATCAACGGTCTCGAAAGAGATAAGTAGGGCACAGACGAGAAAAGTTAAGCGACTAGGACACAACCGAGAAAAACTAAGCCATCTGGGACACAAAAATAAATGACCCTTAATTTATCCTTCCAACGATGCACGCATGCGATCAATTCTTATTTCAAGTCTATTTCTACAATGCAATGCGTGCACGGAAGGAATATTTCTAGCATACATCGAATCAAGACTTAGTCCTGACAACACTTAACACTCTCAAATGGCAAAATTGATTACATACTAACGGTGGAGATAACGGAATGTCAAAATTGATTGTCACACTCATGGAGTAGTGGCATTTCTGAGAATTCGATCGGTCAAATGGCAATTTTGAGTATAGCTTCGGTCATAGTGGCAAGAATAATAAAAACCCTTTTCTTATTGCTTCACACCACAGTTGGTGTTAATATATTGTGTTTTCTCCACACGTGTTCATGCAAGAACATTCAAGTTGATCCTCGTCATCATGCATTAATCTTTTTAATAATAAATCGCACATGAATGTTTATGCGAGCACTTTAAACGTGTGTACATGGGTATGCTAAAAGAGGTTTGTTTGGCATGAAAAATAATAATAACGCGTATACGTATTATTATTATTTCTCTACGCGCCAGAGGAAAATAAATATGCGGGCGTGCCAGTGTACTAAGTACACAAATACAAATATAGGGAAACTTGCATTTTATTAATCTCTCAATGGAGAAACAAAACATGATCCCTTTACAATATGCGCTCCGTGGCCTGCTGGCGTGGTCAGCCTGACTATGGCGATTGCAGTCTCTTGGTTCACGGGGCCTCGGAAGGCTCCCGCTTAATTACTCCCGCGGGTTACACCGCGAGACACCTCCGATTAAGCTGTGTGGTCGTCTTCGTCGTCTTCGCTTCACGTTCTGCATGGATGATGGTGTGGTGTGTGTGGGCAGCAGCAGAGCCCGTGTCCTCGTCGGTACACGCGCCGCTAAAAGCGTGGCCTTTGATCGGCCTCGCCCGCCCTCGCCGTCGCGCCTCGTCGGTCTTGAGCGGCGGAAGTTTTTGTGGTTGAAGTAGAATGATGCAGTCCGTTAGCTAGGACTTCTAGACGACTAGCAGCTTCGTCGGGGTGTGCAAGGGGTAAGCCTCGTTGGAGTATATTGTTAAGAGACCGGCATTGGAGAAAACCCAATGCGCGCTCATGTCGGCATGGCCGGTATGGTCGACGCCTCGTCTTGGCCTGACGCCGAGTTCACGGCAGTCTCGGCTTAGACGTGAACGCCGTCTCATGGGTCTGTGGAGAAGTGGTGTTGAAGATGCCGTTGGGCGGCGGACGCTGTCGATGACGCCGGGTTGTGCCTCCGGAACCAGCCGTCTCTGTACGCCGGGCTGCCGAACTGCACCAGAATACGCCGTGCTGAACGCCGTCGCCCGGTTGCGGCTGTTCGCTATCCTGGACTTGTGCCTGTACGTCGTCTTGTACTTGTACGCCGGCCGGTACACCCAGACGCTGAGCGCCGAGCTGCGCGTCGAGCTGCTCCTGTACGTAGACGTCGAGTTGAACTTGTATGCCGAGCGCCGAGCTGCGCTGACATGCCGGGTTGCACGTCGAGCTTCTCCTGTACGCCAACGCCGAGTTGCTCCTGTACGCCAACGCCGTACGTGACTATCCGCCAGTAGCAGAAACTTGTACATACGCATGCATGGGGCATGCATGCCATCACATGCAATGCGCGCACGTATACGTATAGTTTCGAGCGATCGATCGGTTGTTGCTCTCCTGGCCGTGCGAGCTTGGCTTGCTGGTTGCTTGCGTCGGGCCACCGTAGCTGGGCGCGACAACGGCGACATACCACCACGGCGTCTTCTGTATTGCTTGTTCATGTTCGCCAAGAACCTGTACGCGGAGCTGCTCGCGCCTGGCCAATCGATAATGGTTGTCGACGTTGCGCTGCCGTCAACGACCGCCGTCGCGTGATGCAACAGCCGTGAACCTATACGCCAAGTGGAGCTGCACCTGTACGCCGGGTATGCCGATCGATCTGCACTTGTACGTCGGAGCCGCCTCGACCTGCACCTGTACGCCTGGCCGGGCTGAGCTGTACCTGTACGCCGAGTATGTCGAGCACCGAGTTACGTCGGCACCTCAGGTTGTACGTCGATGAGGTGCACGTCGGACCGGCACACGTTGGCGTCCTCCACGGCAGCGACGAACCCGGTACTTTGGCAACCTGTTCGCCTCATCTTCAGGGGTGCAGCGTGACGGACGACGCGCGCCCATGACGGGCTATGGCTTGGCGAGCTCCAGCGGCGTCTGCATCGTTCGTCCATCCATGCGCTAGCTGTGAGAGGGAAGAGAGAGGGATTCAAACATGGCGTTTATCATTAAGGAGCATCGGCCTCGCGTCCATGATGGATCTCTTCTCCTCCAGGTGTTTCTTCTGCTGCTGGACGTCTGCTTGCCTTGCTCTTGCTTATCCTCTGGTGCGATCTCTCCTGGTGGGTGTTGCTGGATGCGATCGCCTCCGGCCGCTCGTCCTTTTTCCGTGCCACCTGATACATGAAAAAGAAAAAGAGAGGGAGGTCCGGAGGTGCAGACTCCGGCTTTGCATGTCGGCGCAATCGGCGCCGGCATCCGCCTAGCCGAGCACCGCCTCATTGTTGCACATGGGGGTGCGCGCTGGGGCGCCATGCTCCCCGGTTCTGGGATCCTCTCCTCGGCGCCGGCGGCTGCCTTCTATGTGTTGGGCTCCCGGTGTCAGTTATGTGGGTGCAGGCGCGTCTGTGCTTCTCGCTGCCATCCATCCATGGCTCCAATCTGCAGTCCTATACGCCCCTTTCCCCCGGCTCCCTCCCCCTTCTTTGTGCCTCCGGGTCTGTGTTTTATAGGCAGCCAGGGTGAGAGGATAGCGACGCCTGGCTGCGCGATCCTCAGATAAGATACGTGATCTTCGCTTCAGTTGGTGACGAGAAAATCTCCACTGCCGTCCGGCCGGCCGATCTTCCAGCGCAAGAAAATCTCGCGGCTTGCGTCTGATCTGCTGAACACGTGCCGGTCGAGTCACCCAGCCTGCACGTATACACCGGTGTTTGACCGTATCTCTACGTACAATGGACATAACTTTATACGGCTGGCCTCCTGTATGGCGCTTGTACATGTGCTAGCTGCCGCATGGTCCAGCTGATGGATTTAGACCAGCCCCATGTATGCACCTACGTGGGTTGATCGATGGAACTAGCTAGATGTATGTACATACATGTTTTAGTGCTAGCTCAACTCTTGTATCTTATACCTAAATGAGGTCCATAAGCTCGTACAAAAATGCGTCGAACAAATGCCCTCGCCAAGGCGAGGTCACGTGCGAAGCAAAGAGAACTTGGCTTGGCGAAATTCCAACGCAACTAGTATATGTGCAGCCTGAACCAGCGTGCCTCCGACCCAGGTTTAGCACGCTTGGGCGGCACACCAGGGTGTGATATATGTAGACAATCTTCCGGCTCGAGACGAAATGTGTCAAGTGCCGGGTGTTGAGGTAGATTAGTGCGGGTATGTACATCCTACATCCGCACACGAGAAAGCTAGTTGGGACCGTGTATGGTGCCAGCCAACCGGCTAATCCCGAGAACTCTTCATTCCATGGCGAAATAACATGCCATGTCCTAAAGGAAATTTGTCGATCCAGTCGCGACCGCTTAGCCATTGCGATGCCAGCCGACTAGACCGAAGGGTTTCACAGATTCATGCTGGCCTCACGGGCGCACTGCACTACTCCTGTAATCTTGATATGTTGGTGTAGATGAGATGCCGGAAAGCCGTCGGCGTGGAGAGGCCATCAATAATGTGGACGCTATGGGTGAAGTAGAGATGCCGGAAAGACCTTGGCGTGGTCACCGTTGTGTAGAGACGCCACCAATAAGGCGGACGCCATGGGTGAGTAGAGACGCCGGAAAGACCTTGGCGTGGTCACCGTTGTGTAGAGACGCCACCCCTAAGGCGTATGCCATAGATGACGTGATGTCGTCGTTGTGTAGTACACCATAAACAAAAGCGAGAGAGAAAAAAAATTAAGACCAAAAGTAAGAGTAAATAGAGAAGAGAAACAAGGTTTTGGGTGTTGTGTTTTTTAAAATGTTGGCTTTCCCATATACACCAGCTATATGTGTGATATCAGAAAAGGCCGTCGAAGAACTTGTCATTGGGAACCGTCGAAAGAGCATGACGGTAAAAACATGTCCTTTGTGTGTATGTGTTTGGAGACGCCGTCTTCGGAGATGCTTCCGAGGCAGTAGAAAGTCATACCCTAGCCCATCATGGTACTGAGGAGCCCACGGCTCAACCATGCCCCCTGCACGATGCCCCACGAACCCAGAACCTTGGGTATGGTAGACGGGGGCATGTGGTTTTGGGATAAGAGCTTGGGAATTTGCATGCCTTGCTGAGGGGTGGTGAACAGCTACCTCCCGCCTTCTTTCCAATGGTTCCCTTAATGAGCCTATTGGACTTGATGCTTGGAATTCTTGATGTTTGGTCTCTTGTGAGACCTACTTGTACGGGCCACTTGGACGGCCATGAACTTGACGAGATTGCTTGACTTTTTTTTTCTTGATTTGCTTTTGTTTGTTTGACCTTCTCTAATGCTTGCTTGTTGCTCGGGACCCATCTTGAGAATTTGGAAGGCACCGTTCACCTTGGTGGACTAAGAAACCCTCTGGCACTTTATCTGGAGCTTCTGTGGCACACCCCGGGTTGTCACGCGGCTACGACCAAGTTGGGCAGCCATTTCATGATCTTTTCCTAAGGTCTTCCCCGGGGTGCGAGCCTCTGTGAGCGAGCGGCCCGCCGAAGACATGGTGGGCGCGGAGCCTCAGCCCAATGAAGTGCCCAGGTCATCATCTCCACTGCCTCCGGAAGCATACACCTAGTACATGTTGTGCATTGTGGGTGTGATCCGATCCGCTTGCAACTTGGCACCTTGTGCCGCCCTCCGACAAGTTCTAAGACAACCCAATCTTCCGTCACTAGCATGGAGTGTTGAGGGAAAGCCTTTTTGTTTTGTGAAATGGGGAAACAAATATCCACGTTATGCAAAGGAAAATGCACCATGGATCCGAGCCGACAGAAATATTTCCCCATTGAAAATCAAAAGAAAACAAAAACGCGAAAAAGCAACGGAAGAGCCAAAGTTTTAGCAAAAGTATTTTTTGAGAAACCTTCCGTTGATTGGCGGCATGGGCCGGGATCCTTGAGGATCGACCAGCTGGTATGCGCCTCCGTCGTAGACTTGCTCGATGATGTAGGTCTTTCCCACTTCGTCTCGAACTTCCTCTCGTCTTGTGTGTGTTGACGATGGGGCGTCTTAGCACCAGGACCAGCTCGCCTTTCCGGAAGATGCGCGGCTTGACGCGCTTGTCGTAACGCTCACCATGTTCTTGTGATAAAGCTCTAGGTTCTGCAAGGCATGAAGGCGGAGCAGTACGTCTGTCGCCCCGGCGATGCTCAGCTCATCCGCCGGCTTCTCGATGTGCGATGATGAAGATTTCTAGCTTTGTCAGCTCAGACAGGTGTACGGCCTTCGTCTCATCGGTGCCCGGCCTAGTGGTGTCCGCCTCGTCGGTCGGACTTGATGGCGAAGGGAAGAAGTTGCCTCGTCGCCTCCATACGCTTGGTGTAGATGATGGTGATGCGATGGCGAAGTGGAAGATGGAGCGGTACGTCCGTCACTCCGGCGATGCTTAGTCGCACCCCTCCAACTTGTCGATGTCCGATGATGAAGATGTCTGGTTTCGTCAGCTTAGACAGGTAGGCGGCCTTCGCCTCGTCGGTGCCCGGCCTAGTGGTGTCCGCCTCGTCGGTCGGACTTGATGGCTTGCCTTCGCCTCGTCGGTACCTGGCAAGAAATGGTTTGCTTCATCGGAAGAAGACATGTCGTTGGAGTGGCCTCGTTCGTCGGTGCTAGGACGATGTCGAGGAAGAATGTTGATGTAGATGTTGAAGAAGACTGAATGTTGTTGCGTCGCGGTGTGTTTCGACGACGACGGTATATGAACTTGGCGATGTAGATCTTGTGGAGCTGAAGGCGTGCATGCTCTCCTCGAGACAAACAGCGATGTGCCGGCGTAGTTGGCGTCCTCGCCGGGGAGAAGTCGATGAAGAATGTCACCACGAGTCGATGTAGCATGGTGACCTCTTGACTTGTTGAAGAGGAGCTGGGGGTCGGTGTAGTCTCCAGGGACGGCTTGTACGTACATGTGCAGTCGCGAGATCCTGGTGGCGAGCTTGACGGGGCTAGCTCCAGACCATCTTGTCCATGAGCAGTAATCCCCAGGCGGTTGATGTGGTGACCTCGTATGGTCATGCTTGCATTCATCCAATCGTACCTGATAATAACACATGCATGCAGCAAAATAATTTAATCAATATTTTCATACCTTGATTGGATGGATTGAGCCGCATGAGCTTGAACCATGCATTGACTCATTCTTTACGTGTGAACATGCATAGGCATTTCTAGCTAGATGAAATGACTTGCGTCTCTTTTTCTAGAGCTTGACGTGGGTGGACCACAGGACGATCATATGCTCGGTGGTCAACTGCCCCTGGCGTCGGCTTCTTCGACAAACATGAGGTGGGGTGTCGTGTCTATGACGAGAATGTCATCCACCTAGCCCTTGGGCACAGTGTGTCCCTGGGCCGCTGCCGGCTGTGTCGTGTCGCCGGATGCCTTGGCCGAGCGTCGGGCGACACCTAAGTGAAGCTCCCACTCGCCGCGGCCTGGACAAGCTTCTGAACGATGTTGCCACGACAATCTGCGTCGGCTCGATAATATTGGCCTTGATTGTTGGCGGTGGAGACGGGCTGCACCTCAACGTCTTGGTTATTGGCGGTGGAGACGGCTCAAGGCTGAGCGCTGACAGCGACTTGACTTTATCGTCCTCGCTCGGGATCAAGGCCGTCAGGTGGATGTGCTCCAAGCGATGGCTTCGGGTTCTTCAAGCCCCTCGTACCTCGACGAGAGTGCTCCACCGCCTCTTCCCTCCCAGTGGTGCCCTGCTAGACCATAGAGAGAGAGTACCCAAAGATGGGATTTTGGTGGAGAGCGGTGTCGCTGTGAAACTGACGCACACACATGAATCGGCATAGCCGGTGTGGACGACGCCTCATCACACCTCGATGATGTCGGCCCCGAGCCCCCTCACGCGGAGCTTGACGCGAGTGTCGCCCCGCCTTGGATGGCTCTCAGGTTGGTGGTGACGTAGTTGATGCCGGCTTAGGGGAAGCTCAGCTCTGGGCAGTTTGCACAGTGGGTGATGTACGCCGGTGTCGCAAGTAGCCGGCCAGACTGGGCAAAGGATGTTTCCCCTGGTTGATGCAGCGAATGCAGGGGCAACGCCATGTGTATTCCTCTGCTATAAATTCCTAGCGCCGCCAGAATGGAGTTGTCGAGGATGGATTTGTTGTCAAAAACGGCGGCGTAGGCCACTAGTCACCAGCAGCTCCACATTGTTCTACAGCGTATGACATTTGCATGTGTTTTGCGTGCGCCTCGAGCGTGTACCTGCACAAGTGTAAGGCATGCACGTAGGCAATGGCCCTAGCCATGCATGCACGTATAGCCAAACCTGCTTCTTCTTCTTTTTATTATTTCTTCAGCTGCTAGCACGTAGGCAATGGCGACGTGGGTCTCACTGAGCTCCGGCACCCTCGTCTTTGGCAAGGCTCAGCGTCTTGACCTTGTCACCTCCGGCGTGATGTGATGTAGATGGCGCCGAACTGCATGTCAGCAGCCCCGATGGTGTAGATGGGGCCGGGCTGCACACCGGCAACCCACCAGTGTCTCGGTGGACCTGAGGAAGGCGCCAGACTGCAGGTCGCCGGCAACCCCGTGTGTTCATGGCGTTGGAGATGGCGCCGGGTTGCAAGCCAACCGCCTCGAGGTCGTCTTTGTGGCGGTGGAGATAGCGACATGTTGCGTGCTCGCTACTCCGGCATCATCATGACATGCTGGCTTTCGAAGGTACCTTTGTGACGCGACCATCGGTTCCACCGCGGGGGCATGTTTCGATGCCCGTTGGGAGGATCGAGTTGGTGAAGGTGAATGTTAAGGTGCCAGAGTCTGACGCTCATGGTGAGGACGATGGCTTGGGGGCTTGGCATCTCGTACTGCCCCCCAGCCAGTGTTGGTGATGTACGTGGCGCTCCTTGGTGCCAGAGCCGCCTCTGGTTGTGGTCCATCTGCTCTTGGAGTTGGCAAAATTCTCGCCGCAGGTCTTCGTTCCGTGGCGTAGGTGCCTCCTCCTGAAGAAGCAGAACTTTTTTTCGTTTGGTAGAGCTCACCTGTTGAAGTGTGGCGGCATGGTGCCCCCATACCTCGCTGAGCTTTTTCAAGGCTGATGGAGACCGCAGGGCCTGGAAGGACGGGCTCCTTGCGCGCATGCCATTGACTACCAGCTGGTCGAGGTCATGTCCCACCGGGCGTGCCATTTTGTTTGGCATGAAAAATAATAACTACGCGTTTGCGTATTATTATCTCTCTACGCACCAGGGAAAAATAAATATGCGGGCGTGCCAGTGTACTAAGTACACAAATACAAATATAGGGAAACTTGCATTTTATTAATCTCTCAATGGAGAAACAAAAGTACATGATCCCTTTACAATATGCGCTCCGTGACCTGCTGGCGCGGTCAGCCTGACTATGGCGATTGCGGTCTCCTGGTTCATGGGGCCTCGGAAGGCTCCCGCTTAATTACTCCCGCTGGTTACACCGCGAGACACCTCCGATTAAGCTGTGTGGTCGTCTTCGTCATCTTCGCTTCATGTCCTGCATGCATGATGGTGTGGTGTATGTGTGGGCAGCGGGCAGAGCCCGTGTCCTCGTCGGTACACGCGCCGCTAAAAAGCGTGGCCTTTGACCGGCCTCGCCCGCCCTCGTCGTCGCGCCTCGTCGGTCTTGAACGGCGAAAGTTGTTGTTGTTGAAGTAGCATGATGCAGTCCGTGAGCTAGGACTTCTAGACGACTAGCAGCTTCGTCGGGGTGTGAAAGGGGTAAGCCTCGCAGGAGTATGTGGTTAGGAGACCGACGTCGGTATAAACCAACGCGCGCTCATGTTGGCATGGCCGGTATGGTCGGCGCCTCGTCTTGCCTTGACGCCGAGTTCACGGCAGTCTCGTCTTAGTCAAGGATGCCGTCTCATGGACCTGTGGAGAAGTGGTGTCGAGGGTGCCGCTGGGTGATGAACCACGGCGATGACGCGCCACCGTGGGTGCAGTCCTTGTACGCCGGGTAGTGCCTCCGGAACGAGCTGTCCCTATACGTCGTGTGCGTCCAGTTGCACGTATGTGTCTTGCTGAACCTGTACACCAAACGCTGGATTGCGCCTATACGCCGAGCATGGCACTGATGACAGAACAGCACAACATTGGAGCTTGTGGAGGAATGGTGTCAAAGACATTGCCAAACAATGACTAATGAAGACGCGCAATCGTGGACGCCGACCTGTACGCCGGGCTGTATCTCCACACCGAACTGCCCTGTACGTCGATTGCGCCAAACTGCGTCTAGCTGGACCCTGTACGCCGGGGACGGAGCATCTATTGTGCAGCAGAAACTTGTACGCGTGCATGGGACATGCAAGCATGCCATCTCACACATACTATGGGAACTAGCCATACACACACGTCTAACTGGACATGCATGTATAGCTTGGAATCGACCGATCGGTTGTCGCTCTCCGGGCCTTGTGAGCCTGGCTTGCTGGTTGTTCGCGTCCGGTCACCGCAACTGGGCGTCGGCAACGGTGACGCGCCACCGCGGGATGACGATGTTGATGACGCGATCCACCGCCGCCTATACTTGTTCTTGTACGCCGGGGTGTACGCTGACCTGCTCGCGTCTGGCTGCCCAACAATGGTTGTCGACGATGCGCCGCCGTCAACTACTGCCGTCGCGTGATGCCAACAGCCGTGAGCCTGCCAAGTGGAGCTGCACCTGTACACCGGGGTACGCCAGCGGCCGAGGCTGTACGTCGAGTTTCCCTGTACGCCAACGCCGAGCGGGATGTTGACGGCGCCATCACCTTGGTCGACTCCGGACAGCGCCATGGCTGATGAAGGACATGAACGGCACCATCCTTGCCCCCGGCCGATGGCAGTGACGGCGAACTTGATCGGGGTGATAGGCGCGCCGACCGGCGGGCTGTGTGTTGGCGAGCTCCGGTGACGGTCGCGTACTGCTCCGTCCGCCATGCTAACTGCGAGGGGGAGAGGACAAAAGAGAGATAAAACGGGTTCTCACTCTTGGAGCAGATGCTAATTGCGTCCATGGCCGTCATGGTGGTGTCCGTCTCCTTCCTCCCGATGACTGCCTTCAAGTGCTTGGCTTTCTTGGGTTGTTGGTGCGTGTGTCTTCTGGATTGCTAGCTGCGAATCCTTGGCGAGATGAAAACTCTGCCTCCAGCGTCTCGTCTCTGTTTCCTCTGTCTCCCTCACTATACACGCCAAGTTCAGCATGTCCGGCCTCCGGCAGTGAACGACGAGGACATCGCGCAGCCAAGGGATCCGATGGCGATGACGACGGCCCAACACGCGTCGGCTTCTATACCTGCACCTGCACGCCAAGCGCCAACCTGCACGTGTACACCAAACGGAGAGGCCGCCGGCTCGATGACGATCTTGGCGTTGGTCTTGTTGTCTATCTCGCCTTCAATGGCGCAGCGGCCGCGCTGAAGGCGGGCTGCGTCTTGGCAAGCTCCGGCGGCGCCGGTGTTACTCGGCGCGTGAAGACTCCATCGTGGCAGTTGGATGCGATCTACTCCGCCTTCAATCTTTTGGGCGCGTGTGCTCCGCGCGGCTGCCGCCGCCGGGTGCATGATGTTCTGGGCCTTCTCCTCCAGGCTCCGATCTCCTCTTCCCTCTCTTCCCCCACGACTCTCCTCTTGGGTGTGTCTTTATAGGCAGCCCGGCTGAGACGATAATGACGTCCGGCCGTTCGAGCGTCTGATAAGATAAGATACGTGATCTTCGGCTTCAGTTGGTGCCGAGAAAATCTCCTCTACCGGGCCACGGTTTGGGTCCTCCGTGTGATGCTTACCAGATTGGATCAACATACGATTAGCAAACAAAAGGAATATTGTTAGACGTGACAAACTTACTGATGTTTCCACGGCTGACCCACGTACGTATACGGGCGCTTGCATATGTGCTAGCTGCCGTATGGTCCAGCTAATGGATTTACTCAATGGACCAGACCATACCCATGTATTCACCTTGTAGGTTTATGATGTCCATAAGCTCGTAAAAAAATACGTCGAACAAGGTTACAAACCAACAAGCGACTGACCCTGGTTATTACTTGACTAGTCCGTTGCAAACAATCTGCTACTATATAGTCTTGAGCACCAAATTTAATCTGACATGACAATCTAATTTGACCACCAAATTTGTAAGTATCATATCGAAGACTTGATATGTAATAACATTCATGGTCGGAGACATTTTCCATCGTCCACTTTAAAGAGTGGACCCACCAGCTAGCGGCACAAACTCGCTAATTAAGCACACCACCAGCTCGGCTGGTAATTGGCCAATGGTTAAATACAAGAACTAGCAACAGAATCTTCAACCAGTTTACTCGGCCAAGCTACCACTAATTCTCTTCTGCACGTTCTTGGACAAAGTATTATTCCGATCCATATTAGTGGGCACAACTTTATCTAGATACACATGTATCTAGTCTAAATACTTAACTAGATACACATGAATTTAGACAAATGTATGCCCACTAATATGGATCGGAGGGAGTACTATAATTGTTATTTGTTGATGAGAATGCGCCCGACTTCCACCATCGAGGAACGAACTGAGCGGAAGTTCAATGTCAAAGCTGATGCCTGTTGGCTTGACTAGAAACCACACATTCTCGGTTTCCGTTAGCACTTCATTCGCCAGTGTGACGTACTGTTTTACCCTAACGTGTACTTATGCAAATTAACAGTGTCAAATCCTAATCATATATAGGTGATCATAAAAACATCAATCTTTCTAAAAGAGAGATCCAGACGAACAGCATCTCAAGGATCTCGTTATAACTTTCGGTTTTGTTGAGCTGTTTTGTATGGTTCAGTGTTTCTTTTAATGATAGGGTTCTTTTTTATAAAATAATAAATAAAAGAGAGATCCAGTTCAGCATTTTGAACACATGGGTTGCATAGTAAACCAGGAACAGGAAGCCACTGATTGTTCAATTGAGTATATGTATATACTCATATTCCCTGATTAATAACTCCGATAGCCACGTGCATTAGCCAATTTGACCCGAATCAACTTTTATTTGAGAACCAAATCAAGCCAATTAAGCTACGATATCCAAGACTTGATTTGGACGAACTTTCATGGAAGGAGACAAGTTCCATATCGTCTCTGACCAGAGATCGAGCCCAGCATCCAGCAACACAAACCCTCTACTCAATCACACCACCCAGCCACTGGTCAATGGTCATATACAATGTGGTGAAAGAAAACGACGGGAACGTACCTACGTGGCGTCGGCCATCTGCAGCGAAACGGCATCAAAATCAAATCCCTAGGATTTTGTCACATCACGGCCGCAGCCACCAACCAAGCACGGCGGCCGAAGCTCTCCATAAAAGACACGACCCGGCAGCGCCATTCCACACCAAACTTCCCCGAGCAGCTAAGCAAAACCCAAAGCGCAGCACCTGCACCTGATCAGTCATCACCACCAAACTTCATCCTCCGAGCTGCAAGCTTCGCCGCCGGGCCACCAGTCACCAGACCCAGACGAGCGGCGGCTAGCCTACTACCTGGTGATCGATGGAGGTGGAGGCGTTCCCGATAGGGTTCACGAAGGGCATCCGCTCGCACTGGCGCCGCCGCAAGTACCAGCGCCTGGAGAACGGCGACGGCAGGTCGACCCGAGGCAACACCCAGCGCCTCGGCGGCGGCGCGCGGCGTTCTGGCGGGTGGCGCGTGCGGCTGCGGGGGCTAATCATCCGCCGCGTGCGCGCGGTCGTCTCTATGCCCGGGCGCGTGCTGTGCCGGCTGCGTGACGCGTACGTGGGCGGCATGCTGACGGTGTCCCGGAAGGCGGCGGTCATGGCGGTGCCCGGCGACGGGATGTGGCGAAGCGGGTGCCGCGGCGGAAGCACCAGAAGGTGTTGATGCCGGCGGCGCAGCAGGGCCCGTCGGAGTTCGAGAAGCGGCTGGTGATGGAGATCTACAAGTCCATCGTGGCGTCCAAGGAGCTCACCACCATGCTCCACTCCTCCACCGCGCACCTCCCCGCAAACACAGCAGCCTCCACCTAGCTAATTAGCTAGCAAAACCGCGCGTACGTGATTTGATTACGTTTACGTGCTGATCTGAAGCGAGGTTTTCAAGTTCCTTTGCTCGCTGCTACGAATTCCCCAAGCTGTTCATTAGTTCAAGTACTGTACCATGTGTAGTTCGTGCGATGTAAAGCTGTAAGAAAGGAAGAAAGGAATTCCCAAGCTGTTCAAAGTTCAAATTTGCTTCCGCTTCAGTCCTGTGCATGTCATTGTCGAGGTAAACGTTTGCACGTGAGTGTTGATAACCGTCTGTATCGGGCGTCGAAATGTCCAAATTCAAGACCATGTGTTTGACTGGAAAGCTTGATATTTCCATCCCATGTGTTTGAAAAACAAATTAAAATATAGAGGATATCAGAATTATACTACAGTGAATAGATAAAACTGCACGCATGCGAACAATCCCTCGCTGTCGATCGACGCATGCTCGTGGCTCTGCATACGGGCAGTACAAGTATATCTCTACATTATCGTTCAACTAGAAGCTTGAGAGACACGAGGACCACGCAGTGGCGTGGTGGTTGAGTGAGCAGTGGCTCACCAGCCCGCCCGGGTTTGACTCGTGCGGGAGCGAATTTCCGGTTGTCTCACCAGCACGCACTGTTCACTTGAACAGTGTGCGCTGTATCAATTTGTGGAGGGCCTTTGGGCTGCGTTTACGCAGAAGGCTGAGCGCTTAATCAGTCTGCCCCAGTTCTAGCTTCTGGGCCGATTTCACCGTGGTTCAGTTAGTGGTATTGTGGTGTGCCCACCACCGCAGGGGTTTCCCAGTAGGTCTAGGCTCACGGAGGCTCAGAAGCTTAGTATAGTCTGGTTAGGTCTAGCTTGCGCACAGGTGACGTGCCTGTGGTGTTGAGTGTGTGTGGAGTGCGTTGTGCGTGAGTTCAGATACTACAGCTGTACTGTAAAAGACCAGGAATTCTAAAAAAAAAAAGCTTGAGAGACACGATTCGCTTGAGTGTCGAGACTTTGAAACATGTGGTTAGAAACTTAGAATGCAAGATATCTATTCGTGTGCGCATACCTGGTTTGTCAGGCACGTCACGTCTTTTTTAATACCTATTGGTAGGAGTACTCTGTTTTTCGGTTTTAAAGATATTACACTACATTGTTTTTTCTTCTGTTCTTAAACATATTCTGGTATCAGCAGATGTCGATGGCAGTCAGTGGCGGACCCAGGATTTCTGTAGTGTGTATTCAAAATCTTACGGGGTCAAAAAAATTGACAGTCCAAAGCCTATTTCCTTCCGTGCATAACTGATTATAGCATCATATATTCCTAACCGTATAATGTATGTAAGATATGACACAATTTGACCCTAATACGTTGATCAATAGATTCAGACCATAACTTGAATTTTTTCAACTCAAATAACGGTTTTGCTAATTCTCAATCGATTGAGAATTAGCTTAGTTCTCAATCGCATGACGTTATAAGTTGCAAGTGTATTTGCAACTGATTCAGACCATTTGATTTGCTTTGTGATTCGTGCATCAGTTGCAAGTCAACATGCAACTGAGATTTGATGACGTCCTGTGAATGAGAACTAAGTTAATTCTCATTCGCCTGAGTTGCAAGAGACCGTTTGATTTGCTTCGTGATTCGTGCTAATCATAAATTGCAATTGACTTGCAACTGGAATTGATGACGTCATGTGAATGAGAATTATCTTATTTCTCATTCGTTTGAGCGCTAGAGAGACCCCTCAAATAAGTACCAATTGTGGAAACGACATGTTATTTTTTTCCTAAATCTCTACATCACCTCAAGTTCCGAGAAGACAGAGCAAGAAACTGTGGAAATAAGGATCGGATGAGGAGCGAGGAACGGCGACGAAGAATCAATCTGTGCAGCCGTCCTTAGTCCTTACCTGAACGTGGAGCGGGAGCCAAGGACGAGGAGATTCGAGGAGGGCGGCCTGCCGCCGTGCCGCGTCGATGCCGGAAATCCGCCATCGCCAATTTTTTTCTCTTTATAGAGATGTATTATAGACTGTATAAACCTATTTTTTTGTCAAAATTTTGGGTTTTCAACTGAATACCCTTGAATTGAAGTGGGCCCGCCCCTGATGGCAGTGCGGATTTAGAAATCTCCCAATTTAGTTCTTCATTTACTTTGATTTTTTGGACCTAGTGTGATTTGTAAAGTTTCTGTGTTTGGGCTCAGTGAGTTTACGTACGGAAGAATTTTTCTAAACAAAATAATTATAATATGGTAGTTTTTATTCTATTCTTGGCATACATCTGCTCCGACTTTGACGTATGCCAATTTGAATATTGTGTATCTGAATTCATGTCACAAAATTTAAGTTGCGATGAATTGATCACACAAAGTGCAGGCACCACGACCATTTCTATTGCTTGCATGCCGCAATGTCAGTCGTGCGCTTGTATTATTTTGATGGGAAATGAGAATCAATAAGCCTCATTTATCTGTTTTCTCTATTGTAAAAAATCATTTGTTTATTTCCTTGGGTTAACATAACCACGCCCATTTCCTCATCGATCTCCACCTCACTACATGTATACTCCCTCCCATTCTTGAATATGTGGCGTTTCGGATATACCTTCAAACTCGATATTATCTTAAATGTTTAGTTCCAAATCGACAACCATGCATACTTATTCGTCTCGGAAAGTATTATGATAAATTTACTCAGAATTATACACATATTAAAAATACGACGAAGACAGTAGTCAATGCATCTTGAACTTGAATACCGTGTCAATCTCAAAAGCATACCTTCTTTTACGGTATTTGTAAAACATACTCCCTCTGTTCCAGAAAAAATGTCGTAAGAAAATAACTGAACACATACAACTCACCATATAGTTTGCGACCGATATTTCGGATAGGAGGGAGTGAGCGATGTGGCCGTGTTCGTTCAGAGTTCTTCAGTTCCGTCTCCCGGAGGCGGATGGCTCCTGCGGTCGACTACAGCGAGTGGCGGTGCTCGGTCTCCGGCGGTTGGTGGTACGGCGTCGCCGGTGGTGCCTAGGGTCTTGGGACTCGACGTGGATCCGATTGCGTTTCTCTTCAGTTGACTCGGGGGGCTTTGTGCAAATTTCTGGGTTCCTTTGTGTTTTCTTTTTTCTTCTGGACCTGGATGTAATTTGTGCGGAGTTTTTCTGAATATATGTGTCGGATCCTTCCTAAAAAAAAAACTTACTTGTGAACTGGAGGGGTACTATAACATACAATCTGCTGTACGCATTGGACTTGAGATTTCAGGGTTCATACTCCATGGTGAACCATGCATGGGCTTGAAGATTTTTCCACGTAATGGACTTGATTGCTGGACCTCCTTTAACTGCATGACTTGACCTTTTCTATCACGTTTTTTTCCTTCTCCCGGCACTGAACGTAAAAAAAAAAAAAGCGGCTTGGAGGGTTAGACAGCCCTCCAAACAACTTTGAGAGAAGAAATTTCGGTGAGTACGGACGAGGGAGCGGGCGCTGGCACTCGAATTCGAGACCTCGCGGGCAGGGAGGTATCAACACCTCCTAACTATCTAGGCTATGCCTCGGTTCTGAATGTGTCACCTCGAAATCGATTTTATCCCTTGCGACAATTCATAGTCAAATCTACTCTCTTGAACTAGCAAGGCCAGTCCATCCTCACTGATTGAACTAGCAATATTTCTGGTCTCAAAAGAAAAATAGCAATATTTCTGTTTTTCTTCTTTATCGGTAGATCGAATCTTGCCATTTTCATATGCGCACTCAAGTCAACTGTGGCGGCTTACGATTCGTTGAACTCCAAATCCATCGCCACCAACCGCATCGCTGTCCACTGTCGCTGTCAGTCTCTCTCAAGGATACACAGCTGCAGCTCCGGCTGTGCATAACCGAACCGAAAACCGAAAACCGAACCGAAAAAACCTAACCGCAACCGAAATTCCGGTTTTCCATGGTTAGTGGTTAGGTTACGGTTAGCAAAATACCTAACCGAAAGGACAATGGTTAATTCGGTTTTAAACCGAAAAACCAGTGGTTTAACCGAAATAACCGAAGAGACTAGTCCAGCAAAGAATTCCGGTCTAGAAGCCCAGCCCAACTTCATGTAACCTGTTAAATAGCATGTACGCTGTATAACAATCAAAAACTGCTCAGTGACCTACTGGTTAAGACGGCTAAGCTTCTGTTTTCAGGTCGTGTAAGTGCAGAGTTCGAATCCCAGTTTTGTTCTTTTTGTAGGTTGGCCGAAATTTTACTGTTTTTTTGTCCCTTATTTTTGCAACACATCAAATTCGGCCATAAAAAATATAGAAATGAAATTTATGGCCATAAAAGTTATGCGTTAATATCAAATTCGCGTCAACTTTGGTTAGTTTGGTTATTACCGAAACCGAACCGAAATTAAATGGTTATTACCGAAACCGAACCGTATTCTCGTATAAAACCGTATTTACCGAAGTATCAAAACCGAATTTACCGTATAACCGTATAAACCGAACCGAAATAACCATATTAACCGAACGCACAGCCGGAGCTGCAGCAGCTTGGACTGAGATCGACGATCCAGAGCCCAGAGGAAGCTCCGACGATTGGCGAGGCGGCAGCGGAGCTCCCGAGGATCGACTTCACCGGCATGGACGCGTCGGCGCCGGGAACGGGGCGGTGGGACACGGTCCGCGCGCAGGTGACGGACGCGCTGGCCACCTTCGGCTGCTTCGACGCGCACTACCCAGCGCTCACCCCGGCGCGTCGTACGGCGCTCTTCGACGGCGCCGTCCGCCCCCTCTTCGCCCTGCCCACCGACGCCAAGCGCCGCAACACCTACGGGCCCGGCAGGCCCTTACACGGCTACCTCGGGGAGCTCCCGGGCTTCCACAGTTCCACGCATACGAGAGCCTCGCCATCGTCGACGGGCAGAGGCCCGACGCCGTCCATGCCTTCGGGGAGCTCATGTTCCCCGGCGCAGACAACGCCGCCTTGTGGTAATCTAAACCCCACGTTAATTACTGGTCGTTGACAAGATTCGCCGGAAACTCACAGCCAGATCGGCTGGTTTTTAACTCTTACTCTGCCGCGTCGGCGTACGACAGCGAGACCATCCACAGCGTGGCGGAGCGGATGGCGGAGTTGGAGGGGCGGTGCGGCGGATGGTCATGGAAGGGCTCGGGATGCGCCACGATGAGGCCCGGACCGAGCCCATGTGGCACCTGTTCCGGATGTCGGAGTACGGTGCGCCAGCCGCCGGCGAGAAACACAGGGAGGTTCGGTTCGGGTCGCACCAGGACACCAACACGTTGAGCCTGGTGTGCCAGCACGAGGTGGAGGGGCTGGAGATGCAGGCCAGGGACGGCCGCTGGATCCTCGTCCGACCCTCGCCGGCGTCGCTCGTCGTCATGGCCGGCAACGCTCTCCGGGTACGAACTGACTCTGCACTTTGCCATTTCATCAATGGTTTGCTGATATTTTCGTATTGCTTTGCCACCGTGCGCAGGCATGGTCAAACGACCGCGTGCACGCACCGTTCCACCGGATCAGCGTGGGCGGGGACGTGACGAGGTACTCCGCCATGCTCTTCTCCGTGCCTGGCGACGGATCGGTGGTCCGGGTGGCGGACGAGCTCGTGGACGAAGCCGGCGGCCGCCCTCGCCGCTTCAGGGACTACGACTACGACGAGTTCATCCGGTTCTGCGTCTCCGAGGAGGGAGGTCGGCACGAGGACAAGCTCAAGGCCTACTGCGGTCTGTAGCAGGGGACGACGACGTGTGCACACTGCACGTACGCTGCACCATCACCGTCGAGTCCCGAGTTCCACGTCGAAATGAATGAATAAGCTAGAGTGTGCTGCTCTTCGTGTTATGTAGTACTCCGTAGTAGTATGAGATCAGGATAATAACAAATCGGTCCCCACGCGCAAATGAGTTTGAATTTGGGTAGGCTTCTTCCTCCCAAAATCCTCTTTTGATTTTTTTTAATGTTTTCATTTTGAATTTAAAAAAATTCTGAGAATCTCGTCCGTAACTGACCGGTAATTTCCGGTAACCACGGTTACCGGAAATCTCGGTGCCCCTGAGATTTTTCTCAATTCGGTAACCAAATCCTTATCAGGAACCACTGTCCAAGACTGTTCCTCTAGGGACTGCCCACTTCTTTCTTCGAACTGCGTTAATGCAAATTGATAGTACAAATGAATTTTGGTTTTTTTTTTTCGTGGTTTGTGTTTTCTACTTTGTTATCATTGGTTTTTCCACTCCTTGAAAATTTTGTATACACAGTGAAAAACGCAGTACACTCCATTATGAAAACAATACATGTTGTTGACAGTTGTCTAAGTGTGGAACACACTAACGTCCAAAATGTGTACATCTTACCGTAAGCTTGCAGTACACAACAACACAAAAGTGTTGCTCACATTATTGTAAAAATGGCAAACTCCACTCAAAATAAAATGTGGTGACCACTCCATATCCAACGATTCATCATCGATTGTATAATAGCTGGGCAATTTCGCGGCGGAGAGAGCCCCGTGCTACTGTAGCTAGCTACAGTTCTTACTGTAGATTTCTACAGTACTACAGTAGCGTGCTGGTCCCGCGTGTCAGCCTCACAGCGGTCCGCGGATTTTTGCGGAGAAGCACGGGGGGGGGGGAAATTAGATGTTCTTCTCAGAAAATTCCGCTCCAGGGACCTATTCGCAATTTCGGGAAAGTCCAGGTTCTTTTTTGTAAAAACGCCACGAAACCCCCCCAGCCCCTCTCCTCTCTCGCGCCGGCGCGAGCTCGCCGCGGCACGTCTCCGCAGACGAATCGAAGGTCACGGCGCGGTGCGCCGTCGCGCGCTCTCCATCTCCGCCGACGGACGCGTGCTGGGACGGCCGCATC
Organism: Poa pratensis; assembly: GCA_947311845.1. Taxonomy (NCBI): domain Eukaryota; kingdom Viridiplantae; phylum Streptophyta; class Magnoliopsida; order Poales; family Poaceae; genus Poa; species Poa pratensis. The sequence goes on along the minus strand of CAMZMU010000036.1, from coordinate 87,768,454 downwards.
GCGTCGCAATCGTCGCCGCCGTCCGTCGGCATCCGCCGCCGTGTCCGTACTCGCCGGCGGCGCTCCGGCCACTATCTGCGGCCGCGACGCCACCCGCGGGTCGTCCGCGTCGCGCTGCGTCCGATGCGCGACCTCCCGACTCCTAGGTCGCTCCGACGCGGCGGCGCCGAGCTCGCCGTTGCCGCGGCAGCTCCGGCCACTGCCGACGTCAGCGTGACGTCGCAGTGGGCCTGGGCTGGCCAGGCGGGCCGGCTGGGCCGGCTGTTGGGCTGGGCCGCCGGTTCGGCCTCTTTTTTTTTTTCCCTTCCTTTTCTTATTCCTTTTCTATTTTCAAAACTGTTGAAATTTCTTAAAAAATCAAAATCAATTGAGACCAATTTCTGCAAATTTGTAACAAATTATAATAGACACTGCATTTAAAAAAATGTTTAGTAAGACGAAAATTTCGAGAAAAAATGCGATTCCTTTTCAATTTCTCAACAAAAACAAAATCAATTAAGACCAAATTCTATAAATTTATAAAAAAATAAAATAGACACTTCATTTCAAAAAAATGTTTAATTAGATGAATACTTCGATAAAATACAATCTCATTTCCAAACTTCTCAACAATTCGAAATCGATTCAGACCAAATTCTACAAAATTGTACAAAATTATAATAGACACTGCATTTAAAAAAATGTTTAATAGGACGAATATTTCGAGAAAAAAATGCAAACTCATTTCTTCTAATTATGATTTGGTTTTACATTGAATCTAATAAATGCTAAAACAATATTTTTCCCTCCGATTATTGAGCTAAATTAATTATTTAACACAAAACACGGACATATCATACCAGCTCGAAATAAGTTAATGTTTATAAATGACATGACATTTCCAAAAAAATTCCCTCTACATGAATATTTCAAGAAAATGAAAGATTACTTCCTCTAATTGTGTCTTAATTTCAGATTCCTTTTAATTAATGCTTAAAATTTATTTTCTTTGAATATTAAGCTAGATTAAATATCTAACACAAACATAGACATATCATATCGATTCGAATAAGTTAATATTTACAAACAACATAGCTAAACTCCTTTCAATTATGCAATTCAATTTAATAAATGCTCAACTTGAACTTAACTCTCTCTTATTATATAGTCAAATTTTAATAATGCTTCATTCCATTCACACCTCAAGAAATCAGAAAATCTATTTCATCTAAATATGGACTCGATTTAAAAGATGTTAACACAATATATTCCTCTAACAAAGGAACTAAATCACATATTTACAGCGAAATAGAAACATAATATTTAGACATAACCGTAATATATTTTCTCTAATTACGGTGGTCCATATGAAAATTATGTCAGAATGGAACCATATTTGACCATTTAAATTTACCTAACATATTTGCAAGTAATGCAACTTAAATCTCTCTAATTATGTAAAACACAGACATTTCATACCGATTCGAACAAGTTAATATTTATAAATAATATACTTACCTCTTTGCAATTATGTAGTCAAATTTAAATAATGCTTCATTCCATTCACATCTCAAGAAATCAAAAAAATTGTTTCATCTAAAAAATGAATTCAATTTATAGATATTAATACAATATATTCCTTCAACCAAGTAACTAAATCACATATTTACATCAAAATAGAAACATAATATTTAGACATGACCATAATAGATTTCCTCTAATTACGATATTCCATATGAAAATTATGGAAAATGGAACCATATGTGACCATTTAAATACATATTCCACCAAACCAATTAGCTGACTATTTGAACTACCCTAAACTACAATATACGGATCCTATAAGTCTCTTTTCAAATCAAGAAGAATCTAAAAAAAAACAATTAATAGTACCAGTAAATGAATTTCTACAATCAAAATTGACTTCTTCTAATTTGATGCATTCAATTTTATTACATTTCATGCAAATGGATATATCTCTACAAAATCCCATCTAAACATAATGAAAAAACACAACAAAATACTCTGACAAAACAAATAATAATTATTTATGTCAGAAAACACATAATTTTAACATTTTCAATTGATGAATATTTGATGAAAACCCTACCGCACTTCCTTTTTGGAACAATTTCCAAATCATGAAAATATTTTCATGAATATCCTCACAACAATAAATGCTGATTATTTATGACGGACAAAAAAAATACTTACATATTCCACAGCCTTTAATATCTTTGGAACCTACTAATTTTACTAACACAATTTATTTTAATCTTAAAAACACCCCAACTTCAACAATTTCAAAAAAAAAAAATCAATTTTTAGTTGCAAACTTCTTTCAATTTCTGTAATAACAGAGTAGAACCAACAGAAAAAAAATAATATAAATAGCCGTCGCCAAAATATAAAAAAATATATGAAAATAATAGAGGAAAAAAAGGATCACCTATTTTTCACAAAAGACAAATAAATTCGAACAATTCAAATTGCCCTATATGTGCACAATTTTATGAAAAAAGCAATCATATTTCACCATTCCAACTCAAATTACAAATATAATATTTTCATAGTGTCATATGACTTCCAAGTCTCATGATTCCGCAACCACTACAACTTGAAAATGTGGACATTTCCAAAAATTGAAATTCACCACATTTCCCCTGTTTTTTTTCCCCCCAAAAACTTTCGTACCTTCCGAAATACAACTTCAACAGTTTTCAGATCTACACAACTTTAAAATGTAGACATTTTCAACATTTCAATTCCACCACATAACCACATCATACAAATTTGAAAATTCCAAAAAATTTCCAATCCTTCCAAACACATAATGCATTTCCTCTAATTACGTAACTACATTAGATATCTATGGCAAAATGCAACCGCATTTAAACATTCGAATTTGGAAAATATCTCAAGATAATTCTAATGCATTTTCTCTAATTACATTTAAACATTCATAACGCAATACAAATATGTTTGAACATTCCAACTTACTAAATATTTTTATATTTTTTAAAAGATTATAAAAAAAATCAGAAAACAAAATACTAACTATTTATGGTAAAATACAAACATATTTGAACATTCCGATTTGGTCAATATTTGGATGCAATATGAATAAATTTCCCCTAATTGTAAAATCAAATCCAAAAAATGTGCATTCCCACTAATTACATACTTACGGGAAAAAAAAGAAGCATAGTTAACCAATTCCTCTAATTATGGCTTGATTTAAAATTGAAACTAATAAGCGCCCAAACAATTTATTCCCTCCAATTATTGAGTTCAATTTAATATTTAACACAAAACACAGCCATATCATACCAACTCAACTAAATTACTATTTACAAATAATATTACTGAACTTCCTTCAATTATACAGTTCAATTTAATAAATGTTCAACTTGAACTTAACTCTCTCTAATTATGTGGTCCAATTTAAATAATGCTTCATTCCATTCACATTTAAAGAAATCAAAAATTTGTTTCCTCTAAAGATTGATTAAATTTAATAGATGTTAACACAACATATTTCCTCTAACCAACAAGCTAAATCACATATTTATAGCAGAATCATTCACATTTAAAGAAATCAAAAATTTGTTTCCTCTAAAGATTGATTCAATTTAATAGATGTTAACACAACATATTTCCTCTAACCAACAAGTTAAATCACATATTTATAGCAAAATAGACACATAATATTTAAACATAACTAGAATATATTATCTCTAATTATGGTGGTTCGTATGAAAATAATGGCATAATAAAACCATATTGAACCATTCAAATTTGCTTAACATATTTGCAAGTAATACAACTTAAATCCCTCTAATTATGTAGATACATTTAAAAAAATTATTGTTTACATGAATATTTTCAGAAAATACAAACATGTCTACTCTAATTATGAATTGCTTCCAAATTGAATTCCACTTAACTACATTATACAAATTAGAACAACCACATTCCCTTACAATATATATACCGCAAATAAAAAACAAACAAATTATTACACCATATCCTCAGCAAAAACGCGTCGTGTCGCCGCGCTAAATTCAACTATCAAAATATTTGAATATTCTACAAAATATATAGAAAATGTTCGAACGAATTACTATCTACTCATAACAAAATAAAAAACATGTTTCCAAATTATAATTTCGCCAACATTTTAGCAACTTTTCCTGATATTCCACAAAATATGACAAGAATTCTCCCAACAAATAACCGCAACATACTTATAGCAAATTACAAATATATTTCAACATTTCAATTTCGCCAACATTTCTGACATCATACAAACAAACTCACAAAAAACTCACAAAATATGACCAGAATACTCATAAAAAATGCTACCTATTCATGACAAAACAAAAACATGTTCCAACATACCTATTTAGCTAACATTTTAGTTCAATAAAAATATATATATACTGCATAAAAAAAAAACATCAAGGGCGTGCCGTGACGGCACGCCAAATTCCACTAGTCATTCATCATGCACGGTCACAATGATCTTAGTAACCACCAACTTCACAATATATGCCACCAAATTGGCCACAAGGCAAATTCAGGTTAGGTTCAACCTTGGGGAATGCAAAACAAGAGGTGCAGCCAACATTCGGCGACAAGATCCTTATGTGCATCGTGAATAAGTTAGTTGCACATCCATCATTTAGTATCTTCTTATGAAACAATATACGATCTTGGGTCATTGTTTGGCAGCTTCTTTAGATAATCCAGGTAGATAACCAACCATTACAGTGCAAGATGACAAACTGCAGTTGTGATCTCGACGAGTAAGGCCAAAGGTCTGGACAACAAGCAGTAGAAACGACCTTGGACTCGTCCCCTCTCCCGCTACAGTACGTGAGGGCGATTTCTTGAAACCACCTAGTCAAACCACCTCGCCGGCGGCGATTCGCTGGTTCCCCTTCCCTCCGCCGGCCGCTCCGGCGGCGGGAGGGTGGGAACCCCGGATCTCGTCGTGTATATAGCGTAGGCTTGAGTAGGTTGCTCACCGGCGGCGTCTTGGAGGCGGAGGCGTCGGTGGTTGGCGTTTTGGGGTCGTCTTCTTCCTCTCCGGTGTCGTCGTTCTTTGGAGCTTCGTCTTCAAGAAGGCGACTTCCCGCCGTGCTCGCGGTCCTGGGTGACCGCTGTGCGCGCTCGTTCCCCGGCTGGATTCCGGTGCGGCGGATCCAGATCTTGAAATCGAAGCTTCTGATGTTGAAGGCCGATGGTGCTGCTGGCTTGGCGATGGATGGAGGCTCTCGGAGTTCGAGGTTCGACAACTTCCCGTCCGCAGGGGTTCATCTTCGTTCCAAGGTTTGGAAGATGCAGCGGGCGGCGCGTCGTCGGCACGTCTGGCTCCTTGCCGGCGTCACTGTGTTGCAGAAGGACCTGTGTGTAATTTCTATCTTTGTGGGGTGTCTTTTTGTAACTTCTGGACTTCAATGTAATCAGGGGTTTCCCGCAAAAAAAAAAAAACAAGCAGTAGAAACAAGAAAAGGATAATCTGGCATCTACGTTCTACGATTGACATGTTTAGTTGTGTTGTGTTTGCATTAGAAATAGTATATGAATGAGAAATGAAAAAAGTGGGCCCAAACGGACAAGAATTTGGGAAATTTAGAAATGCACCTTACCTTATAAAAATCCAGACCTTCCGGGTTTTTTTGTGGCATGCTTGGGCGTGCCACTTGATATCTCAATTCAAAAAAATAATATGCATGGCTAGGGGAGTACTTATTTGTCTTTTAATAAAAACCGACTTAAAAAATATTTTTCTAGAGCCGTGTATTATTTGAAACCGATTCTGGGTAGGATGGAGTCGGTTAATGTAGGGAAACGTGATAGGCTACGCTAGCATAAATCAAAAATTTCTACCGCATTCATCCCGGGAACCGCTGCAAGTAATAGATCACGGAGCACGAATTACCTCTCGACACGCAGTGCAGCGGAAGATGGTCGATGTCGCGCGTCGATGTCGTGTAGTCGTACTACTCCTCCTCCTCTTCCTCACGATCCCACTACAGCTACTCGCGGAACCCTCGAACGATTCGTCCAGCTAGGGTTTGCACTAGTGTGTTCTAGACTGCCCACTCTTCACTTATATATAGTCCTTCTAATGGCCTGCTACTTTATAGGCCCATTAGCACTACAAACCCAATAAGATGGATCACATCCAAAGTATGTTCCATACCCCTTAAGTGTGTGACCCTATAGGTTTATGTATAAATGGACATGGCACGAGTACACTACTCGACCAATAATCGGTAGCGGCCTCTAGCAAGACGTGCCGACTCCCAAATACACGCAAAAATCATATCGGGTGAACCTTCCACAATATTTTACACTTGTTCTCTTTGCCTCACGACATTGATTAAGCTCAAGGTGAGAACTTGTCATCCTTATTGCAGCTCGATCATCTTTCTCGATATCCATGACTAGGAATTCCTGAAGCACGATTAACACTTAACTGAGATTACGGTCATACATTTTCTGGATCCGGTCATTCGAGTGGCCAAGACATATCTCTCCGTTGTACAAAGGGCAAATCCCATCTTGATCAACCATGACTCGCGGCATGTTTTGTGACAAACCCAAAAGCTACCTTTATAACTACCCTGTCATAGTGTAGTGCTTGATAGCCTCAAAGTAAGTCCTTACACATCCCACGTACATGCGAAGATCTCAGGTCCAGGAATCAGCATACACATTGTATGAGATCAGCTGATGACATGAAAGAATGGATATTCTCACAGTGTCTCATGGTGGGTCAGTCTAACTCCATGCTCCCAACATGAGTCCACATTATTGATCGACACTCCATGTCAGTGATCCGTGAAACATGATCATCCATCAATACATGTGCTAGTCACTAACTCATATGCATTCCTCATATGATTGTTGACTAGGAACCTATTTAGAATAACATCATAGAGATAATGGGTTTCACAATGAATCACGTTTTCATTAACCAATATCATGATAGTTTATTCAAGGGACAAAATAACAATTATTCTTAAGCAGATATCACAAACATATGGAAATATCATCATCAATACGATTGCCTCTAGGGCATATTTACAATAGTTAAAAATATCGTCTCCAATAATAAACTTATCGGAGTATATTGGAAATATTGCCCGCCTTTAGTCGGTTCTTTTATTTAGCCATTACCTATTTTATGTAAACCTACTTCGGGACTGTTGGTGTGTGAAGAAAAATTCCAACAAAACTCGGGGACATAGTTTAGAGGCGGCTCATTTTTTTTAAGGAAAAACTGCTCAAGCTGGTAGTAGTGAGTGCAATGGTAGCATGCATGTCGCAGGCTGAATATGCTAGCGAAGCATCGCTATAACGGAGTAGAACAAGGGCCGAACATGTGATGACTGTAGAATGTGTGAAACACGAACCGGTCATGACATTTTGCCCACGTCGTAGCCCAAATAGATGAAAGCAGTACCTCAGCTGTGTATTTATTGCTTGATCCTGCACTGCCCTGTCGTCGGTCCGCACTCCGCCCATGGTTGTATGCAAGTATCTAGGAAATGCTGGGCATGCTTGGAATTTGATTACTTCATGTGGTTGTTAATGATGGAAAGGGGGGCGCAACTATGTAAGAAGAGGCATGAGGGAAGGCGTTCATGGCATTAATCGTTTTCCCAATGATGGTGCTGCTCAGTAGTAGCACCTAGACAATGATGTGATTGTCGACTTCAGTTGTTATTCCTCCGTTGGAGTGCGGCACACCGTTTCGGTACCGATGGATCATCTTCTATAAGTCTGTGTATTTAGTTGCTCTATAATCATGAACTACTAGTGCCTAAATTATTAATCTTAACTAATGTGAGTTACAATATGTGGATATAACTTATTTATACTAAATATTTTTACATCTCGACGAGTGATCTTAAGTAGAACAATTTTCTATCATGGTACAAAATTAACCACATAAACAATACATCTATATATTAAGCTGAAATAATTTATTTCTTTATTTTAATGTGGATGTTCTAAATGGGGCTTGCACTAACTTAAATAGTAACATTCAAGGAATATGACATTAGTTTTTTCCTTTTCTGAATATTGTATCCTTTCTTTTTGGTTAAAACAAAAATTTCTAGATTAGAGAAAACTAAAGTTGCATTATTCAATTGTAAATTTGTGCCATTTAGATGAACAACAACTGTATGTGTCTTCGTGTGCATTTTAGGTTGCGAAATATCATTGTAGGGTACATAAAGTTGCCAGAAGTTTCTAGAGTGCATGATATCTCGTTGAAGTAAATATAAAAGATAATTATCAATATACTGAGTAGACATTATTTAGGTTAAACAAAACATCGAGGGATCTTTTCTGGAATTGTTCGCATTGCATGTGTATTCCGCTTCATCGTATTCTGACACATGGCATGCGTGAAGGAAGAGGCCTGTAGGAATGCGTCGCTCGTCCGAATCCTGATCAGACTAGGTTCGAAACAAATAGCATGACATGAAAGATTGGAACACATACCATGTTTATTCCTATGGTTTCAGGTGGGATGGGACTGGGACGTCCGCTCCCACCAAGACTATTGACCCCACCTATCCCGTTGTCCCACTATCCTATTATCCCACAAACAAAGATATTACTGGACTAAAACGGGATGTCCCACTTGTCCCGTTAAGATCCCAAATCAATTAGACGTCGGGAGTTCATCAATGCAAGACGCGGTGCTGGGGCCAAGGTCGAGCGTCGGGAGGTCTGGGCTGAGCTGCGTGCACGAACTTGACGATGAGCACCGCGAAGGCCCGCGCGTCGTGTTCCCGCGCGTCGTGTTCCCGGCGTCCTCTTGGGGCAGAAAGGCCACGCTCCCCGGCGCTCGAAGATCTCAACAGCCCGGTGAAAGAGCAGCTGGGATGACATAGGATCTGCCAGTGGCGTGGTGTTGCTCTCCTGCCCGAGCAGAGAAGACCAGAGCGTCGGCCCGGCACGGCGCAGTTGGACGCACTGGCGACAAGGATCCCGCGCTCGGCGGCGAAGGCGTGCACCTTGTCGGCGGCGCAGCCCTAAGTGACAATCACCTTGGCAACGGCGGCGCTGGCCTGGCGGTGGATCTCGTGGGGCATGTAGAACTGGCTGACGGTGTTGGTGGCGGCGCCGAGCCGGGCGGCATCGAGGAAGATGAAGGCGAATTCGGGGAGTTGCGGAGGAGGGCCATGACGACGTCGCCCTTGCGCACGCCGAGGCGCCACAGCCCCGCCGCGCACCGCCTGCTCGCCCGACGCGGCTCCCTGCTTACTGCACCTGGGCAGCTTCGACGGGGACCGCTCGGGCCTGGGCACCGTGGTGGCGGCCGACGGACACCACCTCCGACCTCACCTCGAGGGAACACGCAGCCCTCGACGACCTTCCTCCGGCGAGCTTGCCCGGCCGCGAGCACCTCGGCCGCGTCGGCGTCGAAGGAGAGAGAAAACAGATCAGGAGAGAAGAGGGATTCGCGTCGGTGGTCTGATGGTCTCACTGGAACGAGACAAGAGGTAAGCAGCGGGACACATGGACTTCCGGTGGGCTAGTTGGGCTCCTCCCGTTAAAACCGTACGGGATTAATGGATTCTAAAAGTGGGACAATTGGGCTGTTTGAGGTGGGATGGGAGGGGGATTGGTGGGAAATCCCATCCCACCTGCAACCATATTTATTCCGCCATAGTCGAGGTGATGGGCCTCTATGATGAGGCCTTTAGGAACTCAATATGATATTTCGAGCTCCTCTAGAGTGGGTTGTTCCTCTGCCATGTTGAACTTGTTCCTGTACTTTTCTATGCTAGAAATCACCATTGACGAATATCGGCTCCAACTCGCTCTTTCCTCTTCCTCGCTCTCTTTCCTTTTCTCTCTGTCTTGTCTCGCTCCACTTCTCTCTCTCTATTGTGAGATTTGTGATTATGCTTACCGTTTGTACAATTAGACTACTAGTTAATTACATTTGCTGAAAGAAAAAAACAATACTTTGTGTTAATTTACATTTTGTAACTTTCTTAAAGACAAAAAACTACATTCTGTGTCAATAACATTCAGAAAAAATATCTTGCGAAAGAAATAACCCACAACATAAAACCAAATGAGTAATTTTATCTTCAGCTATTGTTTTTGTTTTGATATCTTCTTAGAACAAAACGGCATCCAAGAGTTAAACAAAGCTAAATATATAATACCTAGCTATAGTTAAACCACTTAGTGTATATGTACCATCCAACTATATCTTTGTTCGTGTAAAGCTCAATATTAGCTACCTTGAGTACTAATCGAAATCAATCAGCAAAACACTAACCAACAAAAGTACGCTGGAAATGAACATTAAAACACACTACAGCTAAAACATAGTAAATGCCATGTTTAGTTTTGGAGGATTTTGCATAATCTGGGATACACCTCGCACAACTTTCATTCATCTACCCACGAAGATGCCCATCCTCGCACTAGCGACGCGGGGCGGCTCTCGCTCACGCTCACACCCTCCTGCTCGTCATGTTGCACCATAGCAATACCACAGCCCGTGAGTATTACTCCAGTACAAGACAACACTCTACGTACATGGGTCAAAATGCATCCCAACACTCACCATGTCGGACATAGCTCTTTTTCTCCAACTAGGCATCTATTACATGGTCCCACAGCTCAAAACTAAATAAAAAGAGTGTCAACTAGGCATCGATTCTCCCATCGCATGTGGTGGCATCTACTCGCTTGAGTATCGCAGGGGAATCCACCGAGCTTTGGCTTCTTCAATTGTAAAAATATAATGCCACTCAAAAGGAGAAATGTAAAAAACATTAAGTTTTTACTGAGTTATAACGCGCGGTTGCAAGGTTCTTAAGACGGGAAACTCAAATTTATCCATTAGCCCACCTCAAGGTTATATCACGACGATGAGTTCAGAATAGGCTCATCCAAAGAAAGTAAAGAATGAGATCTATCCATTAGTCGGCAACCCAAGATCTTAAAACACGGGTGGAGAAAGCCAGATTACAACACTGAACAATTGTAGAAAATGTGTTTCACATACTAAACAATAAACAAGGAGAATATGTTATATTCACACCAGGTCTTTCTTTACGCCTTGGCTGCATTTTCCAAAACCGTCTCATTCACCCATACAACAGAGAAACGTCATGTGTGTATAAGTTGAGTTGTGCAAGTATATATAAAATATTGAATGCTAGTTCTTTGATCAAAACTTAAAGTGTTAAGAGATTCAATGTTGTTTAAATGGTAGAAGTATGAAGTCTTATCTAGAAATAAATATTATCTTGAGAGCTTGTGTCACATTCTTTGTATGTGGTGTCTATTGAGATATTCTCATGTTCTACTAGTTCTTAGAAGAGCAAAACATCTTCTTTAAATGATAATCGCACTCCTGGAATCTTCACCTCTTTTACGATTTCTTCAAAGATTAATAGTTCTTCTTTAGAGGACAATCACACTGCAGAAGATTTATGAGCAAAGAAGTGCAAGTATGTTCAAGGTCACTTGCTTAAATGAACAAGCTTATTTACTTAGCTTGCCCAGAAACAAAACTACTGGTAGTTGGGAACTGTAAGATCATCAATCTTAAAGATCTGGACAAAACAGAGAAACAGAAACAAGAAACAGAGAACATGGCAGCCATGCATAACATTCCTCCTCAAAATTAATAGTTCGTCTCCCCAGTTCTCCATAAGTACCAAAAATAACATCAGTGATGTACTGAAATAACAGATTTAGTTACCGCAACTACTCTGATAGTTTCCTCTCAAAACGCAGCTAAGAAAGAAACAACGTCATGTAAGTGCAACAAATGGCTCCAATAACAAACCATGTCAGCAAGAACCCCCGACATATAAATTCACCTATCTCATGATCCGGAATCCCAGATCAACCCCACAAAAAATAGCTCAAATAGCTATATTCACATCTTGTCGTCGTGCTACTTCTATCAACTGAAGTGTCATTTGCTTGTGCATCTAAGTTTACCTCATGTAGGTCACCATTTAGGAGTAATTTTTTGTTTGTTTTTTAAGAGATGGGGGAGGAAGAAAGGGAATGACTGAAGAGAGTGAGTGGCGGTCGGCGATGAGCTGACACATGTAGTAATTCAGGCGCGGAGGAGGAGCTGGTGGTCGGCTGGGGTGACGGAGTGGCGGAAGTGGCAGCGGTGGCCGTAGGGGCAGAGGGCGCCGCCGATGAGCATGCGGCAGAGCTGTGTCTTGTAGCGCGGGTGGCAGATGACGGGGCGGAGCTCGGCGATGCCGTGCGCGAACTGGCACTGGCCGGCGTAGGAGCACGCCCCGGCCTCCTCCCACTTGTTGCAGAGCTCCGTCTTGAACATGCCCTGGCTGTACGCCTCGAACTCCAGCCCGCCCATGGACTTTACCACCTGGCCCTTCTCCCTGTCACGGCCCTTCTGCTCCTCTGGCTTGGCGCCGTCCATGCCCACGAACACGCGCTGCTGCTCTCGGACACGCAAATGGTCGAACAGGTGAGCGTCATGGACTGCAAACGCACAGCACCGCACGATTGACTCGCAATGGAAGAGGGGAACAAGGATCAAACACCGCAATGCGTCCCCAAACGAACGACCGAAACCTCTGGCTCGCCCACACCCAAGCAAACCGAAGCGCAACTAGATTAATCGCAGCGTGATGATCGGATCGGAGGGCACCTGGTAGTCGATCGGCGGCGGTGGATTCGGGACCGGTCGGTGCGGAATTGGGTGGGAGCGGAGGAGAGAGAGAGTGAGCGAAAAAGTGGGTGGCGAGCGACGGTAGGGAGAGGAGAGCGTGGGAGCCTACCTTGTTCTTCTGGCTTGCTTTTTGTGATTAGACCCATTTCTTTACCCCACGTACAAGAAAACAACAGTTTATTTTGAGTACGTCTCCTTTTTTTTAGGATTTAACAGAGTATCCGCTGCACCGGCATGCAGCCGAATACATGCAAAATACAGTCATTTTCACTGAGGACTGGACTCGGACATGCACTGCACGTAGTGCGAAAGTGTCAGCTTATATGTTGAACAAAGTAAATGAGATGAGGAGAAGTACGAACCAGCCATATCCGGTTTGACATTTGTGTCCACCGCGAAGAATAATCTGCATACAGCCTAGCTATATATCCGTCTCCGTTTCTCGAGGAATCCAGGAGCCAGCGAGAGAGATGGCGTTTTCAGTTGGAGTTACAGGTAGCCAGCTGAGAGCTCGTGGTTTGGTGTTCTTTCTGCAGATGATGGCGCTGCTCGTCTGCGTCGTGACCATGAGCAGCAGCTACCTGCCATGGCGCCGGCCGATGTGAGTAATTAACCACTAACCAGCCAGCATCAACTGATCGATTGCGTTTTCCTTTTGTTAATAATAATTGTTTTGTGTTTTGCATGCAGCTCTGATGGATATCCGGGAGATGATGCCGCCGCACTTGGATATACCCGAAAAGTGCCTCGTGCCGCCATGCCACTAATTAAGCTTACGCTATTAATTATCTGAAGCTCCAAGTAGTGCTGATGCTTACGTGTGTAGAAAAGAGATCTTGCTTGCATGATCTCTCTCTCTCTCTCTCGTGAATAAATGAATAAGAACTTTTATGATCTCTCACTCGTGAATAATGCATAAGAACTTTTAATTACAAAAATGATGTCGACGACTGCAAGAAACTGAAACAGTGCCACAAGGGCCAGGTCGCGCCACGTAGCCCCGGTCAGCGAGGGACTTTGGCGGTGCAGGCTATTGGGAGCATGTTGGTGTGCTCGTCCGCGTCGATTGGCAGCTCCGGCAGCCGGAATCGAGGAGGGGACTAGGCGGCAGTAGCCTCACAGTCACAGGAGAGCAAGGAGAAAGGGGATCACATGTAACTCTTTTTTTTTTTTGTGTGTGTGTGCAAACGGACACTAGTACAAACAAGATTATTAGTCCCGGGTCGGGAGGACCTCTAGTCCCAGCTTGGCATCCGGGACAACGGAATCGGGACTAGAGGCCCCCCCCCCCCCCCCCCCCCCCCTTTAGCCCCGGTTCAGTTACGACCCGGGACAAAAGAGTCCCCACGTGGCCGCTGCCTGAGCGCGTGGTCGAGAACCTTTAGTCCCGGTTCGTAATACGACCCGGGACTAGAGATGTTCCCACGTGGCAGCTTTTGGCTCTGACTTTTTTGTATTCCCGCATTATTGAATATTTAAAACTATGATCAATCTTGCAAAATATATGGTTAATTAATTACAAATCAGATAAATACATATAGCATATCAAAATGTTCATAAAAGAAATATCTATCTAATAAAAATATACTTTATTCTTTATGAGAATTCAATCATTTAATTAATTACATGGAGATCACAACAGGGACTAGATCCCGTCTATTCGATTACATGGAGATCATAACCGAGACTAGAACCCGTCTATTCGATTACATGGAGATCATAACCGGGACTAGAGCCCGTCTATTCGGTGTCATTGTATTTTCCCTTTGGGTTTATGACATGGTCCATCAAAAATCCCGCAATTTCCTCTTGAATTGCTACAAAGTGCTCCTTTGGTTGTGATTCGTCCGATTTTATCCAACTTAAAAGAAGGAGATCAATATGAATATCAATCATCATAACAAAAATTATGAATGACACTCAACACAATTGATGGTAATAAAATAAAATTGTGAATATATTTGTTCACGTACTTGTAAAATGTCGCTGCGTTCCGCTCACTGACCTCCCGGCGAATCCACTCACAAACGAAGTATCCACATAAATTGGTCCCCGGCTGCCTCTCGACTTTACGAGAATAGAATTCAATCAAATAATAATCAAGCATGATATAATGGTATTGAAATTAGAATTAAATAGATGCGCGGACCTAACTCGTACTACTTACCTTGACATGATGAAAACTAAGCTCCTCTTTAAATTCACCATGTGTACTCTGGGTGAAATTTTCCAAATCCTGCCCGGCAAAAAAATGAATAAATGAGTTATTAGTTACTTGATATCTCAGGAAATGAACAAAAGAGACCGATATAGTGTGATAATGATTGAAATTACCTTTGGAGCGCATCTATAATGATTTTGTACTTCTCTTCGGGTTTCGCCAATGAGTCGTAGATTTCAACTCTTCAGAGTCAACTTCAATGATTAGCAGAATGTAATGGTAGCTGCGCACGTTTATATACGTCAGTAACTCATCAATTACACTTAACATCGAGTAAGCAAAAAAATGTGTACAAGACGTAACACTCTTACTCGAAGTTGTAAGGAAACAGTATCTTCTTTTTGTAATGTTGCCTCTGTATGAACCTTAGCAAGTTGTTCTCCGTTTCCTTGGCGAAGTCCCGTAGCAATTCATTAATCGTTTTGGGTCAACGAACCCAATGTCAAAGATTCTTTTTTGGTCACATTCATCACTCTTCATTCTGTATAATAGCGTAGTGAGCATAATTACAGGCAATGAACGAGCTGAGCTAGAGACTTTATTTAGAAAAAATGAATTGAACACTTACAGACAATAGGTACGATGAGACTCAAGTCGAGGGCGTCAAGCTTGTATAACATATAGAGTTCTTGAAGATAAATTTGTACCTGGTCTTCACCTATGTAATGCTCTTCTGTAACTTTCACAAGGATCATTTTTCGCTTTCCTTTGTGACTTTCAAGTACCAGTTATGCAGTTTTCGCATTTGTGTTGGTAGAAGCTTGATCTGATCAGGTGCAGCAGAGACTTCCCGTATTCCCATTTCCATAATTCTGCATCCAACTTGGGGATATCTCCGCCTTCCAGTTGAGAAAGAGTAATACCAACTTCCGCAGCAAATTTCGCCGCGTAGCTCATACTGGGTGTACAGCAATGTCCGCCACGAAGCCCTGATCAGTGGGTAACACCTTGAGCGGGAGATCGACTGTTTTGCCTGTTCTCCGAGCTGGGCAACGTCTCTTTTCCCGCTGGCACTACTACTTCTCATCGTGTGGGAGCTAGCTCTCCTCATACAGCGTAAATAGTCATCTGGCCTATTTATCTCAATTTGCGATGGATGCTCAATAAATTCCTTAGCCCACTTTATGGTTTCCGGATCAAATATTTGCTTTGGCTCGGGCTTTCTCGGTGCAAGCTGTCTTTTCACGTCGGCCTTCACGACCACGGCGTTTCCTCAACAGTCAGTCGTAAGCTCTCTTGGGAGGAGCCGGCGGTACTTTGGGAGGGGCTCCTCGGGGTCCGCGTCGGTTAACCATCGACGAAGCGGTGCGCTTCCCCTTTTGGCCCTGAGCCTTAGTGGGCGGAGGTGGCGGAGTCGGCTGAGGAGTCGGCTGATGCGGCGGCGGAGATCGAGATGGACTCGTGTTGTGTGGTCGTCCCTCTCGTCATCATGTGGACTTGGAGGTGGTGAATAGCGACTCGGAGGAGACGATGGTGGCCTTGGCGCCGAGCCTGAAACACGATGTATTTCTTGCGCCATAGAATGATACCACCCGCGACGTCTCCCAGTGTCCTCTCATCATCAGCTCCAGGGATGTCAAGCTCCAGTGATTCATATCCCGGTACAAGTTTGATCCACGCCGACACGACCAGAGCCATCTGGAATCTCATTGCAATGCCACAGTGCTGTAGATTCACAAGTTAAAGCATAGCCGTCCGCCGCCTTCAAGGATAAGTTCCTCACTCCCACATGTAGCTCACAACTTGTCTTCTCCCTGATATCATCCATGGGTAGCGATCCATCGGTGCCTCATAGCACCGACCCCCGTGGAAGCCACGCTGCTTCTCCGCTGAGATGGGCCGCCTTGACTATCTTGCTGCAGCTGATGAGTTGCCCCTTGCTCGTGCAATTCTCTATTTGCTTCTGTTGGTGCTTTACGATAGCAAGTATTTCCTTGTTCTGTCTTTCTAGGTTGTTCAACCGGTCTATATCCTCCTGCTCCTTCCTCTTCTTTGCTCTCGCTCGGCTTCTATAAGATTCACGGTCCTCGGGAAACCCAGTCTTCCATGGCACACTAGGTCCAAGCCTCGTGTTCGTCCTGATTTTTCAGGATTCCCGAGGGCATTTGTAGCTCGTCGTTCTCTCTGTCGGGAATAAACTTTCCCTCTCGAACCTCACGATTGCTTCAACAATTGCTTTCATGGGTATAGGAATTTCTTTCTTTTCATCAATTTTAACTCCCTGTTTCATGTCATACTCCGCCCCATGCCCAAGTATCCAATTTCTTGCCCTATGGGGCCAGCCTCTGTATCTGGAGTGATCCCTTTTTCGCGCATGGCGGCCTCAGCTTGATCCCACTTAGGCTCGGCACTTCTGTAGCCACCTGCCCCCATCTTATGGTGAATTTCTTTTCACTGCATTTTCCTTATTCTTTTCCCGACCTTTGTTTAGCTACTTGCGAATTCTTGTA